>OY787672.1:5734645-6935895 GCA_963678985.1 Spisula subtruncata | reverse complement strand
ACGATTCATTGGCATGTTGGTCACACGTATATGTAGTCTACGATGTTCTATCAGACTATCCTTCTTCTTGAACGTTTTGTCACAGAACTCGCACTTGAACGGACGTACGATATGGGCTCCACTTTTGTGATATTTCAGCTCTTTCTCTGTATCGAAGCCACGTCCACACATACGACATACATGAGGGGCGTGCACCGGGTGGGTATCTATATGTTTACTTATGGTGGCAAGCTTTATAAATCGTTTACCACATATGTGACATTTGTACAGTGCTTCTTTGTACCGACAGCCAGACTGAAATATAGAAATTAAACATATTATGAGACTTGTGGACTTGTCAGTTGTGATGCAAGTTTCATTCAACATTTGCCATAGTAAAAAACATATCGTGACCTACTGACCAAAACATCAATATAGGTCACCCACTAATTATCTATAAATTTTTTATCAAGTTTGATTATCCTGTGTTTGAGTTAATGACTGGAAATTTGGTTTTCTGTTAGACAGAACAATTGAAAATAGACAAGATAGACATAACGTAAAGTGAGAGTAGGATAAGGCATACCTGCCAAAATAGGAGTGATAAAGCGAAATATATCACAAAATGCACTTAAATGTGATTTAAAAGGGATTTAAATGCATTAACAGGGAATGTATTAATTCTAGTGGTAATAAATATGGAATAGCAGATCATAAAATGAACCAAATGTACTTTTGTGCAAGGTATGTGATCTTGGAAACCAGAAATTTAACAAAAAAGAAAAGGAGTAACTCCATTTTAATAGGAGTACTTGGCAGGTATGGGATAGGGTGAAGGTTGTAATACCTGATGATGTGCCTCCAGCTCCAGATAATCAAAGAAGCCTTGCCAACATTTGTCACAGAAACATGCATAGTCAAAATGTATTTTCCTATGTTCCATCAGACGCATGATATCTGGATAAGTACATTCACAAATATCACATTTCATAGGTAGGTCTGTGTTGTGGAACGCTGAAAATAGAACAAGTTTGTCCATTAATATCACATTTCATAGGTAGGTCTGTGTTGTGGAACGCTGAAAATAGAACAAGTTTGTCCATTAATATCACATTTCAAAGGTAGGTCTGTGTTGTGGAACGCTGAAAATAGAACACGTTTGTCCATTAATATCACTTCATAGGTAGGTCTGTGTTGTGGAACGCAGAAATAGAACAAGTTTGTCCATTAATATCACATTTCAAAGGTAGGTCTGTGTTGTGGAACGCTGAAAATAGAACAAGTTTGTCCATTAATATCACATTTAAAAGGTAGGTCTGTGTTGTGGAACGCAGAAATAGAACAAGTTTGTCCATTAATATCACATTTCATAGGTAGGTCTGTGTTGTGGAATGCTGAAAATAGAACAAGTTTGTCCATTAATATCACATTTCATAGGTAGGTCTGTGTTGTGGAACGCTGAAAATAGAACAAGTTTGTCCATTAATATCACATTTAAAAGGTAGGTCTGTGTTGTGGAACGCTGAAAATAGAACAAGTTTGTCCATTAATATCACATTTCATAGGTAGGTCTGTGTTGTGGAACGCTGAAAATAGAACAAGTTTGTCTATTAATATCACATTTCATAGGTAGGTCTGTGTTGTGGAACGCTGAAAATAGAACAAGTTTGTCCATTAATATCACATTTCAAAGGTAGGTCTGTGTTGTGGAACGCTGAAAATAGAACAAGTTTGTCCATTAATATCACATTTAAAAGGTAGGTCTGTGTTGTGGAACGCTGAAAATAGAACAAGTTTGTCCATTAATATCACATTTCATAGGTAGGTCTGTGTTGTGGAACGCTGAAAATAGAACAAGTTTGTCCATTAATATCACATTTATAAGGTAGGTCTGTGTTGTGGAACGCTGAAAATAGAACAAGTTTGTCCATTAATATCACATTTCATAGGTAGGTCTGTGTTGTTGAACGCTGAAAATAGAACAAGTTTGTCCATTAATATCACATTTCAAAGGTAGGTCTGTGTTGTGGAACGCTGAAAATAGAACAAGTTTGTCCATTAATATCACATTTCATAGGTAGGTCTGTGTTGTGGAACGCTGAAAATAGAACAAGTTTGTCCATTAATATCACATTTCAAAGGTAGGTCTGTGTTGTGGAACGCTGAAAATACAAGTTTCTTCATAAATATGAGGGGGTATCAAAAAGTTTGTGGACTGACCCGTTCATTTTAGTATGCATAATGCGATTGAACTATTTGTTTTATCACCTTAAACTACATTCAATTCTGTACTGAGAAACACATATACAGTTGATTAAATGATAATATCAATAATTATTTGAACAATTTAAAAGATGAACGATAGCTACCTGGCACACTTTTATAAATCCAAAACTCACAAACCTTGATTGAACTGTTCCATTGCTTATCAGAGTACTTGGTTTTTACTAAATAGCCCTTTATGCATAAACAAGTTCGGTCAGTTAATGAAAGATTTGACAAATTCATTTATTCCAGCGCCGATAATCACATAGTACATGAAGTCTTAATTACCGATAAAAGCATCATTCAACTCTCATCGCTACATCTTTTATACCATTTTAAGAAACAGATTAATTTTAGCAAGACAACCTTACTTTTATATACTTAGGTGACATGCTCTAATCTGAGATCAGTATTGGTGTATAATTGAGTAAAAGGGCAAAATGCAATGGAAGATCGATATTCCAAGTGTAACATCATGTCAAAAAGTGTGCCAATGTCATGAAATGCGTCGAAAATCGGGCTACACAAAACAACATGTTTATAATGCCACATCAGGATCCGTGACAACATCGCTATAATATATACAACAGTATGATGTTACGGTCTTAATGTTTATGTCGACGGTTTTATATTTCAAATCGTATGATGATTCAAAGAATTATAGGTATATGTTGGAGGTCAAGTTAATGATATTTTTAAAATGCACCGCGGAGCATAATTTAAGTTACCATAGTAACCACCACACACTCGGAAAAAATACTGTGTGTGATTGTTACTGTTCAGTCAACAAGAGCTGTCACTAGACAGCGCGCTCGACTATTCGCAGCCATTTGTCAGAAAAAATATAAGTTCAAAACAGGCCATTTAAAATTTGTATTATATTGAAAAGTGAGTTACGCTACTTAGTTGACTACATGGCAATGAAAGCTAATGTACAATGGTTGTTGAGGCATGGCAATTATCTCAACACTGGACAATTAACAAATATTTGTCAGTGAAAATGATTTTAAGACTTCAAGCGGCACTGTACTCTATTCAAGAAATGTGTATGTTTAAAGGGAATTGTATACATCCACTGACATAACAAAGTTTCTACAAAATAATCATATGAGTAAGATATGATTTGTTAAAGGAGTCAATTTTAAAACAATGGTGACAAATTAAAATAATAATGTAGAGGATACAGTCATGTAATAAATCAGTGATGAGTTTAAAGTAGTTTAGTAATTATTTTTAGTATTGAATACAATAAACTCCTATGTTAAAAAGGGGCATAACTGAAATAAAAAAATAATAGAGTTATTGCCCTTGACTGATACCATTGACTGATGATGGTAAACAAGTGTTGTAAGTTTCAATGCAGTATCATGGATAGTAGCTGAGATATGGTCTGAATGAAACTTGCATGCAAAACTTTAACCAAGGAAAGTCTAAGTTAAAAGGGGCATAACTCGAATTAAACTAAAAATGGAGTTATTACAATTGACCAGTACCATTGACTAATGATGATAAACAAGTGTTATAAGTTTCAATGCAATATCATAAATATTAACTAAGATATGGCGTGAATAGAACTTGCATGTAAAACTTGAACCAATAAACTCCAATGTTAAAAAGGGGCATAACTGAAATAAAAAATAATAGAGTTATTGCCCTTGACTGATACCATTGACTGATGATGGTAAACAAGTGTTGTAAGTTTCAATGCAGTATCATGGATAGTAGCTGAGATATGGTCTGAATGAAACTTGCATGCAAAACTTTAACCAAGAAAATTCTATGTTAAAAAGGGGCATAACTCAAATAATAATCATAATAGAGCTATTACCCATGACCGGTACCATCGCCTTATGATGGTTAGTAAGTGTTGTTAGTTTCAATGCCATAGCACAGATACTATTTGAGATATGGCCTTATTAGTAACTTGCATGCAAAACTTTAACCAAATTTTCTAAGTAAAAAAGGGCCATAATTTGCATTAAATTCATGCAAGAGTTATCTAACATGGTTGATTACATGACAGGGAAAGCCAGTGCAAAGTTTCAATCCAATATATGCACTGGTTATTGAAATATAACCAAGGTTAAAGTTTTGCATGTAAAACTTTAACCATATGCGACGCCGACGCCGACGCCGACGAACAAGTGACTGTAATAGCTCTCATATTCTTCGAATAGTCGAGCTAAAAACTAAACAAATGGCAGACACAGTCCACAAAATTTTTAATACCCCCTCGTACAACATTTCATAATACTTTTTGCAATAACTTTGGACAATTCAGGAACGATTCCCAGTCACAGCAGGAAATACTATTCCATGAAAATTTGACAATGTTCATTTTCCTCCACATGTTGAGCACTTACCTGTTCCTAGTGGAAGGATAAGTTGGTTCTGATTAGAATACAGTCCAATATTTTCTTCCACATGTGGAGATGTTACTGGTTCCTTGGGAAAATGAAGTCAATACTAAGAACCAGACAGTACACATAAACTGGTTAGGTGAATCAACCTCTGAATAAAACTGATAACTTGTTGATGCTGAGCATAACCTTTATTTGCCAGTCAGCTTTCTGCTGAAATAAAGCAGGCATATATATACATGAGTGCCTCAACACAGATTTGAAACCGGGACGCAAGACGGCAAGAGCACTAACCACTGAGAAACAGTGTCAAACCTAGAATGAACACATCAACTAACAGAAACACTTACTGTATATATGTAGCTCAAGCTCTTCTGGTGTTTGGAAGGTCTGTACACAGGAATCACACAACAGTTTGTCTTCCTCACCCTCCATATGTGCATCCATCATGTGACGTTCATACGTCTTCTTTAACGAGAAAATACGTGCACACTTCTCACACTTATAGTCTGACTCACCATGAGCATCCACCTTGTGTTGCTGTAACATAATATAAACAGGTTTAACATATAATAGCATGGATCAGGATGCCTACAACCATTTCTTTGCAAAACAAGAGGCCTTCAATCACCATGTTACATAGTTAAGTCACATAGTATTTAATAAAACCCTTCAGAGCAGATTAACTTTACTGTAACTTGGTCATTTCCAGACATAATTTCATCAAATAACGTGTATTTTGGTCTGAAATCATGGCTCTTTCTGGATAGATAAATCCAAATTTCTGAGAAAATTAGGAAAATTGACAGCCCTGTAAAATACAGTAGAGTAACAAGCAAGGTTAACAGTTTATGGAAAGTGTGAAAATCCTAAAAATTGTTGGGAAATAAAGTTACCATTTAAAGTTAAATTTCAGACATATGTCTTTTACACAGACTTTACATTTACCCCCAAGCATGAGGCTACAAATTGGTTGTTGCATTCTTTAACAGTATTTATTGTGTCAATTTACATAGAAAAAAAAAGAAAACACTATCTGCGTGAGAAGTTATTATGCTTATCCTATACATACCCGTAACTTTTTGATGTCTGTGAAGACGTTCTTACATATATCACACAGGAAGAGTATACTGGTTGTCGTCTCTGTATTATCCTGGACATAACTGCCTGATGTCTCACTGCTAACACCAGCTGTAAACATACACAACAACTCTAGGTACATCGTCATTACTTAATTTGAGTTCAAATCAATACTGTAAAATCATTTAATTTCAATGGGACCATTTTTTCTTGTTTTTTTTTTGTGAAAATGACTACCGGTATTTCGTGGGGACGTAATTTCAAGAATATCGAGTCAACTTAATCATATACTATGTGAATCATTGATATTCGCGATCTAATTTTGTGGTTAAGATCATCCATGAATTTACCCCCCCTCAAATATTAATGATTTTACAGAATACTCTGATTTTAAAGTAATTGACCAAATTGTTTCAACTAAGGTTATTGATTGGAAACCTTATTCACTTGCGTTAAAGGTTACAGCAACCTTGTCCTTTGACCTCAAGATCACTAAGGGTCAGTTTAGTTATTCGATGGAAGCATTCAAAGCTCAAGGCAATATACACCAGCAGTAACGCTGGTGGCATAATTGATGCAAGACAAATAAAAAACATGTAATAATATCGATTTTGGTGCTAGCTTATGCAATTTCATGCCATGAACAACATACTTCCCTCAGAAACTAACTTAGTGAAATGACTATCACAACAAAACAACAACTATCCAGTCTATGCAAAGGATAGTTGTTGGGAAAGTGAACAATTAGCAGTGAAGGACAGAGCAAAATGGATGAAGCGTGTTGCAGTCTAATGTCTCAGTAGGGATGAAGCGGATATGTAGATCAGTAGGGTTGATGAGGATCTACTTAGTAATAGTATATACCTGCTGGATGCGGGTCAGCTTTCACCGGGGTGATATACTGATGATCTATCTCTGTACTCTGTCCACCAGGAGATTTTTTCAACAATATAACCTTAGGTTTCATCACACTCGGTTTCTGTACATCAGTTTTGTCCGGGACAGTTTCAACCTGAATAAAACCATACATACAATACTAATGAACATTTTGGCAACGATGATGGATGCAGGCATGCAATTATTCCATAAAACATCCTTTTTGAGTAGTTGAGACACCACCTGCCCTATTTTGTTTCTAAGATTTTAAGACAAAAAGGAGGCCATCACCATAAGAAGAGAGAATCACAGGCTTATGGAACCTTTAAATGTCCTCCGTGCTTTGCATGTTATTCAACAACTGTAGCATCATACTTTTCCACAAGGTTTAAATTACATGGATTGGTTAATCTGAATATGTTTGCAAGGCTAAATGTTCCCAAATTTTTAACAAGATGCGGTGGCTGCGGGGTTGCCTTCATATCACTTAGAAACGCAGATCCCTACTTAACAGTTTAAGTAAAGGGACATAGGGATGGTATAGCAGCAAAATCGCTGCCAAATACAACTATATAAACTATATATAAATGAGTTTAACCTTTCCGATTTTCAGAGAGCGTCATTACGTTCTCATTACTACAGGCATATATCTCATAATCTCTATCACCGGCACAAACTTACCAGCACCATTAGCACACAGATATACCGATCGCATGAGTATTCACCACACGACCAGAACGGGTTTCTTACACACACCGGCACCATAATACCGGCACAAAAAGCATCACCGGCACTACACCGGCACTTTAAGATTACCAGCACAAAAACCGGCACCGGCATAATAACCGGCACTGGCACAATTACCAGCGCAGAAACCGTCACCGGTACAAGGGAGTATATAAGGTAAAACAAAACAGTATTTTGTGCATAAGCAGATACGGCTTTTTCTCGTGTACTGCAATATTTCAAGCAGTAGGAAAATCCTCTGATGAGTTCATAACTATTGAACGAAACCGGTCAGGTAGTCATAAGCCTACGCACTTGCCACATAGCAGTCGTCCAGTCTACATGTGACATCCACTGATGGCTTTCACTCAGCCACTATGGTTCCCAAATGTTTAACTACCTAAAGAAAGGAATACTTTCTACGTTTTCCTTGCATTGTTTTACATATTGAGCATAGATGTGTGCAAACTCATGGAATTGGAGAATACAGCGAAAATGAATGCTCTTGAAAATTTTAGATGTTCCAGTGTATAACTACAAGAAGCAGTAAGACTAAACTTACATCCATGAGTTCATGTTGTTCTGTTTCCAGGTTGTCGCCCATGTTCTCTTCCTGTACTGTGGTCACATCTAGCGGCTCGTGTACGCCAGTCTCGTCCACTCCAGTCTCATCGAGTGACTCGTGTAAGCCAGTCTCGTCTAGCGATTCCTGTGTCTCATCCAACTCATCTCCACGTCGTTCCTCTTCTATACCTACACAAACAATATATTACATGTATATAATGTACGCATAAAATTATTCCCAGATTTTACTGCCTAATATACAAACTTTGAAAAATATAATGAATAGGCCTCGTTCAATAAGAATAAAGAAATGTCCAAACATAATTTTCGATTCAACTATTTTTACAAACCTATTCCTAGACTAGACATCTGATTAGATATATCCAAAATATTTGTCCAATTTACTAAATTATCAACCTTTCTCTAGCATAGAATTTCCATGGGAACTGGTGTAAATTTCAGGTTATAGATTCTTATCTTATTACAATAAAACATAAATTATTTATGTTATATTGTAATAAGATAGGAATCTATAACCTGAAATTTACACCAGTTAATATGACGATATATGTAAGTGATTTACCCATACAGAAGTTGTGAAAGTCTGTAGCTACTTCTGGATGTAGTAAACAGAAGTGATCTCCCTTGACAGAACCAATATGTTGTTGTCTGCCATCCTGTAAACGTATTGACACCAAGAAACTTTCCTCTCCAAGATCACATAACTGATTACACTGAAATATAAGACAAGATTACTATTAACACTAGGACTGTAACAGTTAACCGCGGTATACGAAATACCGCGGACTTCAGTCCCACACGGTTCACGATACACGACTTCTAAATTTCGGTACGGTTCGGTATAAGCTTTTTTATGAGCAAAATCATACTCAGACAACGAAAACATCTGACAGCCTTCTGATTATGTATAATAAACATGTATCACTCGTTTAAATTGTATTGAGATATGCTTCATATTGTCTAAATTCACTTAAAATAGTTGATAGGCACATAATATTTGCTGTTATAGAAACAACAAATTCATTATTACTTTAAAATTGAAATATTTAAGCAGCTGTTAGAGAATAATGTATCATACCGAAATATATCGAACCGTTAGAAAAATTGACGGCACGTATCATACCGTGAGGTGAGCGTACCGTTACACCCCTAATCAACACTAACAGGCACATGTGACTTGTGAGCCATACTACAATGTGTTTTACTCACATCATGATCATGAAAAATGTATATAAATCATTCTCTACATCTCATTTCTGCTGGTGTCAAGCAATATCAAAATTATATCTGACGTAAACGGTATGGTTATTCTTTTTCCAGGATTCAATGTCTATCATCACTAAACGACTGATGTCAAATTGACAACCATATTCAGAAACTGTGTACACGATGACATCAAATATATAACTACTGTATGGTACATCAGAGGGGTGATCAATATATTTGAGGACTTTCCTTCTCATTTTTGAAATATTGGAACTGGAGTAATGAAATTACAAGCTGTTGTAGATCAATCAATTATCTCGCGATTGGTTTAGTTTACTTTATGGTAACGTTATTATTTATTTGATGATGTCACTTTTTGTAACCATGGTGAAGCACGCACCGTTGAGCATCTCGGACGTAACGTTATTTCTAAGAAACGATATGCTATGAAAATTAATGCGAAACTCATAAAATCCTCGCGATATTTCCAAAATGACTTGACTAAATTGTGCATGGATTCTGTGCGCTTCAAATTGGCCCTTTTCATATGATTGCGTTGTTTATGTGATTGTTGGGTCTCTGTCAAACGGTTGAGTCGATAAAATATGCATAAACAGCATAAATAACACCGCGTTAGGGACACATTCCGTTAAATTCTGCGAAATAAGACGCACAGATCTCAACCAAATGTAACTGGCGAAAAAGAAGACTAGTATAGGTTACAAAACATTAAATTGTTGACTCCAAATCCAAAGGGTTATTTAGATATTGCTTTATAAACCTGATAGGTCGTGATTCATTCTAAATTTGAAAAATTTAATTTTGTTAAGCCAACCGCCCTTTTCCAAGTTTTGTTTCCAATAGCGGCGCTATTATAGCGCATCGATACTGTTTTAATTCCATCTCATATTTCAGAACTGGCTATTAACTACTCATTTCAGTAGTAAAAGAAAACCAGTCTCATACATGGGACCGGGTAACATTCCAGAAAGGAGCTATGTGCTGCTCCGACAGTGACACTTGGAATGATGTCACGTAACGTCCAACGGCACGTGCCCCATGTATGAATCAAATATTTTTATTAGTGCATTCGGTCGGAGACATCTTACCCCAAAAGATGTTAAATGCATTTGAGCCTTGCTGCCAATATGAAATTGCTAGATGAAAAGTCCTCGAATATATGTCCTCGTACATGTATACTACTAGAATTATTGGCATATTTTATTAATTTTGGACAAAATATTTTTTATTAGTTGGAACATGTAGACGACAATATTTAGCCCAGACCTAGAGTGTAAGAGTACTCACCAGTTCAGATATTTGTGTCCTAATATCATCGGCTACTTGATGTCTTTCTCCCTTCTCTTTCTCTGTGTATGTATCGATCAGCTGATAGTTTGTTTGTTGTATATCACCTAGTTCCTGTTTCACGACCACACCCTCTGTAGTTACCTGCGTCCCATCAACAGACACAAAATCTCCCATCTCTCCCTGTAAGTTTGAAAAGGTTTGTATTATATCCAGCATAATTTATCAGATTTAACAACGGAAAGGAATAAATAAGTTCAATAACCCTTCCTTGTATGCTAGTACTGAAGCCGGGTGTATAGAATTTATTAATAGGGGAGAAACTTGTGTAAGCCGCCAGGTAGCTCAGTTGGTAGAGCATCTGTCCTGTAAGTGAAGGGTCCCGGGTTCTGCCCCGGTCTGGTTGCACATTTTTCTCCCCCTGTTACAGCACAATTCTAGAAGTGTTTACATATCCTACTTCCAAGTTCAATCTGACTCAATCAAGTTAACTCAATTAAAATGTGACTTAACATGACACGGTGTTGCTTAAACTCTTTGCTTGGTACTAAGACGTCTTGTAAAGTTTCATTTAAATCTGACTTCTGAGAAATACATATCAAATTATCAATACTCAATATTTTTCTATAGAGGATAAAAGTTGTCATTCAGAATACTGAGTGATGGACAGACCAAAAGTGATGAGACTCCAGTAATAGTTGAGTTTCTATAGTCCACAAAGGGTAATGATTAAACAAGGTCTCCTGAGATAGGCACAGTAGTGAGTACAACCTGAGTACAACTATACCACATTCTAAAGGAAATAACAAATCATTTTCCATTTAAAAGATTTCATATAAGGAAGTTAAATTAAAGTTAAATCAATACTATAGATATACTTAAATTATCTCAGTGACCAAATAAACTTGTATGGACAATTTTACTTACTTGATGAACAGCCATTGTTCCAGGCTGGGCAATATTCAGCAATGTCTGAGCGACTCCTGGCTCATCATCATAGAGCTGAAACTGGGGAGCTCCACCTGCTGATGTTCTTATAATCTGTACAGTAAAGCCAGCTGGTACAGAGCTAGCAACATTCTCACTGACAGTCTGCTGCTCCATAGTGCTCACTAGTTACAACAAATCTACAAAATAAATGAACAATTCAAAGGATAAGGCGCAAAACATTCTAAACAGGGACTTGGTACAATAACATAATGCACTGGTCAGTTGCATCCACACCCCAGCCACCCCTGGAGATAGGAGGGGAAACGGGTGTGGTTTTATCTCCCAGCTTCCCCCACACTACCGGGTTAATGTTGGGAAATTTTTCTGCGAACCAATACCACAGGGACAATTTCCCGGGGGAAAAACTGCACCAGATATTTTACCGTCAACAGCGAGGGGTTTGACAACCCAAAAGTAAAAATCATGGCCCATCCCCGGGTTGGACTCGGATGCAACTGACAAATGCAGTCAGCTATTTACAAGAAGCTCCTACAATCTTAGAAGAGAGCACAAAACTGTGACAGACGTGTATTAGATTTAGTATGAACCAATTGATAAACTGATCTCTCACATTGAATATAAATGATTAAGATCAAGAAAGATATCATACACAATACACATTGTGTAAACATTTCACGAGAGATCTCAAAACGAAACTGAAAGTTGACTCATTTGACATTTCTAAGATATTTTTTCCTGTCTTTATGACTCCCCATCAGGAAACGGTGCATATCAACCGTTTTGTTGATGAATAATTCAAGTACAAAGTTACTTTGCTTAAACCAATGTATCGACTACACCGAGAAAATGTAGAAAACCCACAAACCATTTCTCGTCGTGAGCTGAAATAAACCGTTTCAATAGAGTTTCCTCCCTTAAATATAGAACGCGTCACGCCATGTTTTTCCTAAAAATCGTCCTTGTTGACTGGTTCAGGTTTATAATCCGATGATTTTCAATTATTTCTGAATATTCTGACGAAGAAAATGGTGACTACCGATGCACAGACAGAGAAAAACAATATTTACCATTAAAGTTGTTGTTTTACAGCGCTCCAGTCTCAGATAATAGGGTAAATTCAACCTGCAATCACAACCGCTTCTTTGAAGTTTATTTTCCGAAGCACTTCGGGCTAGCTTCGGTAGTTTCCGTCAGTATGTGATAAAACCTAGCCAGAACCGTTCAATCCCGAAAGTATTTATCAAAGCACTGAAGTCATCACGAAATAGAACATTTATTATTAAACGTTGATAGAATCTAGACAGTCTACAGTACAGTAAATGAAAATAGTATTTAAGGGTACCCACAGTTGACGATTTTGCATCGTCTGCGCATCTTTTCGCGCAGCATGTTTACGGAATTTGCGACGGTCTTAAAAACGATATCTTAGCTGTCCTTCTGCGTATTAAAAACAGTTTTGCCAAAAATATAAATTAATAGAAATTAATAAAACGATTTTCGTCGACTGCAAGGGAAACAACCGTGGTGATGATTTTGATTCGTCAGTGTTTTAATTTTACGACAGCAAACTGCTTTACGTCACATGCAAAATGAAAACGAATCGTCGTGATACAAAGTGGATTTAAAACACTATGTGTGCGAATAGAATCATAGAATGTTGTCATAGAATACGTTAGCAACTTATACATGGCCAGGTCCAACCGTTTAACGAACGCCGTTACTGTGGAAGTTGACAGAAGCAAGAAACTCAAGTTGTCAGGCCACAGAAGTTCACAGAATGACAGATCTGACCTTCAGCATTCAATGATTCAGCTACATATCGTCACTGATCGTAAGTTGAAAATCAATTAGTTGACATGTCTCAAAACTAACTCAATAAAAACACCAATCAATATTTTGCAACGGACTCGGGAGCAGGCAAATGCCAGGGGAATTAGACTAAATATTGTAGGGGGTGGGGTGCTAGTTCTAGCCTAAAACTCATATAGCTCTAGGAGGGGGTGCTAGAGCCAAACAAATTAAACATTAAATGTGTCTAAGTTCTTCTTCTCTTTTTTATATATCTACCTGTCAGTTGCATACACGGCCCAGGGATGGGTGGTTGATAGCCGGGGAAATTGGCCGGGTTTTAATCGGTATCATGACATATGGTAATTGGTATTGCATTCGGAAACCGTCTGCTATTTATAAATATTAATTGGACACCCGGCTGATGTCGATGTAATTAATGAATTAATTTCATATCTCACTGCTATATAAATTTATAAAGTAGCAAAGAAGAAAATGGCAAAAAGTAGCCGACAATCATGTTCAGATAGCCAGAGAATTTTTCTACCTTCCCCTCATTTCTACCCCCTGTAAACATGGTGTCGGGTAGATCAATTTTGTGATTTGTATGATGTCGGTCCAATGTCTGGTGGACATCAGATCTGTGGTACCCAACATATGTCTTTGTCCCTTAGCCACATCTTGATCTGACAAACTTCACAAAGCAATGATTGCCACAAGACAACCACAACCTGATGCACCTGTGGGCCATTTTATAATGAAAATTGGTTCACCAATTATGTTATCCACCGAAAATAAAGACATATCATTATTATTATGCACCAAAAATATGCTGCCTGACCATCTGTCCGCCATCCAATTTGGGAGAGTGCTTTGGGGTTGTCACCCACCTATTAAAGAATGACTCAATGTACTATCCCCAAAAACTAAAACTCTTCTGGGGCCAAGGTCGCCTCGCCCATATGATATGGATGATCCAGTGAAGAGGATAAATTTGAAAGCATATAGAAATCAGTTTCACTGATCAATGCATCAGTATAGAATTATGAAAAGGTGTGATATGTTGTCTAATATTTGTTTTGTTTTGTTTATTTCAGGTTTTGTTTGACCAGTGTGACAGGGAAAGCAATGAAAACCTAATTTGGAAGAATTATTATGTACAGTTCTATTATTTGGTACTCTCATGAAAATGTTGGCCTGGTTTCAATCAGTCGGGATACAATCTGCAAACACCGGTAATTATGTTTTAACTTTGCTGTTTTAGTATGTATAAAACCTTGTTTTAATATGATAATTTTTTTATATTTTCTCAACCTTTTTAAGTTATATATGGCAGCTGATTTCTTTAGCAGTTTTCCTGGACTGCATCCTTGCCTTCCACAAAGAGCGAGCAACTTCTCCACTTGTGGATGAAAAGTCAGCTGTACAAGGAAGGGTACTTAGTACAAACAACCTGCCAGGATTTGGAATATAATCTAGATGATAGATCACTCGGTTACATGTTATAAACCAATTTTTAGAGTTATTTGAGTGAAATTGCCTCTGGCATTATGAACAGCTTAAATGGATTGACAATACTGTGAAACCTGTGTGCAAGTTTTGGAATCATTTATTTATATGCATGACTTGTATATTGCTATAATTATATAGATGTAGTGCACATGACTTATTTGCACTTAATATACATTTGTATCACATTGAGTATTGCACATTCTGTTGCAGTAATAGTTGAATGATCTGGTGTCCCTTTTGTATAAAAATTATATTTGTTTACTTTCAGTTTTCTCTGAAGACACCAGATGATCATAATGTGAAAAGCTCATGAAGACACTCCTACCAGACATTTTGAAGGCTCTATGTTAAATAATTATGCCAATGATTTAGCATATCAAGAGCATAACTTTGATATAGACTATACTTAAGAAGCAAATACAATAAATGTTCACAGGATGTTTATACCAATATTTTCAGACTCTGAATTAGTGTTGAAAGTTATATTTACTCTGTGCAATTATTTAAATTTGATAATTCTAGTGCAGAACTACAGATATATAAAATGTGTAAAATCAATTACAATTATATTGCATTTATAATACATATAGTCAAAGACTCAAACCTGTTTTAAAGACCACCTTTATTATAAAGCCTGTATGACTGTGAAGACCACCTTTTGTCTCTCATCAGATTATTTTTAGCTCACCTGTCACATAGTGACAAGGTGAACTTTTGTGATCACTCTCTGTCCGTCGTTCGTCAACAATTTGCTTGTGTGCACTCTAGAGGCAACAGTTTTGATCCAATCTTCATGAAAATTTGTCACAATGCTGTTCTCCATGAAATCTATACCAAGTTTAAAACTGGGTCATTTGGGGTCAAAAATAGGTCACTAAGTTAAATCTTAGAAAAGCATTGTGTTCAAACCTGACAGTTTTTATCCAATGTACATGAAACTTATTCACAATATTTTTCTCAATGAAATATAGGCCAAGTTTAAAACTGGGTGAGCGAGTCATGTCAGGTCAAGAACTAAGTCATTAGGTCAAATCTTAGGATAAACCTTGTCCCCTGATTTGATCCAATCCTCATGAAATAAGGTCAGAATGTATGTTTTACTGGTATATAGACAGTTTTTATCCAATGTACATGAAACTTATTCACAATATTTTTCTCAATGAAATATAGGCCAAGTTTAAAACTGGGTCTTGTTGGGTCAAAAACTAGGTCATTAGGTCAAATCTTAGAAAAACCTTTTGTTCTCTCTAAAGCCTAGAGGTCACAGTTTTTATTAAATCTTCATGACACTTAGTCAGAATGCAATCCTACATAAAATCTAGGCAAATCCAAGTTCAAATCTGAGTCATGTCAGGTCAAGAACTAAGTCATTAGGTCAAATCATAGGATAAACTTTGTCCCCTGATTTGATCCAATCCTCATGAAATAAGGTCAGAATGTATGTTTTACTGGTATATAGATCATTGTTCAACAGGTGAGCGAGCACTCTTGTTCATTTGTATTGAACCTGTTTAGAGAGGGCTTCCCAGCAACAGTAAAATTAGTAAAATTCTGAATCTTGCTTGCAGTCTTTGTATTACATACATGTATTATACCATGTGGCATATTTACACACAAGACTAACTGTAATTATAGTTGTGGATAATTGCAAAACAGCATAATACTGACACATAGTTGGGTTATATTTTTTCTTTAATTTCACTATGATAGAAACAACTCTGTCCCGTCAGCTATGGATTATTTATGCTTGGTTGATTTGTTGCATTTGTGGGGGTCCAATAGTGATCAATAAGGGTTATTGGTATATTTAAACATGTTATACTATAATTACCATTCAATTGTTGCTAATTAGTCTTGACTAAGAGATGCAAAGGTTTATTGTATCTTTAAAGAGTTATTATTATGTCCCAAAAGTTGATGAGGGGTATATTGCTCTGCTCAAGTCTGTCGGTCAGTAGACCACATGGTTCCCACTCACGTCAAGCTTTACATGGAGGTTGGTCAGCAACAGTAGATGGCCCCTATTAATTTTGAGGTCAGTAGGTCAAAGTCACTGTGACCTGTACTTTTTTTTACTATTGGGCTGCATACATGTTTTACACACATCTCTTGTTTATTTTAAAATGAATGGCTGACAGAAATCATACTCTTATGACTTACTTTTTATGAGCTAATAAACTTATACTTTATTTAATCTTTTGTTGTATTTCTTTGAAACAGAACATGTATTGCAATGGATGAAAGTTGTCAGTAGAATTAAATACTGATTACAGTCATGAATACAGTATTTAGAGAAACTTCTGCATTCTGTTATTTACATGAAAAACATCTATGCAGTATTTTAAGATTTTTCTGGTATTTTCAAAAAGAATTGAACTTTCATCCATAGAAAGTGTTCATCAACACTTGCATACCTTAAACAACTTTGTTTGTTGGAATTTCATTTATTTGTTCCAATTAAGCGTGTAGTTATATATGATACCAGTTGATTAAACTGGTTTTCCAAGAACCAACCATACAATTCTCCTGCAACAGTCTATCCCAACATATGACTGGCTTGAGATCTGAGATGTACAACTGGACCAGTCGATTGTAACGGAACTGTTGATGTATGGCAATGCATACTCTGCCATCTCCATAGTATCTTGCCATTTCATGTGATTACCAGTTGTATGGTTTTCATGAAAGCAACAGTTCTCAAATAACTCTCACAGTATACAAGTTTGTCAACAAAATGACAACATTTGGTGTGTTACGCCTCCAACCGCGGTCAAAGATGGGGGTTACAAATGAAGATTTTATGTTAAATTGCACATCATACCTGGTCTGGACATTTATTTCCTCATGTATATGTTAAAGAGTTTATTTATCATAAAAAATAATGAATATACACAATTTCAATGAATTTTACACCAATATCTGCATGACATAAAGCCAACAATCAACTTTTTTTCTATTTCTGAATAACTGTTGCCATGACAACTGTTTCAAATTTAAGAAGTGTATGGGACTTCCTTGTAAACAGAACCAAGTAGTTTTAAAGATTCCTTGCAAGATTAGGTCTAACAACAGCTTTTTGATGTGAGAAAATGAAAGGACCCATTTGCATGTTATAAAAGTGGGTGGGGTAATTCAACATGGTTTTGAGTCAATTTGGTACATTTTGAACGCTATGAATGAACAAATACATGATATTACAAATTCAAATAAATGATATCATATGTACAGTGGTTATCCAGTTGATTAAACATGACATGTGGAATGAAAGTGAATAAATTTACCAAATATTTGTCTTTTTCCTGTTTCAAACAGGGGTAGGTCACACATTTCACGTTATAACTCTCTAAAACGCACATTAGCATATATTTTTGATGTTTCCTATTGGAACACAATATAATTTCCTTTCATTTTACCATGGTCATAAAAAATCGTAGTTATTATTTCAACAATATGTTTTTGGTTAAACTTTTGAATATTGCTCGGTTTTGGCGCCATTTTTTAGACAATTAATACTTGATTGAAACGCCCATTAAACTACAATTCTGGTACTATTTGTGAAACTTTCAATCTTTTTATGAGTTATAATCTTAGTATATCGATTAATACTTGAATTCTGACTGTCTTAGGGTAATTTTGGGGCATATATCTTTAAGTATAAGCAATTTCTTTACCCCTACCCCCTTTTCTATGGCTACTTGCGCAAAAATGGCCATTTTGAAGTGGGTCATTTCGATTGGATATAGCAAAAAAAGTAAGTCATTACCCTATGTTTTTCGACTCAAAAATGAACTTCACATAGGTTGTACTTTGCAAATAACATGGTTTTAAAAAATCGTAGTTATTTTGATCTCAGAAGTGGGTACCCTTAAGAAAGATATGAAAACCCGTCGTATTTTGTCTGGTATACAATGGTTTGGAGGTTTTACTCGGTGGAATTAATACCCGAAGGTCAATGTAATGTAATCTTAGAGACCAAATGCATCAATATGCATAAGCATTCTGCTTTTGGAGGCCCTTTTGGGATCGTTTTCCCTAATTGATATATTACTACATCACGTTTTTGTAATTGTCTTAGCATAGTTGTTTATTTTTTTTGTTTACTCAAAATAATTGAGTGTTGACATATGGATACATGTTTACATTGTAATATTTTTCAATTTATTTACAGATAAAAATATATAGTCCAGCTAGGGTAATCTGACAGTGACGTCATACCCAAAAGATTAAAGCCATTGCTTAAAGAGGCATTCCCTATTTCTTGCATAGTATTACTACATATCGCATTTAATGACATAAATGAACATAAAACACTAAATCGTTTTAACATGTAAGAAGAGCATATGCCGAAAGTTGTCTCCTTAGTGATCAAAATATATATTTAAATTTCTAAAATAATAAATCGCTTCCAGCCTTTTATTCGACAACAACAACCACAGAACGGTGTGATTAAAATCCGAAACAGCCATTGTTTAACGAATCGGACGCAACGGAGATGACAAAATACGATATCGTTGATTTCTTTTGTTTTACACGCATATAATCTCAACGAAATGAATATAATGTACTATTTTGTTCCTAATCAACTCGAATATCAACTTATAGATAGATCTACTTCAAAATAATTATTTCAAAACGTGTATTTGTCTTTTCCATTTTAGTCACTGGCGTCCGATTCGTAGAAAAATGGCTTTTCTTGTTTTAATCAGGCAGTACTAAAGGCTAAGCGTTTGGAGACTCAATCCACCTAATCCACTTGTTATGGAAATATATTTTTATTATTTTTTTTTATAACTGTTGGGATTTTTTGGGTGAACTTTGGTGTTTTTGTAGCATTCGTAATTCTGATTAATGTCTAGCATGTTTTAAATCAATAAGAACGGTCGAAGTTATAGGGAACGCCTCTTTAAACAGGTAGAATTTAGTTGGTATTGAACTGTTGGTATAAGCATTTATACTTGTTTTTACACCGTACTAATGGATTAGTCCACTGCGTCACTGGATTTTTATCCTAACTGGACTGTAGGTCACATTCTGTTACATGTATTTTTTAAAAATAATTTAAAAGTTTTGACATGCTACAAGTGATGTTGTAGCTTTAGATAATTAAGCTATATACAATTTAAAAAGTTGGTCATTTCGTTTCTGTATTTTAGCACAGAATAGTAGTCAATTACCACCAAGTCTTAGCTTGGTATTAACATTTTACACTTATTGTGGTTGCTTAAATTCATTTCTTTTAACAAGTCTACATCAGATTAATAGGGATTATAACATTTGACCGAGTGCTAAATAACAAGCGTTATACGCGACAAACCATTGTATATCAGCTGATATAATACCCACTTCTGAATCTGAATTAGTTCTGGGTACCATAATTAAATTATCTTTTATTGACTGACGTCGATCTTTATTGAATAATTGAAATAATCACTGAAAAGGCATAATCATCGTCTAAGAAGCTTGGACTAAATCTGGATCTGAATGTGTACGTCGAAGATACCAGTCCTGGCTTTTATTCGACGGGGAGTGCGCATAAGTTATTTTAAATCAGTCTTTGGCTGGAAACTCCCACTTTTGCCGTTAGTGCAGCCTTAAAACACTCTGTTGATGTTGAGTTTACAACACTGTCACTAAGTTTGTTCCAATCAAGGACGGTGTAATATAAAAATCGTACTTATAGTATAGCAGCAATATCCGATGATCGTCTAACGATTTTTTGGCTACACCGGTTCTTACAAAGAAAGAGTATCTAAAATTGTCACTCTTTGCATGAATGGTCTGGTAACACTTAGATTGATGGCTGATACGTGCCCTTCCACTCAGCGCCGTAACTACACTGAGGCCAGGCGAGGCAGATGCCTCGCCTAAAATTTGCGTACCAAACATTTTTTTGTACATGTAATAAAATATCCCTGAATATATTTAAAATAAAATGTCTCAAATTGTCGCATGTAATAAACAATGAGGCAATTTATTCTGAGGCACTACGGTTATCTAGTATGTACACGACCGTATGCAACGCCGTAACTACACTGAGGCCAGCCGGTAATATTTGCACACCTTACCTTTTGGTGGAAATTTGTCTTCAACTTTTATGTATAATAAAATGTCTGAATAACAAAACCGTATTACAAGCTGTCGCAAGTTATAAACAAAGATTGCAACTTAAGGCACTAGATTTATACCTTAATAGTAGTATACCTAGTGCAACTTGAGGCACTAGATTTTCACCTTAATGGTAGTATACATAGTGCAACTTGAGGCACTGGATTTTCACCTTAATGGTAGTATACCTAGAGCAAATTGAGGCACTAGTTTTTCACCTTAATGGTAATATACCTAGTGCAATTTGAGGCACTAGATTTGCACCTCAATGGTAATATACCTAGTGCAACTTGAGGCACTAGATTTGCACCTGAATGGTTATATACCTAGTGCATCTTGAGGCACTAGATTTGCACCTCAATGGTAATATACCTAGTACAAAACCTAGTACCCCGGATCACTACTTGGTCATAAGTAAGGGGTGCATCGGGCGCAAACGTACCCCTTTTGTACACCGATTTAAGTGGTCTTTGCTTGGAGTGCATTTTTTTACATTTGTAAATTATTTCGGCTCGCTTCGCTCGCCAAATTTATCACATATTTAAGAATACATGTCATGTAGAGAGTACTTTGTGTTACCTGAACCACAGAGAAATCTTGATTTTTTTCGCTTGCCAGATAACTACTTGTTTGAATTATCATGTAGAAAACTAGTTTGTATGACATTCAACTGGGAGAAACAGAGCATTTTCTGTGGCTCTCTTTGCTTGTCACATAACATCAATGCTTCATAAGTTCGTGTAGAGACCGAATTTATGTGGCATGCAGCTCGGGTAAATAATGCGAGGTTTAATCATACCATTTAGAGAACGAGCTACGGCAAATCATGCATCTTTAAGGATTAATTACACCACACGAGCTTGTGCTGACAAATACCGCATTTTTTCTGCCTCGCTTCGCTCGCCAAATACCTTATAACCATTAATAATATCATGTAGACAACGAATTTCGTGGGGGCTCGTACAAATAGGTTTTTTTCTGGCTAACATCGCTTGCCAAATAATTTACCACCATTCACAATATCATGTAGAGAACGAATTGTGTGGGTTGATACAAATACATATAGTGCATTTTTGTGGCTCGCTGCGCTCGCCAAATAATTCATGAGCATTTATAATAATAATAATAATAATAACATCTTTATTTAACGAAGGTTACATATAAAATATACAGAGTTTTAAACAATATACATCTTATTTTCATATGGCCTTCTGGTACCAGTATAATTGGTAATGATGATAATAAAGCAATAACAAAAAGAAATCTATGTTGTCACATATGGACAAAACCAGTATTTACATGAAACACACAATTAGATTTAATAAAGTAAAACTACAACTCAATATAACACGTCAATAAATAAACACATATGTCGACAGACACTAAGAAGAAATACTCATTAAAAGTATGTGTTAAATGAAAACTCACACACATGCATAAAATTTATATCAAGGATTAAACTTATTTCGAATAAATTCCAATCAATTTAATAGGTAGTTTTTATACGTGTTTTTAAATGAATACAAAGTTAAAGATGTTCTTATAGTTATAGGAATATCATTCCATGTTTTTAAGCTGAAATATGCAAAAGAATCTTTAAGATAGTTCGTACGAGGTGTCTTTTGTAAAACGAGATCTTTATGTTCAGATGATCTAAGATTATGATTTGAGTTGTTCGAAAATCTAAGTATGTCTGACATATATGCAGGTGCCATATCATTTAATATTTTATACACCAAAACTGCAGTGTGATATTTACATCTTTCATTAAAGAGGCATTCCCTATTTCTTGCATAGTATTACTACATATCGCATTTAATGACATAAATGAACATAAAACACTAAATCGTTTTAACATGTAAGAAGAGCATATGCCGAAAGTTGTCTCCTTAGTGATCAAAATATATATTTAAATTTCTAAAATAATAAATCGCTTCCAGCCTTTTATTCGACAACAACAACCACAGAACGGTGTGATTAAAATCCGAAACAGCCATTGTTTAACGAATCGGACGCAACGGAGATGACAAAATACGATATCGTTGATTTCTTTTGTTTTACACGCATATAATCTCAACGAAATGAATATAATGTACTATTTTGTTCCTAATCAACTCGAATATCAACTTATAGATAGATCTACTTCAAAATAATTATTTCAAAACGTGTATTTGTCTTTTCCATTTTAGTCACTGGCGTCCGATTCGTGGAAAAATGGCTTTTCTTGTTTTAATCAGGCAGTACTAAAGGCTAAGCGTTTGGAGACTCAATCCACCTAATCCACTTGTTATGGAAATATATTTTTATTATTTTTTTTTATAACTGTTGGGATTTTTTGGGTGAACTTTGGTGTTTTTGTAGCATTCGTAATTCTGATTAATGTCTAGTATGTTTTAAATCAATAAGAACGGTCGAAGTTATATATATTCTGTGAAAAAGTGTTCATCGGTTTTAGAAACCGCAGAGAGTGTGGACTCAACTTATAATAATGTATGTGATATTTTAACCGGAGCTGCATTAACATGCATTGGTCACAAACCATTTAAACCTCATTTGAAACCGTTTTGGAACACTGAATTAAGTACATACCACAAAGAGATGAGAAACCAGCGTAGTTATTGGTGTCGATCTGGACGTCCGCGATGTGATAGAGACATTACATACGCCGCATATAAGTCAGCAAAGAGACAATTTAGGCGGGCCCATCGAAAATATGCAAATGAACATATGAAACAGTTGAATAGGGAAATTGATGAGTCTGCAGAACTAAATGCCAATGATTTCTGGAAACATGTTAATAAACGTCGAAGAGTGTATAACTGCAATCAAACTTCTTCAGGTATAAAGTTCAATGACAACATTTACCGCGATCAGTCAGCTATTACAGAACAATGGGGTTTTTATTTTGAACGATTATATTCGCCTTCGAATTCGGACGATTATGACGAACAATGGTGCGATCACGTGAATAATGAAGTGAAACTGTTACATGAAAATCTAGTTCCCGACAATACAGCGATTGTTTTGCCTGACGATGTTGAGAAAATTATCACTGCCTTTCCACAGGGTAAAGTATCTGGGTGTGATGGTGTTTCGTATGAACATTTAAAATGTGTCGCCAGTGTATTGTCTTCAAAACTTGCAGAACTTTTTACATGTATGCTACGAATAGCTTACATACCGGATACTCTCAAACGTGGAATAATAATAACACTGTTCAAAGGCGGTTCGAAACGTAAGGACAATCCTAGCAGTTATAGGGCGATAACATTGACATCTGTAGTGTTGAAATTATATGAAGCAGTTGTGCTACAAAGATGTAGAACGACAATGATGACAGATCTTAACAAGCAGCAATGCGGATTCCAAGAAGGATTAGGTTGTCTTATGACATCATTCATGCTACGGGAAAGTGTTTACTTCGCGCGAGAACATGGCTCAAAACTATTTGTGTGCTTTCTTGATGGTAAACAAGCCTTTGATAGAGTCTGGCATCAGGGACTATTTTACAAATTAAGTGCTTGTATAGACACTACATCACTTCTGGCTTTTATGGAACTATATTCGAACATGACAAGCTGTGTTAGGAATCGAGGACATACATCCCGATGGTTTCCTGTCCGTCAAGGAACGCGACAAGGGGGGAAAAGCTCCCCAGACTTTTATCTAGTGTATATAAATGGACTAATATGTGAGTTAGAACAATCAGGGCTTGGATTTTGTATGTACGAGATGAACATGAACAGTCCTACAGTAGCGGACGATATGGTACTCGTTTCATATTCTCGGAAAGCGCTTGAGGGAATGTTGAAAATATGCTACGACTATTCGTGTAAATGGCGGTTCGATTATAACTCATCTAAATGTGCGGTGATCGTCTTTAATGAACAGCGTAATGTTGAATTGAATCGCACTTGGTTACTTGGACCAGAACATATACAGGAAGCTGATTCATACACACACCTTGGATTAAAATGTGACAATTACATGTCTGCCGGTACGCTTATGTGTGACGCTTCGCGGAAGTTAAGAGGAACCCTCAATTCAATTTTAAACAGTGGTTTTAGTCCGGCCGATCTTAATCCGATAACGACTCTTAAAATGTATACGAATATTATTTTGCCCAAGGCTCTTTATGGTTCGCCATTATGGTCTAACTTCTCTCAAGGCGATTTAAGACAACTTGAGATTTCACACAGACGTTGTGTTAAACAGATACTTCAGGTCAGTAGGTGTACTAATACAGACTTTTCGTTGACTTGTATGAATGTTGAATCCGCGGAAGAACTCATAGACTATGAAAAATTGCAGTTTTTTGGTCAGTTGTGCAGGCTTCCGGAACACTTTCTAGCAAAGAAAGTCTTCGTTCACAGGCTTGTGCGCTTTTTAGCGGGTAATAATAGCACGCTTGGGTTTGTTCCCGATATATATAGACTCCTACAGAAGTATGATTTATTGCCGACTATACAAGAGTACATTTCCAGTGGTATATTTCCGAATAAACTGTGTTGGAAAAGAACAATTTTGACTAATGTTAAAACAACGAACAGACGTGAACGGAGAGAACGTGTGTGCGCCCAATTACAGTGTGATATACCATATTTATTCACAAACAATCAATATCTAGTCTTATTTACGATCGCTAGAAAAACTCCGTCGCTATCAGTTATGTGCAAGAAGGCTATGAGACTGCTCAGTTGGATAGTGTCAAGGCAGTTTGTAATTAAATGTTTGAAATGTAATCGGTTCACTGAAAGTCTAGTAGATCATCTTTTATGGTTTTGTGAACATTCTGAGGAGAAAAGAGGTCGTTTGATTATTGAACATTCGAGAGTTATTGGATTGTATGACTTTTATCACTTCATACATTTATTCGATGCCGCCAGGAGGCGGCATCGAGTATGAAAGGGTGCAAGCAGATGTCCCAGGAGGATACAAGATTTGATTGGTTATAACGCTGTTGGACTCGCCCGTCAGGGGTAAAATAGGATGATAAATGTTCGGTAGGTACTAAAGTCCAAGTCCCAGGAGGATACAAGATTTGATTGGATATAACGCTGTTGGACTCGCCCGTCAGGGGTAAAATAGGATGATAAATGTTCGGTAGGTACTAAAGTCCAAATCAGTTCGGAACGGGTGTTTATATAACGGCTACATATGTTGCAATTTGCGGGTCTTAGCAGGGGCTATTAAAAAGTAAAAAAAAACTATTTGCGCGGAGCGGCGATTTTCCTTTCGAACTTTTATGGAACATGTTAAATACTTTCATGTCTGTCAGATATTTTTTAGTTATGATTTTCGATTTTTTCCAGTTCTTAGGTTTTGTCTTAATCTAAATTTGATAAATGCAAGTGTTTTTTTAATCTCTATGTTTCTTTATTTATGTATGTCAGAATAGTTTGTTTTGCCAAAATTTAAACGGGTAAATATAGCTTGCCAACATTGAACTGACACTTCTTATTTACAAAATATTCATATGCGCTCCTATACTCCTGCCAAATGGAACTAGTTCTATGCATATTTTAAACTATGTTGAACGTATTAATTCGCAATAAATTTACTTATCAAGCTCACAAACCACGAAATAACAATGTCCTTTAGTGTCAGTTTCACGTTGTCAGGCTATACCACGTTATTGGAATACACTTTGTTATTTTATGAAACATGCTAAATGCCATCTGTGAAGCATCAATCAATATTATAATGGTGCTCATATTTCTAAAACATGTTATGTTCATTTGAATAAATATTTCAATAGAAAATAGAATGTTTTCATGTTTTCTATTCTTTCCTGGTGTTTCACTGCCTTCAAGTTTTTAACCAGGTTTTCCAAAGGAAAACTCTGGTTATTAGATTGCTGAATGTCGGCGGGCCTTAACAATTTCTTCTGTGCACAACTCCTCCTACATTTCTTCATAGATTTCAACCAAACTTTCAGAGAATGATTGTCATCATGTGACCTGGTGCATATTATCAGGGTTTTATGATTCAACCAATTTTGACGGAGTTATGGCCCTTGAAACAGAAAAAATTGGCCGCTTTCCTTATGTCGCACGGTACTCAAAGTACACGACATAGAGTCATGAAACCTTCACAGAAATGGTCAGGATGTTTTCTCTACACCTGGGGTTTCACTCCCCTTTCAGTTTAGTACATCCAGAGTTATTAGCCATTGAAATGGTGTAAAATAGCCATTTTTGACTTGTTTCACATGCTACTCAAAAAGTATTTGACCTAGGATCATGAAACCTTTATAGAAATGTTTGACAGCATGTACTCTAGTGCACCTGGGGTTTCACTCCCCTTTCAATTTAGTACAACCAGAGTTATTGCCCTTGAATTAGTGAAAAATACCCATTTTCAGCAATCTTAAGTTTTTGCAGCGTACACTCAACACATGAGAATAACTTCCCTTGTGCATCACACATCACGCCGGAATTTTAGTTTGTTTACAAGTTTCTACCAATACCTTTTACTAAATAAAAAGATTTACTTAAAAAGAACTAGCGGCATCTTTGATGCCCAGCATCAACATTTCACTTGTCCACATTTGAAATGAGTAGGCGACTGGTCTATCGTGCTTTGCATACTTCAGAACACCAATACTTTTGCAACTTCAACCTGTTGAAACTAGTCTGCGACATGCTATAACCAGAATTGTACTTAATTAATTATCAATGCTGGTATTATTTTACGTCTGATATATATTTACCATTAATCCTTCCTTGTATTTCGATTTCGGACAAGGCTGGGTACTATGTGGTATAATAAATTAGGTTGCACTTTGTTATTCATGCATTTGTAATTACAAATGTACATGTACATTATATGTGATGTTTATCTTTGACGATAGAAACGCTCATAAATATCTGATATGACATTTATACTTACTAAAAAGTATCTATAGTTCATGATTGAAAATTCATTGTCGTTTCACATAATTGTATATATCAAATGTATTCGTTTTTGCTTTGTAATTTATATGATATTGTTGTACATAAATGTATGTGATTATGTATATCTATTATGCTCTTCAGAATTGGAGGAATAAAAGTTATATAGTAATCCACTTGTTATGGAAATATATTTTTATTATTTTTTTTTATAACTGTTGGGATTTTTTGGGTGAACTTTGGTGTTTTTGTAGCATTCGTAATTCTGATTAATGTCTAGTATGTTTTAAATCAATAAGAACGGTCGAAGTTATAGGGAACGCCTCTTTAAATGAAAGCCAATGTAACTCTTTAAATAATCCTGCTGTTGGCGATCTTATAGGCTTGTTGAGTATTATTTTTGCTATTCGTTTTTGGATTATACTTATTTTATGTACATACCTTTTATTGTCTTTCCCCCAAATTGAACAACAGTAATCAAAAATGGGCAACAAGTAAGCATTGTAAAACAACAATTTCGCCTCATCGGTGAGAAAATATATAATATTCTTTAGAAGAGCTACTTTATTATTTAGATTTTTACAGACATAGTCAATATGGCTATGCCAACTCAATGTATTGTCGATGTATACACCCAGTACTTTATGGACGTTAACGTTTTCTAACGAGGTTTCGTTAATATATAAGTGCAAGAGATCTGTGTTTTTTAATTTGTTCCTGGACCCAATAATCATACATTTAGTCTTAATTGGATGTAAAGACATATTGTTTGTTCCGCACCAATCATTAATTCCGTTTATGTTATCTTGTAAATAAGTTTCAATATTCGAAATATTGAAACCAGATTCATACAATGTTGTATCATCAGCATACATGTCTACATTGAGGCTATCATTACACATTGACGAAATGTCATTAATATAAAGAAGAAACAACAACGGACCAAGTATGGATCCTTGTGGAACACCAGATTTAACGGTTAACATTTCTGATTGTAGATTTTTTACCTGAACGATTTGGCGCCTGTTTGACAAATACGATTTAAATAATTTGATGGATTTCTCTGAAAAATTATATAATTTCAATTTATATAATAATATTTGATGATCAACCAAATCGAAAGCCTTTCTCAAATCTAGAAAGACGGTTCCAATTATCTTACCGCAATCGATATCATTAATCCACGACTCTATAAGTCTTGTTAATGCAGTGTTGCAGGAATGGTGTTTCCTAAAACCAGATTGTGTCTGATGTAAAATGCTGGTTTTCTCAAAATATGATTGGATCTGAGTAGCAATATGGCGTTCATATATTTTAGATATTGTTGGTAATATTGAAATAGGTCTATAGTTAGCCGCTTCTTCTCTATTTCCGGATTTGAAAATAGGAATTACACGGGCTTCTTTTAATTTATCTGGAAATATTCCAGAGTATATACTATTATTTATTATTGACGTAATGCTTGGTACAATAATATCACCACAGTACTTTAGTATATTTGGACCTATACCGTCCAACCCAATGGATTTATTAACTTCAAGCTTATCAATAATTTTGCGGACTTCAAACGGGGTTATGTAAGCTATATCAAATGTATGTTGGTGTAAACTTTTAGCCAAAGTATCTTTTAACGTGTCAAAATTTTCCTTCACAAATGTAGTTTTGGTTAATATGTTTGATATATTTACAAAATGTTTGTTTAATTCATTGATTATTTCTACATTCCCCTCAATTTCCACACCAGATTTTATCAGTCTTTGTGGTAAAATCAACGTGTTTCCCTTATTTAGGTGAGATATATTTCTTAAGCTATTCCAAAGATATTTTGGATCTCTTTTATCGTTTACAGCTTTATTAAAGAAATCACGTTTGCTCTTTTTAATTAGAGATGATGTTTTATTTCTAAGTATTTTATATTTGTCAATGTTGCCATTTCTCTTGCATTGATCTCTTTCGCGTAAAATCAGTTTTATTTCTTCTGTAAACCACTCGGGTTGTCGCTCATACTTTACTCGTTTTTCTTTAATAGGTGCATGCATTGTTAGTGTTTCATTTAATATATCATAAATCATAGCAAGTGCTTCGTTAGGGTCTACAACTGTCTCGACTTGTCCTATTGTCCTATATAATATCATGTTATACCATAATTTGTGTGGGCTCGGACAAGGTGCTCGGACAGTGCATTTTTTTGCAATAAATATGCGATTATAAATAGCATGTAGAGAAGAAATTTGTGTCACCTTCCACAAATAGTCCATTTTTTTCTGGCTCGCTTCGCTCGTCAAATACATTGAAAATATTCACTATATATACAGATCGAATCTGGACGTCCCCTCCTATAAATATCCCGTCAGGCAATCAATACCGATTTCGCACCCCTTTGGAAAAAATCCTTGTTACGGCATGTCCAGCCCCAAGGCTGCCTCGGCTGAAATTCGTGTCTGGGTACGGCACTGCCACTACCTTGTATAAGAGTGTCAGCCTCTGGTGGCGCCGTCTCTCCTGTAGTGTGGGGAGGTCTAGGTCCTCCAGCATATGTTCGACACTCATCCGTCTTGTCTGGATTTGTAGTCCCTGCTGATGAAGCGGGCAGAAGAACGTTGTATGCCCTCTAGCCTGTCTATGTCATTTTGCTGGTAGGGATCCCATAATACACTACCATACCAGCTTGGATCGAATGAGTGCTTGGTAGGCATTTTCCGGCAGCTTTGTGGGCATAGTCGAAAGTTCCGTCTTAGGAATCCTAGCGTAGAGTTTACTCGCTTTGTGATATTAGAGATGTGCGACTTCCATTTGAGATTGTCTGAGAAGGTGATGCCTGGCTATGGGTTTTCTTGGACGCTTTTGAGTATGACGTTGTTGATTTTGTAGAAATATTTAGATTTGGTACTGCGTAGGTAGCATTTCCTGGCGTTAAACTTCATTCCCCACTTGAAATTTATTTAGATTATAACATGGATTAAAGAGGCATTCCCTATTTCTTGCATAGTATTACTACATATCGCATTTAATGACATAAATGAACATAAAACACTAAATCGTTTTAACATGTAAGAAGAGCATATGCCGAAAGTTGTCTCCTTAGTGATCAAAATATATATTTAAATTTCTAAAATAATAAATCGCTTCCAGCCTTTTATTCGACAACAACAACCACAGAACGGTGTGATTAAAATCCGAAACAGCCATTGTTTAACGAATCGGACGCAACGGAGATGACAAAATACGATATCGTTGATTTCTTTTGTTTTACACGCATATAATCTCAACGAAATGAATATAATGTACTATTTTGTTCCTAATCAACTCGAATATCAACTTATAGATAGATCTACTTCAAAATAATTATTTCAAAACGTGTATTTGTCTTTTCCATTTTAGTCACTGGCGTCCGATTCGTAGAAAAATGGCTTTTCTTGTTTTAATCAGGCAGTACTAAAGGCTAAGCGTTTGGAGACTCAATCCACCTAATCCACTTGTTATGGAAATATATTTTTATTATTTTTTTTTATAACTGTTGGGATTTTTTGGGTGAACTTTGGTGTTTTTGTAGCATTCGTAATTCTGATTAATGTCTAGCATGTTTTAAATCAATAAGAACGGTCGAAGTTATAGGGAACGCCTCTTTAATTAAAGGTCACAACTATTATTTAAAGCCAGTGTCACTTTGCCAGCGTATATGGACTTCTTTGGTGTTGTCTGCTTGGCGTCATAGGAACGATGTGACGTAATTGTCTTTATATAGTGGTGCAACAGGGAAAGAAAAAGGTGCAACCAGACCGGGGCTCGAACCCGGGACCATTCGCTTACAGGGCGAATGCTCTACCAACTGAGCTAGCCAGCTGCTTAAACAAGTTTCTCCCATTTAGTTAATAGGTACAGACCGTGACAAACTCCCTCGTCAGAAAGAAATTCGTCCCCGAATTTCTGACAGGCCAAGAGAACATAGTGATATGTTCTCGGAGCAAATACAGTCACGGTCCCCCGTTGTGCGCCTTACACAAGTTTCTCCCATTTAGTTAATAGGTACAGACCGTGACAGTGGGATGAATAATTATTGTTCTTTGTCTATACATGTATAAAGGCAAAATCGCCAGACATGTTTGCATCTGAATAAACTATAGTGACTAGATTTATCAAACACTCACCTAATTCAGAGCCCGAAGTTACTAACATGAATGTCAATACATGTATATTTAAAATCTCAAATTAAGCTGGCTATATATTCTTGTCAAAACAGAAATGTTTTCATGGAGACCAGCTCAATTCTAGATCGAGTAAAAACTCGACGACATCAGAGTAATGTAATGAAGGTATTTGATGCCAGCTATTCGTATATAGGGTCGTACAGCTAAAATGAAACGGACCAACGGACGAATCCACGGGGATTTAGACATTTTTAGTTTTTGTAACTCTAAATCCCCACCCTGGAGACAATGCTTACTGTCTAAATCACTGGGATCGGGACACGTAATCACATAGTAATTGCCGGGTCTTGGAACCGACTATAGTCTATTCCCCGGGACTAGGAGTCGATGAAGCTGTCAAATTCCCGCCGGTCAGGAAGATTTGTCTGTCTAATTCCCACTGTATCTCCGCCTCCACCCCCCAGACGGGCATAACATTGACTGGTCCATAAGCAGCTTCTGTCCTCTAAAATCATTTAACAAGTAGAGCTGAGATTATTCAATTCCTCCTAGACTAGACGAGGTGTTGACTAGCCGAGGTATTCTTAGATCAAGGCCCGCACTCTGTAGTGCCGAATGATTATAGAATGCTACACGGTCCTGTTAATATAAGCACGACATGGGGGCGATTAACATGACCTTTGGTAACATTAATGTTGCAAGGTCATGACGATGTGATTTCAAGTCGATCTGTACGCAAAGTCGCCAACTAAAAACTATGGGAGCCCTAGAGGTCACTTTTGACCTATGACTTAATTCTAGACATTTTTAAATGTCAATTTTTGCAAGAAAAATCGTGCAATAACGGAATTTGAGATTAATGTTTTACGACAAAAGTTTTGCTCGAGTATTTTTGGACCAATTTCAGCATTGGTTTTTTTTTAATAAGTATTGGTTGACTAGCCATGATGTCACGAAATTTTATAACATGATATGTGGAACGTGAATGGGTAGGTTATTTTTTGGGTAAGATTATTTGGGCCATCGGGTTTGTAATGATAACCATAATCAGGAACTATCTACACTACCCAAAAGTGCTAACCCGCCATTTAGATATTTCAGTCCTGTAGTGTCAAAAATTGGTATATTCAAGTGAGATTTCGCATACCGATACATTTTTAGTAGATGCAGCTGATAGTTAGTTTAATTTAGCGGTATTGTGGCTAAACTTGGTGCATTCGGCGTATTGCGTAATGACGTATTTTTGCACGTGCATTGCATATGCACCAACATTTAAGTGTGCATGAACGAATTCGGCAGTATTGATGACTGCTTATCTTGAAAAACACTTTACATCATGAAATTGACTCGATAGGAACACTCACAGGATTTCGAAAAATCACTGGAACACATTTCGTGGTGTCAATGTTTCATTTTTTTAAATATTTTTTTTATAATGCATTTATTAGCATGGACATCCACATACGTACATTTAAAGATGTATTAAATTCAAATATGTGTTGATATTTGGCCTACTTGCAGTTGAATTTACCATGTTTGACGTGTTACGTAATATAGCATGTTAACACGTGTAAGAAATAGACAACGGAAATCACGTGCTCACGAACGGTTTTGATTAAAAGGATGAATTTCGAACGCGAAAAACACATTAAAAGCCAAATTGTATCAGCAAAGAACGCGCCAGACCTGTCGGAATGTTATGATTTTGGATAGAGTCGCGGCCCTTATTTTTTTTAATTTCACATGAATATTATTTTATGTTTTTGTTTGTTTTTGAAGTTTAAGTGGTTATCTCCGTTTTTTATTAACAACAAACTCAGTTTTGTGGATATTGACATACAAGCGTGATTTTGCAAAACCAACCGTTTTGACAAAGCCTTTTTTCTCATTTTGTTCGAAGATTGTTACTCTTCAGCAGAGTTCGTCTGGAGTAAATCACGGCATGTAACGTGATTTTCGTATAGGGACAGGGATCAGTTATGCCAAAATGTTTATAAAAACGTGCTTTCCACGCGTTGATTTATGCACACTGCCATCAATAGTTTGGGTATTTTTGTGAATTTGTAAAAAATACCACATCACGTAACACGCCTGTGACAACGAACATAATCGTTTGCCGTCCAGAATAAATTTATAATTGACTGCATCTTGGATTCAAGTACGGGTATGCAAAATTTCATGCGGGTACATACTTAAATAAAAAAGTTTTGGCGAAAAATGTAAGGTGGCGGGTTAGAACTTGTGGGTAGTGTAGATTATAATTACATATGCATTGTTCCTGCCATAATGTAATGGCCGCGATACGAGATAAGACTCATGCAAATAGAAATTCAGACTTGTTTCTCTTACGTAAATACTAAGGTTTGTGACTTTCTCCAAAAAAAGAAAAATCCTTTTGACAACATTTAAAGTGTGCTGTATATACTGTATGTGACGACATTTAAAAAAAAATCAAAAACTGAAAAACGATTAAATGCTTTCATTTCCATTAGATCATTCTTCGCTTCAGCTTTAACAGAAACTCTCTCTCTGTGATTTATTGCACATGTGCATGCGAATTATCCGTTTTCATATGAAGTGATCTAGAACACCCTATGAAATTATAAGAATTGTCTATTTTTCGACGATTGAATCAAAGTACACGGAACCCTTCCAAAGTTTTAATTTACAATTAAGATAATCCAGTGTCATACTAAAAACGATGCAAGTAATTATTTTGACATTAAATGACCGCAAAATATAGCTCTATACACTTTAATATTGCTGGACTGTATAGGCCTACATATAGATGAAGTTGGAATAATACGGCAGTACAATTAATTATCAAGTTACAGACGACAACGTTTTGAGCGGATGGGCAAGGCAAATCAATACCCCCTCCAAACAGTGTTTGGTGGGCAACAATGGATTTTTTGACTGAGCAGCATGCCGCCAACATGCACTGATCATTGACCGAGAAGGTCGTAAGAACAATTTGACAAAACAGGAAAAACTGTTAAATAATTACTCTTTTCTTATTGTAAAACAGGCTGTTTCAACTAGTTCCGTAATAGGCTCATATGAAGCGCCTTGTGGTGCTGATTCTAAACAGGTAATTAAGTAGTACATTTTGTTCTTCAATCCACGGTTCAAATACCTCTGTCAATGTTTACTCCTATAATCACTAGGTAACACAAATCGAGGGTTTCCCGCAAGACTGTAATAACTACATATAATTAAAGAAGGACATGCTGCAGTATTGCAGGCAACCCTCGAAATGTAGACATTTTTATAGTAATTTTATGTGGTGTGCGTTATTGATAATAGAAAGGGGGATAAGTATCAGTGTTCATTGAGGTTGCTATGAGTTAATTACCTCCCTTTAGCTGGAAATTTTTTAATAGTTACTGGGGGGAAAAAGAATACTGCATACAGCGCAGCCACTCCCAGTCTAGAGTGGCCCTATATAGATTCCGGAAAGGGTGTGGCTCTACATCGGCTGTACAGAGCCATATTTGGTCATAAAAAAACCAAGAGGGAATGTGAGCCAAACTTATCAAATTCATGAATACACTTGTTAAATGTTATAAGTACACCAACATGTAATGCGTATATCTTTTTTATTATGCGTGATATCATGTTCATTTTTTGCATGTCTTCATGCGAGTAGTATAGTAGCAATATCCGATAATTCGATTATTATAATTCGCACGCTGCGAGCAATGAACCGTGAATTTTCAAATTATGCAAAATGCACGTGCAAAACAAATGATTTTCGCAAGAACTCTAAAAATGTTACATACACATTGTCCATCAATATCCACACCAGGAAAACACAAAACCGGTAGAATTACGATAAGAGACCATACAGGAGAGGTTTGTGAAACATACACGTCTCATGGCAGTAATAAGCCTAGTGTAGCTAAGGTCATCACGACCTTGACCTTTGACCTATCGACCTCAAAATTAGTAGGAGCCTACATCTGATGATTAGCAACCTCTCTGTCAAGTTTTACGATCTAAGGTCCTATATTTCTGTTGATGTGGACCAGTGATTGTTGTGTGTTCAAAGGTCATGGTGAGTTTGACCTTTGATCCAAATTACCTTAAAATTGAGTCGGGCCGTCTGTGGAGGATGAATAATTTCCACTTAAAATTTTAGAATCCTAGGTTGAATCGTTTTGGAGTTATTGTTGAAAAACCATTCGGCATGTCGACCGACCGACTTTTTGCACTGTAACGCTATGTACTGTGTTGGTGTACTTATAACATTTAATGAGTGTATAGCGAAATTTAACCCCTCACGTAAATTTACCATTTGTTAAATAACTTACAGTAAGCATGGTTGTATTGATTGTATCATACAGTCTGTTCAAAGTTAAATGATAATGGTTGTCCATCGGGTTAACTGTGTTTATCTAAGTTTAACTGGGTATACATGAGTAAACAGTAATACTTGCTATTTTTTCGAATGTAAAAGTTCCCTCATTAGTATTACACAATTACATATTGAATTGACAGTAGTTCCCAGTGACATTTCATCTTTGTTATGGTTTCTTGTGATTCAATATTGAAGCCTTACAATTACCATTGATCAGGCCAAACTTACTAACTATTGTGTTTCTGGTGTACCATAGTGACAAAAATGGGTATGTTACTAGGTAGGAAGGAAAAAATATCATACTTTTTAAAGGATTGATTTTATGAACTGGAAAATCAATGGCCTGTTGTGACTGTCTTCCAAATATCAATAAAATATTTAGAATGAGGGCAAACAAGTAGGGTGTGTAGTGGGTCTTCAGAACCAAAATATCAAATTATTTTGACCTCATATTTGAACTTCTAGTATTTCCTCTGACAACTTGAAGAGTTTGTTACCATGGCAACTGATAGTGGAAAGTTGATGCAAAAATCATCACAGCGCATATTCTTTCCTTCATGCACATCTACATGTTGAGGTCGTTCATGTGTGAAAGAAATCCTGCAAAAACTGTAGGAGGAGTTGCGTTCACAAGAATCCGTCTACAGACGGACGGACAGACAGACAAGCTGGAAACAGTAAACCACCTTATAACTTACATTGTGTGTGTGTTATAACAAACAAGAAGTCAGTTTGTGAGACAAATTTTATAGTTATTTGCAAGGCACAAATTCATTGACAATATACATGTATGACCAGAAATTTATGAGCAATGTGACAATGGATTTGTTACCAAGTACAGAGAATGAGTAGAGAGTGATGGCACATAAGACATTAATAACAACATATAACAACATGCATACATCAACAACAAAAATACATCAAAATACCTATAGATTATCATCCAAACTTGATATGAAAAGGAAGGGAATTTATTCAATTTTATTTCAAAATCTTGATATATTAAAAACTGGTTTTTTCTAGTACTCTTTCTATTTTAACTCATTTTTACAGAACTTTAAGAGCGTCACAGAAGGATGAAACATTGGGGAGGGATGATAATCCATAAAATTTATACAATGGTCTATCATAATATTTGATAAATACTCAAATGTTACATACTTTTTACAAACATTTTACCAGATCTTCAAGTGGTAAACGATCTATTATACAATATATAAATACATTGTATAAACCAGTCAATAATCTCAAATATCAATCATTCAGATTGAGAATGTACCATAATGATGGCCATACTGTAAAATCATTTAAATTTGACGGGAAAGAAATTTTGTGGTTTTGGTAAAAAACAACGTTTCAATGGGATGTTAATTTGTGGATTTTGCATTTCAGGTAATAAATAAAGGGTAAAATATTTTTCGATGGGATTTGAGGACCACAAAATTTAATCCCGAACAAATTGATTATTTTACAGTATCAGTAATAATAATAATAACAACTTCATTTACAGTGGATACCATAATATTTGGTTCTAGAACAATTTTCAATATGCTTCACAGTGCATCAGTACAAATGTTTCCCTCACAAGTTTGGAATTCCAAGTCTACTGCATAGAATATTCTCCAATATTTCACTGGCTTTGAATGAGAAGGTTGTAAGTACAAAATCCATGTGTTGTGAAAAAAGAAATTATACAATATAAACAATCAGTTCATATAATATAACTTTAATCAACATCAGTTTAAAACACACAACTTATATTATCACGCATACACATATGTTCTTGTAATATATATCTTCGAATAACATTGGTTATGAGACCCGAAATTGAAACACTGTATCACAAGCATGCAACAAGGTAAAACTTATTATTAAAACATTCAATTCAATTATTATTTAATAGTATGTTAAATGTTTCATTTCTGAGAAAAGGATCAAATATTTCATTCAAAAAGAAGCGAGAACACGTTACAGTAATAAATCTTTACGAAAAAAAATAACTTGAACAACACAAAACTATCACATTTTCTTAAATGCTTACAATGCTGGTTTAGGCTATCGATATGTTAAATCTACATCGTTTGCATCATTGCTTTTTATGTCGACTTCTGACTTGTAACTTTAAGAAGTTCTGGTATAAGTTTTACCAACTGGTCATGTACCTCATACCAAGATACATCTTTCGGAAAGGTTTCAATAATTAATTCCTATATTGTGAAATACTTTGACTTGCACTGTCGAATATGTGTCTAATCTTTATCCGAAAACGGCTTACTTTCGTAAAGGAGCACAGGCAAATGTACAATTGTCTACTGAATCAGTACTAAGCCGACTTAATCTGACATTATTCTTACTATCCCCATCATAGCAAAGGCACCACCCCTGTGAGATATTGTATCAAGGACCCTGTCGGATTGAGTACATGTAATTACCACCTTCATATTGCCCACAGACATTGTGTACCCATTGCCCCGTCAAGCTGAGAACCTACCGTCGCAGCACCCACGGAAGGCACCATATCGTTGGTTTCTCCAGGATGAGTACTTACCGTTACATTTAATGTGCAACCTATCCAGAATGAACAATTGTGATCGTGCGATATAGCTTAGACTGGGTCATAAAACCAACCAAATTTGTTATAAGAACATAACTTCACTATTGTCAATATGCATGGCACATTAATATGGCAAATGAATCTCTTTGAACTCTCCTTTTAACGCTGGTCCCGTTCTCGTCGACTAAGTATTGGTGGCAGAATATTCCGATTGTTATCAGTTCAATTTGAAGCGGGAATATCAGAGTTTCTAGGTAAAGCAGAGCAATGTTCTACAGCTCTTAATGTGTTTAGACTGTAGATTTATGTAGACTAAGTGTTTGGTATGCTTATATATAATTTGCTTATAAAAATGAATATTTGCTTTGCTTTGCCCCTTCATATTAGACCTGTTCGAACTTGCACACAATTGAAATATTAAGAATCCTGTAATAGTAACATCAAGTCACCATAAGAGCCACGTTACTAGTTATCGTTTAACGCGAAACAGGTAGTGATAATTTTACAATGTCCATACCGTTACGGTTTTGTCCGTTCCGTTACCGAAAAAGTAACGGAGCGGACAGTAACGGAGCGGACATTTTTAGCTTAAAACATACGTTAACGGCGTTATTGATTACATGACCGGCTGTCCATGGGGTCTAAAGACATCTATACACCCATACCTTTGACCTTGAGTGAAAAATGTATACAAAAAATGTTAGTAAAAAGAGTAAATCAAATGAACGGTACGGACAAACATTAAACAAACGTAATACAAGACTCGTATACAGTGGCAGTATCAATATATCCGCCATTAAACGAAATGAGATGACGTCATAAGTACATAACATGCGAAATTTCAAATTATTCATACTTTTATGATTGCTACTTTACCATTTTGCCGACTGTAACGGAGCGGACAAGGACTTACGGACATTGAAAATAGAATGTTTTTTTCAAATAAATTAAAAAATTCTTTCTATCGGGATGATCGCTAATCATTGTTGATGTACTAAACTATGATATTGTCAAAGAAAATAAAGATCTTTTAATTCGCAAGTGAACTAAATTGCATGTTAAAGATTTTTTTATGGATTACGGACATCTTACCGTTACATTATTTCGTAGTAGACCATGTGTTGAAAAGTGAATTTTTAATGAAAAACGTTATGTTGACAATGTTTTGTTTTAATTTTAACTAAAGACATATTAGAGTATCATGCAGAATGTTTTGAAAATAAAAACATCCTACTTGGTTCACTATAAACGGCTACGGACAGAAAAAGTCCCACAATTTTATTTTCACCCATACATTGTATATAGAATTATCAATTAAATCAAAGTAATTCAAACTGCCTTTATAGATGGTCAAGAATTCAAAATATTAAAGTATTCACCGTTGTCTATGAAGAAGCACAGAATTTGAAGAGATAGTTTGATGAACTCAATCTTGTGCTTGTAAAGCTTTTTTCATGCTTAAATCAAATTGAATATGAAAAATTGCTCAAATGAAATTGAGAGTGAAATGTGATTAGCTCCCTGAAATTCAGCACTTTACCAGAAAGTATTAGTCTGTATTCTTTAATGCTATCCAAGTAATATAAATGTTTCAGTAAATTATGGGACATTTTACAACTAGAAACATTTAAAGTTTGATTATTAAAATTTTAATGAAAAATGCCCCATAGTTACAGTATTCGGGCCAGGAACATCTTCTAAATTAAGCCAAATTTTTCGTTATGAAATTGTGTTCAAAGAAGACTGACAATCAAAACTTTTTGTACATGTGAGACTTTATGATGTATCCACTATTCTAACATGATCTGCAAATTTGCTTACAAAGATAAAGAAAAAATAATACCATTGTATATCTGTTAAATACCCTGGAAATGACATCATGCGTTTTTATGACATCATGCAGGTAAACTAGTAACATAAAGAACATACTGGTACTCTGGCAAAGTCTTTAAGTTTTTATACATTTGCACTGTTAAAACATGTGAGAATCAAAACAAACTATTCAAAAGCTATATTGTATCGGCTGATATACAATGGTTTGTTGTTCTGACCTTACCGACAGCCTTCATGGTTAAATCCTACGCGCAAGAACTCCATACCATTGTATATCAGCCGTATTGCCGATATAATACGGCTTTTCATAGTTTACGTATCAATTGTCATTTGAGAAGTGAACTGTACAGAACTTGGACAGTGATTTTGATGAACTAAATCTGGTGGTTATGTAAACATGAACTAAGCCTCAATGTTCATTAACTGGTTTTCTTTCTGTTATTTCTCTCTTTTATAGCGAGCTCATTCTTCTGTGACGCTTTAAATTTGATCCATGAACATATAATCAACACAGCATTCACGATGTAAGTTGACACGCACACCACACACAGGTCATCTAATATAACCACCAGTATGTAAGCCAGGTATACACATCCACATCCAGCAAGTATCGCAAATATCAGCTGTAGTAACACAAGGTTATATGACATCGTGTTTGCTGAAAGTAACAAACAGGTATGTGAGGGGATAACTGTCAGAACAAAGTCAATACATTGATTATACAGAAACACACTGAGAACGACCACAAATAAAAGAGGCATTATGTTAATGTATTCTCACTATCAAATTTTACAGAAACATGACATGGTTATATATAAATAAGACTTATTGCCATGTAGTTTTAAAGTATCTGAAGTGTTCAAATCAGAGCTGGTAGCAGGTAATACCATAAAATATGCCCCTTATATTTCGAGACGCCTGACAGTTAGTTAATAAACACATTTGCGTGGTCTGGGTACCCTAACTTATTCATTAAAACTTAATTGGTTCAATATCATACCCAGTGACCAGTGTGTACCTGAAACTACTTCATTGGTTACCAACCAATGCATGTCTAGTTGAGTGGTAAACACAGAAAAGTGTTTCAGATGCGAACATATCCCCCAGCCAAGTGTCAAGCCAGTGAATACCTGATCAGTAGGCAAGAATGTTATCCATTTTCTACATGACTAATGAATTAGCCACGTTGCAAGGCAATAATTTTCAATGTTATTTTTCTACACATCCCCAAGAAAATTATTTTCTTGCTTCAAAGCTAAATATTTAAAAACTTACCTAACAAAATTTCGATAATGTAGAACATCATTCCATAAACACTGTTTGGTTGATTCAAGAAACTCTCTTTTCCAACAATATGCTCCATAATGCCAAAACCAGTACCATACCTGAAAACATGAAACAGGTAATCAAGGATTTTATATACTGTCCGGGTATATGAATAGAGCTGCTTAATCAATTAATAACTTTTTTTAGTGCAGTATAGTTATAATCACCAATCCACTGTAAGGTCAACATACCCAGCTGATCATGTTCAGTATATGTACACAATAATTTTAAAATTAATTTCTATATTTTCAATAATCGTTGGATAAAAAAGAAAATTTGTCAAAAACTCTTACAGTAATTGACAGTTTAGAGCTTAAAACCGAGGACTAGTGAATGTGAGAAGGACTCATGCACCAGACAGTTGCATCCAAGCCTCCCACCCCCGGGGATCATGTTACTTTCGGGTTGTAAAAAACCTGCCCTCCATGGCCTTGCCAGGGAGGGCTTATGGTAAAATCTACAGTATTTCCCTGGCCCCCTGGCAACTAAATATTGTCCCCAGGGTATTGGATCGGAGAAAATATCTCCAACATTTCCTGGCCTTGCTGTGGAATCTGGAAGGTAAAATCTCAGCTGTTTCCCGGTTATCCTCCGGGTTGGGGGTGCTGTTGAAGCAACTGACTGGTGCATAAGTTGTACAATCCAAACGACTTAAAAAGCTGCTTTAATAAACTTTAATAAATATTAAATGCCAATTAATATAAATAAAATACTTTTAATATATTAAAAATTGATTGAAATTTGCAATTAAAAATTGTAGAATATTATCTGAATCATGCCTTAAAATGTATTCAAATTCACTTCAATAAATATCAACAAACCTGGATGATAAAACTTTAGTGCAACTCATTTTTTTGGAGATATCACACAAGGCTTTGAATGTTGGATCACTGTGGATGCTTGCTTCAACATGATAGGCATAAATCGATAAAATCATGCCAATTATACACGTGATCACGAGCGTTATTATTGTAACACGAGGTTTTCTAGAGGAAACTTTCATCTTGGTGGAATGACAACAAACCAGATACTCTACAACAGCGAATATGCACACACTAATTGACACGTCCAATTTTTGTTATGGAGGTTGACATTTGTATTGACCGCTTACATCATCAATCAAATTTAATCACTGTTAAAACTCATATTTGCGTTAAAACTGTGCATTTTAATGTTCAATGATTAAAAAATATGTATTAAGGATTAATTGAATGCGATTAATCGTCTATAAAAGTTTTTTGTGGAGATAATTAGTTGTATATTTTCAAGGTACTAAGCGGCCATAAACATGGTGGAAAATTGGAAAAGATGAACGATCAAATCCGAAGACCCGAACAAATATCACCGAAATCTAGCCCAAGGGGCTCTATTTCACCTGCATATCAAAGACCGGATTCGTCCGGAACGTTGAAGACCACTATTAGCTTGGGGAAAGTGCCGTCCGTCCTCCATTCTGGTCCATTTTACCTGATGAAGGAAATGCCAGTTTCTGGTTGGTGATATTTTCAGAACTTTAGGAATAGAATAGAATATATTTTAATTCCAATGATGGGCCATTTCTGGCATACAATTACATTATAAAATACACAAGTGTGTGAAACAAGGCATAACATAACAAAAGCTTGATTTATGATTGGAAACAAATAACTAAAAGAGAGAAACACAAAGCAAAACAACATGTAATCTTGAACATTAGTGACATTTAGCAGTTTAGGTGTCACACCGGTAAATTTCTACCTATCAAATTATGTAAAATGACTCGACTTCACATCTCTCATTAGGTTACATTGATGTTCTAAATGTAGTCGAACAATCTCGACTTAGAGTTGCCACATCTAAGTCAAGACCCATTATGCGCTTAACTGATCAGTTTTTGAGTTTCATAAATTTTGCTGTTTACGCCAAATTTGGGCAGTTTTCGGCTATTAACATGTAAAATGTAATAAAACTAGACGAATGACACAGAATACCTGGTAAAATTGGTCGTTATTATCGTTTAATCGATAATTGAATCAGCACGTGTAATTTCCGAAAATCCAAATGTAAACATAACTGTGAGTATCCGGTACGCGTATACCGCCCGTACAGATGAGCGCAACACGTGTGTGATTCATATGCTAACGTTGTGCGAATCGCTAAGCGAGCAGTAAAATTCATTTAACTTATTGTATTCTGTTCATAAGTCATTAACTATCAGTTTACAACAAAAATCAGCTCGATTTGTCAACAATTCTTCGTTAATTTTTCGTTTTTCGTTTCACCCGAGCGAGCTCAGTGTAATTGGTTTCACGCGTACCAGTGTACATCACTGTGAAAACTAAATAGTGCCGAAGATCTCCCAGCATCCTCCATTGTTCTAGAAACTCATTCCATCGAGTATTCTGATTGGTCGATAGGGGAATGCGATCTGCATATCAACAACAAATAGCTGTGTAGTGGAATTTAAAAGTGCGACCTCGTCGTGTTAAAATTGTCGGACAAACGAACCGCTGAGTGTTTTATGGATGTTTTTGGTGCAGATAACGAGAAAAAGGGTTGATCTTCGTGGACATGTTATATATTTCATGGTATTTACAACTTTTCATTCACCTTTTCAAGTTGCGCCAAAAATTTGATCGCAAAGCCCCCCATAAATATGACACTTTCATGCACATCTGCGATGGAGATAAATGTCAGAAATTAAAAAATCTCCTAGCAGATTGCCCCACATCTATTCTAAATGATGCTATATTCCATGCCTCATTACTTGACTTGACCGAAGCACCTATACATTGTAAAGTCTTCATCCAGGAAAAGAAAACTAAAAAGAATCAGCTCTTATTTTACTATTTCTTATTTTGTGACAAGTAAATAACATGAATCCAGGTGTATGCATGGACACAGGTCTGAGTATCTCGTTAAAGGTTTGTTAGTTCAGCATACAAGTTGTTTGGATGAGGACGGGTTGATTTGTTGTGAGAGTGAGTGGGTTGGTAAGTTTATCCCATAAAAAACACTTGTCTAAAAATTTTCATTAATTCATATTAAAATTGTGAAATATGTAACTTGCCATTCTAGTAATAAACAAATTAACCGACGCAATTATAGTTGGCAATATTTCAGAGCGGAATGAAATCACCGGATGTACCAATCTAATTGAGCACTATGGTTTAGAACATACATATAACAAGTTCTGTAACAAAAAGGGGAAGGAAGAACTCAGCTCATTCCTGCCACATCTACCTGGATATATAGATACACCTGGTATGCAGGATAATAGGTAAATATAAATTCTTTTCTTTATTGTTTACCGCTTTCCGACCCTCCCAGACAGCAGGTTTTATTCTGACATGTGGAGATAACCCAGTCAGATAACTTTGCAGCAACCAGCAATTTCCTGCAAACTATACTCTAATGGTGAAATTGAGAAAAAAATCGCCAGAAAGTAACATGCATGAGAAATTTCACCTCAGAAGTTAATTCACTGTCAGACTAAAAAATGTGTGTTAAATCGTTATAGTATTTACGACTACGAGGTTGTTGTTGCATTGCTGTCCTCTTGAATGTTTAAAATCCGAACAAGTCCGTCAAAATATGCGGCACTAAATAAGTAGACAAACATACTTGCAACCGTGAGCTTAACCGTTATTTATCAGTGTTTGGGCAAATATTATTACAGCATAGCCGAAGGCCATATTATTGTCAAATTGTTAAATGTAATCCACCTTGAAAATTAATGATTTTACAGTAATTGTTGTTATTTTTCAGCTCACTTCATTCATTGATTGAGAAACCACCAATCACAGGAAAGGAGATCAATTCCCTATCAAACACAGCATTAACCAGCTTCAGACTACATCCTGGTCCTGTAAGTTTTACTCTTGTCTTAACACAGTATTCATACAACAGGGTTGTCAATTTTTCCGGAATTGATCCGGAATTCCGAATTTAAATATTCTGAAGAGCCATGAGTTCTGACCAAAATAAAAATTATTTGATGATAATACCCTGAGAAATGACAATGCTATGGTCAATTTAACTTATTTTGAAGGAATTTCTTAAAAACAAGGAAAATATGGAAACACTGTGGTTGAAGGCCTATTGATTATCACAAATGGTCAGCTGCATATGATTTTCCTGATTGAAAATTTTGCTGCGTTGACACCCCTGTTACACAGTATTCCTACAAGTCTCAAAGTGACCTGGCATATGGGCTTCTAAGATATATGACAAAACCCAGAAAATCCCAAACTTTTGAGAGTAATGGAAGATGAGGTGTCATTTTACCATTTACTCTTGGCCTACAGATTGCAAACTATTTAATTGTTGATGATGAAAACTCATATTTTTTACATCAATACTGTAGTGAGTTTCAAGCTCATACATATTATACTGTCTTGCTCCATCTCTTAATTTGAGGGTTCTTGTTCGACAGTGAATGTCATTTGAACAGATTTTCGTGTCAAATTTGCCAAGCTATAACGATTAAACAATTATTTGTTTGTCTACAGTTACCAGAACAGTATAGATTTATGAGTCAGATGCCGACAAAAAAGAAACATAAACACAAACGGAAGCGAGAATCAGGAACAAATGGTGCATTACAAGAAACCACAGGTAATTTAATACTATTTTCTTGTTGCTAGGCAACCACCTGGATAGCATAGTGATTGTGTCCGTTTTGGGTAAGTGTGATTAGTCTAGGGTTGACCGCAGGTTACACCATACCAAAGTAACAGGGTTCTCAGTAACAGCAGGATTCAGGCCAAATTGAATGCTTAAAAACCATTTTGGTCCGGCTGAAATGTAAAAATTTATACACAATTTGAAGAAAATAGTTTCATTAAGGACCTTATCAGGCCTTTCAGTTAAGCAGTTTAGCCTCCTAGATTAAAGCCTATTGAGAACTCTGAGTCATAAAAAATGGTACTGGTATATTTCCCTTGCTTTAAGCTTGGCAAATTTCCGGTAACTACTGATAATGGCCTGGATAGTAGGGCTGTAAAGGTATACCGCGGTACACGAAAGACCGCAGACTTCAGTCCCACACGGTTCACGGTACAAGAGTTGCAAATTTTGGTACGGTTCGGTATAAGCTTTTTAATGAGCAAAAAAATATTCGGAGAACAAAAATGTCTGAAAGTCCTCTGATTATGTAAAATTACCATGCATCACTCGTTATAATTGTATTAAGATATGCCTCATAATGTCAAAATTCATTTAAAATAGTTGATAGCAACATTATAATTGCTGTTATTGAATCAACATATTCATTGTCACTTAAAAATTGTAGTTTTAAGCTGCTGTTAGAGAATATTGTATCATACCGAAATATACCGAACCGTTAGAAAAATTGACGGTACGTATCATATCGTGAGCTGAGCATACCGTTACAACCCTACTGGATAGTTTGACTAGGTAGTCGTCTTATGGCAAAAATACTGTTGACCTGTGTGACTTAAAACATGAATTAAAAATACTTTTTAAGTCTGGGTATTTTTTATACTTATAAATATTAAATTAATCGAGGGCTCAGTGCATAACTATGGTAATTACCTCAATTTATAGAGGCACATATCATAGTTTTGCACTAAACCTGCTGATAACAATAAGCGGTGGTTTTTCACTAATGCTAAGCCTGAACATCGGTATGGATAATGAGAATAGGATAATAAATGATTAGCAATATTGTAGAAAAAATTGTTGTGGAGATTATCACAATGAAGTTGTTTAATAAATGAACTGAGGAAGAGGTACATTTTGTACTTAAGCATGTTAGGAGAAAGTCATGGCACACCCATTTTGCCAAAACACGTCATTTGATTGGTTGAGCACACAATTAATTTCATAAAGGGTTGATCAATGTTACACATGCAATTGGTCGAGACATTTCAAAGTTATCTTGCTTGGACTAAATACAATAATAAAATGTGTGCTGGGTTGGCACATAAAACCCGCCCTTTAAAACCCACCCTGTAAAACCCACCCTGTAAAACCCACCCTGTGAAACCCCTTAAAACCCGGGTTTTAAAGGGTAGGGTTTTATCCCTTTAAACCCAATTCGTGTTTTAAAGGGTTTTAAGCATGTTTTTCCATATTTTGGGGTTTCAAGAAAATTATTTCTGAAAAAATCATATGTAAGACGTATAATAACCCTATTTGGTTAACTGATCTAGGCCTGGTCATGAAATCTTGCATTTTATTGCAGATAACCCATCAGAGTCACACGAAAAACCAGCCAAACATAAAAAGACAGTAAAAACAGAAGAGAGCGCTAAAGAGGCATCAGCTGGTAAGAAGGAAAGTGGACGACGGAAAAAGAAGAATAAAAAGAAGAAAGTAAAAGACAAAGACGAAGGTATGTACAAACAGAACCAGAAATTACAAATTTCAAAATACTGTAAAATCATTAATTTTTGTGGGTTGATTATTTCACCACAAAATCAAATCCCATTGAAACCTAATTTTGGCCCTTGTATTTTTTACCGGTACTATAAATGCAAAATCCAAGTAATGGTCTTTTTTACCAAAACCACAAAATTTGTCCCAGCGGAATATAATGATTTCACAGTAATCAGGAATTTCACATTTTCAAAATAAACCAATATTTGAAAGGATAATGCACTAAATCATTGATTTGTTAGATAGATGGGCTTGTATGACATGTTTTAGCATTAATGCCTCAGTATTACCGTGTGACCTTGAAACAAGTGTACAGGTTGGTCATTATCTTCAGGTGTAGTAATAGCTTTCATTATCAGCAAATTAAAGGGCAATGTCTTACTCGTAGAACACCAGGGCAATTAGGATCCTCTCAAGAGGAGCAGGCACCAATCTCCCAAATCATCTCAAATTTGAGAAAAATCTCATCTCAAATATTTTCATTTATCTTTGAAGTAATTTCCAATAACATGACTCAAAAACAAAACTGAAGCATCATTCTGAGTTTAGTTCAGTGAAATGTCAAGAGCTAGAACTTTCATTTATATAAAATTCAGATTTTCATTTGAGCAAAATCTCAATTTGAGTTGAGATTTCTATTTGAGATGCTTTTGGAGATTGGGCCTGTTTCCATTATTGCTAAGAAAACGGCATTAGTGTAAATAGTGACTGAAAAGTTTAGAGGCCTGTAGACTATGTGTAAAATCTTCTAGGGTTTAGTAGGTTCAATCTGTTGTTGTGCCCCCCCCCCTCACTTATTTATCAGTAGGGGGCATATAGCATTGGTGCTGTCCATCTGTCTGTAAGTAACCCAAATCTTGTGTGTTGAACTCCTCACAAACCGCTGGGCAGAATTTCTTCAAACTTTGTTGTTGACCATAAAGGGAGGAATTTGGCTGCTGCAGTTTTTACCAGAGTAATGGCCCTTTATTACTTTTTCTAAATACCCCAATGTGTGCACCCATGTTGATGGATGCATTTCTAGTTTTATTTATCAATTATAACCCAAGCACTTTCTTTTATTTTCAGAGCCTCAGTCATGAAGGAAATATTTAACTATATAATGTAAATATCAAAATCTCAGTGAGAGAGAATACTGTACAGCGGAAGATGGGAGGATCTTGTACATCGTAGAGAGGGCTGTTCAAGATGTTCTTCTTGTACGTCATGGAGAGGGCTGTTCAAGATGTGATCAACTGTTGTTACTCATGCCCACCTTGTCACATGATCAGTAAACTGTGTAACCATGATACAGACTATATCTCAGTCAATTATATGATCTCTTGATTTATATAAGCTGAAAGTAGCTACTGGTGTAGATGGGAGCCACAAAGCTGTGTAATATGATCCACAGGTAACCGTATCATTGATAAAGACTAAAACGGAAACAAAATATTTTTTGTAAAATTTATATTTTTCTATGAAAAAAAAGATAAATTTTACAATTTGTTTTTCTTTTTTTTTCGTTATCAATGATACAGTTAAGTTACCTTTGATACAGTCAACAACAAAATAAGCACATAGACTATATTATGGTATTCTTCTAAAATTGGAAGAGGATGCTGCTGGACCCTCCTTCAATGTCAGCACATAGACTATATTATGGTATTCCTCTAAAATTGGAAGAGGATGCTGCTGGACCCTCCTTCAATGTCAGCACATAGACTGTATTATGGTATTTCTCTAAAATTGGAAGAGGATGTTACTGGACCCTCCTTCAATGTCACGATGCCATAATGTGAAATTATCACTACAATGTCAGTAGAGGCTATGCACTGTCAGTAGAGGCTTTGCACTGTCAGTAGAGGCTATTTATGTTAACAAACTAATTTCGTGTTACGGTATTAAGTATTAGTGAGTAATAGACTAATAGTGACTAGTGAAGACATTAGCATACAGGGGTGGTATTCGTGAAGAATTTCAAGTGAAAACTTAGCATTTCCTCCAAATTTTACTGAATTTAATGTGTATCAGCTAAGCAGGAAAAATAAGACTATCAACATCTTTCTTTGTTTTGAAGCGTTATGTAAAGCTTTTATGTTTTATTAATAATAACCAAGAAAAAATGAGCAAAGTATGTGCAGTGGAATTTTTTAACTTAAGTCAAAGTTTTAAGTTTTCCCTTAAGATGCTGCGTGAATTCCGGCCCTACAACTTTGTCAGGAGGTAGTGATTGTCCTGTCTGTTAGTTCATTCATACGTACATTCAATAGTCTGTTCATCCGTTACAAAATGAAGTCAATCCATGCATTGCTTACACACTTGGCATACATGTTTACCATCATAAACACATAACATTATTAAAGCCATGTGACACTATCCAACATTTCCACTAGAATGATGGCCCCTGAATGACATAGCTATTTGTTATGGACAAGGCTTCCACCAGACATAAGCATGCAGTCATTTTTTCCAATTACATATTTATTGCATGCATGTTGATTGATAGAATTGTATTGATCAACCAATGAGAATGTATGTTGCATATTTATTTGTGTGCTGTAAAATTATGCATAGTGAGATAAATTCTACTCAAATACAGGAGATTTCTTCATTAAAAATATGTTCTAAATGTCAGATTTAAATTGTAGAAAAATTGCAAAGCACATGGTGTCCATTGCCTAAGCAAAATGCTACCAAGCGCTTTCATTCAGTTACCTCCCATGCAATTAAATATAGAAGGCATGGATTACCACCCGTGGACCGTGGAAAGCGCTATGAAGCACTTTGCTTAGGCAACGGACACCTGGTCAAACCGTTTTCCGTAACATCCTTGAGTCTGAGGGTGTTACAAAAGTCTAGTCTTAAATCCAAAACTTGCTAACATTGAAATCTGTGGAATTACCCACTTATACAGTATTGGGTAGTCACTATCAATGTTTAAATATTAATGCATATAGTATGGGGACATAGATTTTGTGCTACATGTTCAAATGGACCAAAAGTTTGTACTCATTCTCCTGAAGCATAACTGCCACGCTAGTTAAATCCAAAATAGGAGTGATAAAGCAAAACATGTCACAAGATGCACATAAATGTGATTTAACAAGGATATTGATGCATAGACAAGGAATGTATTAATTCTTGTGGATATGAATATGGGACAGAAATCATTTTATTAACCAAATATACTTTTGTGCAAGGTGGGTGAACTTGGAGACCAGAAAATAAACAAGGAAAATAGGAGTAACTCCACTTTAATAGAAGTATATACTTGGCAGGTATGTCCTTAAGCATTAGTGGGTTTCAATAACACTTTGCATGCATACTTGATACCATATCCTGTTGTTGTTACTGTCACAACTTAAAGGTCTGGGTGGTATTCACAAAGCATCTTAAGGGAAAACTTAAATATTTTGACTTAAGTCAATATTTTGCAAAAAAAACTAAAAATAACCCATATTTTCTTGGTGATTTGTGAGCCCTTGACATAACACTTCAAGCCTATGTAACACGTTGATAATCTTGATTTTCCTGTTTAGCCGATACACTTAAGGAAATTGTCAGATTTTGAGGAAATTCTAAGTTTTCTTAAGATGCTTTGTGAATACTGGCCCTGATGATTTTTGCTGGAGTTATGGACAGTTGTGGGATACATGTTTTTTGTACCATAAACTTTTCTAGTTAAGACTGAAATTCTTCATGCATGGGGTGTCTCACACCAAGGTCAGGTAGCGGACATCTGTTGTAATTAAATATTGTTGTGTCATTGTGTCTCATTTTGTCACTTATTGTATTTTTGATATGAATTATGTTCTTGATACATGTAATGATTTTTATAATAAAACGAATTGTCTATATGTGTGTCTTCATTTATAGTAACTACATGTTTAGTTTGCTAAATGTATTAGGTGGCATGGTTGTCAGACAGATGAAGTGCTTGACTACTAATCGAGAGGTCTCTGGTTCAATCCTTGGCTGGGGCACATGGTCCCTTTCTGAAACGCTATTTAGTGATTCCCACTCATCTAGAGATGAACTGGTTTCAAACCCAGTAGTAGTTTCGCTTGTATTGGTGCTACTGTGAACGTTAAAGAACCAAGGAATCGATACAAAATGAGCGAGGGTAACACACCCAGATTCCTTGTACCTCTCCTCTGTCTCTTTATTATGCCCCCGCATTTATTTATACGTGGTGGGGGGCATATAGCTTGGTGCTGTACGTACATTACATAAATTTTGAGTGTTGAATTTCTCACAAACTGCTGGGTGGAATTTCACAGATTAACAACCTTGATGTGTAGTTGACCGTTAAGGATGGAATTTTTTCTGCAACAATTTTTACCAGAGTTATTGCCCTTCGTTACTTTTACTATATACCACGTACAATGCGGGCACCTTTATTGATGGACACATTTCTAGTTAGGGCCCTGCAAATTTTTTGCAGGTGCCCTATAGTAATCACTCTGTCCGTCCGTCTGTCACTGACTTGACATTGTGGGGTTTTCTTTTGTTCATCCTTTTGTTTGTAAAACCCCATAAGCAACATTTTGCACCCCGTAAGCAACGGAATGAATAGAATCTAAATATAGCCTATTGTTCCACACCTCACAACTACAAGTGGGTGAGTACGGACATTCTACGTCCGTCCGTCCGTCTGTCCGTCCACATTTTTCATGTTTTTTCTTAATAACTTGCAAACCGTTAAAGGTATCGACTTCAAACTTTAAACATAAGGTCACAGCAACAATACACTATTGTTTGCCAAGTTATGTTACTCCAGCTACAATATTGTAAGAATTATGACCCTTTGTAAAATTACAATTTTCCTCATTTTTCATCTTTTTTTCTGCATAACTTCAAAACCGTTACAGATATTCAAATGAAACTTGCTATACACAGGGCCCTGATCACGACAGTGATGGTTCTTGATTCATATTATGATGATCTGAAATAGATTGTCGGCAGTACAAAGTTAAAAGGTGTCCGTAATAACAGGCGTGGTTGCATCTACAGGGGGATTCAAACCTATACTTAACGGCCCCATTTTCAAGCAATAGAAAGTTAAATTTGAACTATCTGCTATCAAACAACCTCTTAAAGGTTGCACAAATAATCATTATCGATGTGATGGATTGACATGGATAATAACACCAACAGTATAATGCACCAGTCAATATTTTGCCCGCTCAGGGATACAGGGGGAATTAAACAGATGAATCTTTCCAACAGGTGTGAATTGATCCAGGACCCAGGAATTACTACGTGATTGTGTGTCCCGATCCCGGGGAGTAAGCACTGTCTCAAGGGTGGGGATTTAGACATCAAAAACTTTAAAATGTCTATTAAATTCCCCCTGGGTCACCCGCCGCTCCCCGGGCATGCTAGATATTGACTGGTGCAATAAACAGTGCTTTTGTGAAGTTAATACCCATACAACCATAGATCAACAAAATATCTGGAAGACATTGTAAGTATTAATTATATCACATTCTTACAGTACTTTGATTTTGCTGTGTGCTATAAATAGACCATAGTTGGAATTTTGTTGATCTATTTATAGCATTTTATCTGTACACCCGTGAGTACCAGTGCATGATATTTTATACATTCATCTTATCTATGCACACAAACTTGAAAGTTAGTTTAAAGTTATACACTTGGCTTGTTATAATCAATAACCATTGTGTTTGTCCACAAGATCAGGTTTATATTGACAATAGTGAAGAATTTCAACAATTGGAAGGTTGAGTCTTTAAAATAATAAGTCAAGGTACGTAGATCTACTGTATATTTTATATTGTTTCTATATTTTACTGTTTTATATATTTTGTCACTGTTTTATCACTGATGTTACTTGTCCTGTATTTAAGGCAGATAAAATAGTTAGAGGTCAGCAAGTTATAACATGTAGATCTGAATAGAGGTCAGGATGGTTGGGAAATTATACAATAGTCGTTTCGGGTAATTCTGCGCATCGGGTAATTCTGCGCACCTTAACTTTCCATTTCTTACAGACTTTGCTGGGTCGTTTTTCTTCGGTCTTCCAGTGTTTATGTAGATGTATGTTACTTATGTAAGGTTTTATATTCATTTCAACGAAATCGGAAAAGTATTTCTACGAAAATTTGACCAAAATGAGTGTCAACGGCGATTTTCGTTAAATTGACATACCACGTGACACATAATTTGAATAAAAGCACATTTGTCATGGATGATGACTTTTCCTTTTTTGTCAACATTGTCTTAATGACTTATTCTTTCGATAGTGTGATAAATTTCTTGTGAAACAAATCTTTGATACAGACTATACAAAAAAACAATTCCATCTGCGCAGAATTAGCCGAAAATATTTACGTCATGAAAACCGGCAGCCATCTTGTTTTGTGACGACATTTGACCTAGTTTAGCGAAGGTATGGTGTTTTGAATTGTTTACATTTGTCAATGAAGGTTGTTTCTATCCAAACAGCACCATAATTTATTCTAAAAATAAAATTTAATGCCCTATGAAAATTAATTATTTTACAGTATATAAGAGGTAGATGACTTAATTTAAATTCTATGATATCCTATATCAAACTCACCTTCAATGATATACATAATGATAGCGAGTGGTAATTAGCATGGATAATTTGATGCCATCCCCAACCATCTATAAAGTAGCATAATTATACAGCTGAACCCTGGTTGTTCCTTTTTATACATGTATAGGTTAGTGCTATAAAAAAACTAATGATTTATATTGATAAAGGAATGGAATAATGCACAATTTGCTCGCTGAAATTGAAATTTTTAACACAATAACTCTGTAATATACTTAATTACGTGTCCCGACATTGAGAATTTAGACAGTTAGCATTGTCTCGGAATGTCTCCAGAGTGGGGATTTAGACATAAAAAAAGAAAATGTCTAATTCCCCCTGGGTCATCAGCCATCCCCTGGGCGGGCATACTTTCTGGTGCATAACTGCTAATGGGAGGGCTGTGGATGCAATTGACTGGTGCATTTGAAAAACAGTGTTAAACTCCAATAATCTTATTTTAAACTACATTGATTTCTATGTCAGATCCAATATGTCTGTTCCATTACTTGTGTCATGTGACTGGCTGCACGAGAAACTCGAGTCTGGGGACCTGGGTGATATAGTGATACTAGACGTATCCTGGGCAAGCAAGGGGGATTATATAGAGGAATATAAAAAGTAAGTTTTCTATCTCTATACAGAATTTCTTTACTTTGTGTAAGGTCAAAACGAAATGATATTATTGTGGTTCTGGTAACTGTGGTCACAACATTATACTAAAGTATACGATATTGCTGGAGGTCACCAAGGTTGATTTTCCAATGCATTAATATCTAAATGTTTTTTTTGCGCCGTGATATACATGCATCATATCCGTGAAAAGAAATTGCCAAATATGTAATTAATTTTAGAATACCATGGCAACGAAAAGAACACATAATGACAAAAGTGTTAAGATGTGGGTAAATTTGTTGGTCATTCAGAAATAGGTGCTCACTATTATTTGAGATATGCTATTCTACCAGATACTCATGTTAAATGTAATAATTCAACCTGTAAGAGGAAAGCGAAGAAAATAGGAGTAACTCCACTTTATTAGGAGTACTTGGCAGGTATGCTCTAACACTCAAACACTTTTTATAGCACGGTATGAATCGTGTTACACTACTTTTCAGTTCCATCAGACAATGGTTCTGTTTTCATATGTCTCTGACGGAACTGAAAACCGACGTAACGCTCTGACAGAAATCAGGACACATGACATTTGAGTTCTGTCCGAACGTTACATCAGTTTCAAGTTCCGTCCGAGCCATGTGAAAACAGAACAATTCTCTGACGGAACTGAGAAGTAGCGTAACACGATTCATACCGTGTTATAGAGACTAACATGAAAGTGTAGGCTCACCCAGCTGTGTTGCCTCTTTAAATAAAGTTTTTATTATTAATATTTCATTATTATTTCAGGCAGCATATACCAGGTGCACAACATATCAATGTACTGCAAGCGGAACATTCTGATAAATATCCCAGAAATATACCCACAGCTGAGGACTTCACAAAGTTAGCCCAGGAAGCCGGGGTGTCCGCTAAATCACATGTCATAGTATACAGTAATACAGACAGAGCGGGATATTTCCTCGCTGGACGAGGATGGTGGACTTTTAGGGTAGGAACCTTAATTTTCTTTACAGAAACTTGATATTCTTTTTCAAACAGTCATTTAAACACCCTGTCATAACAGGCTGTATAACAGAGAATCACTTTAACAGCAATTAATTGCCTCCTTAATTGTATTGCCTATTTGAAGCTCACTTCCATCATCAAGGTCATGTAGGTATCCCGTGCTGTCCACAGGTAACTGTATCGTTGAAAACGAAAAAAACAAAACAATTTTTTTTTTTTTTGGAAATTTATATTTTTCTATAAAGGTTTATTTGTTCTAAATGAACCAGAATTTCAACAAATCAAAAACAAAAATTGACTATCAATATCTCCATAAACTTGAACTACTTACATGCCAGATCTCATCAAAATTGATCCAACAGTTCAAAAGTTATACTACAAAAGGTAGAAACTGTTCACAGCCGATTCAAATGGTTCAATCAACACAAATCTATATGGCCGTCCCCCACAACGTGTTACACCAGTGATAGTTAATGAAAACCTTTTAAGCCAAGGATTTTATAATATGAAGTTAATTTTAGGCTTACATTCATCCCATAACATTGTTTGTGTAAACAAACAACATTTTATAGATAATTGGTATGCATAAAGCAGTGTTTTTATTAAAAACCAAGTGCACCTCTTGAACCGTCTCGTGGATTTCTGTACAAGTGGACCTTGAAATAAAAATATAAATTTTCAAAACAAAAATTGTTTTTTCTTTTTTTTTCGTTTTCAACGATACAGTTACCTGTGGTGCTGTCTGCGCATTTGGCCCAAACCCATTGTTCCTGTTATTTGTTTAATGTTATTATATGTATTTCAGTATTTGAATCATCATTTTATAATTCTATGATCTTTTCATGGTCAAGCACAATATAGATAGTTCATAAAAGTATGTTCAAACAGATAACAGACACAATAGAATAATATAGATATGTAAATATGTCATTTCAGTATTTTGGACATAAGAATGTGTCAATATTGGACGGTGGTTTACCAAGATGGATAAAGAGTGGGTATTCTGTCTCGGATTCTACCACACATTGCAAGGTACCATACAACTTATATTGAACCACTATAATCAGGTACTGTAAAATCATTATATTTTGATGGACAAAATTTCGTGGTTTTGGTGAAGACCATTTCGATAGGACGTTAAAATTGGTCAAAATTATTTTTCGATGGGATTTGATTTCTTGAAATCCCCAAAATTTATTCTCAAAGGAAAATTAGTGATTTTACAGTACAAGAAAGTGACACATTACAGACCATTAGCACATGGAGGCACACTGAGGCTGCTTGCCACAGTAGAAATTTGCGAAATTAACAAAATATGCATGTGTTTTTTTTAAAGAAAATAAATGCCTCAAATAGACCCTAGAGATGATAAGCCTTGATGCTTTTTGTCCTCTAGATACAGGCCTGCCTTTACAGGAAGTACAATCTGTAGATTTACAGGATAGATGGCTAAAAATCACAGGCTTATTTTGTTTAATTTTGAAAGTGAATCATTATTAAGTGTAAAAAATGTGGTTTATTTTCCAATATAAACTTTGAAAATTTTTTTTTTTACTTTTTGAAATTTATAAATTGCATATTATGCTAGATTATTGTGAAAACTAATTAAAGATTAACTGTAAATGTGTCACTTTCTTAGACTTGATTACTACATACGTTCACTTTTAACTGGTAATTACTTGTTCTCAACACATTGAAATAACCAGTTGCAATTGTTTGTACTTTGTATGAGTATGTGCTTGTTTAGGATTGATTACTAAATCTTCTGAGCTGATATTTACTGTAAGAATAACCTCTATCGAGCAATAACCTCTAAATGACACCTTATATAGATTGAGATAAAAATTGCATATAAATACTGTTTGTTATTATTGTTGCTATTGTTATTTCAGACAGGAGATTTTGTAGCAGTAGTTGATAAATCTGTATATAAAAGTTTCGAGGATGTACAAGACAATACATCCACAGAGAGTTTCCAGTTGATAGATACACGAGCTGGATCTGCTTATTTAGGTAAGTTAATTATCTCTGTATGAAACAAGCCGAACATAGCCTTTATGGCAGGAATATTATATGTACCTCCACCTGGATTTGACCCCAGGTACCAGATTAGATGGCAAGAGCACCAACCACTGAGCTACGGAGGCACAGTAAAGGCATATAGGAATTCATATAGTCTCCCTAGGTAGACTCTAAAGCAGGTTTTATTAGGTAGCCCAATGACTGGGGAAGTTAAAATGTCAAAGGGTGGTTGAATGGCTGAACTGGTGAAAATAGCCCTGGAAAATTGGTAACTTAACTAAGTCTTTAACTAGCCAACTTTGAGTCAAACCTCCCTTAAAAAATTAACTTGAAATTAACTTGAGGCCCTCATGGAAGATCGGGAAACTGAATGTGTCAGCCTAGTTAAATAAAGACGTTACTTACTTACTACTTACTCTACGACACAATTTGAGCTAAGTAATAACTAGACTCACTTACATTATTACAGATAAGCATATCCCTGGAGCAAAGAATCTTGTAATGGCCGATCTGGTAGATAATGATAGAGGAGTATTGAAATCTGAACAAGAACTACAATCATGTAAGTACAGGAAAACAAACATATCATTTGGCTTTCGGCCTTACCAAATCGCTTTATGTTTAGCGTCAGGTCTGAATTTCTGAAACCTAACCACCTATTCGCAAAAACAAACAAAGCAGATTTAAAAAAATGTTGCCTCACTTGGATAAGTATTGTTGTATTCACACATGTCTGAGTGGCAATACCTCCCAAAAAGTTTTTCTTCAAACATAATTTTACCAGAGCAAAATGCCTCTAGAGCATGAAAACTGAGAAAAAAAATGTTTTGCAAATGTTTTATATTTCGAAAATTGACATAGGCACTTGATGAAGCTGAATATAAAAAAAACGATTGGTATGGCCTTACATATACTACTAGTAGGATATGTGAACAGAAAACAGTGAACTTGAAAATGTTTTGTAATTTGGAATGTATGTTGATTGCCATTTTCATTTATAAAAACCCCCATAAATTTCAAAACATATTTGATAACTCATTCTTTAAAAGTTCTCCCTTGTTGATAAAGTCTTGGGGATATTATTGTGATAAGTCAAATACATGTATTATAGTTTTTTTGTGATTAATGATTAAAACATAGATATTTAAACAGTTTTCTGATTTTGAATTCAATGATGATACTTGGCTGCAGTGTATTCAGTACATATTGAATGTCATATGATTGTGATAATTCAAATACAGTGGAACTTGTATTAAGCGACCATCTTAGGGAAGGTCTGTAAACGGTTACACAAATGTTTGAAACATTTAGTGTAATTAACAAATATCCTATTTTTTATGCTATTTAACTCCAATTGATAAAAATTGATTTGTAAGTAAGTTTTATTGCGATTCAATACTCGCTATATAGTCATGGACATACAAACATTTTAATTCATGATTTTAATGAACTTGCTTACATATAACTCTTCCTAATTAATGTTCAGATCAATTAAGCCTGCACATAAAGAAAAATCAGAATAGACCAGGCTTTAACCTAGTCAAACGGACGGTGGCAAAACAAGGTGATTGCAGTAAGATGCAACAATTAGTTTGTAATAATGGCATTAAATATTAATGATGAGATTTTCTGATGGCATGTATTATAACTTGGCAGTTATATTATGTTTCAGTATTTGAGCAATCTGGTATAGATGTGAGTCGACCTATAGCAACACATTGTAACAGTGGTATGTCTTCCTGTACGGTAGCCTTCACTGTGGAATATCTCACTGGCAAACATGCACATGTTTATCATGTAAGTGGAATATCTCACTGGCAAACATGCACACGTTTATCATGTAAGTAAACTATTCTACTGGCAAACATGCACACGTTTATCATGTAAGTAGACTATCTCACTGGCAAACATGCACACGTTTATCATGTAAGTAAACTATTCTACTGGCAAACATGCACACGTTTATCATGTAAGTAGACTATCTCACTGGCAAACATGCACACGTTTATCATGTAAGTAAACTATTCTACTGGCAAACATGCACACGTTTATCATGTAAGTAAACTATCTCACTGGCAAACATGCACATGTTTATCATGTAAGTAAAATATCACACTGGCAAATATGCACACATTAGTCCTGTAAGTAAACTATCTCACTGGCAAACATGCACACGTTTATCATGTAAGTGGAATAACTCACTGGCAAACATGCACACGTTTATCATGTAAGTGGAATAACTCACTGGCAAACATGCACACGTTTATCATGTAAGTAGAATATCTCGCTGGCAAACATGCACACGTTTATCATGTAAGTGGAATATCTCGCTGGCAAACATGCACACGTTTATCATGTAAGTGGAATATCTCACTGGCAAACATGCACAAGTTTATCATGTAAGTTGCATATCTCATTGGCAAACATGCACATGTTTATCATGTAAGTAAACTATCTCACTGGCAAACATGCACACGTTTATCATGTAAGTTGAATATCTCCCTGGCAAACATGCACACGTTTATCATGTAAGTTGAATATCTCCCTGGCAAACATGCACACGTTTATCATGTAAGTTGAATATCTCACTGACAAACATGCACATGTTTATCATGTAAGTTGAATATCTCCCTGGCAAACATGCACACGTTTATCATGTAAGTTGAATATCTCACTGGCAAACATGCACACGTTTATCATGTAAGTGGAATATCTCACTGGCAAACATGCACACGTTTATCATGTAAGTGGAATATCTCACTGGCAAACATGCACACGTTTATCATGTAAGTTGAATATCTCACTGGCAAACATGTACACGTTTATCATGTAAGTTGAATATCTCATTGGCAAACATGCACAAGTTTATCATGTAAGTTGAATATCTCACTGGCAAACATGCACACATTTATCATGTAAGTGGAATATCTCACTCGCAAACATGCACACGTTTATCATGTAAGTAAACTATCTCACTGGCAAACATGCACACGTTTATCATGTAAGTAAACTATCTCACTGGCAAACATGCACACGTTTATCATGTAAGTGTACTATCTCACTGGCAAACATGCACACGTTTATAATGTAAGTGGAATATCTCACTGGCAAACATGCACACGTTTATCATGTAAGTGGAATATCTCACTGGCAAATATGCAAACGTTTATCATGTAAGTGGAATATCTCACTGGCAAACATACACACGTTTATCATGTAAGTGGAATATCTCACTGGCAAACATGCACACGTTTATCATGTAAGTGGAATATCTCACTGGCAAACATGCACACGTTGATCATGTAAGTGGAATATCTCACTGACAAACATGCACATGTTTATTATGTAAGTAAACTATCTCACTGGCAAACATGCACATGTTTATCATGTAAGTGGAATATCTCACTGGCAAACATGTACATGTTTATCATGTAAGTGGAATATCTCACTGGCAAACATGCACATGTTTATCATGTAAGTAAACTATCTCACTGGTAAACATGCACATGTTTATCATGTAAGTAAACTATCTCACTGGCAAACATGCACATGTTTATCATGTAAGTGGAATATCTCACTGGCAAACATGCACATGTTTATCATGTAAGTAAACTATCTCACTGGCAAACATGCACATGTTTATCATGTAAGTAAACTATCTCACTGGCAAACATGCACATGTTTATCATGTAAGTGGAATATCTCACTGGCAAACATGCACACGTTTATCATGCAAGTGGAATATCTCACTGGCAAACATGCACACGTTTATCATGTAAATGGAATATCTCACTGGCAAACATGCACACGTTTATCATGTAAGTGGAATATCTCACTGGCAAACATGCACACGTTTATCATGTAAGTGGAATATCTCACTGGCAAACATGCACACGTTTATCATGTAAGTTAACAAGCTGTTAAATGGGCAAGTTAGACTGAAAAATCTGCTAGTCCGAAGGCTAAATCTACTTGCCCAGGAAAACCAAAAAAGCAGTCACAGGCTCCCTAATAAGGAAACCCAGATAAAGCCCAAGTTTGGCAAGTCAAACATAGAAATTGCACACCCCTGACTCCCTGATTTATTGGTGTCACATCTTCAATATTTTCCAAAGATCAAATTTAATGATGTTAGATCTTTATACTACCATACTTGTAGACGTCAAAAACCATACATTACTGGTGGTTGTTAGATAGGCATCCTTTTAAACATTATTATTCAATTATTATACCACTCTTTTTCTTTGTTACCTGTCGTAAGAAGTGCTCTGGAGGTAAAAAAGAGGGTTAGCCACTGCTTTTAAAATTTCTATGAGCAAGAATTAATGTACAGTCCATTGAACAAACTCATGACTGGAAATAGACTTTGAAATGAATATGTCATTTTGATGTATATTTTCAGGGTGGATTTACAGAGTGGACAAAGCGCCAATGCAAAGATTAGTTGTTGTAAATATTCACAGAGTGGACACAATGCCAAGTCATACATTATTAACTGTTGCTGTACATATTCGGATACTGAACAATCAAAGAAAACAGATTCATGTAAACTCATCTTTGTGTTTGTTATTTTATGGTCCAGCAGATAAGGCCCTTTTCTAGCTCACTCTCATTGCACAATAAGTTGCTCAAGAAACAGTATTTCGCTTCTAGTTCACTTTGCTCAAACACTTGTCCTAAAAGACCAGTAGGTCATATAGGATTGAAGACCATGTTCAACTTCAGTTCTCTTACTGGCAGTATTAACATAAACTTGCATGCAAAACTTCAACCATTACACCAATGTCATCACCAACACTAGAGTGACTGGAAAAGCTCTCCTTATTTTTATGCCCCCGTATCGATAGATTGGGAGGCATATAGTGATTCACCTGTCCGTCCGTCTAGCCTTTCGTCCGTCTGTCCAGCCTGGTTAAACCAAATTGACCGTTTCTTCTAGCATTATATTGGCTTGCAACAAAGCTTTCAAACTTGCATGGATGTTGTATATGACCACTCTCCACACGCCTGTATCACTTGACTCCATTTTGACCTTCACTGTGACCTAATTTTGACTTAGACTTATTGAAAGACCAAATTCTTGGTTAACCCAAATTGATGGTTTCTTCTAGTATTAAATTGGCTTGCTACAAAGCTTTCAAACTTGCATGGATGTTTTATATGACCACTCTCCACACGCCTGTATCACCTGACTCCATTTTGACCTTCACCTTGACCTAATTTTGGACTTAAGACTTATTGAAATAGCTTCCATGGGGGCATAAGCATTAATTGAACGCAGTCTTGTTTGAATAGTGGAGCTTAAATGTGTCTTTATTATCTTATTAGTGACTAATTAACTGGTCAGAGAAGTCAATGATATTATAGTTACTGGTTGATTATGACTTCCAACCACCGATTTCCTCAGGAATAACATGGGAGATAGATAAGGCAGCAACCTTACATGCTTATACTTCTTTGATACAGTCAGTTCAAAGTTAAATGATAACGTTTATAAACCATGGTTCGTCTGTCAGGTAAACTATGTTTATCTAGTTTTAACAGGATAAACTGTTATCTGCCCTATTCTTTCCAATGAAATAGTTCCCTCATTAGTATTACTTATTGTATTGTAGGTTAGCTGACAACTAAGGAAAACACAAATCAAAACTCAGCATAGGTAAAAATTTGTTTTTATTTTTGTATATTCATAAAAATCAATAACAATAACATCATCTCATAATTTAATCATAATATTTATCGTAAGCATACAGCTAACTTGTAGTTGTCTTAACAAGACCAACCCCTGGAACATCAAAATTCACAATCAGCGTTGGACAGTCACAGCTAGTATTTCATTCTGTGCCACAATCTATGGCCAGGCTATAGCTAGTTTCCCACATACCGATGGCTAAGAAAGAGAAGGTCGTAAGGAGGAAGGCCATAAGTACAACTTAAAACCTTATAAGACTTATACACATTTTAATCAGCATCACAGTGTGCTTCTTATGAGCCTATTTTTTGAAAACCGGAATTTGTCATTTTGACCAAACTGAAGTTGAAACAGCTTGCTTTACCATAAACTGGACATAAACAGTAATTTTTGGACATATTTTTCTTGTTTTCTCAAAATGTTGATTTTATACATATATACAACCTTCTCATTCAAAGCCAGTGCTATGGGCAAGTTGTCAACAGATTATAAACATTACTGAACACAATACTGACTGTTTCTACATCAACTAAGTAGTTAGTGACTTCAATGTCAAGTAATAAAACAACTAGTTTAGAGTCTTAATATCAAAGACTTGGAATTCATTGGAATATAATACATTTTAGTGATTTACAATGAAAAAGAAACACCATTAAATTCTGATCAAGGGGTTTTAAACAAGGGAAACAACTCTGATAAACATGGATCCAGACTTTAAGTCAAGGGAAACAACTCTATTGAAACTTGGTTCCAATCAGGACTACTTGGACGTTAACTTATAATAATAATAATAACCACTTTATTTATATTGGATCACCCATTTGCTTATAGATCATTTTTCAATATGGTCCAAAGTGGTCCACATATTACTAATTTAACAATCTCTTAGGAGTAAGTAGAAATTGGCAATTATGCAAATGGTTCTTATCGGACATAAGGGTTTCAGAACAGTTTGTAAACAGGATAAATAATTACATTCACTAAACTGATTAATCATCTTGGACATACATATACACTAAGCGTTACAAATAACCAATGGGGAAACCTCGGCCATCTGTATTTTAAATTTTTTACAGATTCCTGCACTACTAACATCCGAGGGAGCTTCTGGATTCATCATGGAAAGACCGAGTAGTTACGATTGACATGGATCAAGATTTTCAGTCAAGAGAAACAAACATGAATCCTGATTTTTAAACAAGGGATTCAACTCTTGAAACTTGGGACAACAAAATAATCATGGAAATAAGTGCAACACTCCATAAAACTTTAACGCATAACTGCATTTTTAAACAACCAGTTTTTACATCGACCACAAGTAATTGCAAGCATGCATAAACATAGTTATACCATCTGGGGTTTTTGCTTAGAAAAAGTACAACAATTTTCAAGAGCATTTTTGCTCTGTTTCCAAACCATATTAGTTTTAAGTCTAAGTAGGCCAATAGTATTATATTAAATATTATTAATATACAGTACAACATCTCAAGAGTGAGATCCCCCTTGAGAAACAACCTTTTTTTCAAACTTGTTTAATTTGCTCTAGAAGTAAACCATTTACTATTATTTTTACATCATCCTCTGAACAACAAACAACTTAAAATGTGTTGCCCTTCCATACTGTTGTTTGAGCTTCATCATAAAGATCCCCTCATGATTTCAAGCACACGGATAATGCTCATAGAAAATTGGTCTATATACCAAAAATATGGTCTATATATATACTCACTGTGTATGAATGAATCCATTTCTAGCAATAATAAGTACACATTGAATAATATAGTAACCCGATAAATCATACAGTGATTTGGTTTATGTGCTATGACACGAATATACCATAGCTGTCAACTCATTGAGCATTATCACTAAAATTTTAAGGAGGATACAAATGTTGAAGTTTGACTGTACATTAAAATATATGAGGGATATTTCAAAAGTTCCAGGAAAAGTGCTTTGTAATGTTTATTGAATGTTCAAATTTCTTCAAACTTTGCATTTAAATTGAACAAATCTTGATAACTACTGTTCATTGAATCAAACGCATGGAGGTGTGTCTTAAAAAATGGCAGTGCTACCATAGCAACATCAGTAATGGCTACCCTAGGCAAATTTGATTTTACGTCCGAGAAATCGTCAAACTAACCAACTCATTGCCACCTAACCAAAAAGCAACCAATTAACTGCGACCTAAAATTACTGAATGGAATATTTGTGAAGGGTAGCATGGGATCAGTTTGGTTAAGTTATGACATTGTTTAAATATTTCCATTGTTGTGTTCAGCTTTAAATGTTGCCGCATTAGAATCAGCCGTCAAATGTCAGTAAATCATTGGAATTTGACCAGTTCCTGTCTTTTGGCTGATAAATTAAGACTTGAAACAGTAGAATTAACAATCACTGCGTGTTAAGAATATGTTGCATGTCAATGAGTAGGATGTATGAATAGTATGTACGCTTCCAGGCTGTCAGTGGTACTGCTGCAGATGATCTCAGGAAGGCACGGCCTGTTGTGAATCAGACGCTAGACGTTGTGTTGGGACATTTCTGGCTGATTTGGTGACTCTTTCGAATACCTTGCAAAAGGATCCTGGAAGTGCATGCCTTGAAGCGTAGCATTGTTTTGAAAGTATAAAGCATTGTTTTAATTGTAGCAGGTGAATTTTGTGTGCTATTTGACTGCGTGAGTGAGATTTAGTCAGAACATGTTAGTAACGTACGGTCAGAGATAACGTTTACCCGGGTAGCCATTACTGATGTTACTATGGCAGCAGCGCCATTTTATATGAAATGCCCACATACATTTGATTCATGGAACAATGTGTATTATGAATTTTTCTATGTAAATGCCAAGTTTAAGTAATTTGAAAATACAATAAATTTATAGAGCTTTTTTCCTGGAACTTTTGAAAATCTCCTCCTAAGTTAAAATAACTAGCAAAACAATGAATGAATTATAAGAGTCACAAGTCCAGCTTGTTTAACACATTTGGTGTCAGTTGATGGCACAATAGGGTTACAAACTTGAAGTCTTATCAACACAAATATGTATGTCTCCCACAAAGTACCATACCTATGCCAAACTTATCCAACCTTAAATTTCTGACAATATGCGCAATTAGGCTTGGTACCAAGTATTAATGTGAAGTTTCATTGAAATTCAACCAATGGTTAAGAAGAAAATGTGTAGACAAACTTTGTGACATCCAGACAGACAGCCGTCCAACACATCAGTATGTCTTCCCTATAGGAAACATGGTTGCAGTACTAAACTACCAAAATAGTTAAAAAAACAATTGATTAGACTGAATCAGAAATTGTCAATGTTTTCAATTTTGGGAGATAAATTTTTCAACATTTTTTAGAACTAACAATTTCATCACATTGCAGAAATTCTTGTAACTATGGGTAATAATATTTTCACTTGGCAACAACTACTTTTGAAGTTTTGATGAAAGATAATACTTTATAATTTAGGAACCGGCAAGTACAGTGTAGCAATACCATGTGACTTTGGACTACAGACCCAAGTCCAAATTGGCTTCACTTCAAAAACCAAAATAGCTGTAAGTATTTTATTTCTTCAACAATTTCTATGAAATATACACCATGTTAAGGGTAAAATTTATAAGCTGGCCATAACATTTAGTATCTTTATCCATAGCTTATCATTCATGTACATACCTTTGAAACATTTGGAGTGTCAGGACTAATCTTTCAAGCCACAACTTTTCCCCAATTTTTTACAGGGTGCTAGACTAAGCGGTCCAGCTGCTGATAAGGCTCCGGCATTTCCGTTGAAAACTTAAATATTTTCCCTTAGCCCGACATATGTTTCAAAGCAATCAGTATAGAAATAGAATATTTCTATTTTTGTTTTCAAAGTAAAGCAAATTTTGTCTTTGGTTTGTAGTAGGGGTGTAACGGTACGCTCACCTCACGATATGATACGTACCGTCAATTTTTCTGACGGTTCGGTATATTTCGGTATGATACATTATTCTCTAACCACAGCTTAAATACTACAATTTTTAAGTGACAATGAATTTTTTGATTCTATAATAGCAATTATTATGTGGCTATCAACTATTTTAAATGATTTTCGACAATATGAGGCATATCTTAATACAATGAAAACGAATGATGCGTGGTAATTAAACATAATCAGAGGGCTTTCAGACATTTTCATTCTCTCAACATTATTTTGCTCATAAAAAAGCTTATACCGAACCGTACCGAAATTTGCAACTCTTGTACCGTGAACCGTGTGGGACTGAAGTCCGCGGTCTTTCATGAACCGCGGTATATCGTTACAGCCCTAGTTTGTAGTCAAAGGAAAGATGGTATTGCTATACTGATATAGATATGGCCTCTTGATAGTTGTGAGATCACAGAACGTTTCTCTGCCATTGATTACGGCCTGTCAACTCCAGGAGGCCTCAATGCTGAAAATAAAATTAAATTACAAAATATATACCGTAAAATCTTTTAATTTCAATGAGACAAAATTTCATGGTTGTTAAAAAGATGAAGATGATAATGATGTTAAAAATGTGGAAATATACAATTGAAAAATATTATGAAATACAGCAAAGTACTGATAGATTAGGAAAAACATGCTGTGTTCACATATCTTTTTACGAATATAGAAGTATGTTGTATACTATATACTTACTTAGTTCTCTTCGCCCATGGGTGGGCATAGGGCCGTATACTATATGCTTGGGATTAATATAGTTCTGTTCTGGCTCACTATTAGCTTTTTTCAAAACAATAATGCGTAAATGACTACCATTGACAAGGGTCGCTAAGCGATATTCACATGAAAGATGGCTGAACAGTATTTACCTGACGGGTGGTTGACTATATTCATTTGATTACCACTGCCACTTTGTATATTGGTAGTATGGTAATGTTCATGTCTGTGTAAATGTAGACATCCTCGAGCAGCATTAGGACAATTACAGTCACCATCTGTAATAGTGTCAAGTAATTTAATACACAGGGTACTACAGTAAAACCTCGTTATCTAGAGGACTAATCGGGACAAGCCAAATGATCGAAATATATCGGGAGCTCGACATAGCGGTGTGATATAAGTATACAACATATATTAAGCAAATTTGGCAGGACTTTGAAATTTGTTCGAAATAAGTCGAGTGCTTGTAATATCGATGCTCGTCTTAACGAAGTTTTACTGTACATACAATTTTTATAGTAACAACTAGAAATGTGTCCATGTGACAAGGTATATAGCAAAAGTGACAAAGGGCCATAACTCTGGTAAAAATTGACCAAGCAAAAACTTCAACCTTTACGGTCAACTATACATTAAGGTTGTTAATGTGTGGAAGTTTGAAGAACAGTTTGTGAGGAGTTTAACAAACAAGAATTTTCGCTATGGAGTATAATTTAAAAGTAAAAGTAACAAAGGGCCATAACTCTGGTAAAAATTGATGTAGGAAAAATTACACATTGGGATCGATCATCAGTGAATATTTGAAAAAATCCACGAAACAGTTTGAGTGGAGTTCAACACACAAGATTTTTCTTTTCACTATGGGACATATAGTAAAGTAAGAAAGGGCCATAAATCAGGTAAAAAATGGTGTAGCAAATATTCCATCTTTTACGGTGATCTACACATTGAGGTTGATCATCTGCGACAGTTTGAAGAAATTCCACCAAGAGTTTACGAGAAGTTCAACACACAAGATTTGCATTATACGCTCATACGTACAGACAGTCGGACGGACAGCACCATTGCTGTATGACCTCCATTTATAAATAAGTGTGGGGGCACAAAAATCACAATTATCATCATTTAAAATAGCATCAAGTGTATATTACACAGTACATGTACCTAGTGCATTATACATTGGGCAAAAAAATAGGTCGAGTATAATCATATAAATCATCCAAGCAGATGTCCAGCATTATATTTTGATGACATTAGAGAGGTGGTACGGTGGACGAGCGGATAGCCTGCTTGACTGCTGAAGCGAGAGGTCCCGGGTTCGATCCTCGGCTGGGGCACTTGGTCATTTCTGAAACGCTTTTCTGTGTTTCCCACCCAAATAGAGATGAACTGGTTTGCAACTCAGAGGTAGTCTCGCGTGTATCGGTAATATACACCAGGCAAGTAAAAGAACCATCTTAATGTGTCTCTTCGGAAAAAGCCCTGGTACATTGTATCACATTACTGTCTCTTCAACCTGCTGTCCCTTCAGCAAAACACAGGATCCCATTGGAAATAAGTGGGTTATCCTGGACCGAAAGGTTTAAATAATTACATACATTACATCATAAATCAAAACTTTTAAAGTAAGAGAGATAAATTCAATAACAACACATATATTACATGCATATATTATCTTACCATTGGACGGTTTGACGGTGGACGGATTTTGTTTATTTTTGGATCGTTTACTATCAGGTTTACTTGCCAATTCAGCACCAAAAGCCTCAAGGTCGACTGCTGCAATAAATGACAGAATTTAGTTTAAACATATTTATTAACTTTCTTTTAAATATATATTGTTATACTAGTATGAATTTTACAAATGCACACTAATTGAAAAATAAGACATTGATAAGCACTTTATATTTATGAAGATCGTTTGAAATGACCTTTCTGATAATTTTTTACTATAAATTGTGTTTTCTTTCTTATAACGAAACTCTGGTTCTTTGTACTGTAGCATAATGTCCATCTTGTCAGGAAAGATGTCTTGTACTAGAACTGAAAAATCAGTAATTTTTGTGGGGGATTAAATTTGATAAATTTCTTGGTTTACCTTTAACTACAAAATCAAATCCCTTAGAACAATAATTTTGACCCTTGTATTTACTACCTGACATGCAAAATCCAAGAATTAATCATAATGTTTCATCGAAATGGTATTTTTTACCCAAACCACGAAATTTCATCCCATAGAAATAAAATAATTTACAGTATCTACAAACCTGATGCTTCTTCTTTCCATTTCCAGAAAGGTTTTTTATCATCAGTCAAACATATGACATGTTTAGCTTGTAGAAAATAAAGCATTCTATTAACATCTGCACGAGACTTGCCGATATTGGTTTGTTGAGCAATATCTTTTGCTAACATAGGTCTGTCGCTATGTTTGAGCAGTTGTATAATACTATCAAATTGTCCTGAAAAACAAGTAATTAGGAATTGCAATCAATACAGAAGTCCCCTACCAGGTTTTCAGTGTTTCTGTTGACGGACACATATACAGGACAAACCTATAGTCCCATTCAGTCAAAAACAGGTAGTGGACTAATAAATACTTTTTTATCAAACACATATCACTTTTGCAGGCAACTTTTGAACAAAAAGAGACATGACATGTATGGCATATTGTAGAAAGGTTAAATTTCACAAATTTTATTGAAATGGTAATAAGTGAAACACAGAATAAATAATATATGTATAACTAGAAATGTGTCCATGGGACACAGGTGCCCCAATTTGGGTATATCATAATAAGTAACAAAGGGCCATAACTCCGGTAAATAATCCTGCAGGAAAAGTTCCATCCTTACAGTCAACTATACATCAAGGTTGTTAATCTGTGAAAGTTTGAAGAAATTTCGCCCAACGGTTTGTGAGGAGTTCTACACCCAAGATTTGCATTATGTATGGACAGACGGAAGGACAGCAACAATGCTATATGACCCCCCCCCAGCTTATAAATAAGTGAAGGGGCACAAAAATGTGGAGCATGTCACTCACGTGTACATTCCACAGCAGATCTTGCATCAACAGAAAGCTGGGAGTGTGAGGAAGACTCAACAATGGCTTGTTGTGGAACAGCTGAAATAAAATGGTCCATTATAACATGTTAAACAAGTATCACGGACAGCCATATCCGCCACTGCATGGAAACACAGATATATATCAAAACGGATAGGCAACTCTATAAAAAGATTTTTATCTAACGAACGCGCGCACTCGGCCTTTTCCGTTAATCATCGTATTTTTGGTATTCGGTACACTGTAAGTCGATAATCTGGTGATGATCGGTAACATAAATTTTTATGGCAGCCTCGAAAAAACTTGCCTTATCATTAATAATTTATCGATTTTCAAAATTAAAAAAATATTAAGAAAATACACAATGCGTGTTTAATGCAATATACAATGAAATTTAAATCAGAGTTACAGTTTCGTGTGATTTGGAGCAAGAAAAGAGAGACACGGGGGGAATGGAGAAGGCTACGTTGTTACAATTCAGTCCACGAAATATCTTTTTAAAGAATCATCAGGACTAATTTTATAATATTTTACGAAAGATGTTTCAAGTAAAACACCAATTAAGATTTTAATATTTTAATCTGATGATAGGAATTTTTCATAGTTTGAACTGAATTATTTTCTCGCTTCGATATTCCCGCCAAACCGGTGTGTATTCAGACTCCATTTCTGGACATATAGCCAATATAATCGATGAAATATACATACACACTAATCAATATATGTTTATTCTTTATCTACATAGTAACATTATCTCGATTGATTTTGAAATGTTGATTGGATTGGCAGATTTATTTCCGCATTTCTTGCACAACAATACATATAACAAAGATGGCGGATCGATGAATCTCGCCACTAAAATGCTGTGATCTCGCCAAATATCGCGACAAACGTGAATCCGCGAGATTCAAAGTCGATTTCTACTGATTTCAACTGGGTCACATGGTACAGTGACTAATCCATATTATTAATGTCTATGATGGAAAGTAATAGTGCCAAAAAATGATTTATCACATAACCTGTTGTCTGGGAGTGCCAGAAAGCCATGACGGAAATGTTGTATGGCACTCCCAGTCTGGTGCATAAATATTTAAATGAACTTGACGTAACGTAAGCCAATCCATGTGTATTTTGATAGAATTATGTTTTGCAACAAATACAATAATAAAGATTTGAATCAGTGCTACAGCTGGGAGAAGAGGAAAATTAATGCCATGTCTTTTCTATTTTACCATAACTAGTTACAGATCATAGATCAGTTAAAGATCCCATTTTTACCAAAACCATGAAATTCCGTCTCTTCGAAATTAAATGATTTTACAGTACAGGTACATGAACTGAATTACCAGATGGTCCGAGATTGTTTCTATGTGCTATTTGTAGGTCATTCAAGGACTCTGTAAGAGGGTCTATATTGTTTCCCGCCTTCATCATTCCAGTGTTCTGATAGGACGAAGTCACTGGTTCCCTGTTTTTTGGTAAGACATTTCTTGGTTCCAGGCTCGGTGGTGGAGGAATCCTTGGTTCCCGGCTTGGTAAAGTATTTCTTGGTTCCCTGTTTTGTGGTAAGAAATTTCTTGGTTCCAGGCTCGGTGTTGGAGGATTCCTTGGATCCGGGCTCGGTTGTAAAGTATTTCTTGGTTCCCTGTGTTGTGGTAAGACATAGCTTGGTTCTCTGCTTGGTGGTGGAGCATTCCTTAATTCTCTGCTTGAACCCGGAACCATTGCTGGAACATCTTGATGGCTACCACCGTCAGTGTCTAAACTTCTGCACTTACTGATTGATTGGGGATCTTTAAAAATGACATATAAAAGTTTGCAGTTACCTCTCAGTATAAAGATATTTAAGTAACAAGATTATATTAGCAGTACAACAATATTTTAGCCACTCAAATACAGAACCTTTGTTCACCATTTTACTTGTTTTGAAACCAACAAATTCATAACCCCATAAAATGAATGAAATTTAGTACATGTATCTTTTAAGCTACCGGTGTGTGATTTTTAGGTGTATCAATCACTCTTCACACCCCATTCCTGATGTTATCCATTGCCACATATGTACAAGACAAGAGAAGCCACTTTTCCTTGTTAGCTGCATGAGCGCCAGCAAGTGAACTACTGGTTCCAGTTTTCATTTGTCTTTGATATGACATGGCATGGAATGTAAACTGTGGCACATAAAGACTAACCAACTGGTTGTTTTGACGCATCTAGATTAATCAATTAATTTACCTGGCATGGCATCATATTTATCTTTCAGTATGTATTCATCACCATTGAGTCTGATCACCATGGCTAGGTCACACATTGTCTGTAATGCTGGTTTTATTTGATCTTTCTTATTATGGAATCTGGGATGTACCTCACACAGTGTATCTATGGTACATGGTTCCGACATCTCCTCAAGACATGAAAATAATACCCCGATGAATTCTGAAATGGTTAATAAATAAACAAATGCCATAGCATGGTTTTGAGTGATTTATGCAAATATTTTAGTCATGTATTTCACAAAATTTAAATCAAGTTATTTCTGGACTATTTATTTTATTTCTAACTTATTTCAATCTGACACTTTTAACACTTCATTCAGTTTTCCCCAAGATTGTAAAAGCTGAGCATCAAGCAAAGGCAATATAACATCAGACCTTCCACACTATAAAACAGATGCTCTTTCCCTTAGCTACTAAAGAGGAGACAAAACCAGATAACACTGTTCGGCCACCAGGCATCAGCTTAACAACTTAACACTGACTATCTTGCTTAAGTTTGGGACAGCGGCTTGTGGGTGGTGACAAAATAGCTAAATGTACTTAGATACAAGAAGATTTATTTTATGTTTGATCAATACAAACATATATATATATATATACATCAGCTGATAGATATTTTCCACCAAATAGAAAAATAGAAAATAAGAAATATATGTGAACTACCTTCAGTGTCTGCCATATTTGTGACACATCTGATCCTTGATTGAACCTGCATGTAGAATAGAGAATATTTATTAGTTTTGATATGCTAAAAAAAGTTTCTCTGAATTAAATAAGTCACGGAAATGATATTGTTTGTTTACATTATGAAAAGATGACAAATATTATTTCAGACTTGCTTCACGGAGTTTGCAGGGTATAATATCTTACAAGTTAAATTAGTGAAGTTTTTTATACTGCATAAAAAACTTCATTTATTTAAGGCCAGCTCTATCAAGTGCTTTCTTATGTAGCCCATGGACTGCTAGTAACAACCATTTGTTGATAACATATAAATGTTTCTCTTTGTCCGCTTAACCCAGCGCTTTTTTGAAGCAAGCAGTTTCCAGGTGCTATTTTATAAATCCTGTTAAATAAAAACCCTCTAGTTTCATAGCATAGCGCTACAGAGCACTATAGATAGCGTCTAGTTCTAGATGCCATAACTAATGGTCCTTTTATTTTTACTGCTGTTTACATTTTAATGACATGGTTTGATCATCGTCAAAAACCTAGGACTTTTCATTTGTAGAAAACACCTGCTTAGGCTATGGGTTCCTGGTATTAGGTCTTATGGATCCATCAGTTGCATCCATGGTCCCCTGAGCCCCATCCCCCAGGTTGGGCAGGACTATTTATTTTGGGTTGTCAACCCCCATTCCCCTGCCAAGCAGAGGAAAGCTGTTGGTAAAAGCTCCAGTTTTTCCCTAGCTGACCCCTGACCACTAAAATTTCCCTGGGGTATTGCTTCTGAGAGAAAATCTCCACATGCAGGAATCTGGCAGGTAAAAACACAGCGGTTTCCCCAGCTATCCAGGTATGGCCGTATGTGGTCGCATTTTTTATAAACTGATGCTTTACCTTTTAAACATGTTATAGCAAAAGGTGATTAAAGACAGATGTATGGCTGTAACAGGGCTGAAATGATGCAGGCTTTAGATGTGCATTGTAGAGGTATAAATTACAGTACTTAGTAATAGCTAAAAATAGATTTTACAAAAAAACAAGTAAAATCTGCAACAACTAAGGGTGGCACGGTGGTCGAGTGGTAAGACGCTTGACTCCTGATTGAGAGGTCCGGGGTTTGATTCTTGGCCGGGACACTTGGTCATTTCAGAAACGCTATTTAGTGTTTCCCACCCAACTAGAGATGATCCTGGTAGGAAACCCAGTCGGTAGCCTCGCGTGTATCGGTGCTTTACACCTGGCACGTTAAAGAACCAAGGAATCTATTCGAAACGAGCTAGGGTATCGCACCCGGATTCCTTGTATCTCACCTCTGTTTCTTATCATTTGCGATAATGCCCCAGAGTGGGCCCTGCAATTTGCAAATTACATGGAAGAAAGAAAGAAACTTTCCAACATCAGTGAATAATCTACAGCTTGAACAATCAGACAATTTGAGAGAATCATACTATACTTACCTCACTAACAATTGCCTCAAACAAAACAGCACAAAACAAAGTGTAAGCAACTTGATTTAAGTTTTACAAAAAAATATTTGACAGCTCGTCTTGTGGTGCTGGGTTTTTCCCTAAATCCGCAACTTCTCGGTCGTTATACTTCGAATACATTCGGATTTTATCGCACGACTACGTTTTTTTACAGTTTTTGTAAACAAATTTGTAATTATGAATATTCTCCATCACAAAAGGTAAATGCTTTGTCTTTCATATCTAGATGAATGTCACTGGTGTCCATCTAACAGAAATATGTCATTCCTCGTTTGGCAGTTGTGCGGTTATTCTTAATGGAACCAAAATGTGAAGTAGTATAGTACTCGGATAGACAGAAACAAGGGTATTTTAATGTTTTTATGTATTTATAAATTAGAACTACCCATATTTGTATTGATGAAAGGTTCTAATATCTTATCATTTCTTAATGAAGTTAGCACTATATGTATAGTGCTCTAGACTACAGACCGTTGGTCCCTGATTCAATGTTGATTTCTTAGAAATTCTTGGCCGCGGCTTGGTCATGCATTTCTATTTCCAGTGTATCCTCAGGGGTACCACAGGGAACAGTATTAGGCCCACTCCTCTTCCTTCTGTACATCAATGACTTGCCACAGAAGACAACCTCAACACCTCAGCTGTTTGCTGTTGAGAGCCTCCTCTAGACCTCTACAGGAAGATTCGTTCTCTGCAGGACACCATTGCCCTGCAGGACGACCTTGACCGACTACAACAATGGGATATGTCCTTAAATCCGTCCAAGTGTGAGTTTATCAGATTCACCTGGAAGCAGAAGCCTATATAGGCCAATAATCAATTATAGCATCCATGGCCTTGAACTTGTCCTTGTTTATTAAATCAGGGAAATACCTGGATGTCACGCTCACTGACAACCTGTCATGGAATGCCCATGTGGACGCCAACACAAAGAAAGCGAACACCACGCTAGGATTCCTAAGGAGGAATCTCAACAGCTGCCCTAGGGACACTAAAAATCATTGTTACACTAGTCTGGTGAGACCAATTGTAGAATATGCCACCACCTCCTTTTTCTCTAGATGAATAAGTCCAGTTTGGTATATCAATGTATTAGGTAGGTCAAGCAAAAAATGCAATTTCAAGAGAACTTTTTGATAAATTTGCAATTAACCAACTGGAGTTGAGTCCCTTTAAAAAACAAAAGAGACGATGGAAGAATTGGGGACTACATTCCTTGTATCAGTTCGTCAAGTTCTTTCCTTAGTCCATTCTGAATAAATAAATGAATGACCCTGCTTGTAAGGCTGTCTCTAATGTAATCATTATAGCCTAGTGTTGGTTTGAGGTGTCAGACTATCAGCTGGAATCTCAAACTTTTTATTAACTTATTTTGATACGGTATAAATATATTCTTTATTTTTCAGTTGGCATGTTCGTAACAAGAATAACATTGAAAGAGTACGTAGGGATGAAGCCAAGGCGGCAGAAGAAGAAAAAGAGAAATTAAGGAAAATTGCTTTGGCTGTATGTGTTAAATTGAATATGTGATACATAAGTTATTAATTAATTTCATATTTTACCAAATTTAAGTATGTTTCTAACAAGTGATTAAAGTCTTTAAAATAGCTTGACGGGATATGTCTCTTTCATACTGTGTAGGCACCCTTTGACTGAGTTCTCAAGCTGAACTGTCAATTAGGTGATAAATTTATTTCTAATTTACGATATATTTTATCTGTTCCCAACCCCATAAATCAGTGGTTAGATTTCATAAATGAGCAATAATGAACTTGTGTGGTCCAAGGGACCAATTATGGTCAGATAAAGAAACCAACATATGTTTTGTAACAGTGTAATAACTGTTGTATTTGATATTTAGTTTTTAAAGTCATTAATTAAGATGTGCTTGTTTGACCACATGAAATTCATTCTGATTAGCATGTTTAAAAAATGCTTCGTGTCACAAGTGCATGCAGGGCTTTCACTAGGTTCCAACAATTAAGACTCAAAATGACTCCTGACTCTCAATTTTCAAGAGTCAGCAATATTTTGCAAGAGTCAAAATAGACATTTTTGTCAAATGCAAGAGTCAAAATGCAATTTCAAGAGTCAAATTAAAGCCCTGGCATGCATGTAGTATCTTATTCTAATGTGCTTTTACAGGAACAAGAGGCAAGGACTGATTTGTTACGGAAGCGAGCCAGAAAGAGACGTCATTCTGATGAGGTAGAACATACAGAAACCAAGATATTGAAATTAGATGATACTGGAACCACTGGGACTGGTATGTTACGAGACTCGTATATTTATATTTTATAATCTATCAATTTGTTGATTAGTGCTGAAAATATTATCTGTATTCTACTACAGTATAACAACCCCTGTCCAAACATAGTGGTATAATGGAATCAACTCGGGAGCGGTCGCCTAGAGGTAGGGTGCGCGCTTTGGGATCGAGAGGTCCTGGGTTCGACCCCCCTCTGGACCAGTGGTTAATGTCTCTGAGCAGGACCCACAGCTCCACTCCACCATGGTGTAAAATGGTACCTGGTGTCACACCGGTGAATTTTCTGCCATTGAAATTAATGCAAAATGACCCAAATTCGCATCTCTCCCTCCGTATCACTGACATTCCGGGTGATTTTCTGTGGCCGTTTCCATAAAAAGCAATCCCTGTTATCCAAAATAAGCTGGAGAAAATGGCATGTCGATAGTTTCGTTTTCGAGCTACTGCAGGGATTCTGGAAGGACAACGCTATTTTCCATGCCTCAAAAGCTGACTTGACCGAAGCACACATACATTGTCAGTCTTCAGCCAGGGAAAGATAATTCAGAAAAATATCCATTAAACACTCTTAAAAGTTAGCATGCAGGTCATATTTGATCTACATTCATGTAATTTGGTCAACAAAATTAAAACAGTGCTTCAACAGACATATATCAAATTTTTGAAAGGGACTATTTTAGCATACTACGACCCGGAAGTACTTTCCACCGGTGTGACACCACCTGTGAGGGCATTGTTTATTCCTGGGCGCCGCAGATCGATGTTGGCTGCCACACCACAGGAGAGAAATAGTCTCCCCTGGGAGACACGAGTGTAGGTTTACATAAGTAGCCCAATGACCAGGGGAAGTTGCAATGTCAAAGGGTGCTTGAGCAGCCTTACAGCTGAAAAGAGCCCTAGAAAATTGGTAACTTTTTTTTTATGCCCCCGTATCGATAGATCGGGAGGCATATAGTAATTCACCTGTCCGTCCGTCCGTCTGTCCGTCCGTCCGTCCGTCCGTCCGGCCAGGTTAACCCAAATTGACCGTTTCGTCTAGCATTAAAATGGCTTGCTACAAAGTTTTCAAACTTGCATGGATGTTGTATATGACCACTCTCCACGCGCCTGTATCACCTGACTCCATTTTGACCTTCACCTTGACCTAATTTTGGACTTAGACTTATTGAAAGGTAAAATGTTTGGTTAACCCAAATTGACCGTTTCTTCTAGCATTAAAATGGCTTGCTACAAAGCTTTCATACTTGCATGGATGTTGTATATAACCACTCTCCACACGCCTGTATCACCTGACTCCATTTTGACATTCACCTTGACCTAATTTTGGACTTAGACTTATCTCCACTTTAGTATTTTTACAATAAAATTTTGTCTGGAGCGTATCTTCAAAACTATTTAAGGTATTGACTTGAAACTTGAAATATAAATAGATGGCAACTTGGAGAAGTGCAATGACCAAGAACCATAACTCTGTCTGTCTTAAATTTTGAATTATCTCCCCTTTAGTGTTTTTTTATAGTCAAATTTTGCTCTGAGTATATCTTCAAAACTATTTAACATATTGACTTGAAACTTGGAATATAAATAGATGGCAACTTGGAGAAGTGCAATGACCAAGAACCATAACTCTGTCTGTCTTAAATTTTGAATTATCTCCCCTTTAGTATTTTCAGAATCAAACTTTGACAGGAGTGTATCTTCAAAAGTGTTTAAGATATTGACTTGAAACTTGGTATATGAATAGATGGCAACTTGGAGAAGTGCAGTGACAAAGAACCATAACATCTGTATCACCAGATCACACATGAAGTCGATCAAGGCACTGCTTTCAAATGTGGCATTACTCGTTTACCATCATAAGCCCCTTATAGTTCAAAGCCATGTAACACTATCAAACATTTTAACTGAATAATGGCCCCTGACTTAGCTTTTTATGGACATGGCTTCCACGGGGGCATAAGCGTTTATTGAACGCAGTCTTGTTTAACTTGTCTGTCCCTTTTAGTAGTAGGCCTCTACAGTTATAATATATACTATGCTTAATCTAGACTACCCATTCAGTGCCCTTAAAATTGAAATCTTTCTTCTATCATTCCGCTTTCGAGTGTACTGGAAACATCTACATTTGTAATTTTGCGCTGGCTATTAGTTTTATGGTTAATTATGGTTGTTATGGCTTTAGCTTCAGTTATCTCTGTATGGAGAAGTTGAATAGAAGCTGTCAGCTGTTTGCATGAAAAAGCAAGTTACCCTGGTTAATTCATAGAAAGCTGGTTATATTTGTTTGTCTGAAATAAAATGATAAATACATGTACTGGTACATACAACTAAATTTAACACAGCAATTGTTTCTGTGTGGTATTATCTTGCTTATAGTTATACAGTCACCTGTCTGTCTGCCAGATGTATATGAAAATATACACAGAAATTCAGCTTATAAATTTAGAGTCAAATTAAGACAAAGTAAACAATTTGTATATCTGAGTTGTATGTATTGTAATTTTTCATATGCTGATGACTTGAGTTAATAACAAGCTAGTTTAAAACATATTTATTCCAATATTTACAGCATTAAACACATATAACAACAAATAACACAATAACATTTTTAATACTGCAAACCTAGAAACTATTTCGCCATTCAAGTTCGCAGAGTTTCTCGTTTTTGAAGGATATTCATCATTTTGGTATGACATTTACAAGAACATATTAGAAGTGCTATTTTGTCAAAACATGGAATGTTAGGTTAATAGCCTTTTTCTGAATATCAATAAAGCCATTTATGATTACAGTACAATAATGAAAACACTTTAATTTGTTTCTTAAAAAAGTGTTAAACAATACATCGACGATCAACAAAATGTGAAAGTTTGTATCCGCGAAAGTTTCTAGGTTTACAGTTAAGAGTATAGGACAGGATTAGAACGAAACACTAAGCTTATGCTGTAGAAGTATTTTGTAATATATCATGATTTCTGTTACAGCATCTTCCTCCCAGGCATTAGACATACCTTCAACATCAACTGGTATATATACAGAATCAGGAAATATCAATCTCTTCCAAGACCTAGAGGCTGGGGTAAGTAGATTTGTATTAAATGTAATCCAAACATGTCATTACTGATTTTGTACAGTACAACCTCCCCAGAGGGACCCTCTGTATAGCAACAACCTCGAAAACAGTTAGTACATGCCTTTTTGTACATTCTAAATTTCCCTAAGCTGATATTTACTATAAATTTATCTTTTAATTATGTTTTAACAGCTGCTCATATTTGCAGCTCCCACAGGGTGTTGCAATACAAGGGTTGTACTGTATACCTTGAGTAATGAGTGGCGGTTGGGGTAAATAAATTGATGTTTTAAATTACATAGCTGTTTAAAACAAAAAAAAAACCTCCAATTAATTACCCAATGTTTCGACTTTTATTAGTCTTCTTGTGGAAACAAATTGTTATGATGTCATGAATTATGTTAATTATAGCTGTAGATGTATTGTGTTGATGATTTTGCAGTCCTACTTATGTTTCTGAATGTTGGTATATATAGGCATATCAGCATTTCTTAAATGAGTCTAGAAAAAACAGAATAATAATAACTTTCTTTTTAGTGATAAATTTAAGAAATGTTGATCTCAAAAGAAAACAAGTGGTAGATCCCTTTATCACTTCAGAAAATTTATTATGTTTTTTTACCAAAAATAAGCGATTCGATAAGGAGTTCGGCTAAACTATGCACCGAACAACACCTTCAAGGGTTTCCTCGTAAAAAAGTAGTGCCAAATTGTTTTCTGTATATAGACACTATGACGAGGCTTTAAAAGCTGCAAACAATTACCATTTATTCAAATTACAATAATTGAAATGTTTCAACTTATTATTTTGAATTGATTAAGAATATAGTCCATTACTAAAACAGTGAATTATGCATATGAATTATGCAAATTTTTGTTATCACATGTGTTGGAGAACAATGTTCTTCGATTCGTTCTCACATGGGATACCACAGTGTTTATATGATAAATATACATCTTCTTCTTAAAAAAATACAATGTGATGTTATATAATCGCCAGGAAGTAACACAAGGGAAGAATGCGGAGAATGTGGCAGACAAAAAAGCCGAGAAAGAAAAATGGGAGAAAGACATTGGATTACTTACCTACTTGGGACAGAGTGCTGTAGAAACACAAGGTATAGTACAACATATATACAGAGTAACAACCTCTCTATAATAGTAATAATAATAATAATAATAATAATAATAATAATTTATTACCACTTTCAATATTTCCCATCATCAAATTCATTCATTATTTCAAGTAATTTCATGATGGTGGCCATCATTCCTCCTACATATGCCGAGTATCCTCACTATCCCTAGCTGATGTTTTCTACAAGATTAACTTCTATAGAGAGCAACAACCTTTACACATCTGTCAATATTTTGCTGCTCCCCAAAGGGTTTTGTTGTACAGATGTTGTACTGTATATTACTATAAAAGTGACTTAAATTTTACAACCCCATTCATCTGCAAATCTGCAACAAATTTTAAAATTGTGTATGTTTCAGAGCAAGCACCTTGGTATTTAACGGGTAGAAAGAAAACTAAGGAACCACTAAATCCGTAAGTAACTTTGCTGTATCAGCTGCCTCTTGTTGACCCTTTAGTCTGGGACAAAATTTTGTAGTTTTGTTTAAAAAAAAAGATTTCAATCGGACCTTAATTTGTGGATTATGCATTTCGGATAATAAATACAAGGGCCAAAATTTGTGTTTGATGGGATTTGATTTAGTGGTTAAATGTGACCCATGAAATCCACAAAATTAATGATTTTGGTATAGCTGGTTATTTCTGCGGGGTGAAAATTTCTGCCATTCTGCGGTCCAAGATCAATTCGCAGAATTAAATTGACGCAGAATTTTATCATCTGTAGAAAATGTTCACGCAGAATATTATCTCCACTATATAAAAATAATAGTCAATGGGTAATCACATGTTAACTTGATTATTGTATAGTTTATTTCAGTTTATCTAGTGTTACAACGGTGCGTATAAGTTAAGCAAGCATTGTTTGTACTTGTATAATGATAATTTCATTGTGTGATCCACAGTTTGGACTGTAATAATTAATTACAATGTACATGGATTAGACTACCAAAGAAACTGGCGTATGTCAAGTCTTACCTTAAGCAAACCACAGAAATTTACTCCCGCCATTTTGTAAATCAGCAGATATTAAAATCAGCAAAAATAAACACACCCATTTTTGGGGCAAAAGCGCAAAATATTACACCTGCAGAAATAATCAGCTATATGGTATAATAGATGTTGTATAATTGAATATTTTGCTATTTTCAGGGTTGAGAAAGACAGAAAACTGAAATTGAGTCTTGATCCTCTTCACAAAATGAAGTCATACATCCATAAAACAAAGCATAAACATAAAAAACATAAGCATGAGGATAAGGTATGTTCTGTTCCATTCAATTCTTTTCTTTTTTTAAGGGTCGGTTTTATGTGTGCTTGAACTGATGTTAATCCTTGAATTAAACTTGTTATTGAATTGTACTAGTTATTGAATTAAGTTAGTTATTGAATTGTACTAGTTATTGAATTAAGTTAGTTATTGAATTGGTGTCCGTTGCCTAAGCAAAGCGCTACCAAATGCCTTTATTTGGTGACCTCCAGTTCAATTAGATAAAGAAGGCACAGATTACCTCCCGTTGACAGCGATACTAGTTATTATGGAATTGGAATAATTATTGAATTAGACTTATAATTATTGAATTGAAGTTGTTATTGAATTTGACTAGTTACTGATAATAATAATGGTATTATTATTATAGAACGTTATTATTAGACGAGAAGCCTCTCAGTCTGCAGGCTGCCAGCTAATTGAGTGAAGAGAGCAATCACCCTGAAAGGAATGGTCCAATGTTGGATCCCTGGTCCTGCAGCCCTTTTTTCACACTGATATGATTGATCAGTTAATAAATGTTAAGCAGCTATCTATATAATAATTTTTCTATTATTTTCGTACAGGAATCAAGACACAAACACAAGCAAAAGAAATCAAAGAAAGAAAAATCCTCCAAAATTGTTGAAAAACATTCATCAGCTTCAAAAACTATTGAACAATTACGAGCAGAAAGATTGAAACGAGAAACGCAAGAGAAACATCGAACCTTAGACCTTTTAACGGGAGGTGAAGGTCGTGAGGAGAAAAGTCGTGATAAACCGGTCAACGATCGAGAACGAGGATATAATTCTGTGTTTAATCCTGATCTGGTGAGAAAGAAACGAGACAGACATTCATACGAGCAGAGATTGGACTATTAACGTAGCAGTGCAGAGCAAAATCCGAAATCATTTATGGAAATATTAGCGTTATCTTTGAATGTGATAGGACTATTCAACTGCCATATCATCCATACATTATTATTTACTGTAAAAATTGCCTGAGGATGTTGATCTAGAAAGGTTGTGATATACTTATATATACTTATATATACTGATTCATCCCTGTGCTACCAATATGTATGTATTAAGTGGTGTCAAGCAGTAAAATGGCTGTTCCTGGAAATGTTCCTATTGGATAATGACTTAATGAGTGAATTGTTGATTACTGGTATTATCTTCTTCATTCATTTGGAGTGTGCCGTTTGTAAGATAGTTACATTTATATATTGTCTATGTAGTGCAACTGTATTGACCTGTCAATAACTACATAATTACGAAGTATCTGCAAACTGTAAATAAGGTGGTAATGAATAGAATAGAATAATTTTATTATACAATATGACATGTATAATTAACTGTTCTCATTTAACTTAGAACAGACTGTACCATGTTATTATGTATGTGTAAATAAATATTAGTTGTAGAAGTGACTGTGTGACGGGTTGCAGAACTGGAATATACCTGAAGAAAAGAACAGGTTTGTCTCATATTAGTAGGTTGTTCCAGTTTCAAACTGAAGTATTTATTTCATTGTTATTGATAGTATATTTAATATGTAATTGTTTGTAATTATATTGTATGAGATTCATGGGCCAATTGTCTAAAATCTTGAAGATAAATTGTAACTGTATGTAACATGTATATTGTATCAATAAATTATTATTACACTCACAAATACTGTCATGCATATCCTCTGCCTATGTCGAGTATTTATGGTTATACCTTGGAAACGAACATCTTGTATAAACAAATCCCACATACATGTATATTCAGAAAAGATTATATATTGGCAGCCAAATTTGTTTAATAAAATTGACAAATTTGGTTAATAAAAGTCTAATTTTATATTTGAACATGAAACATGAAAAGTTTCATGACAAAAGTAAACTAATATTACAAAATCATGCAACAGTTATGCAAAAATCACAGGTTAGTAATGTGCATGTGGGGCTCTTGGGACACTCACAACATTTGCTAATCATAAATAGGCAACAGAATAGTTTTAATGCGCTGCTTGCTGGAAACTGTTAATTGCATTCTGACCACACAGGCTTTCATGCGGAAATGGCCCAGCTCAGGCCCAGATCCAGGATTTTCAGAGGGAGGGGGCGCACGAAGGTATGTACGGGAGTCGGACCACATAATGTTGTTTGGGGATCTGGGGCACTTGCTTAAAGTGTATAGAGCTATATCGGAAGATATTTTTTTGAAAAGTTTCAAAAACTGAAAAACAATTATGCTTTCTAGTATAATTATATCCCTAACAGGGGATCACAATATCGTTTAACAAGTTACAATGCAAAGACTTCAAGCTGTATTAAAAATGTAGAAAAATTATAAGTGAATCATATCTCTTGAAAAAGACCGCAAGGTCGAAAATTTGAGTCTAGAGTGGTTTTGCTACAAACGGAATAATGCTTTCATATCCATTAGACCATTTTTCACTTTAACAGAAACTCTGTCTGTGATTTATTGGACATGCGAACTGCCAATATTCATACGAAATTGTTCTAGAACACCCTATGAAACTATAAGAATCGTCTGTTTTTCGACGATTGAATCAAAGAACATGTACACAGAACCCATCCAAACTTTAAATTTGTCATTAAGCTAGTCTAGTATCATACTAAAAACGATGCAAGTAATTATTTTGATATTGAATGACAATGAGAATAAAGCTCTATACACCTTAAGGGGTAGAAAAAATGAATAAAAAAAGTTTGGCTCTAGTTGGGTTTGAACCCATGGCGTACAGAAACACCATAAAATTACAGAACACCCTAATATCCTTAAAATTGGGTGTCTGTAATGACTAATTTTAAGATTGCAGGAGTTTGCTGCCTTAGATTTTCAAAGGTGAGGTAACTCTTTACTGACTAAATTGAAGTTGGCAGGAGTTTGCCGCCTTGATTTTCAAAGGGAAACAACTCCATACCGACTAAATTAAAGCTGCAGGAGTTTGCTCCCTTAGATTTTCGAAGGGAGGAAACTGCATACCAACTTATTTTTGAGATGGCAGGAGTTCACTCCATTTGATTTTGAAAGGGATGTAACTTCATACCGACTAATTTTATGTTGACAGGATTTCGCTCCCTTTGATTTCCAAAGGGAGGCAATTCCGTACTGACTAAATTAAAGCCGTCAGGAGTTCGCTCCCTTATATTTTAGAAGACCGACTTATTTTAGGACTGCAGAAGTTCGCTCCCTTTGACTTCCTTTGATTTACAAAGGGAGCCAACTCCATACCAACTAAATTTTAGTCAGCAGTAATTCACTCCCTTTTTTCCAATGGGAGGCAACTGCGTACCAACTTATTTTAAGACGGCAGGAGTTGCTCCCTTAGATTTTCGAAGGGAGGCAACTGCGAACCAACTTATTTTAAGACGGCAGGAGTTTGCTGCCTTTGATTTACAAAGGGAGGCAACTTCGTACTGACTAATTTAAGGCTGTAGGAGTGCACTCCCTTTGATTTCCAAAGGTAGGCAACTGCGCACCAACTTATTTTAAGGCACCAACTTATTTAAAGGCGGCAGGAGTTTTTAACAGTTCACTCCCTTTGATTTTCGAAACTGAGACAACTACGTACCGACTTATTTTAAGTTGGGGCAGGAATTCCCTTCCTTTGGGGATTGACTCTTTTTGACAAATTTTGTCAACCAGAGTGTCTTCTCCTGAGAAACAGGGAAGTAAAAATTGGGGTTATTCAGCCCAAGTGAAAGAGTTTCTTCCCCTTTTGACAGTTTACATTTGGTAAGTGATGATATATGCCCAGTAGCGTAGCTGCCGCTAGGCCATTAGGCCCGGGCCTACACATCATTTCGAGAAAAAATAATATATATAGATTTTTTTAAGTTTAACTTGAAATTTGATCTCCTAAATACACGTCAAAACGCACCAGTACCTTTCAAGGAATAAAAAAATCCGGGGGAGCATGCCCCCGTACCCCCTACTTCTTTCATCTTTACCTACGGGCCTACACATTTTTAAGGTCCTAGCTACGCCCCTGATGCCAGGTCTAAATAACTAGAGAGGACTTTCTACTCATGTGCATATCTCTGCTAGTAGATTTTTTTATTTTCATGTGCAATAAATCTGACAAAGAATTAAATGCTATCAGATTCCATTGAAAACTGAACTATGAATTATTGCAGATAATGTTTTTTTAATGATTTGTGTAACATAACCATAAATTGAAAGAGATACCAATAAAACAGTTTATCTGTTGTCATCATTATGTAACCCCCACCCCCATCAAACAAGTGCCCAAGGACAGAACAACTACAAACTATCTATGGCCTCTTGTTTTGACATCTGGGACCTGGTCATATAACGTGTGCCTGTTTAATAACTGTTTTATTCTTTATTCAAAGTTTTAAAAATAATCTCAGCCAACTAGGGACACGAGCCCTCGTGCCCAGTGCCCGAATCCGTGCCTGTAGCTTGGTGAAGGTGTGTAGACGTTCGTTGTTTGTTTCAGGTGACGTCACTCGCCCGTTAACAGGTATTCCATGTTCATTCTATACTTCATGGTACTAGTAGGTTTCAAACGAAATTAAAGCAAGTCATTAAATAAAGTTGATCTTATTTTCTACCAAAAGAGTGAAAGTAACCATGACAATGCGTTGTACACAGGAGCATAACTAAGGTGACGTGAAGATTTACAGACACCATACATGAGCAGCATTGATGAGTACGATCTCTGTTAGATAGCATGGTAATCGCACGGATATCGTATGTTGATCAAATCGCTATTTAATAGTTCAATGTTTGTTAAAAAAGTTTAAACACATGCCAACTGAGTCCTCTTAAAATTACGGACCAAAACCACACACGACGGTTTGTGACCGGGTTTTTATATAGAGGTACATGCCCTTTTTTCCCAAAACGATCTCAGAGGACTTACAATGTGTGTCAGACATGTAATAAATTAAAATCTTGTGTGAAATAAGTCGAAACTACTTATATGTCATAATTGACGACATTTTGTCGTACTTTCTGCCCGTTTATGTCTCATTTTTATAAAAACGGTCGACCAGGACTTATCAAAATCGCATGCGTTGTCTCATTAAAATGTTCATCGTTGTCTTTAAACGTGGACCCAAAGCAACACTATGGCTTAATTTGAATAATTTGTAGCCCATATAGGTCAACAACTCAAATTATTTAAATTTTGCATATTAAGATCATTTGTCAAGGATTATTTTTATCGTAGGATTTCATACCTATCAGAACAAATGTCAAGGATTTTGCCTACGATTTTGTTATACGGAACACATGTTTTATTTCACACACAAAAGCCGCCCGGACAGATCTTATTCTGCACAAAGACGCTGAATAGCACGTGTCGCTGATATGGAAAGCCAATTTGAAAATAAGCGAGTGCTCATTACAGGGGCTGGAAAAGGTAAATGTTTTTTCATATTGAATACTTTAAAGTTATTGAAATTAGCAAAAATATATGCCCGAAGAAGCGTAGTATTAAATATTTTGTACGTGTATGTTTGAATATTTCGCCTTCCGTCGTAAGCAACGGAAAATAAAAACTGTCTATTTCGTTTATTATTTTGCACACTCCGCAGCTTTATAAACTAAACGGGATCAGCAAATATGTCGTACAGGTTTTCAAATAATCCCGAATGGTTCAAAACCGCGATAAGTCAAAAATTTATTTTTGCATACTATACAACTTATGTTCAACATGGTACATTTGCTCTAGTTGTCCGTTATTAATAAAATACTAGCGTTTTCAACGCACCCAAACAACTCAATTATGACCTCTCAAGAAATACTGATGTGCTTTTTAAAATACATTATTGCCAACATTTCACCATACTATGCACTGTGGTCATTTCTCTTTGTTCCCAAAACTCATAAAATGATGCATGTAGTCTAATATGGGTTATATTTGAATATGTGTGTATGACCAAAGGAAACTGTATCAATGATAACGGAAAAAAATGTTGTTGTTGATACAGTTACCCGTGTGTATGACCCTCCTCTTGTAAATTTCTGTTCTAAATTATTGGATGAGATTGGCCATAAACGCATGCACAGTGATGTTTTGTTTTGATAGGTATTGGACGTGCTATGTGTATCCATTTAGCCAAGCTGAAAGCACGTGTTATTGCTATATCTAGAACTCTATCTGACTTAGATTCGCTCTCACATACAGTATAATGTTTATTCTGTCAGGTATTGGACGTGCTATGTGTATCCATCTATCCAAGCTGAAAGCACGTGTTATTGCTATATCTAGAACTATATCTGACTTAGATTCGCTGAAGCTAGAGGTACGTAAACTACGACAACTTCAGGTCTATTGGAATATATTGCGCTTGTCCCTTGATGTCTGTTTTATTATTTTAAACCTTCATTATAATTTTGTTTCTCCTAATTTGTTTAAAGAACTAAAAATACCTTGCGAGCTGTGATATTTTATCTATTTTAATGAGTGTTCATGTCATAAAAACAAGTGTGCTCATACTCAAATCGTTTAAACCCAAGACTGTCAACTGTTTTGACTTCGTGTCTGGTTTACATTAAGATTTTTGGTGATAATTACTCTTTTCCACAATGTTACTTTCTCCACTGATTGCTGATGGTTTCCATATGTTCAATAGGATAGTTCTATAGAAACTCACCTAGCTGACGTCAACGACTACGATGCGATAGAAAAGTTACTTCAGGATATTGGACCCGTCGATTGTTTTGTGAACAATGCCGCGGTATTCTTACGTAAACCAATTCTTGAAATCACCAAAGACGATTTAGATAAGTAAGTATTATTTTGTTTGTATAATGTACTTACTTTTTATACACTGCACATTTACACTCGATAATGGGGTCACAATGTATTATCTAAATGCACGTGTTAGTTTGCCCTACGTTGTATAATCGGCTTTACCACTGGCGATTTTGATTCGTCTGTAAGATCACTTTTTGTCCAAACAAGTGTATCCCGATTATGGTATGCCAACGTCAAGAAAATGTACAAAACACAGACATGACATATTAGTAGTCTATTTCTGATTATTAAACAATTGAGTGAAGTAATGGGTGCTTGATATATAAAAAAAGTTACATTTAGTTTATACCTATTTATTTAAGGTCGATTATGAAACATGTTTTTCAAACTAATATTAATCACTCTCGATACCTCGCTTCTGATGTTATCTATCGCCAATAGGGTATTAGAGAACTAGTTACAGAAGTGAATACCTTTCAAAATATCAGACGTGGTTGTTGTTTACAGAATATTCATACTTTTTAAATTTAATTTAATATGTCAAATGTGCTAGTATTAAAGGCCATGCCAATCATAGTAGTTAAAATGCACTCATTTTGTACTTATAAAAACGCATGAACATAAATTAAAATAAATTATGCGTGCTTGTGTCACGAACTACAATGTACTTTTGAATCCCAGTTTCCACCAACTAGCATACTGATGCAATTTAAGCCTCTTGTCACTAGTTCACATGTTTGGGTATAGACACAACATACATTATTTAAGGCATCATAGAACTTCGCCATGTGGAGATTTATCACATACAAATATTCGTGCACGTTTGTTTAGTTAATACCTCCACATGATACCAGACTTGCTATTATTTAGGATGTAAAATACGTAATATCTGTCATACAATTATCAATTAGGCCCTACATGTGCCTGTATTAATTATCACAGACATCAATTACATGTACATGTATATGTTTTTCAGTGTTACAGACATCAATTACATGTACATGTGTGTGTTTTTCAGTGTAACAGACATCAATTACACGTACATGTGTGTGTTTTTCAGTGTAACAGACATCAATTACACGTACATGTGTGTGTTTTTCAGTGTAACAGACATCAATTACATGTACATGTGTGTGTTTTTCAGTGTAACAGACATCAATTTCATGTACATGTGTGTGTTTTTCAGTGTAACAGACATCAATTACATGTACATGTGTGTGTTTTTCAGTGTAACAGACATCAATTACATGTACATGTGTGTGTTTTCCAGTGTTACAGACATCAATTACATGTACATGTATATGTTTTCCAGTGTTACAGACATCAATTACATGTACATGTATATGTTTTTCAGTGTTACAGACATCAATTACATGTACATGTATGTGTTTTTCAGTGTATACATGTACATGCATGTGTTTTTCAGTGTTACAGACATCAATTACATGTACATGTATATGTTTTTCAGTGTTACAGACATCAATTACATGTACATGTATATGTTTTTCAGTGTTACAGACATCAATTACATGTACATGTATATGTTTTTCAGTGTTACAGACATCAATTATAAAGCAGCATTCCACGTTTTACAGGTAGGTGTACGATGCCTTATTGTAGTGTTTACAAATTCTTACATGTGAACTTCATATAGTAAATGTACATGTTTAAAATACGAAATTACTTAATTAAGGAAATACGGAGCAATGTACGTATATTTATTTGCTACGTAGATTTACATTGATATCACCGGAAGAGTTGTGACTAAGGTCACTAAACCCAATGATAAACGATGGGATGTGTCTCAATTTTCAAAGAAATGAGTACAGCTACTTACTACACTATAATGCACTGAAGTTATTACATGTTTATAAGTTATTGCACTCTTATTTTTTCACACCCAATTTCATTTCAAAAGAAACTTAACATTGTCTTTATATTAAGGTTGTTGCCAAGCAAATGATCGCTAACAACATACAAGGTACCGTAGTTAACCTGTCTAGTATTTGTGGATTGAGAGCTGCTTCAGGTATATCTACATACTGTAGTACTAAAGCTGCTATAAATATGATGACCAAATGTTTCGCATTAGAACTAGCTCAACACAAGGTATGTACAAATAAATCTTCTTTTGTGACTTTAAGAATTGATTTACGTAAGAATACAACCACTTTGTTTACAAGACAATCAACGGGTCCAATATCCCGAAGTAACATTTCTATTTCATCGTAGTCTCTAGATAACGTCTGCTGTACGTAAACATGACAGGTGCCATCACTTTGGCCACAGTTTCAAGATAGTTTCATATAATCAATCTTGGATGGATACGCTGTGTTTTTATTGGGTTAACGCCGATGTTAGAAACCAAAAATGTATGCCATATTTAATTATCGTTATTAATAATAATAATAATAATAACGACTTTATTTATTGTGGATTACATATTTGACATTTAATATCAATTTTCAATAAGGTCCACTGAAAAGAAGAAACAAAATAACACATATCGATTGCTTAGAACCAGAAGGTCGTAACTCCTACTTACAACCTTATAAGACTCATACATATTTGAAATCTGTATCACAAGGCGCTTCTTATCAGCATATTTTTATGAAAATCTGAAATTGTCATGTTGACCAAAATGAAGTTTTAAAAACGTGTTTTCCCATAGGTAAAGATTAAATTACAGACAGTTTTCTCTTGTTTTCTCAATATTATTATCTCAACGCATTATTTTACTATAGCTTATTCATGCTGAAGTTCATGGTTAAGTAGACGCCCGTCTACTGGGTTAAGTAGAGCCCCGTTTCAAAGTGTGGTAAGGTCTAGAAGAAAGTATGTTATTTCTTCGACCTTTATGGTAAGGTCTAGAAGAAAGTATGTTATTTCTTCGACCTTTATGGTAAGGTCTTGAAGAAAGTATGTTATTTCTTCGACCTTTGTAACTCATATGATGATAGTAACTTTATGTCATCTGTGAGTCATCCCCCTTTTAAAGGAAGTATCACTATTCCTTTAAGGGTTAAGGACATGTGGTAATGGTACTTGACGTTATCCTTGTCCTAGTTGAGGTTTACATTCAGTTAATACCCCTACAGATAATCAAATCGTTGTACACCACTATCTTATTGTAGCAAAGTATTTCTATATACCATGTCTCCTAAGTTTAATATTGCATTTCGTTTCGGCAATATGATACGATATGATGGGAGACTAAATAGCGTTGATAAAAATGTTTTTGTATATTTTATGTACATTGTATATTGTTTTAAACATGTATTAGTCTGGACTGTACAGCACTTTTGAACGTGTGTATACATGAAAAAAGGGCTATATAAATATGGTATAATAAATAATAAATAATAAATATATCGATTTGGTAGTTACGACCTTCTGGTTCTAAGCCATCGATATATTGCCAATACTAAAATACACATGTTTAGCGGGGTCCGTGTATAGCTTATGTTTGATTGTACTAGTATATGATATCGACTTGTTATATTCACAAACGTGGCGAATTAATCTAAGTGCCATTTTATTGTAATGCTGGTCCAACCGATAGATATGGCGCATATGTGTAACCTATTGTCATATGCAAAGTGCCCACCGACAGTCTATCGGACGGCTGAACAATACAAACTTCAACACATACCTATAGCTAGCTGTTTGGCACATTTGCATATGAACACCCCTGCACACAAACATGATTTGTCTAATTGAAGACTAATATCAATGTAAATCATATAATCAATGACAATAGTTTATTTGATATAATGGCCACCGGCCCAAGATCAACATTATTTGACAAAAAAAACTATTTTATATAAGTACTAACGTTCAGACTTAATTCGTAATATAACGTAGTTTTTTAACTACAAATAGGGGGAAATGGATTGTAGGAGCTTAAAGTAAAAAAACCAAAAAAAACCAACAACATTATTTGACATACACACATATATACAAATGCAAATGTATTAGATATATAGCATAAGATAAACATAAATGCAACATTATTCGCATGCATAACACAATTCACAAATATATTTGATCTACATCAATATGTATATTCACCAGTTATTGTTTACATAAAGTATATATTCTAGATACGAGTGAACAGTTTAAACCCGACGTTGATATCATCAGGCATGGTTCGTGATTTCACTGATTTGGTTGAAGGCATAGAAAGAGCAATACCTTTCGAGCGTCTTGTAGGTGAGTGTTACACAATATCACTGGCTTAAATTGAGAATGTCGTAACTACTACTTACGATCTTATAATACTCATGAATGCATTCTTATGAACCCATTATCATGAAAATAGGAAATTGTCATGTTGACCAGACTGAATTCCAAAAAGTTGGTTTTACATAGGTAAAGAGTAAGATTCAGACAGTTTTTTTCTTGTTTTCTCCAAATATCGATTTTATACTTACGACCTTCTCATTCTAAGCCAGCGATATATATTTTTTCAACATTTCTGATGAGTCGTCATCGAAAGCATCATATGGACAATAAACTTTTTATTTAAAAAAGTTAACTCATTAATTAAGATGACACAGCAATGTAAACGTGAACAAATATAACAATGAACACTCTATTTTCGAGGATACCTTCTTTAACAAACAAGTAAAAATCAACATTATAACATCGTTGTTCACCAACGAACAAAAGAAAATGCCTAGATCTAGAGAAACTCGAGTCCCTGTCCAGTGAGAGCAATGAGATCAGGCGAGGTGATATCGTTGGGGTGGTGAGTTTAACCAAGCCATCCTGGGCGATATATAGCCAATCCTACTAACATTGTTCGAGCCGGACAGTGACCCGAGTTTCAATTTATCATGATACCAAACAACACGTAGACATAGTCCCGAGACGGTTGGACAATTCTGTGTCATGAGAACTATGGTACCCATTAGGGACGTCAAACAGGTGACCAATCTTTGAGGTTATGGTTAAAGTAACCCTTGTAGAAGTCATAATCACTGTTCTAGTAATCATTGTCATCGTAATCATCGCCAGGATCGTAATCATCGCCAGGATCGTAATCATCGCCAGGATCGTAATCATCGCCAGGATCGTAATCATCGAGAGGATCGTAATCATCGGGAGGCTCGTAATCATCGGGAGGCTCGTAATCATCGAAGAGGTCGTCATCATCGCGGAAGTCGTAATCATCGAAGAGGTCGTAATCATCGCGGTCGTCGTAATCATCGCGGTCGTCATAATCAACAACGTTTTGTCTGTGTCTTGCATTAATCCTTAAGGTTTTTAGTTCTTCTAATATTAGATCCAGTTTTGATATTTTTGCATCTTCTATTTTTTGTTTGAAGCCAGTTATTCCACACTGTTCACTTAAACGTACCATAACCTAAACAAAAACAAAATGCAACTTGTATAATGACATGATTAATTTGTATATTGAATAATTTTGTATCTAGTAGGCCATTTTTTCTTGGGGTGACTCGGTGTTGGGTTTCGTTTTGTTCCATCTAATTTGTACCGGCATATATGCTTTCTCTGTAAATTTTCGTGTATATTTTTGTATTTATTGTATGAGCTCTCCGTCAATGGAGGTAATAAAAGTATTACTAGTTTAATTTTGATAGATACATTGTATTCATATAGGCCCCAAACCAAGGAAAGCATCTGGTAATTTTGACATATTATAGTGGATACATTAGCACATTTCCATTTTCCCGAAATTGCCTAGTTAATATAAGAATATCTGTCATCGAAACAATCAAATGACCAGATGTTAAATAAAGGTACCAGTTTTCGAGAGAAGTTTTCATCGAATCTACTTGTATGTGGATCAAAGTGCATGTACAACAATGATAGGCTAGCTGTAACCCGTATAATAGGTTATCATTTATGTCAAATTTCTCTGAAATTCGTTCTGTAGTTGCTGAGAATTAACTTAGAAATACTTTATATACGAACAGACACAGTATCATTGCAAATTGTAAGGTAGAGGTAGACCGAAGTTATGCACATTAGTAAGCACAAATAAATAGCTTGAGTGCAATAGGTTTACACTGGGGATAATATTCTCTTAAAAATCACATATCTTGCTCTCAAACTCAACATTTTGTTTAATAAGACATCATACGACAGTAAATGTAAAATGTAGTTGTCTACACGTATAGATACCTCTTCTGCGAGAGTCCATTCTGATTCAAACTCGTCCTTCTCAAGGGACGCAGTGGGTGTGTGGTGAAGCTGAAACGATGTAATAGATCGAAATTATGTAAGAGAAGGAACTCTTATTAGGAGACCTGGGCCGGTATTTATAAAGCATCTTAAGTGAAAACTTAGAATTTTCTTTAAATTTTAAATTTTCCTTAAGTGTTTCAGCTTAACAGGAAAGCCAATATTAACAAGTTTTTACATTGTTTAGCAGCATTATGTAGAAAGCTACAGAAATCAAACAGAAAACATGGGCTATTTTTCGTTTCTTGTGAAATATGGGCAGTTCCATATTTTAACTTAAGTCAAAATATTTAAGTTTTCTCTTAAGATGCTTTATAAATACTGGCCCTGGGCTAAGTTTTGTAGAGAATTATAAATAAAGGTAACACATTACCACGAGGTTTGGACAAAGTCCTGTGGTTCTTGTGGCAAACTGTTACATGTAGTAAATACAGGCTAGCTGAAGGTTACCTACAACAACACAGACGGGGGCGACGACGCGAGGGTGTGTACTTGTGTTATTTGGTTTATTATTCATAGTTATAGTTTTAATACTTGATCGCCATTAGCCCCACAAAGTCGAAAACATGTGTTACATTCAGGAATCACCTTTTAGCGGTTAGAATTCCTTCCCCGTTCGATTTCTCATGGTCGTTTAATGCTACACAGGCAATGTAGGGTACCAAACGAATATGCTACTGCCTTGTGGATAACCCAATCCTGAATAAGTAAGGTTCAAAATTCAGGCGGCGTAGGAATTATCATTGTGATGGGGGGGAGGGGGAGAAAATATTTCAATTAAAGCAAATGCACCAACCTTATTTCGCAGATTTTTAATCCTGACTATATCTGCAACCACATCATTAATGTGTGAAGGTATTCTGCTGTTATCATCATACTTCCACCAGGGAGATTTTGTATCTAGGCCACACATGTGCTTCAGCAGAAACATCAGTAATGAGATATCAAAGTCTTGTGAGTTTGGTGGACCGCTTGAGGGATAAAGCCGTGCCTGTTGCCTTGAACTAAGCACATTATTTTTCAATGCATATCGTATCTTGCCCATGTTCTTCTGATTATTAAGTTCAGCGTGAAGCTGTTGCGGGGGAATTAGCTGGTCAAATTTACAACGTAGTACGTATGTTGCATGTTTTACCATCAGAAAATGAAGTCGTTGGTAGTAATCTTCTTTAGGGTCGTGATTTAGATCCCCGAAATCATCTAAGGAAGCCATCACTTCGAACAGTATGAACTGCTAGTTAACTGTTTCTTATGATTGTTATGGACGCCTTCAACACCAACTCTTTTGTAAGCTCACCTGAAGTTTATGGTACATACGTGTGTATAATGTTAGATAAAAAACATGTGGATAAAACAGATCGTCAGGCTTAAGCTCGCCCATATGGGATTTATCGGTGGCGTGGGTAAGCAAATCCATTAGGTTCTTTGGCAACGTCAGGCTTGAGCGTGCCTCCGTTGCTCAGTGTTTAATGCGCTTGTCGTCTAATCTGGCGACCCGGTTCAAATCTAGATGCAGGGACATGTATATATACATAATTAAATAAATGTTCATGCCTGCCATATTTAGAATAAATAAACCATAAAACACTGGTACACTAGGGCAGTATATTATGGTTAAATTACTTTTATGTTATTACGTTTTTTATGTTATCTTTGTCGAACCGGTGATTCGATTATAAAACATTACTTAGTAACTTTACTTACTTATACATGCATCTTAAATCACACATAGATAATTGTAACTTCGTTTCGAAACAAAAATCATAACAAAGAGACACTTTTCTGAAAATTTTAAACCGAAAGTAGGAATAAACAGGTCACGTCCTTACAACTACAAAATATATTTATATAATTACAAAGTCTATCATTCTGTCCACGTTCAATTCACTTTGGGCTGTGAACTCTACATCAAGGGAAAAACACAGTGGGCAACATATGCTATACGGTGTGAAGTTCATGTTTTACACATACAATGTACATACATGTACCTAGTTAATATCTACGCCCATAAATTGCATTTGATGCTGGTCTACATGTATTTTGACAAACTTGACACTTACAAATTAATAGAAAACGCCATTACGTATGAAATTAAAATGACAAACTTAACATTTAAATTAGAGTAGATCTAGTAGAGTTTATTCGATTCTTCTTCTTTCGTTTTCAGAAAATGAAACAGAAATCAAGGTAACAAATTACCGAATCTTGTGACTGTGTTTGACAATTCCTTATCCAGATAACACAATGTTTGTGATTATTACTAGCTTACTTCAATTCCATTATGATTTGATACACACACACACACGACACATTTCATTATGCATGTTATATATCGGAAGTAATTTTGTAAAACAATCTATAAATAAGCTCGTTATGAAAAATATAGATCGGTATAGATAGAAAACACTGGGTACACCGTCTATTAAACCGTTACATGGGACGGTTGACTTTCGGTTTGGACGAGGTAAATATCTACCAACTATTGGTCCATAAACCTCAAGTAACGCACCGTATGCCTTATGGATTGCACATCCCAAGTAACAAATGAAAAAATGGTACCGGCTATTTGTTTAATCGAGGAAGAACAATGACTCCCTGAACGTGACAACTCTTTATGAGTACTTTGCGCTACACACCTTTTACGGATCTCAATCATTAGTGTGATACTAGTAGCTAATCAAATGTCCAGTTGTAAAGATTGACGGTGTGGCCAGTGGTACTTGTAGCGGTGGTAACAATTGGACATACATGGTACCTGTGTGCAAAAATGCACGTGACACGTAGGAATCCGTACGTTTTGAGTTCTGCCTATGTACGTATTTGGGAGCACACAGACACGACGTAGCACTTTTAGAGTATGAGAAACGTTTGCTTCTTGCTGTTTGCTATTTGCGTTCGGTCTGTGTGTCCGTTTTCGAACGTGCGACTAGCACCTTCTACTGTAAATTTAACACGTACGGGCAACGCACGTGGGTTGTACGTGCAAGTATATTCTTCAAAGGATAAGGTAAAAATTACACGGAGATAGTACGCGTTTGTGCAGTGTACAAGAACCGTAACTCTACCTTGTGCTGTATTTGAAGTATTTCCCTTTGATTGATTTTAATGGAGCATTTCTTCTCCGGAACATAACTTTGTCACCATAAGGTCGATCGACTGGAAACTTGGTATGCGTGTTTTGGCTATATCTCAAAGTGCAGTGTACAACAACCGTAACTCTACCTTGTGCCGTATTTGAATTATTTCCCTTTGATTGATTTTAATAGAGCATTTCATTTCTTGTGGGGAATAGAACTCGGTCACCATAAGTCGGATGACTCGAAACTTGGTATGCATGCTTCATGCAATTTGTCATAAATAATAATTAGATATACGGATTACATGTTGGTGTACTTATAACATTTAACAAGTGTATTTAACAATATGATGTTAGTCATAACTCGAATTGTGTCATTTGTGTCATCTAGAAATATGCACTGTTATTTCCCGCCCATTCCTACCTTGTCCATTATTTTAAACAAGATCAAGTCGTAAAACTGTTGCCTGTCCTGTTTTTTTAGATTATGCACGTCTAAATAGTTTTTATTCGGACAAACATTGTAGTTGTTATGACAGCAAAAACATTGACAGGGGACTTTTGTTTTTCTTGCGGTTCCTAATTACTAGGTTTTTTTTTTATTTCAGGCGAGGAAGACGTGGTTAAATCAGTGATGTATTTGTTGAGGGACATTTCATCGATGGTAACTGGTGTGAATTTACTCATTGACGGGGGACATATGTTACAGCTTGTGTTATAACAAAGAAGCTTTTATCACATTTCATGAATACCAAGTTAAATACATTGTATTATCTTTATCGTTTGTAACCAGCGTATTTAATAATAAACATAATTATGCTATATATAATTACATTGGTTCTTGTATTATGTTGACGTCCTCTGACACCAAACTCCACTGGTACGGAGCGATGTTAAAGCCTAACGCATGTCAAGACGACAGCCTGGTATATTTCATGCTTTACGCTTTGACATCGCTTTGACAAACTTTACAATATGTATAACATGATCTTATGCATTGTATACTACAGTACAAAAATATGCTTTGAACTTTACAATATGTATAACATGATCTTGTGTTTTGTATACTGCAGTACAAAAATAAGTCTTGGAATTTACAAATTGTATGACATGGTCATATGAACTGTATACTACAGTACAAAAATATGTTTTTGAACTATACAACATGAAGAACATGTTCTTATGAATTGTATCCTACAGTACAAAAGTATGCTTTGAACTTTTCGATATGTTTTACATGATCTTATGAACTCTGTCCTACAGTACAAAAGTACGCTTTGATTTTTACTATATGTGTAACATGGTCATATGCTTTGTATACTACAGTACAATAATATGCTTTGAACTTTACAATATGTATAACATGAACTAATGTTTTGTATACTACAGTACAAAAATATGCTTTGAACTTTTCGATATGTTTTACATGATCCTATAAACTATATCCTACAGTACAAAAGTACGCTTTGAATTTTACAATATATATGGTATGATCTTATGAATTGTATACTACAGTACAAAATTACGTCTCAAACTTTACAAAATGTATAACATGATCCTATGAACTGTATACTACAGTACAAAAGTTCGCTTTGAACTTTACAATATATATATATATGGTATGATCTTATGAATTGTATACTACAGTACAAAAATGCGTCTTGAACTTTACAATATGTATAACTTGTTCTTATGCTTTGTATACTACAGTACAAAAATACTTCTTGAACTTTACAATGCGTATAACATGATCTTATGCTTTGTATATTACAGTACAAAAGTACGCTTTGAATTTTTCGATATGTATAACATGGTTTCGTGATTGCTTTGTCTGTTTGTACTATTTATGCACATTAGTCCACGGTCCTCTTTTCTACTTTATCAATTATTGTTCACTACAGACGTATCTACTTCAATTTTATTGTTTTAATTCTACTCTATCATATATAAGAACAATTTCCACCAAATCTTATGCTTCTACTTCCTATCAATACAATAACTATTTATATACTATCCTCAAAACCATCCTGTATCATGCACATTTTTTTCTTTAGTTTCTCATTATCTTTTGCTCTCGCTTTTCCGTCTTGTCTCTATGTTCTGTACAAAAGCATACATACATGCTCCTCCTATTTACTCACTAGGTCTGTCGCATGGAGGGTTGTTTGGGTTGTCGTTTACAAGTTTCTGACGGCTATATTACGCTTCCTTTTCTTTATTAATTCAGTTACATGAATACAAAATCTTGTAATAAGTTCGCCGTCATAGATGTGTACAGATGCAGTGGGTTCCTACCAATAACAATACATTTTTCGCTTCTATTAGCTCTACTCGGTCAGTCTGTTTTTGTTCTATCAGTCTATAACAGCTTGATTGATAGCTCCCGATTGGGTAAACGCATACTCCACCCGTATAAGCGAGTCAGATCCTTATCCAACTCTGTGAGACAAAACATATATTTCGCAACATCGCTAATTACGACATTCCTTATAGTAGTATTCACAACATGGCTCTCAATGCTGCTCCAAATGGCAGGTGATATTCATACAAATCCTGGACCAGATTCTCTTTTCTCTTCAGTATCTTCAGATTCAAGCTCGTACTTCTTTGACAAGTCTCTATCGAATCATCTCTCGTTCGTACATCTGAACGTTCAAAGTCTAAGAAACAATCTTGATGTGTTGTATGCTGAATTTTCGGACTTTGATATTCTAGCCTTCACTGAAACATGACTTAATAACACAATACCAACAGATGACTTAAGCCTTCATTTCTACTCTAAACCTGAACGAAAAGATCGTTTTGGTGACTCCCATGGTGGTGTCATCATATATATCAAAGAAAACATTCACTACACCCGTAGATCTGACTTAGAACTAAATCGCCTTGAATGTATCTGGGTGGAACTATCTCTGTCCAACAATAAACATATTTTCTTTGGTGTCTTCTATCGACCACCAGTTCCGATTCAATTTATAACAACCTACCAGAAAATTCCATTGGTCTAGCTATGGATACAAACAGATTTGATATTATCATCACTGGGGATTTCAACTTTAACACACTTGCTCCTTTTCCGAATAGACATGTGTTGTCTCTTACTCACTAGTTCAATCTTGAACAGCTCATCACTGAGCCAACACACTATACTGAAAACTCCAAATCCCTGTTAGACCTGATTCTTGTGTCAAACAAACAAAATATAATACATTCTGGTGTCGGAGAACACTTTCTTGAAAAAGATCAACGGTACCACCTGCCTGTTTATGGAATAATCAAATTCTTAGTACCCACTCAAAAATGTTAAGACAGGTTGATTTGGGAATACGATCGAAGGGACTATCACGCATTAAAAAGTGATGTTCAAACCTTTGATTGGAATACCTGATTCGATCCCGATATCAGCACATATGCATTAAACTTAACAAATCAAATACGAAATATAGCCAAAAGTAACATTCCAAACAAAACAGCCAAAATTAGAAATAAAGACGCTCCCTGGATGAACAACCAAGTGCGTAAGCATATACGTAAGCGTGCTTATAAAAAAAGCTAAGAAAACAAACACCCCTACCTCATGGAACAAATTCAGGCAAGCTAGAAACACCACCATTCTATTGATCCGCGAGACAAAAGCCAATTACTTCAATCACCTTTCTGAAAGACTCCAAACTTGCTCTTTTTCTTCAAAAGATTGGTGGAACACTCTCAAACAATTCATCACCAAACCTACCCATAATACTATTCCTCCTCTCTTAAATCAAAACACTCAACAGGTAACATCTAATGAACACGAAAAGGCTAACATCTTAAACAACTTCTTCCAAGAGCAGACAACAATTGACGAACGAAACAGAGAAGTACCTGACCTTGGCCCCCACACTCAGATATTAACTTAAACGATATCCACCTCCATTCCAATGAAATTGAAGAAGTAATTAAAACTCTACACCCAAACAAAGCAACAGGTCCTGATGGTATCAGTAATAGAATTCTGATTGAGGCGGCACATGAGCTATCGGTGCCATTGCGCGATATTTTCAATGCATCGCTGCAATCGGCTGTAGTTCCTGATATTTGGAAAGAGGCACAAGTGTGTGCAGTTCACAAAAAAGACGATGTTTCTAAGCCGAATAACTACCGTCCCATCTCACTGTTGAATACAATTGAAAAAGTATTTGAACGTTTGATATTCAAACATGTATTTAACCACTTACGCGATACCAATTATCTTTCTCCTGTTCAATCAGGATTTATTCCCGGCGAATCAACTCACCCTCGTTTACGACACACTCTGTAAGGCTCTGGATAATGGACTTGAGGTTAGAGTTGTTTTCTTTGATATCACCAAGGCGTTCGACAAAGTCTGGCATAGAGGTCTTCTTGCTAAGCTGAGACACGCTGGAATCACTGGTTCTCTTTACCAATGGTTTGAGAATTACCTGTCTCGCAGACGCCAACGGGTTGTGCTTCCTGGAGCCAAATCAGACTGGGTTGTCGTTAAAGCAGGAGTACCATATTAGGACCCCTATTATTCCTGATCTTCATAAATGACATTGTAAATAATATCAAATCGCATATAAACTTATTTGCTGATGATACAAGCCTCTTTATCATTGTTGATGACCCTTTCACTGCGGCAAATCACCTCCAATCCGACATTCAAACGATATCAGCTTGGGCTGACAAATGGCTCGTTACTTTCAATCCCTCCAAATCCGAAAGTCTTTTGGTCTCTCGTAAACGAAACGTCCAACATCACCCACCTCTACAAATGAACAACCAACCCATATTAGAAGTTTCTGAACACAGGCATCTTGGAGTTGTACTTTCAAATGACTGTTGTTGGCACAATCATATAGACAGTTAGACTACATAACACAGAAAGCATGAAAAAGGGTAAATATTATGCGCAAATTGAAATTCTCTCTCAATCGTAAGGCTCTAGAAACAATCTATATTTCTTTCATCAGACCTATTCTCGAATACGCAGATGCTGTTTGGTGCAATTGTATTAAATCTTATCTTAACCAGTTAGACAAAATTCAAAACGAATGTGCAAGAATCGCTACTGGAGCAACTAAGCTGATATCACTGGAAAATTTGACGAAAGAAATAAATTGGGAACCATTATCAACAAGACGACAAAAACACAGGCTCATTACCTTCTTTAAAATGAAAACTAATCTTAGTCCTAACTATTTATCGTCTTTAATCCCTATTGCACCGGAACCTAGGTATAACCTACGAAATTCTGAGGACATCCGTGGTATTCCTGCTAGAACATCCCTGTACTTTAATTCATTCTTGCCCTTAGTAATCAGAGAATGGAATGACTTAAGCCCTACTCTTCGTAACTCTGTAACTCTATCAAGTTTCAAGCACAATCTAAATAAAGATAAAAAACATACTCCAAGATATTTCTATGAAGAAACCAGAAAACTACAGATCTTACATACACGTATTCGTACCAAATGCAGCTCGCTAAATCACCATCTCTTCCTAAAAAATATCTCCGACAGTCCTTTGTGTGATTGTGGCATGGTAGAAAGTACACACCACTACTTCTTTGAGTGTAGACTTCATGAAGGTCCTCGTGACTCTCTCTTACAAAACCTTAATGTATTCCAAGTGGACTTAGAGACCCTACTCTTTGGCAACCCACTCCTATCAGATAATGACAACTCGACAATCTTTAACCATGTGCAGACCTTTATATCCAATAGCAAAAGATTCTGATACTTACTCTGGAGAAAATAGTACAACCTTCTTTCAAATTCTCTTTATCTTTCCTAAATGCCTGTCTATTTTATTTACACAATATATTCTATTTCTCACGGTAATGTCATATTACATTCATGTACTTCCAACATTCTCTAATAACTCAATCTACTCTTCTTGCAATCTTATTATTATTCCTAGTATTATTTGTATATTTACTTTCAACCCCTTTGTTAACTTTATAATTACAGGCAAATTACAAACTTATAGTTAGTCTATAATAGTTGTTGTAATTATTTGTTGTTAAATGTGTTTACTGATGTAAATATTGTGAATAAATATGTTTAAACTAAAAAACTACCGGTGAACTCTACATGGTATGTATAACTGGTTTAACGAATTTTTTAACCTTCAATTTCGTTGATTTGGCGGTTGGGGGATTATCCAGGAATTCAGGTACTTTACGAATGTTTCAAGACGATGATGTTGTACATAATTATACATGTATCTCTATTTCATTGTGCGATGACCGGTTCATATACTTTTGTACCGCCACCTCTGGAAGAAAAATAAAAATTCTCTCCTTGTTTCATTGCACCTACACAAGTTTCATTTTTTGGTTTCGATTGAGTGAATAGTCCTTTGGTTTAAAAAGTTACCAATTTTCCATGGCTGTTTTCAGCGCACTTAAGCCGTTCAACCACACTTGACTTCTTATTTGACTTCTCCTGGTCATTGAACTACCTTTCTCTCTTGATTGGTAGTCAGCCGACATCGATGTGTGGCGCTCACTGGTACCTATTTATACCTTGGTGGAGTGGAGCATATGGGTTATTCTTGCTCAGAAAAAGTATGCAGCGGCCCAAACGGTAGTTGAACCCAGGACCTCTCGATCCCGAAGCTTGTCCTTTCACTATGCCACCATACCCATCAATATGAAGTTTTGTGATAACGACATTGATGATCAGTACAGAAATATGTTTAAATGATATGTTTATACATAAACAGTACTTAATCAATGATTAATTATAATCATGAGATTGTTTAAATATAAACAACCCAATAAGTTACAATAATACAATTATAAAAAAATGTTGCATATTTATGGAGCGCCGTTTTACTATTTTTAGACATTTTTTTATATCATCAATCGAAGTCATGATTCTAAAACATGCATTTGATTTATTTCTTGATATCACAAGATCGGAACACATTTCTTGACTTCGATTTTTGGTAGAATTCTTGAGGTCAACAAATCGATATAATACAAGAGGTGCCCCACTTATGTTTGAACAGTGTTGAACATGACATATTTTCATGGAACTATGGTATAAATCAAATATCTCTTTTGTACTGTGTAAACATATGTGTTAGGTAACATTTACACTAACTGGTTTGTTTGTTTGAAAAAAAGAATGAACAAAAAAAAACACTATTGTAGAGGGTATTGTTTTTTGCGTTTTGAAGGTCGCGATCAGCCACTGCCATAAAAGCCCTTAAAAGTTGTTGGTTGAGCATTGATATTCCATTTTTGTGAAGAAAATATGCAATTTTTGTCACAGGAAGGATGTTTTGCGCTTTGTTGTTCTTTTTAAGGAAATTGCGCAAAATATTAAAAACTGACAAAAAGTGATGATACCTACCAAAATCTTAAACTTTGGTTATTTAATAAGTAAGGCATATCCAAAAACCAAAGTAGGGACTTCAGCGACGTTAAGGGTACCCAATAAAACTTTTGATTTGTTCATTTAGAGAATTATACATACCGGACTCGGATAGAATCGGTGTTTACCTGCTCAATACCACAAAAACAACATAAGGGAGACAAATGTCTTTAACGCTGTGTATACTTCAACGGCACCGTAAATGCCACAGCTTTGTCACCTCGGTGTTTACCTGCTCAATACCACAAAAACAACATAAGGGAGACAAACACCATACCCCCTACTAAATTGTAGATTTGAGTGCAAACTAAGAAATACAGTAATAATCAATAGTTGTATGTGTTTCATAACACGTTATTTTGCACGATGATATAGAACTATTTTGATTATATATAATAAGCATCGAACTATTTGATATTCAATACTGTTCAAATATAAGTGGGGCACCTCTCGTATAATTATAATTTCTTGATATACGGATCGAGAATTCAATTTGCTGAAATAAAGAACTGATATTTTGATATCAGAAAATGCATTTCTTGGTATCAATACATGTAATTATTTTTTATATGAAATTACCTTAAAATAGTAAATCTGCGCCACATGCATCGTACACAAGTGCTCATACAATAATGTAAACAATAGAAACGCAAAAAATATATCTTTTTCTGTACTAAAACTAAAGAACTACTGTCCAGTTCGGGTAAAAATACTGTGACGCAGTGGATCATTTCACTATTCTGGAAAACAAGTATAAAAGCTTTGGACTTAAAAAGCGTCAGATATCCTCATACAAGATAGAGTGATCCTCAAGAATCAGGGCGTAGTCAAATTTCCAGACTACTGTATTTCACATGACAAATATGCTGGTTGAACGAGAATGATAGAAAGTATAACAACCTGATACAATAGAGTAAACCTGGACTTCACAAAGTCAGATATTCTCATACACTACTGTAAACTTGGACTTCACAAAGTATCAAATATCCTCTTAAAATAGTCCAAACTTGGACTTCAAAAAGAGTCAGTTAACCTCATATAATAGTGCAAACTTGGACTTCAAAAAGAGTCAGTTAACCTCATACAAGAGTGTAAACTTGGACTTCACAAAGTATCAAATATCCTCTTAAAATAGTCCAAACTTGGACTTCACAAAGAGTCAGATATTCTCATACAAGAGTGTAAACTCGGACTTCACAAAGAGTCAGATATTCTCATACAAGAGTGTAAACTTGGACTTCACAAAGAGTCAGATATTCTCATACAAGAGTGTAAACTTGGACTTCACAAAGAGTCAGATATCCTCGTACAAGAGTGTAAACTTGGAGTTCACAAAGAGTCAGATATTCTCATACAAGAGTGTAAACTTGGACTTCACAAAGAGTCAGATATCCTCATACAATAGTGTAAACTTGGACTTCACAAAGAGTCAGATATTCTCATACAAGAGTGTAAACTTTGACTTCACAAAGAGTCAGATATCCTCATACAAGAGTGTGAACTTGGACCTCACAAAGAGTCAGATATTCTCATACAAGAGTGTAAACTTGGACTTCACAAAGAGTCAGATATCCTCATATAATAGTGTTATCTTGAACCTTACAACGAGTCAGTTATCATCATGCAATAGTGTAAACTTCGACCTCACAGAGAGTCAGAAATTCTCATACAAGAGTGTAAACTTGGACCTCACAAAGAGTCAGATATCCTCATACAAGAGTGTAAACTAGGACTTCACAAAGAGTCAGATATCCTCATATAATAGTGTTATCTTGAACCTTACAACGAGTCAGTTATCATCATACAAGAGTGTAAACTTCGACCTCACAGAGAGTCAGAAATTCTCATACAATAGTGTAAACTTCGACCTCACAAAGAGTCAGATATCATCATACAATAGTGTAAACTTCGACCTCACAAAGAGTCAGATATCATCATACAATAGTGTAAACTTCGACCTCACAAAGAGTCAGATATCCGGTTGTAAACAACTGAAACTTCACGTAACGTCCGGTACACAACATTGTTGGTCGCAGTGTACACGTCAGACCTATAGCATCTGGGTAGTCTATGCACACACTCAAACTGGTTTGATCATTGCCGACAAATATCTTCATATCATGAAGTCTTTCCGCTGAAACAGAAAACAAAGTGTTACATACTCGTACATAGAAATGTACATGTAAACGCTGTGACTATAATATTATATGCATGCGTGTTTTAAAAGTGTACAGCAGATCGATGTATCAACAGTGTGTAGAATCACGTGCTAAAATGAATGCGGTTTACGCTCAAAACTATTGCGATTTCGTCTGCTAGCGGTGAGTTTTTATTATTATAAAGATCGTGCATTTGATGTGGTTATATTATATAGCCTAAAGTACATTCCGTATATGTAAGAATATCCGACAAGTACCGAGTTCTTACATATACGGAATGTACTTTAGGCTGTATAATAACCAAGAATTGGCCTTTCCATAAGTCTAAGTCCACAATTAGGTCAAGGTGAAGGTCAAAATGGAGTCAGGTGGTACTGGCATGTGGAAAGTGGTCATATACAACATCCATGCAAGTTTGAAAGCTTTGTAGCAAGCCATATTAATGCTATAAGAAACGGTCAATTCGGGTTAACCAGGCCGGACGTACGAACGGACAGACGAACGGACAAACAGGTGAATCACTATATGCCTCCAGATCTATCGATACGGGGGCATAAATTTTTTCGAAAATGTACTCTTTACCTATGGTAAAACAAGCTTTTACAACTTCATTTTGGTCAACATGAAACGTTCCGATTTCATGAAGATAGGCTCATAAGAAGCTTATTCTGATGTATATTTCAAATATGTATTATACTTATAAGGTCGTAAGTAGTAGTAACGACCTTTTTATTCTAAGCCAGCGATATGTATGCAGATTATATTAAATACTATACTTACGATGTGCAGCACGATTTACAATAAAGACGGAGAATATGGTGTAACTCTGTCCTAGATCGATGATAGCATACGGGTTTACATCCGATCCCGTGTGAGCACAGTATGGTACGTTAACCTCCATCAAACCATCCACCTGTGTCAGATACCAATATACAACAGTTACATACTAGTAGATAGCACGGATTTCCTCAGCAATTATTGTAAGTGCAACAGGGATGGGAGCAGCCCCTCCCCTCCCGTATTAAGAAACAAATCAAATTGAGGATGAAATGGTTCAAATTTGAGTCTAAACAGTCTAATTAGGCCGTTCCTGGTAGTAGCGAGTGCAGGAGCGAAATGTCGCCTGGGTTTTCGAAGATGAGAATAACTCATTTAAGGTCGATTGTGAAACAAATTTTTCCAGTTTATATTAATCACTCTCGTCACCTCATCCCTAATGCTTTCCATCGCCACAAGGGTATGAGAGAAGAGAAACCATTTGCCCATATATGCCACTGGCTCTCGATCAGAGAAACACTTTATAAATAAGCTTGACCTATGATATATAATGTAGACCACTGTGAGTAACGGGAAAATAGTCGCTCGATTTGGACGTTTGTTACTGATAAAAAGCACTAAGGTTAATTCATGTTTGTGAGATCGGTTGGAAAGAAAATACAAAAATAGTACCGGTAAGTATAGTTTCTAAAGTAACAGTATAGCTTAGAAATAATGTGATTTCTCTTGATTTCAAACGTTTTGCACACTTAAAGCCACGAGCGTTTTCATTGGAGGAACATTTGAAGGCGTGCCAATTGCAGTTATTCCCGCCATTTGGCAATCATTTCCGAAGAAAAGAAAAAGAATAAACCAATTAATACAATGTTAATTGCTCTTTTGTAGCCACTGATCTGACGACATATTCAACAAAAATGATAATATCGTATGATTTCTTCTCGGCATTATTTAGCGATCCAGGTAACCCATAACAACTTTTAACCAATCAGATGACGCGTAACATTTTCTATGGCATGTGATTTCACCGGACGTTAGAGGGATTTGGAGTGTCGCAGAACGCGAAAACAGTAAACCATCGTAAAACAAGGCCAATTTTTGCGAAACGCGTGAGCTTGGGGACATAATTCCAGTTTGCCTGGCGAGATGTTAATTATACATGTTCGTGTTCTGTAAAACTGCATACAACATGTAGTGCTATTTAGATGCATACGGATATGTTTTTTTCCGTTTTGCCATAGGATGCTCAAACTTTACATGGAGGTTGGCCAGTAACAGCAGGTGATCCCAATTGATTTTGAGGTCTAAGGTCAAGGTCACCTTTACCAATTACAACAATTGGCTGACATGCGTCATTCGTGCTATACAAACCTGTCTTCGGTTAATATTTTGTTATCGAGACTTATCTATCACAACACTAGTGATAGTATTGTTAGTTGAGACTCATCAACGCTAAACCAGTACAAAGTACATATTATATAGTCCAGTTAGGATAAATTGACAGTGACGCCATCGTTTATGTGTACCCAAAAGATTAAAACCATTGCTTAAAAGGTAGATTTTAATTTGGTATTGAACTGTTAGTATAATCCCTGATACTTGTTTTAACACCGTACTAGTGGATTGTTCCAATGCGTCACTGGATTTGTACCCTAACTGGACTGTATATGTCTACGATTGGTAGTGATTGCAAGCTTCATTTATCCATTATATTTACAAATATATAAAAGCCGTATAGTGCACCCAGGATAATGTGATGTTTACAAACATTGACCGGAGTTGCCTACTGTTGAAAAACTGGTTCCTTAAAAACACACACCGTCAATTCTATACTAAAATAACACTGATAACTTATGCACACTTGGTTAACCAACGCAGGTGGGGTATTCCCAATTTCCCCACCTCTTACGTTTTCCAGGGCGCACTATAGTATATCAGATGTTATACAATGATGTGTTGTTCTGACGCTTCGTGATTAATCCCTACGAGTCTGAACGCCACATCATTGTACACAACAGCCGGTACGGTACGGGTTTGCATTTGTTTCCTTCTTTATACCATACCATTAAGTGTCCCTGGTATGGGGAAATCGTTGAACTCAGCACAACCGGTTGTTCACGAGCAACATTCACAAAACTTGCGTTATATGACAAGTTGCATTCACACAACAACGTGGGCTGAAGTCCTAAAATGATTAACATAATCTTTTAGTATCAATATGATTAAAATTTTGTTATTTTTCCTTATACATGTATCTCGGAATCGATTATTTTTAGAAAAGAATAAAATGAGATTGGAAATGCATCACAACAAATCGCTGGCTTAGAATGAGAAGGTCGTAAGTACAAAATCAATATTTTGAGAAACAAGAAATAAACTGTCAGAAACCTACTCTTTACTTATGGTAAAACAAACTGTTTACACATCAATTTGGTCGACAAGACAAGTTCCGATTGTTTATGAAAATAGGCTCATAAGAAGCGCCTCATGGTGCGAACTTCAAATATGTTACAGTCTTATGAGATAGTAAGTAGTAGTTACCACCTTCTCATTGTAAGCCAGCGAAATGTCGGAAACTTTCGTATCTTCCTTGTAAATAGGCAATGTTTATACATAGGTAACTGTATCAATCTTTCAAGGTACATTCGTACATACATGTAAGTTGACGAACCGGTCACTGTGGTGCATTTCATTTTTCCATAAAAGCACGGCCTTATGTGTCTTTAGGGCTGTGGGCTTACGCAAACAATGTTTTGCGTTGAATGTAAGGAAAATTTCAACTCCATGTTATCATTGTTTGCTTGCAAACGATAAAGCAAACGATAAAGCAAACGATAAAGCAAACGATAAAGCAAACGATAAAAATTAGGTTGAATACGACTTCCGTCTGGTTGAGTCATTCAAGAAGATTCTAGGGCTTTTTTCAGCTGTTATGTCGCTCAAGCACCCTTTGACATTTTAACTCCCCTGGTCATTGGGCTACATATGGAAACCTACACTCGTGTCTCCCTAGGGAGACTATTTCTCTCCTGTGGGTGTGGCAGCCAACATCGATCTGCGGTGCCTAGGAATAGACATTGCCCTCACAGGTACCATTTTACACCATGGTGGAGGGGAGCATGTGGGTCATGCTCACAGAAATTAACCAGTGGTCCAGAGGGGGATCGAACCCGGGAACTCTCGATGCCGAAGCGCAAGCCCTACCCCTTGGCCATCGCTCCCCATTCCATCTATGCAGGGGCGTAGCATGGTGTAAATAAAAATCTAGAACAACCAGTAAATGAACCGCTCTTTGAAAGTCCAAACTGTGTAAAATCTGCGTTGTGTATTTAAAACCTTCTAAATTCTACGGTTTGCTTTCAATTCTGCAGTAAATGGTTATGTTTTTTCATATTTTACGCATGATACATTCATAAACATTCTCAAAGCAAACTTTCCCCCCAGGCAAAACATCTCATTCCAAATATCTATTTTTAGATCTTTGATCATTTGCATAAAGATTCCATATAATCATGACCTTGTTTTGTAAGACAACAACAGACATTACGTAAACGCACTCAGACATCGCCAAATCCATCGGACCGTCGGTCCTTTCGGGCATTTGGTGGAAGGTCTGACAGAATGTAGGGCTCAGTCGGTCCTTCTGTCCGACGCATATTTGCTGAAGTTTCCTCGAAAATCGACGAAAAAGCGGAAGTTTAAATTGAAAACAATTAGTTAGCGCGTGCGCATTGCTGCACACGACCCATGGTTTCCTACGCCTACTTTTAGAAACGCATATATTATAAAGAGCGACTACGATTGGTTCAACGCGTCCACGTGGTTTAATCAAGGTCAACTGCACACATTTTGAATGTAAACAACGGCGAATCCGTCTGTGAGAACTTAGCCCAGTCGATGATTGGTTTAGTATTGTTCGATCGAAACGATTCTTTTCATGTGTTTCGGTAGTATTTTACCGATATACATTGATTACAGCTCGATTTAGCCTGCAAATTAAGTAATTCAACGCTTTCCATGATTAAGCATTCGTCCCCAACTATTTTCGTACCCGACGTAAAAAAACTTATACAACATTTCAAACATTGTCATTTCTTTTTTTTATTTAAGTAAACTTAAGTTGTGTGCATCAAAAAGCAAACTATATTGTTAATAATTGCTATGTTTCTGGAGGTTTTAATGGGTAAAATTTTATGTCAGTTGACCTTTCGTTTTTGCCAAGCATGACTATTAGAGGCTGAGAAGAACGGTTTGACTCTGCAGTCTACATTGAGATGCTATATTTCGAAACATTTCTTAAAAATGGATATGCCCTGCTAATGATTTTTGAAAAGCTAAAACTTGTAAAATCCACTGCTTTAACTTTTACGATGGTATAAATTGCTGTGAGGACGGCCATTTTGGTTTATATTGAATGCACCACTGTGATCGGTTTCGAAACAGTATCTACATTTTATAGTATAACGTTTTAACTATTCGATCAATTTCGATATAAGTTGGCATGCAAGTACACTATAATTTTAGAAATGCTTTGTATAAATTTAATTAATTTATGAAGATATCGATAGTCAGTTTTTGTTTTTGATATATTATTTTTCGTTTTAGTCTTTATCAATAATACAGTTACCTGTGCGTTTATAAAGACCCAAGTACAATTATCATCATAATATTATATATTTGCGAAAAGTAAAGAAATTAATCTTAGTTTTAGATACAGTGCTATTGTGTTTTGCCTGTGAATTTCATGAGATTATAAACTATAAATCAGTACGTGGTGATAATAAGAGCATAAATGGCGTAACAGTACCAAACGTCTAGAAAATGCTTCAACTATATACATGTACATGAAAGTAATGAAACTGTTTGAAAGGAAAAAAACTAAGAAAAAAACATAAGCAACAAACGCGTTCTTTACAAATAAATTGAATACTTATGAAGAGTTCAAATACAAGAGTAGTTGATCGCCATCAAACTGTTTTAATATCATCATTTTAAATGAAACAATCCACTACATAAATATGACTACTAAGGTAGAATTTACCTGATTTGATGTACACGTGTTTCATATCATCCCCTGATTCACATTGTGTATAATCACTGTACATCGTACACGTAGATGTTTGAACATCAAATGTGAATGCCGCACAAACCTGCTCGTTAGAAAGAGAAAGATAAAACTCACAGAAATTATGTAACAATAAGTGACAAATGATTATTAACTTACATAGGATACTTGTTTCAAAAGGGTTCTTTTCAACTGTTAAGCCGCTCAAGCACACTTTGATATTTTAAACTTTCCCTGGTCATCGGGCTACCTGTGGAAACCTACGTTCGTGTCTCCGCTGTGGGTGTGGCAGCAAACATCGATCTGCGGCGCCTATGAATAGACACTGACCTTACGGGTACCAATTTAGATATTGGTGGAGTGGAGTTTGTGGGTTTTTCTTGCTCAGAGAAATTGACCAGTGGTCCAGACGGATTGAATTCGGGACCTCTCGATCCCGGAGCGCGCTCTACCTCTATGCCACCGCTCCCAACTAAAATCAATAAATTGAGTTTTTGGTGTATCATGTAATTTTATTTTACCGAGTGATAAAAACATTTTTCTGTTATCACGAGTGAAATGAAAGTTAATATTGTACCAGACAAATAAACAAATGTTATGTTTATCATATGCTTCTATTTCTCTTAAAGTACAGTAATTAGCAATTGCTTAATTGGACACATTCCGTTGAAATAAGAACGTCACGATGTGACAATTACGTAGGGGAATAAAAAAGTTCGTAGAATTTTGCCATAACTTGTTTCATTTTCAGATTTATTGTCAATGATGTTATGCATACGTAGGGCGTTTCCCAGGAAAAGTGCTCTATAATATTTATCTTATGGTCAATATATTTCTAACTTTGCATTTAGCTAGAACAATTCATGATACACAGTGTAGTTATGAATTGAACGCATAAAATGACACGGCTGTCAAAGTAACGTCAGTTATGGCTACCCGGGGTAACGTTATCTCTGACCGACCGTACGTTATTAACATGTTCTGACTAAATATCTCTCTGTAAGTCAAATGTGCACACAAAATACACCTGCTACAATAACAACTTAACAAAAATGCCTCCCTTCGAGGTATGCACTTCTATGGTCCATTTGCAAATCATTCGAACGTGTCACAAAATCAAGCAGTGCTAAACGTCTAGCGTCGGATTCACAACAGGCCGTACCTTCCTTTGACCATCTGCAGCAGTACCACTGGCAGTATGGGAGGGTTAATACTATTCATACATCCTACCCAGTGACGTACAACGCTCTTACTGAATAATCTTTTTAATTATTTAATATGTTAATATTATAATAAAATCAATTATCAACATACACCAGTTACAACCAGTTACAACAAAAACAACAACAGCAGCAACAACAACAATAATGTACCTGATTCTGTACACACGACTTGGAACATGATATATCCGTTTTGTACACGTTACTTTGTTCGATATGGAAATACATCATAGCATCGTAAGATGTAAATTTTCTTTCAAACAGCTGATTAGAACTCGCATTGACCCGTACAGTTCCCCAAAACCATACAACGGAGCATACAATACCAAGAAGAAACTCCGCGAAGTTCACCATAGTTAGACCAAAGTTCTAGGCTTCATGAAATAAGTCATGCCACTAACAAACTCGGCATAACAATGAACAATTTTTACTTTTCTATGACGATAGGAGAACTTAATCTGTAGCTCGAGTTAATTCGTGTGTTCCCTGAATCATGCTTTTATTTAAAACGTTTTTGTACATCAATAAGACTTAGTAATGCTAAAATAATTAAACGAACGTTTTTGTAGATAAAGTGAACAGATATAAATACGTACTTATAAATATTATAACTGGGTGTAACGATAAATTTGTGCCGTTTTAATGGAAAAGCTTCGTAGTTTCAGAGATATCCGGTATGATGTTACAAGCAAAACTAACCAGATCTGCAACACAGACACTGACAAAGAAGTGGCTGTAATATAGCTCTCCTTGTTCTCAAAAACGTCAAGCTACAAATTAAATAAGCACAGACATAATAACAAGAACAATGCGGCATTCCTATTCGATATTTTGCCGTTTGTTAGGCAAACCAATTCGGAATCACTTAAGTATTTGTAAAACGTTCTGATAAGTATCTCAACATCTCGTTCACAAATTATCGTTCCTGAACTACGTATCGCACAATTTTGAGTCATCATTCAATATTTAAAGACAACTTAAAAGCTTCCATAATTAAATCAATAGTTTCAAAGTTACATTTGAAATGAACGTTGATGGCACAGATAGAGGCTTAGCTGAAGTGGTTTAAAAAAGGGGGGGGGGCTTACTGCTAGATGAAGGAGATACTTATAGAAGTCGAGACCAATGATAATACATTAAACTTAAATGTACGAGTATCATTCTAGCTTTTTTTAATAATTCATTACGCGTTCCTGGTATCTTTAAAGATATAAGATAAGTGATCAAGTTCCTCGAAGTAGACCTTTTATTGAAAGCAGACATGTTTGGTTGCACTTTATAACATTATATGTAAATAAGATAGTTTAGTACGTACTAACTAGTTACACACACTTAACAAATCTTATTAGTGTGCATGCATATATTAACGATAGCTCAGTCAATACCTGATGGATCGTGCAGAAATGTTTAACACACTTAAATTGGATATTTGGAATAATAATTCAATTGATTTAAGTACCATCTGAATAAAAAATATACAATCAGAATAAGTAAATGATGACATCATCAAAAGCTAATGTCACCAATTTTTGCAGCGAATTCGTCAGTCATTTGTCTGGGTCTTGATGTAGCTATTTGACAGCTTTGCCTTATTATTTTGTGTTTTTTTAATTTGATGATATAACTTTAACTCAAATGTAAATTTCCCGGAAATTTTCGGTTTTTCACAGTTCAATGAAACGCATCTTTTAATGTCGAAGAAAAAACTTTATTGATTCAATCTTGAGGTAGTCCATAGCATATACACAAAATTTCATGAAAAAATGTTAATGAATAAAAAAGTTACAAGGCAAAAACACATGCACACTTATAAGATTTGTTAAGTGTAATTGTGGTACCGTCTTCAAACTTAATAAATACTGAATATTATTTAGCATGTGCTGTAATTCACATATTTGTTTTTATTTCGCAGAGTTTTTGCAGCAGAGTTATGTTTCCTGTTGTATTTTATTTTGGTAATGATAATTTATTGTTAATTTAAGTGTCTCTATACACTTTTCTAAATCAGAAATCTTGCAATCCTTATATAGAAATCTCCAGTTGTGTTATCACCAGTGATAAGACACCTGAGCTATGCCGGCGGGGGCGCTCAGTCTCTGGTAGCGCTGCGCAAGTCAGATAGGTCACTACGTATAGTCACTGCGGTATAACATACACCGGATATTGCTAGTAAAGTCAGTAATATTATTAATTTTGAGGAGACCAGGGTGAGTTTAAATACGATATTTTCCAAATTACCGACTCCTTATGCATATCTTTATTGTGTTATAACTTCTTCGGGCATTTTTGTAACATTATAGCAGACTAGGCTTATAGTATATCAGATATTCATAGGAACGTTCAAATGATCCATTATTACGCCGATACTCACTCGCAAATATTGACACCAGTACTGTAAAGCTTCTGGAATGAGGGTATTACCAAAATGTAGATTTTTTTAACTGGCCATTTTTGTTTATATTGAACCCAAAAGTGTTGCGGCCAAATTTCATAAACATTGATAAAAAAACCGAAGACACACATAATCAAAGCGCTGTAAGCGCTAAAGGCCTGGGGTTAAACTTTGTATGCTTGGGAAGAAGTTTAGTGACCAAACTGAAGTACATGTATATGTAAACGGATCAACGCTCTTTTACTGCCAGCTGCAGTGTACAGTTATGTTGACCATACAGAGTTGAAGGTTTAAACTATTGGTCATGCTTGACTTGCCTATCTAGTTTAAGTACTAGTAAACAAGAGATGTCAGAATAAAATTTATGCCTCCCACTTCCCACAAAAATGCACAGTCACATAGCCTGTGACAATTGAAAAACATGTAGTATTACCCTGCTAATGTTTTGGCAAACAATTTCTTAAAGATTTTGAAACTTATGGCTGCAGTCGACTTTCTAATACTGAAGTATGTTAAATTAAAGAGGTTTAAAAAAATTTGATTGGTGCAATTTATACAGAGTATCGACTCATGTATGGGCAATCGCGGTATTTTGGTAATTTGTTTCAAGAAGTGCGACTTATGTATGGGGCATTACGGTATCCAAAAAATAAAAAATAAAAATTTTCATTTTATTTTTTCTGGAATGTCTTTTTAACCCAAAATGAAATAACAATGTTTAAAATATGTTTATATAAATACCAAATATAATGTCTTCAAAAAATGAAGTTTCTTCTTACTGTCTCCGTAAACACTCGTATCTTTTCGGCATAAGACCGTCAAGTGAGGAACTTATTCTCGCATGAATATGTAAACAATAGAAACTATATCCTAGTCAATGCTTAGCAATTTTGCGTTAATAATATTTCTTTTACACTTTTTTATGAAACTGTAATGTTAAATAGTGATGTTCTGCATTTTAGTGAGATCCGCGAAGAACTGCTTTTATATTGCGCATGAAAGTGGTAATTGGGATTTTGGAAGGTCAATTCTAGTAGGCTGAGATTGTTATCATAACTATGGCCTTGGGGCTTCGCCCCAGGCCAAAACAAATACAATACAAGTGCGTGTACAGAGTATTGCTATGTAGTGTACAGAGTATTGCACATTAGCTCGACGTTAGTGTACGTAATATTGCTTATTAAAATGAGTAAATAAAGAATGTAAATGGACAGTTTAATCGTATTATTACTTCCGTTCGTCAATAAGTTCATGTCTAATTAGCTGTATGATATAATAAGAATATTTATATATGATAACGTTAACATATTTTAATCTGTCTGGCCGCTGAATGCAATGAATGCAATGAACAAAACAGAATGTCGATTTTCATACGTAAAGTGTTCTTATGACTAGAACAAACTGATATTTATCTTGGATTTTTGCCATTCGTTGAGATTCATGTTTATGGTCAAAGTGCAAATAAGGTCGTTTGCCTGAATAGATACACGGAAAGGTTTATCTCTCAACTTGTTCAGATGCTGCAATGAGGTTCCTTTGCTATAACTTACAATCAAAGTACACGAACTACACAATTATAAAATATCATTTTTTTGATTCACTTAGAAGTTTCCCATACAAATTTGTATTTTGGTATCAATCACCAATCATTTTGAAATACCTGGTATGGAACTTTGAAAAACATCCATACAAGATATTGATCTCAATAATGGAACAATGTATACTTTGCAATATATTCAGTTCGTGTATCAACTAATATCTAGTGCTGATGATAAGCATGGGTCTATCAAGTACATGTAACTGTCAATGTTTAATTACAAAGTAAATAATTAGTTTACTTTTATAAGATTCCTATCATATTGCTCTGACACTATAACTAAACAGTTATCAACAGTAATACCTAAGGGGTTCATAAATCTGGGGGGGTTCTGATGGACAAGCATGCATTATATTATTTTTTATCCAATTAGACAATGTAAGCAGATACTCAGACATATATGCTAATGAGTGCATGCCAAATCCCTAACAGTTTATTTTATTACATTTTCACTGAATTATTAAACTCTTTCTAAAAAATACACTGCTTTTATGAAAGTGTACAGACCACCTTCTTAACCCTGTAGAATAGATGTACATGTTTAATATCACAACATGTAAAATTCAGGGGATGGGGTTCTTGGAGCTAGGGTTAGCTTGTTACATTAATTGTTTCATGTAGTACATACAATCCAAACTTGATAGGTGCATATCTATACGATAACGTGTACTTTTACCAGACAGACACTGATTATACTTTGTATTTATTCAATTTGTTTTACAAATACTCACCGCGTTTAATAGCAATACTCTGTACACGATTCAGCAATTTTCCGTACACCAGTGAGCAACTTTTTACATATTTTGACAGGTGGTTGCAAAGCAAATGATCGCCAGCCACATACAGGGTACTGTAGTAAACCTGTCGAGTACTTGTGGATATAATTCTGTGAAAGGATTATCAACATATTGTGGTACAAAAGGTGCTTTAAATATAATGTCTAAATGTTTTGCATTAGAACTAGCGCCATATAATGTATGTAGGAGTAAAACAATATTCTTAGGTATGAATCGTGTTATTGTCAGACGAACACGATATATGTCATTATGTTAGCCGCATTTTCAAGACAGTTCAATATAATCAGTTCATTATAATCAACGATGGACTAGCTTTGATTTTATTGTGTTAACGCGACCTGAAAATCTCAAGATGCAGGGCAAGAGCCTATGTTCAGGAAAATCGGAACTTGCATGTTGACCAAACTGAAGCTGAAATAGCTTGTCTTTCCTTGAGTAAAGAGTAGTTGTTAAATATGTTTTCTTGTTTTCTCTAAATAGTGTTTTGTACTTAGATACTTTTCATTCGAAGCCAGTGATAAATAAGATCCGATTAACGAAATCTCCAATTATTGTTAACATATATTGAAGATACGTGTCAACAGTTTGAACCCGACCTTGATATCATCCGGAATGGTTCGTGCTTTTCCTGACAAGGCTGAAGACACAGCAAAAGGAATTCCTCTCGATCGTCTTGTAGGCAAGTGCTGTTTTATGAACAAGTTTCTTTATATTTCGTCCTGTTGTTTTGATGTGTACCAATCCGCTGACATACGAGTATTCGTTAGAATATATCATTTCTATTAGAATATATTGTGTTACACTGGTTAATTATTTTAACCTCCTCACGAAGCATGGACAGTGTTTATTTAGTATCGCTTCGGTACCATTAACTAAATACATAACACGTTCGAAAAAAAAATCAGGCAATATGTGCCCAATACAAACAGCAAGGCTGATAAAAACCTTGACACGTTCCTCCGACTGCCTGCTGATTGGGTCATTCAAACATATCCAGAGCAATTAAAAGGACAAACACACATCAGAGAGAGAGGGCAACCGCACACGAATTGCACAAGTATATCAAGTGACAGTACATTTATAACACATTTATACGATACCACACCTTACATAGTATGCGAAAGAGTTAAGCAAAGTGTATATTCTAGCAGAATTAAGTGTCAAAACACAATAGAACTAGTACAAGCTTTATCCAAGTACGTATGTATGAAATTACCTTGGTAAGATAAAGAATATAGAGCTATATCTAACGATATTTGTTTAAAACAATACTCAAAAACTGAAAAACAACTATGCTTTCCTATCCTTAAGATCATTTTTCGCTTCAGCTTTAATAGAAACTCTCTCTGTGATTTATTCGACATGCAAATTGTCCGTTTTCATACGAAAGTGGTCTAGAACACCCTTAGTTGGCGGTTGAAATTATAAAAATCGTCTATTTTTCGACGATTGAATCAAAGTACACGGAACCCATCCAAAGTTTTAATTTGCAATTAAGAAAACGATGCAAGTAATTATTTTGACATTAACTGACCGTCAGATATAGCTCTATACACTTAAACATCGTACATGTACCGTTCATGTTTGGCGTGTAGTTTGGTTAGCGGTACCTAAATCTTACAGTACATTACAGTTAAGGTCCGGCCTAATGCATCAAAGATGGCGTCTTCCATGGGTAAAATAAGATGGCGGTAGTACGTTAGTTTATATAGAGAATTTAGATTTCCCCCTAAAGGTTGCTTGATATTGGTGAAAATGAAGCTTTGTATATGAATGGAAAAAATGCATGTTCTTTTCAGAATGCTGACTGGGCAAGAAACCTACGCTCGGCAGTGCTGGGTGGTATAAATAAGATCTTTGTAAACTGACTATGTTTTTTTCCAGTTGAGATTTCTGCAATCCCTGTCTGTGTTGGGTGTTTTGTTTAATGTAAAGAATGTTAAAACTTTTCAATATGAAATTCGAATAATGTATAAAACATGTTTAAAATAAATGTTGATTAGATATTGTATAAACCTTAGGCCTTATTCACAAAAATTGTCAGTCTAAAACTTAGACTTCAACTTTGTCAATTGTTTTATTCGCTCTCATGATGTTATAAATGGACCGATTTTGAAATAAATAGGTATACATGTTCAGTGGGTAACAACAAATAATCCGATAAAATTCCAGATGGTTAAATATAATTGAAAAGAAATGGCAGTCGTTATAAATGTAGTCGATTTTAAGTCTTAGTCTGAGTTTCAGTCTTACAATTCTTGGTGAATAAGGCTCCTTGTCTCTATTACAGGGGACGAGGACGTGGTTAAATCAGTGATGTATCTGTTGAGTGACATGTTCTCCATGGTAACGGGTATGAATTTACTCATCGACGGCGGACATATGCTACAGTTGGTCGCTTTTTAAACACCCAACATTCATATGTAACACGAGACTTTGATTATACAATTGGGATTTTAATAATTTTGTTGGATTGTGTAAGTGCATTGCTCCCCTGTAGATGTGTTATGTCGTGTTGTTACTTTGTCAGTGCTCGGTTGGTTAAGTTGAGTGTTGCCTTAACTGTCCGATTTCCAGATTTCATATATTCCTTGATAATAAACGTATAGTAACATAGTTGATTATTGTAGTAGAATTAAGTGTCAAAACACAATAGAGCTAGTACAAGCTTTATCCATGTATGTATGAAATTACCTTGGTAAGTTAAAGTATATAGAGCTATATATAACGATATTTGTTTAAAAAAATACTAAAAAACTGAAAAACAACTATGCTTTCCTATCCTTAAGATCATTTTTCGCTTCACCTTTAATAGAAACTCTCTCTGTGATTTATTCGACATGCAAATTGTCCGTTTTCATACGAAAGTGGTATAGAACACCCTTAGTTGGCGGTTGAAATTATAAAAATCGTCTACTTTTCGACGATTGAATCAAAGTACACGGAACCCATCCAAAGTTTTAATTTGCAATTAAGGTGGTCTTGTATCATACTAAAAACGACGCAAGTAATTATTTTGAATTAAATGACCGTCAGATATAGCTCTATACACTTTAACATAGTACATGTACCGTTCATGTTTGGCCTGTAGTTTGGGTCCCGGTACCTAAATCTTACTGTACATGACAGTTTAGGTCCGGCATAATGCAACAAAAATGGCGTCTTCCATGGGTAAAACAAGATGGCGGTAGTATGTTAATTTATATAGAGAATTTTAGATTCCCCCCCCTAAAGGTTGCTTAATATTGGTGAAAATGAAGCTTTGTATATGAATGGAAAAAATGCATGCTCTTTTCAGAATGCTGACTGGGCAAGAAACCTACGCTCGGCAGTGTTGAGTGGTATACATAAGATCTTTGTAAACTGACTATGTTTTTTTCCAGTTGAGATTTCTTCAATCCCTGTCTGTGTTGGGTGTTTTGTTTAGTCTAAAGAATAATAAAAATGTTCAGTATGAATTCGTATAATGTCTAAAACATGTTTAAAATAAATGGTGATTAGATATTGTATAAACCTTAGGCCTTATTCACAAAAATTGTCAGTCTAACACTCAGACTTCAACTTAACATTGTCAATTGTTTTATTCGCTCTCATGATGTTATAAATGGACCGATTTTGAAATAAATTGGTATCAATATTCAGTGGGTAACAACAAATAATCCGATAAAATTCCTGATGGTTAAATATAATTGAAAAGAAATGGCAGTGGTTATAAATGTAGTCGATTTTAAGTCTTAGTCTGAGTTTCAGTCTTACAATTTTTGGTGAATAAGGCTCCTTGTTTCTATTACAGGGGACGAGGACGTGGTTAAATCAGTGATGTATCTGTTGAGTGACATGTCCTCCGTGGTAACGGGTATGAATTTACTCATCGACGGCGGACATATGCTACAGTTGGTCGCTTTTTAAACACCCAACATTCATATGTAACACGAGACTATGATAATACAATTGGGATTTTAATCATTTTGTTGGATTGTGTAAGTGCATTGCTCCCCTGTAAATGTGTTATGTTGTGTTGTTACTTTGTCTGTGCTCGGTTGGATAAGTTGAGTGCTGCCTTTACTGTCCGATTTCCAGATTTCATATATTCCTTTGATAATAAACGTATAGTAACATAGTTGATTATTGTAGTAGAATTTTAATTTTATTTTAAGTATCATGTCCAAAATGTTTGAAAGGGTTGTGTATGACCAGGTTGAAACTTATTTTAAAGAAAATAAATTGTTTTATGAATTTCAGTCATGATTTAGAAGTGGGTTTTCCACCAATACTTGTTTGGTCCATTTAACTGATTACATAAGACTAGAAATGGATAAAGGTAATTATATAGGCATGATCTTGTTAGATCTACAAAAAGCATTCGACACTGTTGATCATTCTATTCTTATCATGAAACTTCAAGCAGCTGGTCTTGGTGATGACATCATAAAGTGGTTCACATCATACTTGTCTGATAGAAAACAACTAGTTGATGTTTCTGGCACGTTTTCAACTTGTCAATCTGTAACATGTGGAGTACCACAAGGATCAATCCTTGGCCCTCTGTTATTTTTAATTTATGTAAATGACATGTCTGCTGTCGTTAAAAACAAACTTTTACTGTATGCCGATGATTCCGGTATTTTAGTATCTGGAAAAAACAAATCTCAAATTGAGACCTCTTTGTCAGATGACTTAAACACTGTTAGTCAATGGCTTATCAATAATAAACTATCTCTACATCTTGGTAAAACTGAATCCATCCTGTTTGGTTCTAAGCACAAATTGGAATCTAACCCCAATCTACATATTTCCTGTAATGGTTGCAATATTGAATCAAAGTCATCTGTTAAATATCTTGGTGTCACATTGGACCAATCCCTCTCCCTTTCTGATATGGCAACTTCAATACTCAAGAAAGCCAATGCTAAGCTTAAATTTCTATATAGTAAACAAAATTACTTGACTCCAGATACCAGAAAAGCTCCTTATAATGTCTTTAGTGCAGTGTCATTTTGACTATGCATGTTCAGTTTGGTATAATAGCTTAACTAAAGTACTCCAAAATAAATTCCAAACTACCCAAAATAAAATGATAAGATTCGCTTTGGACTTAGATTATAACACGCATATTGATAAGCAACATTTTAAATATTTAGGATGGCTTCCTGTACAGAAACGTGTCGAACAAATTATAATAAGTCAAGTTTTTAATATAAATAATGGATCAGCTCCCAAATACATGAACGAACACTTTAAGTCACAACTCTCAGTACATACATATAATACACGATTTAGAGAGAAAGGTGCGTTTGCCTTACCTAAAGTCAAGAGCTTTGGATCCAAATCGTTTTGCTTCAACGGTTGTACCCTGTGGAATAAGCTTCCTTTTAGTATAACATTAATTGCAGATTATCCAGGTTCCAAAAAAGCGCTGAAATCACATCTTTTTGACAATATTTAATTGATTATTATTATTCTTATTTAGTTTATTTTACATCACACAATCTAAGACGTATGGTTTTATTTCTTTAATTTTTGTCAAACTAATTTCGGTTTAGGTCTATTAATTTAGATTTTTCTTTTTATCTGCTTTCATTGAGGCTAATTGTGATTGAGAATAATTTACTGTAGTGATAATTCATTGTGATAATATTTATAATTATTCTTACTATAACCTATTATCTCTCTGTGATATATATATATATTTGTATGCAATAATTCTGTGATATCTTTATTTTATTTGTATTCGTGTTTATCCATTATAGACAGTAAATTACTTTTGCCTCTCTATGTCATGACATTAACTCAAGGACCACAATGGAAATAAGAATTTTCTCTTTTTTGTGTAATCCTTGGTGTTGGTGTGCATGACATGGTTATTAATAATCATGCTATAATTTATTTTTAATTATATCCATGTTTGTTTTATTATAACCATATATATGTACAACCTTTACCGAAATAAATATATCTATCTATCTAATTAAATCCTCCGACACTTACATTGAGCTCTATACGATAGCTATTATATGAAGATATTTATTTGATTCAATATGTATATACATAAAGCCAGAACACACATATCACCAAAAATAAGTTAAAAACAAGTACAATTTAGTACAAAGTTACAAATATCAAAACAAATTTAAATTGACTTCTCAAAACAGAAAAAATGGTAAGCCAATGATAAATAGATATCCCTTTGACCATCAATATAAAAGTGCATAAATACCATGTTGTTAAGTAAAAAATATTATTATTTTGTGTTTTTTGAAATTGATGATAATTATAACTTTAACTCAAATTAACCTCATATAATAGTGTAAACTTGAACTTCACAAAGAGTTAGATATCTTCATACAATAGTGTAAACTTGGACTACACAAAGAGTAAAACATCCTCTTAAAAAGTGTAAACTTGGACTTCACAAAGGGTAAGATATCTTCATACAATAGTGTAAACTTGGACTTCACAAAGAGTCAGATATTCTCATACAATAGTGCAAACTTGGACCTTACAAAGAGTACAATATCCTCAAACAATAGTGTAAACTTTGGACTTCACAAAGAGTAAAACATCCTCTTAAAAAGTGTAAACTTGGAATTCACAAAGGGTAAGATATCTTCATACAATAGTGTAAACTTGGACTTCACAAAGAGTCAGATATTCTCATACAATAGTGTAAACTTAAACTTCACAAAGAGTCAGATATCCTCATACAATAGTGCAAACTTGGACCTTACAAAGAGTACAATATCCTCAAACAATAGTGTAAACTTTGGACTTCACAAAGAGTAAAATATCCTCTTAAAAAGTGTAAACTTGGACTTCACAAAGAGATATCCTCATATAAAAGTGTAAACTTGAACTTCACAAAGTGTCACTTATCCACATACAATAATGTAAACTTGGACCTCACAAAAAGTCAGATAGCCTCATACAATAGTGTAAACTTTGACCTCACATAGAGTCAGATATCCGGTTGTAAACAACTGCAACTTCACGTAACGTCCTGTACACAACATTGGTGGTCGCAGTGTACATGTCAGACCTATTGCATCCGGGTAGTCTATGCACACATTCAAACTGGTTAGATCATTGCCGACAAGTATCTTCAAGTCATGAAGTTTCTCCGCTGAAACAGAAAATAAATTGTAACGTACTAGCATATACGTACATATAATCGCTGTGACTATAATATTATATTACTTATGGAATCGACTTTACATGTACATGGTTATATCCACATCGCTGGCTTAGAACGAGATGGTACAAATACAATATTTTGAGAAAACAAGAAGACAAAAAATGTCGGAAACGTACTCTTAACCTATGGTAAAGCAAGCTTATATAACTTCATTTAGGTCAATATGACAAGTTCTGATTTCATGAAGATAGGCTCATAAGAATCCCATTCTGATGTAGATTTTCAAATATGTATCAGTCTTATAAGGTCGTAAATCACACCGTACAACCCGCACATAAAAACTGTTTCCTCGAGTTATATGGCATTTCTGGGAACATAAATTGTATGTACTAATTGTTTATTCATCGCTTTAACGACACGTGTAAGTGATCACTCCCAAAGGCAATGGAAAACACACAAAATATAACAAATACGTACCCTTGTTGCAAAACGCGCTTCGAACTGCCTTACACAACAAACCTGCCATATACTTAGCGGGTTGTACGGTGTGTAAACTTAACGACCTTTTAATTCTAAGCCAGCGACATGTTTGCAGATTTTATTAAATACTATACTTACGATGTGCAGCACGAATACAATAAAGACGGAGAATATGGTGTAACTCTGTCCTAGATCGATGATGGCATACGGGTTTACATCCGATCCCGTGTGAGCACAGTATGGTACGCCAGGCTCCATCACACCATCCACCTGTGTCAGAGATACCAATATACAACAGTTACATAGTAGTAGATAGCACGAATTTCCTCAGCAATTATTGTAAGTGCAACAGGGATAGGAGCAGCCCCTCCCTCCCGTATTAAGAAACAAATCAAATTGAGAATAAAATGGTGATACAATTTGAGTCTAAACAGTCTAATTAGACCGTTCCTGTTAGTAGCGAGTGCAGGAGCGGAGTGTCGCCTGGGTTTTCGAAGATGCTAACTCATTTAAGGTCGATTGTGAAACAAATTTTTCCAGCTTATATTAATCACTCTCGACACCTCATCCCTGATGCTTTCCATCGCCATAAGGGTATGAGAGAAGAGAAACCATTTACCCCTATATGCCACTGGCACTCGATCAGAGAAACACTTTATAAATAAGCCATTGTGAGTAACATGGAAATAGTCGCTCGATCTGGACGTTTGTAACTGATAAAACGCACTAAGGTTAAGTCATGTTTGTGAGATCGGTTGGAAAGAAAATACATAAATCGTACCGGTAGGCTTAGTTTTTAAAGTAACAGTTTATCTTAGAAATAATGTGATTTCTCTTGATTTCAAATGTTTTGCACACTTAAAGCCACCCCAGCTTCCGGATAGGATAAACGAGCGTTTTCATACGAGGAACATTTGAAGGTGTGCCAATTGCAGTTATTCCCGCCATTTGGCAATCATTTCCGAAGAAAAGAAAAAGAATAAACCAATTAATACAATGTTAATTGCTCTTTTGTAGCCACTGGTCCGACGATATATTCAACAAAAATGATATATATCCTATGATTTCTTCTCGACATTATTTAGCGATACAGGTAACCCATAACAACGTTTAACCAATCAGATGACGCGTAACATTTTCTATGTCATGTGATTTCACCGGACGTTAGAGGGGTTTGGAGTGTCGCAACACGCGAAAACAGAAAACCATCGTAAAACAAGGCCAATGTTTGCGAAACGCGTGAGCTTGGGGACATAATTCCAGTTTGCCGGGCGAGATGTTAATTATACATGTTCGTGTTCTGTAAAACTGCATACAAAATGTAGTGCTATTTAGATGCATACGGATATGTTTTCCGTTTTGCCATAGGATGCTCAAACTTTACATGGAGGTTGGCCAGTAACAGCAGGTGATCCCAATTGATTTTGAGGTCTAAGGTCAAGGTCACCTTTACCAATTACAACAATTGGCTGACATGCGTCATTCGTGCTATACAAACCTGTCTTGTTAATATTTTGTTATCGAGACTTATCTATCACAGCACTAGTGATGGTATCGTTAGTTGAGACTCATCAACGCTAAACCAGTACAAAGCACATATTATATAGTCCAGTTAGGATAAATTGACAGTGACGCCATCGTTTATGTGTACCCAAAAGATTAAAACCATTGCTTAAAAGGTAGATTTTAATTTGGTATTGAACTGTTAGTATAATCCCTGATACTTGTTTTAACACCATACTAGTGGATTGTTCCAATGCGTCACTGGATTTGTACCCTAACTGGACTGTACATGTCTACGATTGGTAGTGATTGCAAGCTTCATTTATCCATTATATTTACAAATATATAAAAGCCGTATAGTGCACCCAGGATAATGTGATGTTTACAAACATTGACCGGAGTTGCCTACTGTTGAAAAACTGGTTCCTTAAAAACACACACCGTCAAATCTATACTAAAATAACACTGATAACTTATGCACACTTGGTTAACCAACGCAAGTGGGATATTCCCAATTTCCCCACCTCTTACGTTTTCCAGGGCGCACTATAGTATATCAGATGTTATACAATGATGTGTTGTTCTGACGCTTCGTGATTAATCCCTACGAGTCTGAACGCCACACCATTGTACACAACAGCCGGTACGGTACGGGTTTGCATTTGTTTCCTTCTTTATACCATACCATTAAGTGTCCCTGGTATGGGGAAATCGTTGAACTCAGCACAACCGGTTGTTCACGAGCAACATTCACAAAACTTGCGTTATATGACAAGTTGCATTCACACAACAACGTGGGCTGAAGTCCTAAAATGATTAACATAAAGTTTTAGTATCAATATGATTAAAATTTTATTTTTAATTTTACATATACCTCGGAATCGATTATTTTAAGAAAAGAATGAAATGAGATTTGAAATGCATAACAAGAAATCGCTGGCTTAGAATGAGAAGGTCGTAAGTACAAAATCAATATTTTGAGAAACAAGAAATAAACTGTCAGAAACCTACTCTTTACTTATGGTAAAACAAACTGTTTACACATCAATTTGGTCGACAAGACAAGTTCCGATTTTTTATGAAAAAAGGCTCATAAGAAGCGCATTATGGTGCAAACTTCAAATATGTTACAGTCTTATAAGATCGTAAGTCGTAGTTACCACCTTCTCATTCTAAGCCAGCGAAATGTCGGAAATTTTCGTACCTTCCTTGTAAATAGGCAACGTTTATACACAGGTAACTGTATCAATCTTTCAAGGTACATTCGTACATACATGTAAGTTAACGAACCGGTCACTGTGGTGCATTTCATTTTTCAATAAAAGCACGACATTATGTATACCAATCATCTATAAAGGGCTGCGGGTTTTCACAAACAATGTAATGCGTTGAATGTAAGGAAAAATTCATCTCCATGTTATAAAATCCACTGCTTAAACTTTTACGATGGTGTGAATTGCTTTGAGGATGGCCATTTTGGTTTGTGTTGAATGCACCACTGTGATCGGTTTCGAAACAGTATCTACATTTTATAGTATAACATTTTAACTATTCGATCAATTTCGATATAAGTTGGCATGCAAGTACACTGTAGTTTTAGCAATGCTTGGTATAAATTTAATTAATGTATGAAGATATCGATAGTCAGTTTTTGTTTTTGATATATTTTTCTCGTTTTAGTTTTTATCAATAATACAGTTACCTGTGCGTTCATAAAGACCCAAGTACAATTATCACTATATTGTTATATATTTGCGAAAAGTAAAGAAATTAATCTTAGTTTTAGATACAGTGCTATTGTGTTTTGCCTGTGAATTTCATGAGATTATAAACTATAAATCAGTACGTGGTGATAATAAGAGCATAAATGGCGAAACAGAACCGAACGTCTAGAAAATACTTCAACTATGTACATATCAATAATCAATGCATGTAGCAATGTACATAGACATGAAAGTAATGAAACTGTTTGAAAGGAGAAAAACTAAGAAAACAATACAAGTAATAAACGCGTTTTTTTACAAATAAATAGAATACTGTATGAAGAGTTCAAATACAAGAGTAGTTGATCGCCATCTAACTGTTTTAATAGCATCATTTTAAATGAAACAATCCGCTTCATACGACTGCTAAAGTAGAATTTACCTGATTTGATGTAGACGTGTTTCATATCATCCCCTGATTCACATTGTGTATAATCACTGTACATTGTACACGTAGATGTTTGAACATCAAATGTGAATGCCGCACAAACCTGCTCGTTAGAAAGACAAAGATAAAACTCACAGACATTATGTAACAATAAGTGACAAATGTAGGGTTAACGCATGCTTTTTCGTGCTATTGCATATGCAGAGTCCCGAGAGACGGTTGGTGCCCAAGCCCGTTTATTATTTTACTATTACAGAAAATTGATTAGTACTTATAATTAGAATGTGAATTACAATTCATATAACGCTGTAAATCATTTATTTTCGTCGGATGGGTCCTGAAATGAGCATACTTAAAACTGAACACCAACAGCGCGTGCGCACGAGAATCTTTACAATAACGTTGTTTTTTTCCCCGTTCAAGTATGAGCAAAATCACCGTTTGTACGCTATAATGATTATTAACTTACATAAGACACAGGTGGCAGTATCAGTGTTTGGATAATAAAATAATAAAAAAAATGGAAAAAAATCCGTCACTGAGCTAATACAATATCAAGGTATGAAGGGTACTACATTGTATATGTATATGTCCAAAGATTGTGGAACATCGCATCTAAAAATAAACTTGGTTCCTAACAATAATTACGATATTGTGAGTAAAGCGGGTATACAGCGCGTACATATAATGTCATAGAGCGAAGTTCAATAACAAAATACACTGCTTTGCCGTTTCGCAGTTATAAGATACAATTGAACGAAATTTTCGGAAAGAATGAATATCTTATAGTTTATTTGAATGACTTGTGTAGCGATTTTTCCTTCAGCGCCCGTATTTTATGCTAAAACAACGAGATGCAATGTTCCACAATCTTTGGCATATAGGCATACAGTACGCTTTATACCTTGGTAGTATATTAGCTCAGTGACGGATATTTTTAAATATTTTTTTTTCATTTTATTTTTTTAATTGTTTGCGGACCAAACATTGATACTGTCACCTGTGACATAGGATACTTGTTTAAAAAGTTCAGTTACCAATTTTCTTGGGCTCTTTTCAGCTGTTAAGCCGCTCAAGCACCCTTTGATATTTTAACTAACCCTGGTCATCGGGCTACCTGTGGAAACCTACATTTGTGTCTCCACAAGACTATTTCTTTCCTGTGTGTGTGGCAGCAAATATTGATCTGCGGCGCCGAGGTATAGACACTGACCTCACAGGTACCAATTTACATATTGGTGGAGTATGTGGGTTATGTTTGTAGAGAAATTAACCAGTGGTCCAGACGGGGGTTGAATATTGGGACCTCTCGATCCCAAAGCGCGCGCTCTACCTCTAGGCCACCTCTTCCAACTAAAATCAATGAATTGAGTTTTTGGTGTATCATGTAAGTTTATTTTACCGAATGATAAAAACATTTTTCTGTTATCACGAGTAAAATGAAAGTTAATCTTGTACCTGACAAATAAACAAATGTTATGTTTACCATATGCTTAAAGTATAGTAATAAGCAATTGCTTAATTGCACACATTATGTTGAAAAAAGAACGTCACGATGTGGCAATTGTGCCGTCATTGTGCCAATGATATTATGCATACGTAGGGTGTTTCAAAAGTCCCAGGAAAAGTGCTCTATAATATTTATCTTATGGTCGATATATTTCAAACTTTGCAATTAACTAGAACAATTCATGATACAAAGTGTACTATGAATTGAACGCATAAAATGAAACGGCTGCCATAGTAACGTCAGTTATGGCTACCCTGGGCAACGTTATCTCTGACTGACCGTACGTTATTAACATGTTCTGACTAAATATCTCTCTGTCAGTCAAATGGCACACAAAATACACCTGCTACAAAAACAACAATGCTTTATATTCTTAACAAAATGCCTCGCTTTGAGGTATGCACTTCCATGGTCCCTTTGCAAAGCATTCGAACGTGTCACACAATCAAGCAGTTCTAAACGTCTAGCGTCGGATTCACAACAGGCCGTACCTTCCTATGATCATCTGCAGCAGTACCATTGGCAGTATGGGAGGGTTAATACTATCCATACATCATACCCAGTGACGCACATCGTTCTTTATAGGCAGTGGTTATACATTCTTCTAGTTCAAGTCTTAATTTTCTCGTCAAAAGGTATAAACTGGTCTAATTTCAATGATTTACTGACATTTGATGGTCGATTCTAATACTTGGACAAATTAACCTGAACACAACTGTTGGAATATTTAAACTTTGGGCAAGTTGACCAAAATGACGTTTTATTGCCCTTGGCAAATGTTACATGTAGAACATTTAGGTCGTAGTTAATTGGTAGCTGTTTGGTTGGGAGCAATGTGTTGGTTAGTTTGACGATTTCTACGACGTGACGTCAAATTTGCCTCGGGTAGCCATTACTGACGTTACTATGGCAGCAGTGCCATTTCGTACGACAAACGCTCATATGTTTGATTCATGGTACAATAGATGTCATGGGTTGTACTATTCAAATAAAAAGTTTGAAGTAATTTTATCACACGATAAACATTATTGACCACTTTTTCTAGAACGCCCCTCGTAATTTGAAGCCCTCTAACATGTAAAATGTACGTTAACTTTCTTTTTCTGTGCAGTGTTGGAACCAGTTTCCGAGCTGAAAATAATTTCCATGTTATCAATATTTTCACTGATAAATCTTTTTAATAAATTATTATGTGAAGATTTATCAACATACACCAGTTACAACCAGTTACAACAACAACAAAAACAACAACAGCAGCGACAACAACAATAATGTACCTGATTCTGTACACACGACTTGGAACATGATATATCCGTTTCGTACACGTTACTTTGTTCGATATGGAAATACATCATAGCATCGTAAGATGTAAATTTTCTTTCAAACAGCTGATTAGAACTCGCATTGACCAGTACAGTCCACCAAAACCATACAACGGAGCAAACAATACCAAGAAGCAACTCTGCGAAGTTCACCATAGTTAGAACAAAGCTTCATGTAACTATTTCATTCTTTGACTCGACGCTCAATAGAAATGTGAGAAAAAACACACGAAGCAAGTACTGCCACAGAGAAAACAAAACAACAGCTGACAGCGCACTCTACTACTCTCAATGTTAGACTAGTGTCAGTGCTGGATCTAAGCCCACAAGTTGAAAGCAATACCTTTAGTTATACAGCTATATTGTTGGGACTAGACCATTGTCCTTTTAAAAGCAAATGACACCAATGCCAAGTTTAAGGTTTTAGTAGAACTTTTCAGAGAAATGACGTCGCATGAAATACGTTAACCAAAAATATTTAAGTATAAAAAGAGCCATAGTTTATGGTTATGGGACTTGGTAATTGACCTTAATGCCAACAGTAAGTTGTTAGGGACTTTAACCAATATTGACTCAGTATAATAACCAGGCATATACATGTATTTGTGCAGTTTCAATTGAAACCCTTAATAGTTTCAGAAATACCCGGTATGATGTTACAAGCAAAACTGTAACCAGATCTGCAATACAGACCCCGACACGGAAAGACAAGTGGCTGTAATAGCGCTCCTTATTCTTCGAAACGTCAATCTAGAAATTAAATACGTGCAGAAATAATGACAAGAACAATCCGGTATTTCACTCTGATATTTTGTTAGTCAAACCAATTGGGACTCACTGAAGTATTTGTCAAACGTTCAGAAAGTTTTTCAACTTCTCGATCAGAAATTAACATTGCTGACGTACGTATCGTGCATTTGTGAGTTATCATTTAATATTCAAAGACAACTTAAAAGCTTCTATAATTAAAGCAATAGTTTCAAAGTTACATTTGAAATGAACGTTAATGACCCAGATAGACGTGTGAAGTGGTTTAAAACGGGGGCTTACTGCTAGATCATGGAGATACTTACGGAAGTCGAGACCAGTGATAAGACATTTAACTTAAATTAACGAGTTTCATTATAGCTTTATTGAATAAGTCATTACGCGTTCCCGTTATCTATAAAGATATAAGATAAGTGATCAAGTTCATCGGAGCAGACCTTTTATTGCAAGCAGACTTGTTTTATATATATGTAATAGCGCTTTATAACATTATATGTAATTAAGATAGTTTAGTACGTAAGTAGTAACACAATTGTGCTACCATCTTCAAACTTAATAATAATGAATATTATTTAGCATGTGCTGTAATTCACCTATTTGTTTTTATTTCGCTCTGACCAGTTTTTGCAGCCGAGTTTTGGTCCTTGAAATGAAGATATTTGATGAAACTTTGCTTGTGTCGCCCTTGGCTTGATGAATATTTGCTATGGTTTCTCATATAATATTATTTAGCATGCGTTGTAAGTCACCTATTTCATTTTTATATCAATACGACCAGTTTTTGCAGCAGAGTTATGAGCCTTGAAATGACGAAATTTGACGAAATTTTTATCGTGTCGCTGATAACTTATTTAGACCTGAGTTGTGGCTCTCGGAATGATATTACATTTCATTTGTATTTGCTTGTGTTTCTCAAGCATCTGTAACTGTTTGTATTACTGGCCTTCAGAATTGTAGGCATACTGATCAGTATGTGCCCTAGAGTTATAATGACCCCTGTTATGGTCCAATGGTAAATGGGGAGGGGGCACCCGTGTCCTATTGACACATTTCTAGTTGCTGATTTCTTGACAATCAGACAAAAACGGATCAAAACATGGGTTACTTTTAATGGCTATGGAAATTTTTATTATGATATCATCACAGTTAATGTGTTCTTAGAAATAAATGGTGCTTCTGTTTGTCAGAAGAACAGATTATGTTTTTATTGAGAATTTTATATCGCCATGCCATAGAGCGGGTATATAAATTTGTTCTTGCAGAAAATAAATAGTTCATTAAATTAGGCTTTTTTGTAAATGAAACTTAGACAGCTAGGACATGGGCCTTCGGTTTCATGACAGATGAAACTTGTTGAGGGCTGCCTTCCCTGTCAGGTGTATGTGAGCCCTATCCAATTTCTTCTTTTTGTATATTTCATGTGCTTGGCTGTTTAAGTTGAGTGCTGCCATCACTATCTTTTTGTAAGAGATGTAAAATGAACACTATATAGGAAACAATTCAATTGTGCCTGTTGTATCTTTGTAAACATACCTGTCAGCGACTAAACAATTTGATCTGTTTTATTCTAGTTACTATGGTTACTAAGAGGGACACTCCCTACATTAATATAAGTTGTACTTGATACACTGTACAGTGTGTCCCGAAAAACGGAGACCTACCTAAATACCCTTATAACTCATTCATTTTTTGATGAATTAGTCTGATATTTTATAGAAGTGTTCTCGGTTTATTGGGACACATTGTAGTTAGCATTTATACGTGCATTTACGTAGATAAGCAATGTTTCCTGAGATGACGATGGCTGATATTGTGTTGCACAATAGTCATAGGGCACTTTAATTCTAATCCCAAGTCAATTGTTGTTAATTTCTTCAAATATGTGATGTGTTATGATCCTATATTTCCAAGAATATAAACCGTGTATCGTTTCAGTTGCGCTCTTTTTGCAATGTTGCAATGTTGTCTTGAATATATGATAGCTATTCCGTTTGAACATTATGGAATACTATGATTAATATCAACAATGTTACTAGAAAAGGTAGAATGAGCAATAATGATGCATTAAGATTACTTAAGTATCAGACAAGTTGTCAATATTTCATTCCTCAAATGGCAACATTGAGTGAGAATTTGTTCAGCGTTATAAAAACCGAGTTTCGTTAGTGGCCTGATCTTTTTCATGAAAATTGGTGTGGTAAACTATGGAGAAATTCTCGGAGTTTCTTTTTGGAATTGTATGCTCCGTTTTATGGGGCACTACACTGGCCAATACATTTTCTAAGCAGCTCTTTGAAAGAAAACTTACATCTTACGATGCTATGATGCATTTCTTTATCGAACAAAGTAACGTGTACAAAACGGATATATCTTGTTCCAAGTCGTGTGTACAGGATAAGGTATAATATTGTTGTTCTTGTTGTTTGATTTATTGTTGCCATTCTAGCCAATGATGTTAATAATTTAGATAGAGTCAAATACGAGGGTATATCCAAAAGTAATGTCACTCCTCCCGTGGTTTAATTGTTTATAGGCTGATATGCATTAATATTATATCAAAATGTTCAGCAATTCAATTCTGATTAATATACAACGAGCTGCATTATTCGATTTTCATAACTGGATTATATGAACATTTGAAATATACCTATGACGTCATATCGCCGCACACGAAAATTACGATTGTTTCTCATTATCATAACAATTTTCTTTTATGCGTTTTGATAAAAAATAATTCTTGAAAGCAGACAATACTTTTGTGACGTGATGAAACAAATGTTTTGTGTCTGTTGCTAAAAATTCAATAACGTCACTCAACTTTGAAACTCGTAATATATCTTCAACGCATTGATTACTTAGCGAAAACACGGCATATTTGTGACAAAAAGACGCTGCGCGTAGAAATGCACTTTTACTAAATGTTTTGAAAGTCACCTACTTAAACTTTAGTTACACAAGGCGGCATCATAGGCTCATGTGTATGTTGTAGAATGTTTTAAGGGGGCATATATCACCAACTCATTATCGATAGAGAGTCATATAAACGGATTTTAGTAGATCCGAAAAGAACATCCATAGTATTTTTAACGCCGTCAATTCAATTCGACGTTCAAAACTGCAATCATTTTGTGGTGAGATAAATATTTTGCTGTGGGACTATCTAGGGGACACTTAAAAATAATTTGATTTCGCAGAGAGTAAGTGTCGGGTGGGTTACACATTTTTAAAGGTCTTGGAAATGACTGTATGGTTTATGAGTCGTTAGAAATCACAAGGGATGAACTTCTGCTGGATGAGTAGGCGTCAGCAAGTAACGTCATTGTGACGTCGTTGACGTCGGACTTGCGGCGATGTTCATAAGTATGTCTCATGAAAATGTTCATATTTCCAGAACTAGTATGTGCATTGTTGTGAAATTTGGTCATCATATTCAAATAAGACTGAAGTTACGGTGTGAATAATTTCGTGGTTTTACTGACATTATATACGATTTTATAGCATCAGTGACATTACTTGTGGATATACCCACGTAGATAGAGGTTATTTGACACAGGGAGGAAATCTGGTATTCCATGGTTGATTTACCATCAATTATTTTATCACATAAACACCGTGATATTCCATGTGAGAACAATTAGTCACGAAAAGAGTCAGAGGCTCGCTTAATAACTGTTTTTTTTCTAGACTCATTTAAGAAATGTTGATCGCAAAAGAAAATTCGTAGTAGGTCCTATATTTCTCTTTACCGGGAAGTTAAAATATGAAAGGGTGCTTGAGCGGCTAAACAGCTGAATCGAACTCTAGACAATTGGTAACTTTATGGTTTAATTTTTCCTAACAAGTATCCTCTATGCAAGTTTATAAGCATTTGTCACTTATTGTTACATAATGTCTGTGAGTTTTACCTTTGTCTCTCTAACGAGCAGGTTTGTGCGGCATTCACATTCGATGTTCAAACATCTACGTGTACAATGTACAGTGATTATACACAATGTGAATCAGGGGATGATATGAAGCACGTCTACATCAAATCAGGTAAACTCGACTTAAAAATAGTAGTCATATTTATGTAGTGGATTGTTTCATTTAAAGGGACTAAACTCAATTTCGATGATCAAAACGCGTTTGTAGACGTTTTAATCACAAAACTGTGTTTACGAATACATAAAGTATTCCTACAATTTACATTACGATCAAATACGCTATTGATAAAACGCCCAAACATGATTTACCGTCCGTTAATTAGGCCACGGCTTTTCTCGGCATAATTAACGTACGCTGCAATCTACGCTGCAACAACGTAAAATATATATGTTACTGCTTAAGTTACGCAATATATTTTATGGGTTTAAAAGGTTATAAACCGACGTTATGCGAATACTTTTCTTCTAGGAACAAATCAAAACAGTTTGATGGCGATCAACTACTTTTATACTAGAACGTTACACACATTATTCTATTTTTTTTAGAAAACGTGTTTATTGCTTATGCTTTTTCCTAGTTTTTGCTTCTCCACGGTTTCACTACTTTCATGTACTTCAGAAGTAATAAATGGCCTTTTTATGCTAAATTGTGTTAATATTGTAAATTAGGATTTCTAACATAGTGCTGCTTCGCTTCGTTAAGAAGGAATGCATACTAGTTCCATTGTATTATGTGGTTGTCCATGACATTCTGCTTGCTCCATCACAGATAAGTTTGACTGGCTGAAGCACAATCGTAACTACTCGGGCATTTCCGCAACTGAGAAATACTCCTCGTACATAAGTGTAGGGTTACAAAATTTTGGTATGCGGTTTCCGGTAACGGCCAATCATCAGTTTTTCAATGTAACCAAGAATCCTTTCAACTACCGGTCTCCTTTAAGTATAGTTGATACCTTCCCAGGAGTTAGTAACCTTTTAGTTCTCTTCGATTCCATCGTTTGTTTCTCATGAGCTATGTTGTAAAGAAGTCCGTAATAATGGCGACTTTCCTATTATGTCCGAGGCACTTTCGTTAGATAAACGCCGAAGAGTTCCGATTGTCTGAAGCGGTACGTTCTTGATCATTACTAATGAATGGCGTTTTTCTATATGCAAAGGAATGTTTTGAAATCTACGTAGACTTAGCAAACCAACGAGTATCCAGTATGAATAAATGCCAAGTTTGCGAATCAATGTAGTAAGGCCCTGTTTTTGGAGTTGGGCTTAAAAACCATTTTCAAAGAATAATTCCATACATTTGCAACAATATCAACTATTTCATATCATTCGGAAATCGTTTTAATATATCTTTAAGTTGAAGCTTATGTTTTTCCATCATTTCAAGTTCACGCTAGGACGTCATTGCCAGAACCCTCGATCGATCTAATTACTTTACTTTATACTTAATGTATGTAGTTATGTACCGTGGGTCGGACACAGAGACATAATTAGACCCGACCATAAACATACACCAGCCCGTTGATAAGTTTAATAGGGTATTCCTGAAGGTGTCCGATCGAGACGTTACAAACTGATCATTTTCTCTAACGAGTGGGTGAAAATGGGGAATGTCAAACTCTGTTTTTGTGGTATAATTTCTTAGGCCTGTGTTTAAATATTCCGTTCATTATGTATTACAATTTACATTAACAAATTAAAAATCATTAAATTTTGGTGAGACGAAATTTTGTGGTTTTGGTTAAAAAGACAATTTCGACGGGACATTAAGTCGTGGATTTTGCATTTCAGGTAAAAATATATTGTCCGGCGGGAATTAACTTCGTAGTTTGAGGTGAACCACGAAATCCACGAAATTTAAACCCCACCCAGATTTATGATTTTACAATATACTATTTTTGCTTGATTGTTTTAAAAATGCTATAGTACTTATACATGCAGAATCTCTACTTCAGGATTGGAGTCAAGTCCTCTATGTGAATGTAACCTATCATACAATGCAAGCTTTGTGAATGTGGCTCTAAATAAACCAGTGACACTCAGTACTACTCAGTACATATTTCACGGATATCTCATGGTACCCAATTCATATACTAGTCTCATTGTTAATACATGTAAATTGAATATATAAGTTTCTTATAACGCTTCGATTATTATTTGTAACTTGTTCATAAATTGGTTTAGTAAAAATATGTAACAGTTATGTAACATGTTTTGGCGTGTGCGGCTAAACAACTTGATTATTATTGCCCTCAAATATTTGAATTCATTTTTGTGATACCTGTACATACTTTAGTCGTGCTGGACCGCATTGAGTTACCATGGGTTACAAATTCATCAGTTTATCGAATGCAACGTATGCTGATATAAAATAAAATCAAATAAACGTGTTATAGTTGATGTAATACACGTACAACATTTCATAACTGTATCATAATGGTTGAGTAGATAAATCAAGAATTATATGCTATTCTTGGACATTCTTCGTATGTATTTACACATGTAAGTACTAGACTGTGTGTTTAGCATTTATTTGCGGCGGACAAACGCTCCACGTTTGACAGATCGTACACAGTGACGATATAACAAAGATCAGGCGAGGTTTTAGCCATTTAACCCCCCCCCCAAAAAACCCATTGTTTCTTGAATCGCCGTCTCCACTCGCGTTCACAAATCTTTCGCTATAAAAGTCGGCACATGCGTTCATTTCAAGATTTTAGCAAAACCCCATTTTCTGACTTTCTTTTCAGAAACAGTGAAAAGTTATGAGACACGTGGAGTTATATATTTGAAGCCTACATGGCAAATAACTTGGCCACAATGTGGGTTTTTTCAGTGAGATAGAACAGTTTAATGTTAAACGTACGCAAAAATCGCTGTTTCTAGCGCATTTGACCCGAATGTTCTAAGAAACTGCCAGGAATTGATACTATTCAAGATATTGATATGAAAACGGAGTTATTAGAGATCATCCTCGGCCATGTGACCATCGGCTAGAGGTTTAATTGCAAAAATGACAATCGATTTTCTTACCTTTGTTTGTGATTCTATCGGTAAATAGCCGTCTCTACACGCGTTCTCATCCGTCTCTACTCACTGAACGATTGGACTTGGTGTACATTCTCATTCTAAAGCAACGAATTAGAAAACAGGTTGTACACACTATATATTGTGTATTGAAGGTGGATGGAAATATGGAGACTCCTGACGCACCATACTGCGCCCACACGACATCGGAAGTTAACCCTTTCGCATTGATCGATCTGGGACAAATTTACAAAATATTCTCGATCTTTATTGTAAATCGCATTACACATAGTAAGTATACACGTTTATCACACAAATCACGGTGTGGGAGTGTAATAAAAACCATTACATGAAAACGATATTACACTAGTCAGCAATATAATAACTATGCAAACAAGGCGGCTAATCACTATTTTTAAGTATTCATACACGCTGTAAAAAAATAAACAAACATGGCTGACCGCGATTTTTTCGTCAGCGGCAGAGGTAAGATCGATTGACCAGGCGAATCTGAAAAACTCAACGAGAATTTACAAAGGCACTTCAATTCAAAAATAATAAATAAACACAAACCTACATTTATTTCTTGAACATGTCATAGGCTAACACTTTCTGCACAATTTCAATGCTTTTTCAGTTTCAAAATCGCATCTCTTTAAAATTCATCAATCTCATTCCGGAAATTCGAAGTAGTGATGACGTCAAAGCATAAAGATGACGTCACAATGTACGTGAAGTTTCCCGTTTTCTAAAACGAGTATGTTCCCCTTACCAAACTAATTTCACGACTGGATACGGCCTACTAAAATAGTCCGTGACCTTATTACCATTCAAATATACCCGTCTCGGCTCATTTTCGATTTCAACATTAAATGAAATTGAAATACAGTCACTGTGTTGCACTATGTTTCGATGCGCATTTATTCTTAATCGCATTACTCACCTCAATCTTATTCTCTCTAAAGGGGAAGCGGGTCTACTTTATTTAGTTTTCTACATTTAAATGGCTTATTTTGTTTATGTGATAAAAAGAATCTCAGCATTTTTTGGCCTTGGCGATGGACCACCGACTGGAATAAATTAGCTTCGGAAGTTATCGGGAATAGGGATATCACATATTTTATAATGATTACACAGAAGCTTCCCCCGGACCACAATGACCCTTTCTATGACCATTTATACAATCGGGAGTACATCGCCGAGGCAAAATACTCTCAGTAGGACCAATGCATGAATGTATATACGAGTATATAGCCATTTATTTTGCGTTTCAGCGGAGAGACTTCGTGATTTGAAGATACTTGTCGGCAATGATCAAAGCAGTTTGAGTGTGTGCATAGACTCTCCGGATGCAATAGGTCTGACGTGTACACTGCGACCACCAATGTTGTGTACAGGACGTTACGTGAAGTTGCAGTTGTTTACAACCGAATATCTGACTCTTTGTGAGGTCGAGGTTTACACTATTGTATGAGGGTAATTGACTATTTGTGAAGTCCAAATTTACACTCTTTATGAGAATATCTGACTCTTTGTGAAGTCCAAGTTTACACTCTTGTATGAGAATATCTGACTCTTTGTGAAGTCCAAATTTACACTCTTGTATGAGAATATCTGACTCTTTGTGAAGTCCAAGTTTACACTTTTGTATGAGAATATCTGACTCTTTGTGAAGTGCAAGTTTACACTATTGTATGAGAATATCTGACTCTTTGTGAAGTCCAAGTTTACACTCTTGTATGAGAATATCTGACTCTTTGTGAAGTCCAAGTTTACACTCTTGTATGAGAATATCTGACTCTTTGTGAAGTCCAAGTTTGCACTATTGTATGAGGATATCTGACTCTTTGTGAAGTCCAGGCTTACACTTTTATATGAGGATATCTGACTCTTTGTGAAGTCCAAGTTTACACTTTTATATGAGGATATCTGACTCTTTGTGAAGTCCAAGTTTACACTCTTGTATGAGAATATCTGACTTTTTGTGAAGTGCAAGTTTACACTCTTGTATGAGAATATCTGACTCTTTGTGAAGTCCAAGTTTACACTCTTGTATGAGAATATCTGACTCTTTGTGAAGTGCAAGTTTACACTCTTGTATGAGAATATTTGACTCTTTGTGAAGTCCAAGTTTACACTCTTGTATGAGAATATCTGACTCTTTGTGAAGTCCAAGTTTACACTCTTGTATGAGGATATCTGTCTCTTTGTGAAGTCCGAGTTTACACTTTTGTATGAGAATATTTGACTCTTTGTGAAGTCCAAGTTTACACTTTTGTATTAGAATACCTGACTCTTTGTGAAGTCCAAGTTTACACTATTGTATGAGGATATCTGACTCTTTGTGAAGTCCAAGTTTACATTTTTGTATGAGGATATCTGACTCTTTGTGAAGTCCAAGTTTACACTCTTGTATGAGGATATCTGGCTCTTTGTGAAGTCCAAGTTTACATTTTTGTATGAGGATATCTGACTCTTTGTGAAGTCCAAGTTTACACTATTGTATGAGGATATCTGACTCTTTGTGAAGTCCAAGTTTACACTTTTGTATGAGAATATCTGTCTCTTTGTGAAGTCCAAGTTTTCACTATTGTATGAGGATATCTGACTCTTTGTGAGGTCGAAGTTTACACTCTTGTATGAGGATATCTGGCTCTTTGTGAAGTCCAAGTTTACACTCTTGTATGAGAATATCTGTCTCTTTGTGAAGTCCAAGTTTACACTATTGTATGAGGATATCTGACTCTTTGTGAGGTCGAAGTTTACACTCTTGTATGAGGATATCTGACTCTTTGTGAAGTCCAAGTTTACATTTTGTATGAGGATATCTGACTCTTTGTGAAGTCCAAGTTTACACTCTTGTATGAGGATATCTGGCTCTTTGTGAAGTCCAAGTTTAACTTTTGTATGAGGATATCTGGCTCTTTGTGAAGTCCATGTTTACACTTTTGTATGAGGATATCTGGCTCTTTGTGAAGTCCATGTTTACACTTTTGTATGAGGATATCTGGCTCTTTGTGAAGCCAGGTTTACACTATTATATCAGGTTGCTATACTTTCTATCATTCTCGTTCAACCAGCGTATTTTTTATGTGAAATATAGTAGTCTGGGGAATTGCCGAGTATGCAATGCCGAGCGTAGCCTTTATTTGCTTTATGTGTACTGAAATATGGCAGACATATATATCGACGGTGCCGAACCAAAACCCCGTAACTCAATTTTGGGGCGAAAACTGTTTTTGCAGCATCCGGTAGACGTCCCGCGCATTTCTGTCTTGTCGCCACCTAAATAGCCAATCGCGTTACTTAGATGGCGACAAGACAGAAAGGCGCGGGGCGTCTAACAGATGCAGATGCTGCAAAAAAAGTTTTCGCGCCGAAATTGAGTTACGGGGTTTGGGTTTGGCACCGTCGATATGTGCCTCCACCCGGATTATAACCGATTATTATCCCGAAGGATCACCATGGTAACCATTAAGGGTTCCTTTTTGTGTTATCCTTAACAGTTAATGTTGATTTGACATGGCTTTTATAATGCATGCCTACATTTACTGTATTTGTTTGTTTTAATAGTATGATTTCCATGTGAATGCTCATTTCATGTTGAAATAAATATATCTATCCTTGGCTTACCATTTTTTGTTTTGATAAGTCAATTCTTAAATTTGTTTTGATATTTGTAACTTTATTTTAAATTGTACATGTTTCACTTATTTTAGGTGATATTTGTTTTTCTGACTTGATGTATAAACACTATGAATCAAATAAATATCATTATTACTTCATCCAATAGCTTTTACAAACAACTGTTTCATATAGAAATCAATGTAAGTGTTAGATATTTAATTCTACTACAATAATCAACTGCTAGTACATGCTACTACACGTTTATTACCAAAGGTATCAGGACATCGGACTGCACTCAACTTATCTAACCGAGCACAGAAAAAGTAACAAAACAACATAACACAACTACACGGAGCAATGCCCGCACACAATCCAACGAAGTGATTAAAAGTCAAAGTTTATTATCAAAGTCTCAGGTTACATACGAATACAAGACATTTATGTCATTTTATGACTTTTGGCTGCTTAAAAAGCAACCAGCTGCAGCATATGTCCGCCGTCGATGAGCAAATTCACACCAGTTACCATCGATGAAATGTCACTCAACAGATACATCACAGATTTAACAACGTCCTCATCACCTGTAACAAAAACAAAGTCTATTCAATATCCGAACAACATGTTGGCAAGTCAGCATTCTGAAAAGAACATGCATTTTTCCATTCATATACAAAGTTTCATTTTCACCAATATAAAACAACCTTTCGGTGATATAATCTAAAAATCACTATGTAAACTAATATACTACCGCCATATTGTTTTACCCAAGGAAGAAGCCATCTTTATTGCATTAGGCCGGACCTAAACTGTAATATGTAGTGTAAGAATAGGTACCGGGAACCAGAGTACACACCAAACAGGAACAGGAAGGAACATGAACGATGTAAACTTACCAAGTTTATTCCATACATAGTCGGATAAAACTTGTACTAGTTCTATTGTGTTTTGTCATTTCTGATAGGATATCATCGTCGGATACCGACGGTCGGTGCATCCGCTCCGCTACGAGATGTACGTTGGTAGCGGAGCGGAGGCACCGACCGTGGGTATCCGACCGTGCGATTATAGAATATACGAGTCATTTTTTTTGCAACATTGCTTGTCTTTTTGCAATATTTGTTTAACCGTAACAAAAATGTCATAACAAGCAATTTTGGTTGGTTGCACATAACTTGTTTATTAATGTCAGATAGATCTTTATGCATTATTCAAATCAGAAAGAACTTGTCTAAATCATTGAAGTAGTAAATTGTGCTGTTTTGGGCTGTCAACAGACCAGAACTCTTGTGCATATATGCTATTAACTAATAGGGATCAAACTATACTAACAAAACCATACATACATCAAATACACATTTCGTCTGTCTGATAATAAATCCAAAGCGAAATTTAATGATAGTTTTCTTCAAAATAATTGTATTGAAATATTGTACCAAGTGTTTGCGTCTTTCATGTAACATTTGTACACACATATATAATAACATTTCCCTGTGGTTTTGCAAATTCTTTTACCTTCTTTGTGAAGAGCAAACCTTCCAGAACAAGCATTCATGTGTGTCGTTATGTAAATATTTTAACAAATTGGATAAAACATAAATTGAATTGTATATTTGAATATGTCTTTACTGTGACGGGGTTGTTTCATTTCTTAAAATATGATTAGATACAATGTTTGGTATACGTTGGACACATACTGTTGTGCTGTGCACAAGAGATATATTTCAACATCATAGGTCCACAGTTTATTTATTACCAACATATTTAGTCGGAATAATTCCCTCATGTAACGTTCCTTCCTGTAACGGGCTATTTTGTTACAGGAATGACAGCAATTGTTACGGGATAGACATTTTTGTATTGAACTACACAATAATAGTATGCTATTGACAAATGTATTGTTACGACCAGATATTGCAAAATGTCTGTGTCAGTTTTAAAATAAGATATCGACAAATGTCAACATCAAGCTATTAGTCATGACTTTTTTTGCCTGTTACATGATAGACCATATTTGTTACAGGAAATACTTTTACACGTACTTGTTTGAAATGGACTCATATTATATGTGGTACGGTATTAATTAATTAATATATTTTAGTTAATTGGTTAGAACCTTCCTCATAAGTCAAAGCTAAACGCAATTTAGAATGCACCACACACACATAAGAACGTACAATTAATTGGTTTGATGTTATACCTTTGTATATCAGTGTTCAATATGTTGCATGATACAAAGGCGTTACAGGAAGGACATTTCAAAAAAACCAAGTCCAACACATTACAGCATCCTTATTAAATAGGGATTATTTGATGTGAAATGTGTGTGCTATAGCATAAGTTATACATCAATACATCATTTATACAAGAAAAAATATTAAATCTAATACTTTTTTAAAAGGAAAAATCTTCGAGCTCAAATGTTGCAAAAATAAATATTGACTCATACACTGCTAAACTCTTTCACATACTTTTTAAAAGGGATCCTCTATCTGTATTACTGTCACAGTTATTTTGATCGTACAAAGTTGAAGGTTTAATCTATTGGTCATACTTAACTTGCCTATCTAGTTTAAGTAGTAGTAAACAAGAGATGTCAGACTGACATTTATGCCTCCCACTACCCACATACATGCACAGTCACAAAGACTGTGACAATTGAACAACATGTAGTATTACCTTGCTAATGTTTTGGCAAACAATTTCTTAAAGATTTTGAAACTTACGGCTGAAGTCGACTTTCTAATACTGAAATATGTTAAATTTAAGCGATTTTTAAAAAAAATTGATGGTGCGACTTATACAGAGTATCGACTCATGTATGGGCAATCGCGGTATTTTGGTAATTTGTTTCAAGAAGTGCGACTTATGTATGGGGCATTACGGTATCCAAAAAATGAAAATAAAAATTTCATTTTATTTTTAATGGAATGTCTTGTTAACGCAAAATGAAATAACAATATTTAAAATATGATTTTATTATTACCAAATATAATGTCTTCAAAAAATGTCTCAGAAAAAAAATCTTCCTACTGTCTCCGTAAACACTCGTATCTTTTCGGCACAAGACCGTCAAGTGAGCAACTTATTTTCGCATGAATATGTAAACAATAGAAACTATGTCCTAGTCAATGCTTAGCAATTAAATGCTTCAATAATATTTCTCTTACACTTTTTTATGAAATTGTAATGTTAAATAGTGATGTTCTGCATTTGTAAAGGCGGGTTAGTGAGATCCGCGAAGAACTACTTTTATATTGCGCATGAAAGTGGTAATTGGGAGTTTTGGGATTTTGGAAGGTCAATTCTAGTAGTCTGAGAAAATGGTATCATAACTATGACATTGGGGCTTCGCCCGAGGCCAAAAACTGTCCATGCTTCGCTAGGAGGTTAAAATAATTAGTACTGTACCAGAATATATTCTGAAAGAAATAATATATTCTAACGAATATCCGTTTGATCGCTGATTGGTACACATCAAAACGACAGGACGAAATATAAAGAAACTTGTTCATAAAACAGCACTTGCCTACAAGACGATCGAGAGGAATTCCTTTTGCTGCCTCTTCAGCCTTGTCAGGAAAAGCACGAACCATTCCGGATGATATCAAGGTCGGGTTCAAACTGTTGACACGTATCTAGAATACATTTATGTGTTAACAATTATTGGAGATTGCGTTAATCGGATCTTATTTATCACTGGCTTCGAATGAGAAGTATCTAAGTACAAAACACTATTTAGAGAAAACAAGAAAAAATATTTAAAAACTACTCTTTACTCATGGAAAAACAAGCTATTTCAGCTTCAGTTTGGTCAACATGCAAGTTCCGATTTTCCTGAACATGGGCTCTTGTCTTGCGTCTTGAAATTTTCAGGCCGCGTAAACACAATAAAATCAAAGCTTGTCCATCGTTGATTATATTGAACTGTCTTGAAAATGTGGCTAAAATAATGACATATATCGTGTTCGTCTGACAATAACACGATTCATACCTAAGGTAAGAATATCATATTACTCCTACATACCTTATATGGAGCTAGTTCTAACGCAAAACATTTGGTCATCATATTTAAAGCACCTTTTGTACCACAATATGTTGATAGTCCTCTCACAGAACTAAATCCACAAATACTCGACAGGTTTACTACAGTACCTTGTATGTTGCTCGCGATCATTTGCCTAGCAACTACCTGTAAAATCAATTGTTGTATAAATGTATATATAAATAGTAATAACTACATTTGTTCATCATGCTCTTGATCTTGTTTAAATCCATTTCATTTATAACCATGTTATACCATAAAATTATGGAGTATCGATGGTACCACTTCAAAAACCAAGCCAGGAAAACATTTTTCTTGTTTATTTTATCGTACAAAACAGTTATATACGCATGACTGCTATCTTGCTAAACCTTTTGGAACGGGACAATACGTTCTTGCAAAAACACTGCATGGTCGGTAATTCGGCTGCGAAAAGGCGCAACAGTTTCGCTCAAGGTTGCAAATGAAACTGGTCAAAAACCATGCCAGAAAGTCGAACTTGCTATTATATAATTTCTTTGTGAATATGGGTCTTCCTGCATTTTATCGGCGGGGTATTGTATCTTAAATTGTTTCTTCGGCTTATGTGTGGGCATTGCTCAATGTAGCTGCTAGAAATGTTTAACTAGGTCAAGTCGCAGTTGTTCCTCTTTAGGTGGCATAACGTTAGGTCACTGTACTTGTGTTTTAAACTAGGTCACGCCCCGGGGTTGATGTGCCTCATTTGTCGCCGTTTTGGCTTGGATTTGTGTGGGCATTGCTCACGGTAGTTGTGTCGTGGTGTTTCTGATTTTTGTGTTCGGCTGGTTAGGTTGAGTGCTACTTCCCTGTCGGATTTTCTCATACCTGTTTTGCACCTTTCTGCAACCGCAACATACCAAGGCTACAATGTGTGCTTCCACAAATATGCTCCTGTAGGATTTGTCTGGTTGGACAATGGTTTCAGTATTTTGTTAAAGTCCCATTAACGCTCAAAATCAGTCATATTTTGTGCCAAAAATGACTTACTTATCGAGAATTTATTAAGTTTTTATAAATATTGATTACTGTGCAACAATAAGTTGACTTACACAATATGGAAAATGCTGGCCTTTTATTCAGATGTTTTGTTTACTGTTATACACAGCGAGCTTATTTTCGTCAAGTACCGAGTGCACACGAGCGTGAAGTTATTCACATACACGGGCGAGTACTAAATCCCGGTGTCCGCCGGTATCTTTTTGAAACTATAGAAACTGTCGGTATCGCTGGTTAAACATACTATATATTGCCTTGTATAGAGTAGATTTCATTATAACTAAGCTTTGGTGGGTTGGTTTGTATAACTTATTCACAAATATTGTGATAGTTTTCTATTTAACTATGTGCTACTTGCATATTACACTTTTTCATAAAAATTAAATAAATTATCTGTTAAAGCCAACGCTTCTTTGCGGCAGTTTTTGAAGATGATTGACAGAAATTATCCATGCGTAACGGTTTGTGTGAAATTGCTATTTTGCACGTTGGTCTCGTGCACAGCTTAGAATAGTATCGTACTTGGTATATGTATTTGTTCCCTGTTGATTGACTTTTCTTAAAAACTCTACAATTTGTGAGAATGAGCCATGTGGAACGCGCTCATGACGTCAGATGCATGCATACATTGAACGAATTTCTGATTGGCCACGCGTCTTTATAAATTAGTTTTTAACAAATTGCTTTTAGAAGAATACAAATAATCCAAACCTCGATACTGTCCAATTTTATTGACAGAAAATAAGTTCCTCGCAGTAATTCGAGCTATAAAACCCCATGTTATTACAAATATCGCATACATGTCTGGATTTTGGTGCTTGTACTTGTCATTCTGACAGCCTCAGCGCGCCCATGTTACTTATTCTTGCAAGTATCAATGCTTTTAAATGAACTTGAAGGGTTCCCGAAACGAGCATGTTGTAATCAGCAATCCTTCCGCATAGTACCGGGGTCTAGTTGACGGAAGGTCTAAAACATTATAACATCGGCACTTTAATTATATTTCAATATGTTATATAATAATCTTATGAAAACAATTTACCCTTTAATTCACCAGTGAAATATTACACTCGATTACCCTATACAATATAGTGCAATAGGATACCGGCGATTACCAGTACCGGAGGATACCGGTTTGACTTTTATTTATATGCATACACTCGCATAAATTTGTCATCAATATATGTGTCCTCGATCTATTACGAAAATATACGTACTGTCTTCGGAACGACCCGTCGATTTCAGATTGTAAACAAAGGAGTATTTTGTATGGTGGACAAAATACTCCTTTGTTTACAAATTGACGATTTGCGGAGATTATTATTCTAAGGATAAAAGTCAACTTACATCAAATATATGCTGATTATATGCCATTTAGGGAGATCTATAACCTGTCAATGTTTCACGATCTTATTTTTTTTGTAAAATATTGCTATTTCTGAGACTTTATGGGACTTTAAATGATGCTCGTCGTCTTTACGATTATAACAATGTTAACATCCAAATATGATTCTGTAATAGTAAGGACTTACCTGGAGAACGTGGAATGCTGCTTTGTAATTGATGTCTGTAACACTGGAAAAATATATACATGTAATTGATATCTGTAACATTGACATGCAATTTAAAAGCTCTGAGCCTGCCTACCTACCTACCTTTTGTCTTATGTGGAACTTGTTAGCCTCTGTCTGGACAGATAAGTTGGTAGTTACAACAAACTATATTTCGGTACATCCAGGTCGGCTTCCCTAGTGCAGCATGTTTAGTCGTCAACGTAACGTAGCAAATACGTTATTTATCCAGAGGTGAACACTCGGCCAGTCCCGTTTGTCTCCGGTAAATATAGCTCGTGTTTAAGTGTAGTGATACATCAATGTGGTTCGCCCGCCATACTAAAGTTAGCTACATACGCGTGAAAGTAAGAAATCATAATAACGCGGTCTGGTTCAAAATGGTTAATTTCCGTCATTGAGTTGGCATATATTTTTAAGTTAATACATGTATTTAATTCTAGAACCACAGACATACTTACTTATCTAAATCATCTTTCGTGACTTCAAGTACTGGTTTACGTATTAAAACCGCTGCATTGTTTACAAGACAGTCGACGGGTCCTATAATATTTAGCAACTTTTCTATAGCATCGTAGTCATTGACGTCTGCTAGGTGGACTTCTATAGATCTGTTCTGTCGAATAGATTGAAAGCTCAACCGTTTATGTAGCCCTCATATAAATTTCACCAGTTTTGCAAAATAATGTGGAAATACCAACTCATTTTTTATTATGAGGATATTTTTTTCTTATTTTGTCAAAATAATAGTTAAAACAAAACATTTGGAAGTCTTGGATTAAACTATTTTTTACGTGAGTGTGTTCGTTTTATGATACGAAAACTTACATTTAAAAGAGCACAATACCACATCTCGCAATTCTCCACTTCTATTCAAGCTAAAAGAAAAATAATTGTAAACAAAGTTGCGTACCTCTTGCTTCAGTGAATCTAAGTCAGATAGAGTTCTGGATATAGCAATAACACGTGCTTTCAGCTTGGCTAGATGGATACACATAGCACGCCCAATACCTGACAAAATAAACATTATACTGTATGTGAGAGGGAATTTAAGTCAGATAGAGTTCTAGATGTAGCAATAACACGTGCTTTCAGGTTGGCTAGATGGATACACATAGCACTCCCAATACCTGACAAAACAAACATTATACTGTATGTGAGAGCGAATCTAAGTCAGATAGAGTTCTAGATATAGCAATAACATGTGCTTTCAGCTTGGCTAGATGGATACAGATAGCACGCCTAATACCTGACAAGATAAACATTATACTGTATGTGAGAGCGAATCTAAGTCACATTGAGTTCTAGATATAGCAATAACATGTGCTTTCAGCTTGGCTAGATGGATACAGATAGCACGCCTAATACCTGACAAGATAAACATTATACTGTATGTGAGAGCGAATCTAAGTCACATTGAGTTCTAGATATAGCAATAACATGTGCTTTCAGCTTGGCTAGATGGATACACATAGCACGTCCAATACCTGACAAAACAAACATTATACTGTATGTGAGAGCGAATCAAAGTCAGATTGAGTTCTAGATATAGCAATAACACGTGCTTTCAGCTTGGCTAGATGGATACACAAAGCACGCCCAATACCTGACAAAACAAACATTACTGTACATGCGTATATGACCATGTATTAGAACTAGATTGAACAGAAGTATACTCACAACTATAGTCATAATACCGTTGGCTTAGAACAAGAAGGTCGTAACTACCAAATCGATATATTGAGAAAATAAGAGAAAACTGTCTGCACATGTAATTTACTTTTTACCTATGGGAAAACACGTTTTTAAAACTTCATTTTGGTCAACATGACAATTTCATATTTTCATGAAAATATGCTCATAAGAAGTGCCTTGTGAAGCAGATTTCAAATATGCATGAGTCTTATAAGGTCTAAGAGGTAGTTACGACCTTCTGGTTCTAAGCCATCGATATGTATTGATCTATCACGACCTCTCGGTACTGACCCCTAGAATACAAATTCTTTACTAATCACGCTTCGAAACTTTTTGTATTTCTATAGTTGGTACAACGAAGAACGAAAACTTGATAAACATTCCTTGCGAAAGTATGGTGCATGCAAAAAGAGATTTATGCAAATAGTAAGGATAACGCAATACCAAAAGTACATACTAATTTATTAAAAATTTCATATAATCATTACATCCAGAGCGGATAATATGTGTATCTTATGAAAATGCACGACAGAGAAACGTGCAACATCAGTCAATGATGCCTACAATTATCATAGTTAAAAATATTCCTCTAAACATCTGTAACAAAAGCAGTTTTGACACATTCGTAACATTTTGACCAAAATGACAATGACAATTCTTTTATTTGACATCGGCCACCAGCCCATAACAATAATATAAACATATTTACAGAAAATACATAGGTTAGTACCTGGAATAGACACAAATAGTTGAGAACAATATTTCTAAGTCGGGACAAAAACTGCACATTTAACAAGTGATAAATACATACATATATATATACGTTTGCTCTACATATAAGAGTTTTGCCTACCAAAATCTATACGCTTTAAATGTAAATTCAAATTATCGTTAATTAATTCAAATTGTATAATGAAAAGTGTCCTTATCATAAGTTTTATGAATGTACTCCTAAACATTCATGAAAGAATCGCTCAAAAATTGCAAAAATGTGTTGGTTTTTTTTGTTGGTTTTTTATTTTCTGTCTGAAAACAACGAATTTTGTCTCACTGGTTACTCTCGCCTTATAACATTGGTTTTGCTAGATATATTATTATATAAGATTATGATAGAAGAAAAAGCATTTTAGCGTTTTCAATACAAATAAGTTTGTATTTTTTCGGGTCTATATTCAATCTATTTGCTATTTATTCAGTTAACATTAAATTCTCGACTAATTCCCGATTATTCTAATTTGTCTTGTGGTATTAACTGAATTCAAAATACTGTGTATAAAATTTAATCTTGCAACAAAAGACCTGGCGATTCCATTAAGTGAACTTTTATTTCATGAAGATATGGAATTTTCAAATTAACAAAGTGCAACAAAAAAGCTTACGATGATTTGCCAGTGCTTACAACAAAAGACCTCAATGTCCGCCTTAATATTAATCAATATATAGCTATAATAATTCAATATATTTCAATATAATTACCTTTTCCAGCCCCTGTAATGAGCACTCTCTTATTTTTAAATTGGCTTTCCATATCAGTGACACGTGCTAGTTAGCGTCGTTTTGCAGAATGAGATCTTTCAAGACCAGGCTGTATGTAGAAAAAATAATTTGGTTGGTTCTGTATGCAATCATACGATATTTAAAAACATCATAGGCAAATTATTTAAGGTAACTTAATTTGCCATTAAAAAACAATGTACATGTAGTATACAAATTAAATCATCGTAATTACCGTAAATCTTTTTAATGATTAATCATACTTTGTAATGTTAATAAGTAGATCCATTTTTTATGCAAGTCAGGCAGAAACATTTGCCATCGTCAATTATAACATATACGTACATCTATTCCAGTACATGCACACACTATTTTAGTTGAGTTCATGTATTTTGGGAAACATTGCATGTACATGTAGAATTACATCAAATATGTTAATCAACATTTTAACATTATAAAAACACTTACTATTCCCACATCCCACTAGACCCCGATGCTATGCGGAAGGGAAGCCGATTACAATCTGCTCGTTTCTGGAACACTTCGGTATCAATTATCAATACAGGGAACCCTTCAGGTCATAGTGGACGGCAGGTCTTACATTGCGGAATATGCGAAAGGGTTTACGAATCGATGCCGATAGATTGCCGAAAGGTTATATAGACGATGCCTAACTACTGTCGCAACCTATCGGCAAACTGACGGCATCGCTTCAGTTCTCATTTGGGATGTACGGCGACGCCGCGACAACTCGGCATCCCTTTCGCGATCAACTATTACAAATTTGGTAACTATTCGGCATGTGTTCTTATCATGATCGACATAGCTTCCGTGTGTAGAACTTGGCTTTCCTTCGGGAACCGTTCGGGATGGCTCAATTATTACAATGGGTTTTCGAATACACAAAACGGTTGCCGATGGTTTCCCGATTACACTGAAGCCCTACCGAACAAGACATTCCGCGTCCAAATGTTAAAAGTTTTAAAATTTCGATGCCGAAGATGTTTCGGTCCTGAAGTGTCCCAAAGACTTCCAGAAGCGTTTAGGAATGATACGGAATGGTTCCAGAACATCGCGAATACATAACAAACCACCCCGAACTGGTGAATTCCTGCTTCGAGAAACTTTCGGGGTCCTAGTGGACGGCAGGTCTTAATGAGATGGGGAAACTTTTCAGATAATAATCTTGTGTCCGGGTAGTGTAAATACCGCTGGCTTAGAATGAGACGGTCGTAAGTACGTCATTAATATTTTGAGAAAACAAGCAAAAACTGTCGGAAAACTATTCTTTACTTATGGTAAAACATGGTGTTTCGTCTACATTTTGGTTAACTTGACAAGTTCCGATTTTCACGAACATAGGCTCATAAGAAGCGCTTATAATGCTTAATTTAAAGATGTTTCAGTCTTAAAAGTAGTATGTTCCAGAGCATAGCGAAGACAAAACAAACCACCCCGAACTGGTGAATTCCTGCTTCGAGAAACTTTCGGGGTCCTAGTGGACGGCAGGTCTTAATGAGATGGGGAAACTTTTCAGATAATAATCTTGTGTCCGGGTAGTGTAAATACCGCTGGCTTAGAATGAGACGGTCGTAAGTACGTCATTAATATTTTGAGAAAACAAGCAAAAACTGTCGGAAAACTATTCTTTACTTATGGTAAAACATGGTGTTTCGTCTTCATTTTGGTTAACTTGACAAGTTCCGATTTTCACGAACATAGGCTCATAAGAAGCGCTTATAATGCTTAATTTAAAGATGTTTCAGTCTTAAAAGTAGTATGTTGTGCCTACTTGCGACCTACTCATTCTAAGCCAGCGATATGTCAAAATGATCTAAATTTATTCAAATTCGAACATTTTCGTATGCATTTTTTGCAATACATGTTATAAATACTAATAGAAATAATTGATTAAATTCTTAACTGGTAAATTGTGATGTAAACTGTAAAAATGCGTTAAATGTCAAATGGAATTTGGAAACTGTGTCTCTGGTTAGTTCAATGTGTGGCAACCTGAGCGTGCGTGCGTGTTATACGCTATATACGTAAGTCATAAAAAATATCCGTGTTATAGTTAAATAGTATCAACGTTTAACCTTCAACAATCATTGATCGTTTATTCAAGTCAGTTTCTGTAAATGTCCCATCCAATCAGCGTTGGGTTCTAATCAAGGAGTAACGCTCGCATATTTAATATCCCATTAGTTTGAAAATAAATGATTAAATAGATGATGAATGAACGATTATCTTATAAAGTGTTTTATTTTTAACTGCTTTACTTTCATCTTGAACCATGTTATGCGAAAACCGGATCATAAATAATAAAGATAACAAATCAAACAAATGTTGACGAATTATGCGTCGAGAAACAATAAAGTAATATTTATGCAGCTTTTTGCACATTTGGCTCATTAACTATCAGCATAACCTAGATGCACTACACTAACTTTGATGTTAAAATAACATTAACAATTATTAATAGTTGATGTCAAAATATAAACGGGCGACAGTTATTTATTCTATATAAGGATAGCAACGATGGCGTAAGTATATGAAATAGTTTATTATAAGTTCACCTACATGTCACATATATAGGCTACAAGATGAGCTTTGTGGCTCGTATTCGTCCATCGTCCCACCACCAGTCCGTGCGTACGTCAAAAATTCATTCAAACGATTTCCCCTACACCAATTAGGCAACTTTCAAAAACCTAACACACCAGGCATGTTCCTTGTGTTGTCCTTTCTAAAAAATTGGCTAAAAGGAAATGTATTTATTGGTTGCCCTGGTAATCGATTACATATGGGCAACCAATTTTTTAAATAATAAAATAAATCCAACCACTGGCCAGATTTCAAAATAATTTTACAAAAAAGTTGTTGGCTGGCCATCTTACAAAATGGCCATTTTTGTAAGGATTCGTAAAAAGCATGGCCACTAGTGAGTGTGGCGATGTTTCCCCCCGTATATCTTTAGTTAAATATTTTAAAATTGATTACTTTAAAAGTACTGGTTGGATTAAACAGTAAATTCGTAAGAATCTTTCTTGGATGATATATGATAAAACTATTTGTCACAAATGTGAAAAAGAAATTCTAATTACAAATGAGCCGCGATCTGAAAAAGGGCCCTTAATGAAAAAATATTGATTTTAATATGTTTTCATTTTCTGAAGAATCCTTCTTTCCTGTATACACGAAAGAAAGATTTTTGTCAACATTTCAAATATTAATAATGTTATTATCTTCTAAAGGAACTAATGACGAGAACATTTTTGGCAAAAAACGGGTATCTCGATTATGAACATATTTTGTTACCGTTTTAGTTTAAGTGGCCTTTGCTCTGGTTGACTTTATAATTTGAATAATGATACTTATTTGTGATGAGTAACATACATATGTGAGTACAAATACACCTTTATCTTATCTTTGTTGCCATAGCAACTATTTATTCAATCATCAAAATATGCTAAATTATCTTGTTTATTAGGAAACTATTACAACTGCAATATATGGGCTTGGTATACATGTATGCTGATGATACAACTTTGTATGAATCTGGTTTCAATATTTCGAAAATTACAAGATAACATAAACAGCATTAATGATTGGTGCGGAATAAACAATATGTCTTTACATCCCATTAAGACTAAATGCATGATTATTTGGTCCAGGAACAAATTAAACAACACAGATCTCTTGCACTTATATATTAACGAAACATCGTACTGGGTGTATACATCGACAATACGAGTTGGCATAGCCATATTGACTATGTCAGACTCTGTAAAATTATAAATAATAAAGTAGCTCTTCTAAAGAGTATTATATATTTTCTCACTGATGAGGCGAAACTGTTGTTTTACAATGCTTACTTGTTGCCCATTTTTATTACTGTTGTTCAATTTGGGGGAAAGACAATAAACGCTATGTACATAAAATAAGTATAATCCAAAAACGAATAGCAACAATAATACTCAACAGGCTAATAAGATCGCCAAGAGTTACATATGTAAATATCACACTGCAGTTTTGGTGTATAAAATATTAAATGATATGGCACCTGAATATATGTCAGACATACTTAGATTTTCGAACAACTCAAATCATAATCTTAGATCATCTGAACATAAAGATCTCGTTTTACAAAAGACACCTCGTACGAACTATCTTAAAGATTCTTTTGCATATATCAGCTTAAAAACATGTAATGATATACCTATAACTATAAGAACATCTTTAACATTGTATTCATTTAAAACACGTTTAAAAACTACCTATTTAATTGATTGGAATTTATTCGAAATAAGTTTAACTTTGATATAAATTGTTGTACGTGTGTGGGTTTTCATAGAAATTTAATGAGTATTTCTTCTTAGTGTCTGTCGACATATGTGTTTATTTATTGGCGTGTTATATTGAGTTGTAGTTTTACTTTATTTAATCTAATTGTATGTTTCATGTAAATACTGGTTATGTCTGTATGTGACAACATAGATTTCTTTTTGTTATTGCTTTATTATCATCATTACCATTATACCAGAAGGCCATATGAAAATAAGATGTATATTGTTTAATTATTATTATTATTATTATTAATGCAGTCTATGTTTGGAGCAGAACAGTGATACTGAATATAGAAGTTATTATATTTCAGGGTATGTATGTAAAATATCTCCCCAAACCGGTTTATAAATAATCAACCGAAGTATAATTATATACGTAAATAATAGCAAATGTCTTATCTTATTTTGGACCATCCTTCGTAAGCGCATGTCAATAGATGTGACGGCGGCTTTATATATACGAGTATATACATTTACAAGGAACATACTTCCTGTGACTGGCAGATGTTCAAACAGATCCCATTTAACTTTGAAATGACTGTACTTACGGCTGTTTTTGTTTTGTTTTCGAAGTGAATTCAATATCGTATTGCCACTGTAGCACTAAGTCATACGGATTTGTTAAACTGTATATCGCTGGCTTAGAATAAAAAGGTCGCACAACTTACAACCTTATAAGACTGACACATATTTAAAATCTGCATCATGAGACGCTTCTTATGTGCCTGTTTTCATGAAAATCGGAACATGTCATGTTGACCAAACAACTTGTTTTTCCTTACGTTAAGAGTAATTTTTAGTTTTCTCAATATATCGATTTTGTTGTTACGACCTTCTCATTCTAAGCCTGCGATATATACGAGTAGATATAACCAGAGTAAATTCGATGCAATATCACCAAAGAGAGAGCAGAGTGTTTGCAGGAATTTTACACATGACCTCTAATAGGAAAGCAACTTCCGGTTCCGGTTTGTTAGTCGTAATAAATATGCCTTTGGTGTTTCATGTTCTACATTTATAGAAAGAACCCTCCTTTATATTCAGTGCTATTTTCATGTTTTATCTATATAATCTACATTGCAGCATTTTCTGTCATTACAAGTTTGATAGTTCTAGACTATCAAAAACACGGCCTTTCCAGAAGTGCCCGATGCGTTACAACGATTACACTTTTTCAAGGGAGCGTGTACCGAACCCCAGCCTGGTTGTATTCACATTCAAACACCTATATACGCCCCTGTGATACGCTATTCTATAGTAGACAGACGTCAGTGAAGTGGCCTTGTAGTAGCATTGTGTGACATTCGGCACAAAGAGGATAAGCACAATAAAGAGTGTACGTGTGTGTGTGTGTGGTGTCGCTTCATACGGTGTCTCCTTTTGGCGTTTACTTGGTTTATTGGTCGAACAGGCCCCGATCTTCCGAATCATCTCAGTTTGAGCAAGATCTCATCTCAAATATTAGCATGCTTCTTAATGTTAATTTCCATGCGGGGCTAGGCACAAAATGAGCATCACTAAACAGAAAGGATATTCTTAGATTATTACAATAAAATTGTAAGAGCTGAAGCTTTAGATTTATCTCAAGTTGTGACTCTAATTTTTGCAAAATCTCAATTTGAGTTGAGATTTCTCCTTGAGATGCTTTGGTAGATCGGAGCCAGTTATGTCATTCAGAACATAAACAAATAATTTACTTTGTTTTTTTATGGTTCATAGCGTTTTACAAGCGAATTCCAATCTTCCATCCAACAACTGTTCTGTTGTTCCTCATTCGATACAAGTTCAACCCAACTTGGGACTACTCAACCAAGATCGTGAATAATTAAAGTTATAAACAAAAACAAAGTTATGGCAGTATCAGTTAATTAAGTTATTCACTGCTACCAATAGGTAAAAACAATTTATCTTTATTTTAATTATTAGTAAAACTATCGAAGATAAATCATTCGTAGGTTCGGCTATTTTCAATCACATCTTAAAACACACGCATGCATAATTTAATCCTGGCTTTGTAAATCTGTTAAATGTCTTTGCTCGTATTCTACACGTATAGCTTGGCTATTTTGACCTCAGCCTGACCTTTATGCAAGAGTATTTTACAAGGCTTTTGCGTTGAATATATCAATTTCCGCAAGCAAATCGTGCAATATCGATATTTTAGATTTGTGTTTGTATTACAAGTCGAACGTCTCCGAGATACTCCCCGATTATAAAAACATACAGTCGGTGTTATAAACGTAGATAATAAATCGACTGTTAAATTATGATAATCAATAGGTCAGGCTCATGTCAATGTGGGCAAGCTATACACATTATACAATTCTGATCCGTACATTATCTAAGTTTATACAATGTACTACATCATGTACATGTCGTATTTTTAAACTAAATAAGTCGAACTTCGATGCCTCGAACTACCTTCGGACTGGGAAAATAGTTCGAGCCATCTACCGGTTCGAGGCATCGAGGGTACGAGTATATATGCACTGTATATTGATGGCTTAGAATGAGAAGGTCGTAACTACAAAATCGATATATTGAGAAAACAAGAGAAAACTGCCCGTTATTTACTCTTTACCTATGGAAAAATAAGTTTTTAAAACGTCATTTTGGTCAATATGACAATTTCTGATTTTTATGAAAAAATGTTCATAAGAAGCGCCTTTTGAAGCAGATTTTAAATATGTATGAGTCTTATAAGGTCGTAAGTACTAGTTACGACCTTCTCATTCTAAGTCAGCAATATGTATAAGTTCGAACGCTTCTCGGTACGGGTCAATCGTGTGTAATTGTCGTATTTTTATTGTTTAGTTGTTCGTATTTCATATTTAATGCATTTGTGTCAAATTGTGAAATAATATTTCATTCTGGTGGGTCCAAAGTGTGCAATTAACATTCCACCGAGTACTTGGGATATCTATAGTGTTAGTGTGTACACTTGTTGAAATTTCTTCTTCTTTTTAAAAAAAAACCTGGTTACGTTTTTTACATTTATTTAAGTTTTTGCATTGAATAAAACGTTATTGTTTGTTACTTGTTGCTCAGTTTGTTTAACAAATATGATGAATGAAATATTAAAATATTAGCACGTTAGTTTTGGTGTTGTATTACCATACACGGACTGTCTTGAAGCCTTGTCCATCTGTTAGTCTGTTCCTTTCTCTAAACTTGCTCGTAAGGGTCACTGTTTTATCAACATACGAATTTCAAATTTAAATCCTGGACAATACTTTAGCAACTGCACATTGGGGACAGATATTGTTTGTAGGAGTTCATTAACTGAATCTTGGCTAGTATAACAGCTCGAGTTACCACATTTTGTAGGTGTAAAAGAAATAAAATTTGATCGTAAGTTCAAAATTTCCACAAATGCTTTGATAAAACAGTGCCGAGAACATTATTTATTGGACATGGAAATTTATATCTCAATACAGAAGATTGGACAACTAGGCCAAACTCACTACTATTAATGTGAAATATTTAATTTCCTTTAATGGAGACATTGTTTTTATGCTGGCATCATTGGTTGTATTTCAATAAATCCTTGTCCGCTCCAACAATCCCCACTCAGTGAGGGAAAGTATATTGTTTAATTGCCGTCACAAAGTTTCAGTTTGTCCAAGCTTTTTCACATCAACCTTTAATTTGAAACTTTCCCCCTAAATCAGTGAATGAGACACATTGTTTTTGTGCTGGAAGCCTGTCACAATGAGTTAATCCATGCTTGCTCTCATTAACCATTTGTTAGATGTCAAGTAAAGTTCAATGAATGGTTGGTACCCAGCCTAGTTGTGCAGATATGGTGGTTGATAATTGTTGGAGTTTCACATAGTCATTGGGAACCAGTCAGTTTAAATGCTTTGATGTGTAGCATATTTTATATTGTCCCATTCCTCTTGTGGTTTTGACTTATTTTAGGTCCAATACATTCGCTGTTTTATCAGTTTAAATGTGTTGACACATGTTTAGACTTAACTGAAGACTGGCCGATTGTATACTTCTGTGTAAATGCTTGTATAGTCCTTATGGTTATATTTCTCTTTCCTGGAGAGTGTTGTATTTGAAGAACAAATCCATGCACACCCATCCAAATACATCTGTAACAGTTGAATACAAATAGTAGGTAAGCATAGCAGAAACACAGAAAGATTTGTATTGAAAATAAGAAATGACAAAAGAAAAATGAAGGTGCAATTTACTAAGTCATTTTGATAAAAATTGTACAGGTACAACATATATTTGGTTATCACAATAGTTCATATACATTGAGCTTGAAGCAGTGAACCAGATCACAGGGAAAGGATACACACGCTTGATAATTGTTACTTAAACAATTTCGAGGACCTTTGAGTGTGACAAGTGGTAAATGCAGTAGACTTGCACCAGTATTATTCGAATAGTCCGGTCAAATATAGACAAAGTACAAAGAGTATAAAGTTTATAAACAAGTCATCTGCTAGTCATGCAATAAGTCAAACATGTTGATTTGTATAGTCTCACAATAAATCATACAGTGATTTGAGTTATATAAACGCTGTGAAATTGACACTTATTTATGTTGACATACATGTAATAGAATCATTATTTGGTGGAATGTGTACTAACTGAATTATGGTTGTAGCTTCAGTTTCTACCATTTGTTGAATACAGAATGAATATTTCATGTAGTTTGTGAATACAGTATTACTAGCCAGATATCGAGATGTGCCCTCACATTTTTTCAATATTGAAAAGACTAGTATCGACTCAGTAGATCTGTAGGATACACCTGAAATACAAAAACACAATTACTTAATTTAATGAAATGACGAGCTAAATTAATCATGGTTCCACATAGGTTATTTTATTAGAAAACTTGGCAAACCTTAAATAGTCAAACAATCCAATTTTGTGGGTAATAAGCAACTTGTAGACTTATGTTTTTGATCATGCTTCGTTTGAAGCTTTTACAGTAAACTCGTTCAATTAATAATTGAGTCTTTGTCGTAGTCACTCTCTGCTTTTGAAACCACTCGATCTTACTTCAGGCTGCGATATATCTATAGATAGACAACTTTTACGTGAGTTTGATGCGGAGGCTTCAGCATTGAGTAATTCAGTCCAGGTCCCAGGTAGTCAAGGTCAAATTACTTCTGCTTTTTAGCGACTCGTTCACTTGTGCTTTGGTGACTCGGACGCATCAGCATTAGTAACAGACAGTGACTTCCTAGCTAAATGCAGCATCAAACTCTTTATAGTTTGTAACATGCAAAATTATGATGTTCTCTTGAATAGTACAAAATTGTGCTTAAGTGACTCGGACGCATCGGACAAAATACTAGTAAGTGATATCTGAATTTACTCCAAAATCATATTGAGGATGAAACCATCTAAAGGCGTCGGAAGCTACCCGTAAGGAGAAGAAGGAGAAGAAGAAGCAACAGAAAAAGAAAGTAGCAAACTGGCAAAATAAACAATAACTAAAAATAAACAATTAACTAAAACTAACAATGAACTACGAACAAGAACAAATGCAAACCAGTAAACTGGCAAACTGTACAATAATTGGAAATGAACAATGAACTGGAAACGAGAACAAATTCAAACCAGTAAACTGGCAAACTGAACAATAATTGAAAATGAACAATGAACTAGAAACAAGAACAAATTCAAACAAGTAAACTGGCAAACTGAACAATATTTGAAAGTGAACAATGAACTAGGAACAAGAACAAATTCAAACCAGTAAACTGGCAAACTGAACAATAATTGAAAATGAACAATGAACTAGAAACAAGTACAAATTCGAACCAGTAAACTGGCAAACTGAACAATAATTGAAACGAACAATGAACTAGAAACAAGAACAAATTCAAACCAGTAAACTTGCAAAATGAACAATAATTGAAAATAAACACTGAACTAGAAACAAGAACAAATTCAAACCAGTAAACTGGCAAACTGAACAATAATTGAAAATGAACAATGAACTAGAAACAAGAACAAATTCAAACCAGTAAACTGGCAAACTGAACAAAAATTGAAACGAACAATGAACTAGAAACAAGAACAAATTCAAACCAGTAAGCTGGCAAAATGAACAATAATTGAAAATAAACACTGAACTAGAAACAAGAACAAATTCAAACCAGTAAACTGGCAAAATGAACATTAACAATAAATGAAAATAAACAATGAACTAGGAACGAGAACAAATTCAAACCAGAAACTGGCAAAATAAACAATAACTAGAAATAAACTATAAACTGGAAACAAGAACAACTTCAAAACAATAAACTGTAAATAAAAATAAAACAGAACAAAGACACATAATAACTTACAATGAACTGAAAAGAATACAGTTCATCGCTGCAAAATGCTCCTTATGATAAGACAGAAAAAATCTACTTACATTTAAAACGTTTGAAACGGGTTTTCTGTGTCTTGCATCATTTACTTGCGACCACCTAGAAAAATACAATTAAATGAAATAACAATCTAAATAAATTATGGTAAAACTAGGTTATTTCATTAGAAAACTTGTAAAACATAAATAGTTAAACAATTCAATTTTTATGGGTAAGCAACTTGTATAATTATGTTTATGAATTCGTATGAAGCTTTCACAGTTGAATCGTTCAATTAGTAATTGAGTCTTTGTCGTAGTCACTCTCTGCTTTTGAAACCACTCGATCTTACTTCAGGCTGCGATATATCTATAGATAGACAACTTTTACGTGAGTTTGATGCGGAGGCTTCAGCATTGAGTAATTCAGTCCAGGTCCCAGGTAGCCAAGGTCAAACTACTTCTGCTTTTTAGCGACTCGTTCACTTGTGCTTTGGTGACTCGGACGCATCAGCATTAGTAACAGACAGTGACTTCCTAGCTAAATGCAGCATCAAACTCTTTATAGCTTGTCACATGCAAAATTATGATTTGTTCTCTTGAATAGTACAAAATTGTGCTTAAGTGACTCGGACGCATCGGACAAAATACTAGTAAGTGATATCTGAATTTACTCCATAATCATATTGAGGATGAAACCATCTAAAGGCGTCGGAAGCTACCCGTAAGAAGAAGAAGAAGAAGAAGAAGCAACAGAAAAAGAAAGTAGCAAACTGGCAAAATAAACAATAACTAAAAATAAACAATTAACTGAAACTAACACTGAACTAGGAACAAGAACAAATGCAAACCAGTAAACTGGCAAACTGTACAATAATTGAAAATGAACAATGAACTGGAAACGAGAACAAATTCAAACCAGTAAACTGGCAAACTGAACAATAATTGAAAATGAACAATGAACCAGAAACAAGAACAAATTCAAACCAGTAAACTGGCAAACTGAACAAAAATTGAAACGAACAATGAACTAGAAACAAGAACAAATTCAAACCAGTAAGCTGGAAAAATGAACAATAATTGAAAATAAACACTGAACTAGAAACAAGAACAAATTCAAACCAGTAAACTGGCAAAATGAACATTAACAATAAATGAAAATAAACAATGAACTAGGAACGAGAACAAATTCAAACCAGAAACTGGCAAAATAAACAATAACTAGAAATAAACAATAAACTGGAAACAAGAACAACTTCAAAACAATAAACTGTAAATAAAAATAAAACAGAACAAAGACACATAATAACTTACAATGAACTGAAAAGAATACAGTTCATCGCTGCAAAATGCTCCTTATGATAAGATAGAAAAAATCTACTTACATTTAAAACGTTTGAAACGGGTTTTCTGTGTCTTGCACCATTTACTTGCGACCACCTAGAAAAATACAATTAAATGAAATAACAATCTAAATAAAATATGGTAAAACTAGGTTATTTCATTAGAAAACTTGTAAAACCTAAATAGTTAAACAATTCAATTTTTATGGGTAAGCAACTTGTATAATTATGTTTTTGAATTCGTATGAAGCTTTCACAGTTGAATCGTTCAATTAGTAATTGAGTCTTTGTCGTAGTCACTCTTTGCTTTTGAAACCACTCGATCTTACTTCAGGCTGCGATATATCTATAGATAGACAACTTTTACGTGAGTTTGATGCGGAGGATTCAGCATTGAGTGATTCAGTCCAGGTCCCAGGTAGTCAAGGTCAAATTACTTCTGCTTTTTAGCGACTCGTTCACTTGTGATTTTGTGACTCGGACGCATCAGCATTAGTAACAGACAGTGACTTCCTAGCTAAATGCAGCATCAAACTCTTTATAGTTTGTAACATGCAAAATTATGATTTGTTCTCTTGAATAGTACAAAATTGTGCTTAAGTGACTCGGACGCATCGGACAAAATACTAGTAAGTGATATCTGAATTTACTCCAAAATCATATTGAGGATGAAACCATCTAAAGGCGTCGGAAGCTACCCGTAAGGAGAAGAAGGAGAAGAAGAAGCAACAGAAAAAGAAAGTAGCAAACTGGCAAAATAAACAATAACTAAAAATAAACAATTAACTAAAACTAACAATGAACTACGAACAAGAACAAATGCAAACCAGTAAACTGGCAAACTGTACAATAATTGGAAATGAACAATGAACTGGAAACGAGAACAAATTCAAACCAGTAAACTGGCAAACTGAACAATAATTGAAAATGAACAATGAACTAGAAACAAGAACAAATTCAAACCAGTAAACTGGCAAACTGAACAATATTTGAAAGTGAACAATGAACTAGGAACAAGAACAAATTCAAACCAGTAAACTGGCAAACTGAACAATAATTGAAAATGAACAATGAACTAGAAACAAGTACAAATTCGAACCAGTAAACTGGCAAACTGAACAATAATTGAAACGAACAATGAACTAGAAACAAGAACAAATTCAAACCAGTAAACTTGCAAAATGAACAATAATTGAAAATAAACACTGAACTAGAAACAAGAACAAATTCAAACCAGTAAACTGGCAAACTGAACAATAATTGAAAATGAACAATGAACTAGAAACAAGAACAAATTCAAACCAGTAAACTGGCAAACTGAACAAAAATTGAAACGAACAATGAACTAGAAACAAGAACAAATTCAAACCAGTAAGCTGGCAAAATGAACAATAATTGAAAATAAACACTGAACTAGAAACAAGAACAAATTCAAACCAGTAAACTGGCAAAATGAACATTAACAATAAATGAAAATAAACAATGAACTAGGAACGAGAACAAATTCAAACCAGAAACTGGCAAAATAAACAATAACTAGAAATAAACAATAAACTGGAAACAAGAACAACTTCAAAACAATAAACTGTAAATAAAAATAAAACAGAACAAAGACACATAATAACTTACAATGAACTGAAAAGAATACAGTTCATCGCTGCAAAATGCTCCTTATGATAAGACAGAAAAAATCTACTTACATTTAAAACGTTTGAAACGGGTTTTCTGTGTCTTGCACCATTTACTTGCGACCACCTAGAAAAATACAATTAAATGAAATAACAATCTAAATAAATTATGGTAAAACTAGGTTTTTTCATTAGAAAACTTGTAAAACATAAATAGTTAAACAATTCAATTTTTATGGGTAAGCAACTTGTATAATTATGTTTATGAATTCGTATGAAGCTTTCACAGTTGAATCGTTCAATTAGTAATTGAGTCTTTGTCGTAGTCACTCTCTGCTTTTGAAACCACTCGATCTTACTTCAGGCTGCGATATATCTATAGATAGACAACTTTTACGTGAGTTTGATGCGGAGGCTTCAGCATTGAGTGATTCAGTCCAGGTCCCAGGTAGTCAAGGTCAAACTACTTCTGCTTTTTAGCGACTCGTTCACTTGTGCTTTGGTGACTCGGACGCATCAGCATTAGTAACAGACAGTGACTTCCTAGCTAAATGCAGCATCAAACTCTTTATAGTTTGTCACATGCAAAATTATGATTTGTTCTCTTGAATAGTACAAAATTGTGCTTAAGTGACTCGGACGCATCGGACAAAATACTAGTTAGTGATATCTGAATTTACTCTAAAATCATATTGAGGATGAAACCATCTAAAGGCGTCGGAAGCTACCCGTAAGAAGAAGAAGGAGAAGAAGAAGCAACAGAAAAAGAAAGTAGCAAACTGGCAAAATAAACAATAACTAAAAATAAACAATTAACTGAAACTAACACTGAACTAGGAACAAGAACAAATGCAAACCAGTAAACTGGCAAACTGTACAATAATTGAAAATGAACAATGAACTGGAAACGAGAACAAATTCAAACCAGTAAACTGGCAAACTGAACAATAATTGAAAATGAACAATGAACTAGAAACAAGAACAAATTCAAACCAGTAAACTGGCAAACTGAACAAAAATTGAAACGAACAATGAACTAGAAACAAGAACAAATTCAAACCAGTAAGCTGGCAAAATGAACAATAATTGAAAATAAACACTGAACTAGAAACAAGAACAAATTCAAACCAGTAAACTGGCAAAATGAACATTAACAATAAATGAAAATAAACAATGAACTAGGAACGAGAACAAATTCAAACCAGAAACTGGCAAAATAAACAATAACTAGAAATAAACAATAAACTGGAAACAAGAACAACTTCAAAACAATAAACTGTAAATAAAAATAAAACAGAACAAAGACACATAATAACTTACAATGAACTGAAAAGAATACAGTTCATCGCTGCAAAATGCTCCTTATGATAAGACAGAAAAAATCTACTTACATTTAAAACGTTTGAAACGGTGTTTCTGTGTCTTGCACCATTTACTTGCGACCACCTAGAAAAATACAATTAAATGAAATAACAAGCTAAATAAATTATGGTAAAACTAGGTAATTTCATTAGAAAACTTGTAAAACCTAAATAGTTAAACAATTCAATTTTTATGGGTAAGCAACTTGTATAATTATGTTTTTGAATTCGTATGAAGCTTTTACAGTTGAATCGTTCAATTAATAATTGAGTCTTTGTCGTAGTCACTCTCTGCTTTTGAAACCACTCGATCTAACTTCAGGCTGCGATATATCTATAGATAGACAACTTTTACGTGAGTTTGATGCGGAGGCTTCAGCATTAAGTGATTCAGTCCAGGTCCCAGGTAGTCAAGGTCAAATTACTTCTGCTTTTTAACGACTCGTTCACTTGTGCTTTGGTGACTCGGACGCATCAGCATTAGTAACAGACAGTGACTTCCTAGCTAAATGCAGCATCAAACTCTTTATAGTTTGTCACATGCAAAATGATGATTTGTTCTCTTGAATAGTACAAAATTGTGCTTAAGTGACACGGACGCGTCGGACAAAATACTAGAAAGTGATATCTGAATTTACTCCATAATCATATTGAGGATGAAACCATCTAAAGGCGTCGGAAGCTACCCGTAAGGAGAAGAAGAAGCAACAGAAAAAGAAAGTAGCAAACTGGCAAAATAAACAATAACTAAAAATAAACAATTAACTGAAACGAACAATGAACTAGGAACAAGAACAAATGCAAACCAGTAAACTGGCAAACTGTACAATAATTGAAAATGAACAATGAACTAGAAACGAGAACAAATTCAAACCAGTAAACTTGCAAACTGAACAATAATTGAAAGTAAACAATGAACTAGAAACAAATTCAAACCAGTAAACTGGCAAACTGAACAATAATTGAAAATAAACAATGAACTAGAAACAAGAACAAATTCAAACCAGTAAACTTGCAAAATGAACATTAGCAATAAATGAAAATAAACAATGAACTAGGAACAAGAACAAATTCAAACCAGTAAACTGGCAAAATAAACAATAACTAGATATAAACAATAAACTGGAAACAAGAACAACTTCAAAACAATAAACTGTAAATAAAAATAAAACAGAACAAAGACACATAATAACTTACAATGAACTGAAAAGAATACAGTTCATCGCTGCAAAATGCTCCTTATGATAAGACAGAAAAAATCTACTTACATTTAAAACGTTTGAAACGGGTTTTCTGTGTCTTGCACCATTTACTTGCGACCACCTAGAAAAATACAATTCAATGAAATAACAATCTAAATAAATTATGGTAAAACTAGGTTATTTCATACGAAAACTAGTAAAACATAAATAGTTAAACAATTCAATTTTTATGGGTAAGCAACTTGTATAATTATGTTTTTGAATTCGTATGAAGCTTTCACAGTTGAATCGTTCAATTAATAATTGAGTCTTTGTCGTAGTCACTCTCTGCTTTTGAAACCACTCGATCTTACTTCAGGCTGCGATATATCTATAGATAGACAACTTTTACGTGAGTTTGATGCGGAGGCTTCAGCATTGAGTGATTCAGTCCAGGTCCCAGGTAGTCAAGGTCAAATTACTTCTGCTTTTTAGTGACTCGTTCACTTGTGCTTTGGTGACTCGGACGCATCAGCATTAGTAACAGACAGTGACTTCCTAGCTAAATGCAGCATCAAACTCTTTATAGTTTGTCACATGCAAAATTATGACTTGTTCTCTTGAATAGTACAAAATTGTGCTTAAGTGACTCGGACGCATCGGACAAAATACTAGTAAGTGATATCTGAATTTACTCCAAAATCATATTGAGGATGAAACCATCTAAAGGCGTCGGAAGCTACCCATAAGGAGAAGAAGGAGAAGAAGAAGCAACAGAAAAAGAAAGTAGCAAACTGGCAAAATAAACAATAACTAAAAATAAACAATCAACTGAAACTAACAATGAACTAGGAACAAGAACAAATGCAATCCCCGGAAAATGGCAAACTGTACAATAATTGAAAATGAACAATGAACTGGAAACGAGAACAAATTCAAACCAGTAAACTGGCAAACTGAACAATAATTGAAAATGAACAATGTACTAGAAACAAGAACAAATTCAAACCAGTAAACTGGCAAACTGAACAATAATTGAAAGTGAACAATGAACAAGGAACAATAACAAATTCAAACCAGTAAACTGGCAAAATGAACAATAATTGAAAATAAACAATGAACTAGAAACAAGAACAAATTCAAACCAGTAAACTGGCAAAATGAACATTAACTATAAATGAAAATAAACAATGAACTAGGAACAAGAACAAATTCAAACCAGTAAACTGGCTAAATAAACAATAACTAGAAATAAACAATAAACTGGAAACAAGAACAACTTCAAAACAATTAACTGTAAATAAAAATAAAACAGAACAAAGACACATAATAACTTACAATGAACTGAAAAGAATACAGTTCATCGCTGCAAAATGCTCCTTATGATAAGACAGAAAAAATCTACTTACATTTAAAACGTTTGAAACGGGTTTTCTGTGTCTTGCACCATTTACTTGCGACCACCTAGAAAAATACAATTAAATGAAATAACAAGCTAAATAAATTATGGTAAAACTAGGTAATTTCATTAGAAAACTTGTAAAACCTAAATAGTTAAACAATTCAATTTTTATGGGTAAGCAACTTGTATAATTATGTTTTTGAATTCGTATGAAGCTTTTACAGTTGAATCGTTCAATTAATAATTGAGTCTTTGTCGTAGTCACTCTCTGCTTTTGAAACCACTCGATCTAACTTCAGGCTGCGATATATCTATAGATAGACAACTTTTACGTGAGTTTGATGCGGAGGCTTCAGCATTAAGTGATTCAGTCAAGGTCCCAGGTAGTCAAGGTCAAATTACTTCTGCTTTTTAGGGACTCGTTCACTTGTGCTTTGGTGACTCGGACGCATCAGCATTAGTAACAGACAGTGACTTCCTAGCTAAATGCAGCATCAAACTCTTTATAGTTTGTCACATGCAAAATGATGATTTGTTCTCTTGAATAGTACAAAATTGTGCTTAAGTGACACGGACGCGTCGGACAAAATACTAGAAAGTGATATCTGAATTTACTCCATAATCATATTGAGGATGAAACCATCTAAAGGCGTCGGAAGCTACCCGTAAGGAGAAGAAGAAGCAACAGAAAAAGAAAGTAGCAAACTGGCAAAATAAACAATAACTAAAAATAAACAATTAACTGAAACGAACAATGAACTAGGAACAAGAACAAATGCAAACCAGTAAACTGGCAAACTGTACAATAATTGAAAATGAACAATGAACTAGAAACGAGAACAAATTCAAACCAGTAAACTTGCAAACTGAACAATAATTGAAAGTGAACAATGAACTAGAAACAAGAACAAATTCAAACCAGTAAACTGGCAAACTGAACAATAATTGAAAGTGAACAATGAACTAGGAACAAGAACAAATTCAAACCAGTAAACTGGCAAAATGAACATTAACAATAAATGAAAATAAACAATGAACTAGAAAGAAGAACAAATTCAAACCAGTAAACTGGCAAAATAAACAATAATTGAAAATAAACAATGAACTAGAAACAAGAACAAATTCAAACCAGTAAACTGGCAAAATAAACAATGAACTAGAAACAAGAACAAATTCAAACCAGTAAACTGGCAAAATGAACAATAATTGAAAATGAACAATGAACTAAAAACAAGAACAAATTCAAACCAGTAAACTGGCAAAATAAACAATAAAAGAAAATAAATAATGAACTAGGAACGAGAACAAATTCAAACCTGTAAACTGGCAAAATAAACAATAAATGAAAACAAACAATGAACTGGAAACAAGAACAACTTCAAAACAATAAACTGGAAATAAAAAACTGAACAAAGAGGCGTAAAAGATAATAATGAGCTGGAAAGAATATAGGTCATCGCTGAAGACTAAATTATTAAGTAAATGCTCCCTATGATAAGACAGACAAACATACTTACATTTTAAACTTGACAAACGCCTTTTCTGTATATTGCACCATTTAGTTGTGTCAACCTAAAAAGGTAATGTGGTAAAATGGAGAATGGTATCAACACAAGATATATACAACACAGCTCATTCCAAGTACTGAAAAAAAATAATTGTACATCTCATACCGGTTCTCCATAATCAAACATTTCAAGAACATTTGTTTTGTGGATGCAGAAGCTCGGTGATATTTGTCAATATAAAACTTTCAAGGACCTGTGACCATGATGAAGTGGTATCAGGCAAGATCGAATAGTCCGGTATAAGCAAGACATATCTTTCCTTGACTATTTGGCAAAATGGAGATTTTGCTCCACATATGGAAGGTACGTTAGTTCTAGTTAAAGACAGTGTAGTTGAGTTTTCGGCCTTGTATTAAGGGTCTTGCTCAGGGATGCCCAACCTTTATCTAAAGTACATGTACACGTATATGCATTTTTCATTAAATGTTGTCAGCTACACACCTTAAGGAAAATCAACTATACGCCATGAGTTTTGCACGTTTTGGTCAACCATAATTTAAAAATCATAGTCTTTTGTAGTCAGAATAGAGGCCATTATCAGGAAATGTGACAGTGTCTATATAAAAAGCATGCGCAGTAACAAAGCAATAAGCGTAAAACTTGTAGGCCTACCTAAACGTAAACATTATACACATTATACCGACGTCACCGGTCGGGTGACTGCAATAGCTCCCCTCATTATTCGATTTGTGAAGCCAAAAGAGCATTTATATTCATAAAAAATGACTCACTCAGTTGCAAGAAACAAGATGATCGTTTGTATGTGGTTCTTCTGCCAACAGTGTAATCAGCATGCAACATATATGAGTACCACCAACTCTCCCAATCAGGCGGCGGTGTCATTCTGAAATACATGTAGTTTGAAAAGAAAATATTAAAAAGGCTGTACCTACAAAAAATAGTGTTTTTATATACATGCGTACACCAAAGTGACAGAATTGGTAGAAGTAGAAGTACAACGTTGTGGTGCCAATGTTTGCGCTCAACTAATACAAACTGTAGTGCAATTACATGGCCATCCGGTCCTGTCCTTGCCAGATCAGCCAATGAACCCTAGCTGACTTCGCGGAAAGAGCAAGGTGTAAAGCATCATACATTGTACATAGGTTTAAAGTCTCATCCGAAATATCATTATTAAATTTAATTGAGTCAACCCTGGGACTCGAAAACCCAACCCGAGATCAGAAGTATCGTGCTTTATCGACTGAGCTACATTTAGTAAGCGGACTGACTGTTCGTCAATGGACTAACACTGACGCCCTACTAGTATATAGCGGCCTCAAACATGTGGACTTTTTCGGGCAAACTGTAACAAGCGGTAACATAATCGAATACTATATTTAAGGTAATATCCAACATTTTATTATCCATTCTTTCAATGGTCAAATGAAGTACATCGTACATTGTCCAATGTCTACCTTTTCAGACTAAATAACTTAATAAGACTTAACAGTTCATAATAGAACGAAATAAAAGTATCAATTACTTTAATAAATATAGATTAAACAGTGCAAACTACACTTACATTATTATGTAGCTAATACGAATGTGCCATAATCCTGTACAAAACTCTACTTCATGTCAGCTACACGACGTACACAGGTATAAACATTCAAATAAATACACCTGAAATTTCCGTGATCTGTGTTTAGGTGACAACACGTGATAGATCAAATGTGTACCCAAGCAATTACATTCGCCCAAAGCGAGTAAATTTTAAATAATGGAGTATGTAAAGCACGCATGGTAACAAGAAGGGTGATCGATTGTCGTTATAAACGGTATAATCAGTATGTTATGGCTCAGCAGTCGACTCTAGACCCTCTGAGAAAACATAAATATAGCTAAGCAGACTTCGTCTGAGCATAAAAAATGCAGCTTGTCTATCACTTTCTGGGGAAGAAGCTGGTCGGACGCGTACATAAAAGATGCTAACAGTTATACTGCCATTGAAAGGTGTAACTTTAAAACCATACGTGATTTATACAGTGTGACAATATCACGTGACGTTTGGCTACATATCCAAGACGACATTAACACAATGACAACACATGAGTATTTCAGAGAAATTTGCAAAGACATAAAATACTTATAAAGGCTATAATTTTCTTTTCGAAGTGAAGCAAATTTCGTCTTGACTCTGTAACACATACATAATTTATTATGTAGTCACGTTGCATTGCTACCCTATTTACAGAGGGCGAATTAATCGGCGATGATCCGGTTTTAGATTATTGCAGGTTTTATAAATCAGACATTTTAGTACCACACCAGGATCTAACTGATTTCAGTTTACAGAGATGCCCAGGATTCGAATTCCTTCTGTACCACATATGGGGATCCCTGGGGCAAACATAACACACGGTGCACCACTCGACCAAGGTGTAAATTGGTACCCAGATGTGAGGACAGTGTCTGTTCTTGCTCGATGTTTCCTTGTCATCGTATCCCGATGTTGGCAGCACACAAACTAGCAGCTTAACCGTTGAAATGCTTAAATGGGCCTTCGGGAACTGGTGACTTTTGAACAGAATTCATTAAAAGATCCGAATTCACGGGTTCTAAATTTGGTTATTGAACCTAAGCAGGGATGTTGTGTTAAAATGAGGTAATGCCACGATGGATTCCAAGTTGGGGATGTATTTAGTATCTTGATGCGAGATTATGATCTCGATTTAACTGACTAGAAGTCTAGTGGGGAGCGGTGGCCTAGAGGTAGGGCGCGTGCTTCGGGATCGAGAGGTCCCGGGTTCGATCCTCCTCTGGACCACTGGTTAATTTCTCTGAGCAAGACCCACAGCTCAACTCCACCATGGTGTAAAATGGTACCTGTGTATATTCCTGGGCGCCGCAGATCGATTTTGGCTGCCACACCACAGGAGAGAAATAGTCTCCCCAGGGAGACACGACTGTAGGTTTCCATATGTAGCCCAATGACCAGGGGAAGTTGAAATGGCAAAGGGTGCTTGAGCGGCCTAACAGCTGAAAAGAGCCCTAGAAAATTGGTAACTTTTTTTTTTTAGGCGCCATTCATGAGGATGGTTCAATTGGTTTAGGTTTATGGTAAAGAAACATGTTTATATACACAGTTATTTGTTGAAATGTCCAATAATACACCTTTATATTCTTTCTAAATATTGAAACATGATGATAAGACAATTTAAGTGAAAACGGGTGATCTAAGGGAGATAATAAGCCCTAATATGCAGAAGTAGCATGGGTGTCCGTTTTCAACACAATGAATGATTCTTATTCAGTGTGTCCAATTATGCTTATTAATTACAAGAGACAGTATACAGATTAGAGACTAGAAAACGCTTGTATATACATGTACTACAAAACCATGCAATTAAGTAATGTGCATATCTATCTCAATACAACTGCATACTCTTGACTCGATATACAAATGCTAAATAATTATTATTATCCTACCCAATGTAGAAATCACAGTTTTTCCAAAATAGCCATCACGGCATTCCACACTTGAACATACAAAGGCCTTAGCCATAAACTGTTTATTTTATTTTTTTTATATCAAACATAATAAATAAATAATTATATAAATTATGCTGGTGCATGTTTTACTGAAGTTTTCGTCACGTAAAATACAAAAGATACTCATCTATCGATACCAGAATACAACTAACTTGAACGACAGACAATCAGGATTCCGTAAAGACCACTCGTGTCAAACTGCTTTAATAAGAATTATTGATGACTGGATTTCAGCTGTAGACAATAATGAAATAGTTGGCACACTGCTCATTGATTTAAGTAAAGCGTTTGACTTAGTAAACCATGATATTTTACTACAAAAGCTTTCATTATATGGTATTCAGTTTTCAACATTAGATTGGTTTAAATCCTACCTCAATTTTAGAGGTCAAAAAACATTTTTATCTGGCAAATATTCTGGCCCTGGTAATGTTTTAGCAGGTGTTCCACAGGGCTCAGTTCTTGGCCCGCTATTGTTTTTGATATATATCAATGACTTGCCTCTGTCACTTTCACATTCTATTGCCGACATATTTGCTGATGATACCACCTTATCAACTCACAGCAAGTCTTTAGATCATGTAATATTTTCACTTACCAGAGATTTATTGCATGCTGATCAGTGGTGTAAACTTAATCAAATGTCTATTAATTCTAAAAAATCCCAGGTTTTATTTATAACAAGTAAACGAAATAAACATCAAATTGTTGAATCCAATATCAACATTCCTTTTCAAGGTAATTCAATTGAAGCTACTTCATCAGCAAAGCTATTAGGTATCACAATTAACGATAGCCTATCTTGGGCAGACCATATCAATAATGTGATAAAGAAATGTAATTCCTATTTGTACCTCTTATCTAGAATTAAAAACTTTCTTTCGATTGAAACTAGAAAACGTTTTTATAATGCATACATTCTTCCCCATTTTGACTTTTGCTGTATTATATGGGGAAATTGTACTAGCAGTCTTGAAGATAAACTTATAAAATTCCAGAAAAGAGCGGCTAGAGTAATTCTTGATAGCGATTATTCTACTCCTTCAACTGCTCTATTTTCAAAACTTAAATGGATGACATTTCATGAGCGTGTTATTTATCAGAAAGCTATCCAAATGTACAAGACTCTCAGAGGAGATGCACCAGATTATCTTCAGAATGCATTAACATTTACTACAGATATTCATTCACGACTGTTACGTTCTTCTTCTACATACCAATTGTACAGTCCAAAACCCAACACCGAGTTACTTCGCCATACTTTTGTTTTCTCTGGCACCTCAATATGGAATTCTTTCCCTCTTTACATCAAAAACTCTACTTCTATTCAACATTTTAAAACTTTATATCTACGCTGGGTGAAGTCATCATACTTTGAAACATCCCATGCTATTGCTACAACCTAATGACTGGCTAGCAAACTTCATGCAAACATTACTATTGCAGGTATAATAATCTATATATCCGTCAGCATAATTATTCCTTTGTGTATTATGTTTTTAAAATGCCATTGCTTTAAGTATATTGATTATGTCGTTCACATGTATAATGATACGCTGGCTCCTATGGTGTTTCTATATCGGATTAAGCGTTTTTGTTTAATTACAGCTGTAGATATTGTCTTGATAAAGTTTCTATAATTATGCATAGGTATACCTTTTTTTCAAATCCTTTCACTGACACTCTTTTATGAATTTTTCAACTTATATTGTGAGACATCATAGGCGCCAAAATATCAAAATATCAAATATCATTGTTTTCTTGGCATAGTTATTTTTCTAGTTCATTGTTCATTGTTCATTGTTGAGGATCTTATGGAAGATTGATTGTTCAGTATATTGTCAAATAAGTTTCCTCGTAAAATAAAGTCTTTATTATTATTATTATTATTATTATTATTATAACATGAGTCATGAATGTTTGTCGTGACGTACCCTCACATATTTCAATTCTAGTAGGCGCCGACACCATATGCCCTTGGTTGCCTCAGTTAATCCGTAGAATCCGTCTGAAGAAGATAAAACTAACATTACATTTAAATTATAGCTAAACTAATTATGTTATTAGTTATTACTATGATATATGGGAAAATATATAAGTTTATTATTCGTGATAGTATTAATGTATAATCAGAAGTCATTCATTTATTATTCGAGAAGAAAATGGAGCATTGTACCGTTAAAACAAACGAACACACTGTTTTATGTCAATCAGTCTCCGAGTTACGTATGTACTATATGTAGTACCTTATACAGTTAAATTATTCAAACAGTGAAGTCTTTGTCGTAGTCACTCTCTTCTTTTGAAACCACTCGATCTAACTTCAGGCTGCGATATATCTTTAGATAGACAACTTTTACGTGAGTTTGATGCGGAGGCTTCAGCATTGAGTGATTCAGTCCAGGTCCCAGGTAGTCAAGGCCAAATTACTTCTGCTTTTTAGCAACTCGTCCACTTGTTGTGCTTTGCTGACTCGGACGCATCAGCATTTGTAACAGACAGTGACTTCCTAGCAATTTGCTGTATAAAACGCTTTATAGTTTAGTACATACGAGTTATTACGACTAGATAATGTCTACGGGAATGGTCTCCACTGAATGGACACCCAAAAGCCAATGGAAGGACCCCAAGACACTCTGAGATAGACCCATAGCACCATTTGAAGGACTCATAGACATCCATTGTCCAGGGTTCTTCCTATGGCATTTAGGAGTCCGATCAGTAGTGTTTAGGGGTCCTTCCATGGGATTCTAGGGGTCCTTCCAATGGTCACAAGGATTCTACTAGAAATGTCTACGGGGTTATTCTAGGACATTATATGTACTATTAGAAACCTAATTATTTGCCACCCGGTCTCCGGAATATCGAGCAATTTAGTTGATTACAAAAGCTAAAATTCTATCTTCGAGTATTGGTCATTTGTAAAGAAACAGCCTAATGGTTCCATAGAGGTTCGCTTAATAAATTCCCCAAAACTCGTTTAATATAAATTTATATTAATTGAGAACTCGTGATAGATCCTCTATGTGTGTAATGGATGATCGGAAAAAGTTGTGGGAGCAATAATGTGAAAACTGAGAGTACATGTATATAGTTTATCAACGTGTCGCCTGTGAACATTTTATAACAACATGAATATTTAAATACTACTAAGACTACTTAAATATGCAACCATTGAGCTATTAACACTACGTATATATCGCGAAATCACATTTAGAATTTAAATCTGTTTAAATAATAACGGTATCACATATGAGCGCTAAATGTAACATCATATTAAATATTTAAAGACTTATCCGCCACATACGCTCCACTTGGTACTTCGTAGCTCAGTGGTTAGTGCACTGGGTTTAAATCCAAATGAGGCACACATTTGCTTGCCATATTCAACAGAAAGTTTACTGGCAAATAAAGGCTATGCTCGGCATGGTGATATTCATTGATAACATTATTGTAGTAGTGAAGCATGTGCGAATTAGAAATATACTTAGCAACTTTTCTAAGTCCTCACTTATATTTCGGTATATAACTTTGTCAAACATGTTAATATCTCAATCAAATTTGGTTATACTATGCGTCAATTATCAGTTGTCAAAATTGTACAACAAAAAGTTGAGTTTGATATGCATTTATTAAATTGAATCAATTTTCACATATCAACAAAGGGAGGTAAAAGTCACAAATTCATATTTTGATACAATTGATGACCACTTTGTAGTTTGATTATTCCACTTGCAGTCATGGGCATGAGTCATAAGCTTTGTTGAATGTATCGATTTGTTGATTTTTACCATCTGTACGTAAATTGCAGTCACGTCTCCGAAAAGCGTTATATTACGTAATAACGTCACTTCAATTCCAAAGGCTCTCGCAACCAGCATAGTTAATTTGACAAACAATACGTTTACCTTTCTTTATATACTTATAAACACGTTTACGTTAAAAAACCAACCAATCAGAGATGTTTTGGGTAATTGTTCGTACACGTCGGCAGAATATAACACTATGCACATTAAAGACGTCACGTCATCTTTGTTCTGACATAATCTGACGCATAACTGTGATGTTGTAATTAATTTTCGAATGTTTTTCAAACGTGGTGTGTCCATGGGCATAATTTGGAAGTGTTTGGAACAAATTATGTGTGCGTGTAATTGCGTGGAGGCAGAAAAACATGAAACGCACGTGCATCTCAGACCGAACAAACCATGTGACGTATGGCTTGTTTTTGACGCGGATTATTTTGACTGTCTTGTATAAACTTTACTTGAGAAATTTCAGCACGTTACTGTTTATAATAAAAAAGTTATAAATCAATGGAAATGAGAACTTAGAAAAGTTGTTAAGTATATTTTATAGTATGATACGGATGCCTCCACTGTCTTGCCACTTGACCATATCGAGTGACATAAGTCATAAGTCACTAATAGGTACCACGCTGGCTATTCTTGTACAAACAGCGTATTTTCATTTGATAGTCTGGGGACTTGACTAACCACGAGTTTATGAGAATGCTTGCTGGCTAATAACAGTTAAAGGTTTGATTGATGTAACACAAATACAATGTATTTATATATATACATGTACAGTGTACGAGAGGTGTTCAACTTATTTATGAACAGAAAATGAGCATCAATATTGTGTTACTCTAACAATGAAATTGGATAAAAACTTTTATATTGTATAAAGTAGTGTATCAAGAAGTATAGATAGTAATTGTAAATGCTAATAAGTTACGGTTAAATCACAATCAACATTAGGGTAGAGGGTGTTTTTATTTGCGTTTTGAAGGTCCAAAACTCGTAAAAATTACGTTTACATTTTCCTTCTTTAATCGTTGTTGTAGTATCAACCAGGTGGAAAATTATATTGTTAAAGCATGAGAAGACTTCGACATATACTGTTTGGTTATAATATATATCAAAGTTATATTTTTAAGTTTTTTTATTTGGTGTTGTTTATGGTGACTTGAAGCTGAATCTGGACGAAACAATATGTTCTTGGAACAGTCACTAGGAACGATACGTAACACTTTTTTGTTGAAAACCTTATTTGAAACGGTACGTATATAGACCTTAGCCTTCAATTTCGTCAATTTGATATTGATTTTGATGTGCGTATTTCCATAACAACAAACCGAATGCCTTTCCATGAAAATGGCCGCGAACACACAATGCTGGACAAACATGAAATTCTCCCTATCCCTGTGACCTTTTCTAAAATAGCATACCATAATCTATCATAACATTCTTTAAGATTTCAGCATTGCTTCCTCATAATGAAACAATTTTTCCACATAATGTTGTTTATTTCGCATTTCTAGATTCCAAGACTTTTGGATGCGAGGCATGTTTTTCTTGATTTTCAGCGTAGAAACTTCGCATTTTCCCAGAACTATGCATTAAACTGTTTCAAAATAATGTCACTGATTGTTTCTATGGACACTCCTATCTGTGGTACTATTCCACGTTTTGCTAATGGATTCATCATAGATATCATAAAACCAATTTAACTTTATAGTGTAGGTTTTGGCAATGTTGGACACTTTTCAATTTTTGGTGCCATTTCACCATTACTGGAAACAGAACTTTAATAACGCATCTTACGACAAATATTACTGATGTTCTCATTAAAAATGCAAATAAAAATTTACCAACACTTTCTTGATGCTAATAAAAGGGCCATTTTGCCTTAAAAACAGGAAAAACAACATCATCTACTAAATTGTTGTTTTAAGCTTTAACCAAATGAAATATACAATGTATGATGAGCATATGTTCAACTTAAAACAATTTCTCGCCTGGTTTAAAAAAGATATTTCAATTATTTTCAGTCAATATTGCACAATCGGTGTTCATGTTTTGTTCATAAATAAGTTGAACACCTCTCGTATAGAGAAACAAATGCAAAATCTCATCATTTCAAGGAACACGACTTTACTAACACAAGTCAGATCCAATTCAATGTTTTTAGCTGGGAAAACTGTATCATTGATAAAGACAATTTGAAGCGAAAACAATTTGTTTTGGAAATTACAGGTATATATCACATGACTTTCCTTGTATCCAGGTTAGTATAGCCAGTACGTATAAAGTTATACGTACCATGTGTAGTATAAGGTATTCAATTAGTAATACTAATGAGGGAACTATAATATTCGAAAGATCCGCGATATCTACAGTTAACTTAGTTACGCCCAGTTAAACCAAGATAAACATATTTTACCTGTCGGACGAGCATATGTTTATAACCGTTATCATTTGACTTTGATCAGAGTGTAGCAGGCAGTTTGTTTATACGTTGACTACTTTCTGTGTGCAATACGAGTCGTTAAGATACGCAGCATGTATAGATGACCCAGCGTACCGTGCCGAGCAAAAACATGCGACTTCATATATCAGCATGGTTATTAGTAAATGCAGGTTCGTTTTAAGTTTCTTAGGACTTTTTTACTTGTGTAGATTGTTTTACTGCCAAGCACATTACACTAATCATCGTGTAGGGCTCCAGCATCAACATCTATAACATGTTTCTATGAACCAACAATCAGCAAACTCATTACTATACTTTCATCTAGGATCCGCTTTCTCTATTAATTAGAAAAACAAATAACAGCGTGAACGTTTTTATGCTCGTCTGTCATCAAGCGGATCAAATGTGGTATTTAGTTAACTGAGCGGACTAACGACGAATGATTTGTAATGAGCATTATCCACTGAAAAAAGTCTAAAATTCTTATATTAATGTCTGTCCCCGATGCGGTGAATTTCATTAATTTCACGAATGAACTAGACACAAAAACTCCACTCGCAGAAATGAGACGTATTTCGTTAAATAGTTTTAATCCATGAATTTAAGAAACCACAAATTTTCAAATTTACCAAAATCCGGGAAATTTGATACCCGCGAATTAATTATTTAGTGGAAATTTGTAATTATGCATAGTCAAAGTATTTTAAACAAAACTTGGTACATGTATCAATAAATGTTAAAACCCAAAACAAAAATAGAAGTAGAGCAATAAAACCAATTTACTGTTAAACAACATTATTATATGTCTTGTCCATTATTTGTGGAACTTTTTTTGTAAAACACTGTTTGAATTATAAAAGAAACTAATATAAATAAAATATGATTTTAAGCATTATTCAATATGTGTTTTTAATTTATTTAATGAACGTACGAATCTATATTTTAATCCTTTTATGGAACCCCCTATCTTGCGGATTATCGAGTTCGTTTTTTATTAGTGCGAATGTACTGTGTAGAGTAACGTACAGGGTGTTTCCAAATTTATGTAACAGTTTCGAGAGTTAGGAAAAACCGTTACTATTTAATGTTATATTAAAATTTTGAAGAACGAAACATGCAGTTGAAAAATGATATTTCAAAATTTATTCAGTATTAAACCCTTTGATATTTTAATTTCCCCTGTTCATTGGGCTACCTAATGACATCTACGTGCAAGTTCCCTGGGAAGATTATTTCTTTCCTGTGGGTGTGGCTCTTCATTCGCCCCTAGACATTATTGACCGGGTCTGACTGTTAACCATGGAAGCCTAGCTAAACGAGCCATTGCGACCGATAAGCATTACGGAAAAGATCATTATTAAGGTTAATATAGAAGTCTTGTCTCGGCGAAACACAACGAAGCAGTGGACGTCACAAGACATCATGATTGTTACTGAGTATATAGAGCTTCGAACGTTCACGTAATTCATTCTGATTTATTAGTATGTTTCTCAGCAATCCGTAGGTGTTTGAATGATATACAGGAAAATAACACGGCCCCTTCACGATTAAAGCCTATGTCCAACGGAGTATATTTTGCACTAGCGATGTTCTCCCGGCTTGAATGAATTAGTTTCGTGAGGCATCAAAAACAGGGATTTCATATTTTTTCTCAAAACTTCCCCTAGACAACGAGAACCCTTTTCTCGATGGATTTCGAAGCCCATTTATTAAATCGGGGGTACATCGCCGAGGCAAAATTGCTCAGTGGGACCTAGGCATCAACTTGATTCATTCCGGGAAAAGCAGTTAAGGGCACTGGACGTTTTTAACAGAAACCCTGTTCAAATTGAGAGCGTATTCATTTACAGCAAATTTGTAACATTCACATTAAGAGTTTATTAACTTATTCATTATTAATATAACATAAACAAAGGTTGACTATTTTGTTTCTAAACTGTTTTAACAACATCAGGCCGTACAATAGCGGATCAGTTACATATTGATGATGCTGATGTTGATGTTGAACAGTATCTAAAGATTAGTTTCTCCATGAACAAAACAAGATGTTTATCACATAATGCTGTAAAATCATTCATTTTCGTGGGTATCTAATTTCTCGGATTTTTGTTAAAAACGGTAATTTTAGTGGTTTCTAAACTTCGCGAATTCAAATATTCTAGTCTATTATGCCAACTCTCTTGTTATACACATTTAAGTCGAATTGGGTTGAATTATTCGAGGGGATTTGATTCCACAATTTACTTTATCCGTTTTATCAAGGAATAGCATCCTCATAAATCAGGGGTTACTGGTTAGTCAAGTCTCCATAAGAACTGATTTCAGATGAAAAATTAGTCTGGTTCCCGCTACCTAAATCATACATTACATTACTGTTAAGATTTAGGGCAGGGAACCAGACTAATGAAAAATACACTGCTTGAATGAGAATGACGAAAGTTATCCACTGCGAATGTTAATAATTTTACCACAATATGTGCGTTAGAAGGCGTTAACGGTGAAACACGTGAAACACGAGAAACACGAGACGCACGAGCTTATAGGAGAGAAGCAGGTAAATATCCCTCACTTCAATATGATGGATTCAGCAGATGTTAGCATCACTTCCTCGTGTAAAGCTACCATCATTCTTTGATGTGTGTACTGACAGGCTAGGCTTACTGTAGATTTTATATTCACTGGAACAAGCTATCCACACTTGTCTGTTTATCGTATTGTTTTTCAACTTCCAGAAGAAAATATTTATCTGCTGGAGACGATCTAAGTTTTCTATGTTGTATTTTGCGCCTCCGGGATAATACAAGCTTGCAGTATAATGTACATTTTCCTGCAATTTAGGAGTTGAGGTTTTGCGAACTTAATGAATTCATTATAATAATGTGTTATCATTATGAATTAATTAGCATTACCAATTTCGCGCAGCAATAAAAAGTGCGAGTAATGTAAGCGAGTTACGAGTTTGGGATTTATGTAATATAGTAGTGCCTTTACTTCTAAGAAGATGTGTAGTTGGTAACTGCTTCAGCTAACAGCAATAATACGGTGGTACATTATTTAACATCGGTACTCCTCGGATATTAGTGCTAATTGTCATCATAGATGACATCATAGTTGTCAGTCAGGACATCACGTGCTATATAACATCACGTGCTATATGACATCACGTGCTATATGACATTTTGTGCTATATGACATCACGTGTTCTATGACATCACGTACTCAATGATATCACGTGATCTATGATATCACGTGATCTATATGACATCATTAGATTATACAAATATGGAGGTAAGTCATTTATATAAATAAAGGGCTGATATATGCCCAGCATGTTGCACAATCATTTTTCTTACGAAATAAAATTTAATTATTATAATGTCGATTAAACATGTAACGAACACCATGACTGTTTGCGGCGCTGATGACGCTACGTCAATATGTATTTTATTGAAGTGTAATATTAATGTTCATTAGATGCGTCAGATCGGACAGCATCAAGTTGTAATATGCCCCATATCCACTGTAATAGACGGTCATGTCATTCGCAAGTGCGACAAGTAACTTAACAACAGGAGTTACTGTAATGCTACGGTCACAATGACCGTACGATATCCGTACGAGTCCAAAATATTTCAAATTCTAACGGTATTTGTACGTTCTTAGTATCTGGTCACAGCTCGTACGGACCTCGTTAGAATAAAAGAGAACGTCTCGTGCGAGGTCCGTACGGACATGGTCATCTTTGTACGGATACTCGTACGGAGATCGCACGGGGCTCACACGGTACTCGTAGATCAAACGCAGCTCGCAAGTCACTTTTACTATGTCCGTTAGGTTCTCGCACGATGGCCGTACGAGGTCCGTGCGACAAGAACAAATTCCTCTGCACACTTCAATTTTCCCTGGTCACATTAATACGATCTCCGTGCGAGTCGAAAGTTAACAATCCCCACGGACAGCCAACATTTCAGTAAAAACGAGTTGTGTTTACGGCGCACCAGACAAAAAAAGTTGTAGTTTGTTTGCAATCTGACTTCAACTTAATACTCATCAGCGTCACAAGGACATCTCCTGAAGAGAGACTTGGATGTAGCAAGTTTCGGAATGATTTGTGAGTGGTGTACACGGTGTCCCAAAAGGTGATCTAATAAAACTGTAATTTTGTCCATTTGTTGTTATGCAATTATCAACATTATTTTTCAACTGTCCGTCTTAAATAGTACCATTATTTGGGACGCGAACATATTGACCTCTAAGACGTTAGAAAAAAGCCAGTGAATGGTACCTCGCGTCGGACCTAAATTTTATATAGAATAATGAGTTATTTAGAATACAAAGTTATTATATCAGAACAATTTGCATCATTCAATCGTTTGTTGTCGAGATAAGAGCACCGTTCTTCAAATCAATCACGGGAATCTCTAACTTGCTTTTAAATGAATTCTTAATTATTGTTTTACATACTGATGACATGTATGGTTTGTAGAAGATCATGAACTGACCACAGGTGGCAGTATCAGTGTTTGGTCCGCAAACGATTAAAATATATATTTATATATATATCTATGTATAAATTTCCGTACTGAGCTAATATACTATCCCTTGATAGTGTACATGGAGTTAGATAGACAATCGATATATATACGGTCCATGTAGTGTATTAGCTCAGTGACGGATTTTTTTCTTTTCCAAACACTGATACTGCCACCTATGGAACTGACCTGTTACAGTGCAAAGGTCTGAGCGATTATATCACAGACTACACGTTTTAATACCCCAATTTGTTCATCATTTCAATATAATTATACTTAAAGTGCTGATTCTTTTATCAAATGAATGGGTGAAAATTTGGGGATGTCATGCTTTTTTGTGGTATAATTTCTTAGTCCTGTGTACAGTGTTACATGGCATGTCGTTATAAATGTTTTTTTTTCCTACACAGCTCAATTTTTGTACGAAAGTTGATTTGTTCCATTGCAGTAACACAATCAGAATCAGCGGTACTAGAAACTATATTTGAGGCCCACATGGAAGATTGGGCAACCAAATGTGTAGCCTCGTTAAATAAAGTCTTTACTTACTTACTATCAGGAAATACTTTCTTAGGATTACTCTGTTAGTTAGTAATGCTACGGTCGCAATGCTCGTACGATGTCCGTACGGATTTACCAACTCGTACGAGTCTGAAATATTTTAATCCTAACGGTATTTGTTCGTTCTTAGCATATGGTCACAGCTCATATGGGTCTCGTACAAGTTGTACGGAATGTATAGTTTTCACCGGATCACCGAGTCCTCTACGAGTTGTGAAAATACGTACGATGCTCGTACGAGTCTCGATATCCGTACGAGTTCCGTGCGGGCTCCGTACGGACGTCGTGCGAGTTCAGAAAAAATCAACTCGTACGGAGCTCGTAGGGCAAATGTGACTAGTGTATTAGTTCAGACTATCGTTCTGATACAAGCTTCAGAAAAAACACACGATTTTAACTGTTATAAACATAAGACGTTTGAGAATGTAATTGAGTTCAACATTAACAATGTTTTATAGAACTTGTCATCATTTGTTAAAATGAATTTAAACTTGGGTGTTTAATATGCTGTAAGCGCTTTGATAAAACAGTACTACGAACCTTAAAGTATCTAAAACTTTAAAGGGAAACTATCTAATATCAAAATCAGAAAAAAAAAGATCAATCATTACAGAGCAAACTTTTGGGAACATCCGGACTCTATTTCTAACCGTTTAGAATATTCAGACCAGGTTGTTAAAGAGATCTACAAGAAAATTCGGATTTATGATTTTATATTTTATTGACTTTCTCTCGATGTTTACCTCTGGCGTATGTTGGAGTACATTAAAATGATTGACTACATCCACTGTAATCTATAGCATGTGTTATCTAACCTTGTATATCATTTACATTTAACTATCTTCATCAGAGATTTTATACCCTCGATATTTTAGAAACAGTTTTACATTATACTGCCGTTAATTAAGGTTGGAATGTTAAATAAATCCACCAGAAAACCTAGTACATATGTATTGTTGGTAATGCATCTTTGATAACCAGCAAAATGTGTATAATAGATGAAGTGCGTGCAGTTACTGTAGTACATTTTGTTAATGGGATATGCTCGACTTATTGCTTGAAATGTTCTCTCATTTCAAATAACATCTGGCGAATTAATACAATATGCATACATACGTGTTTCGATTGTTTTTTTTTAGAATTCTAGATATCGTTTCGTAACATTTAGTCTGAAAATAACCCGTAAATGCGATTTACGTAAATTTATACGAATTATACGGAAACGTGAGAAGACAATACGGAAATATGCGAACAATACGGAAATGTACGAACATTTCGGAAATAAGCGAAACATTTAATCACTTGCTTAGAATGAGAAGGTCTTAACTTACGACTTATAAGACTCATATATATTTGAAATCTGCAATACAAAGTGCGTCTTATGAGCCTATTGAAATAAAAAAGAACTTGTCATGTTGACCATACTGAAGTCCAAACAAAGTTGTTGTTTTTTCCATACGTAAAGAGTAGGGTTCAGACTTTTTGTTTTTTTCATTTTTTTTTAAATATCGACCTTCTCATTCTAAGCCAATCTTTATATAAATGCGCAACAGCTACATATAATTATTGAAATTCAGATTCATCAAATTTGCAAAAGTTGAGATTCCTACTTGACATGCATCTGGCTGTATAACTGAATAATAAATACAAATGAACATACTAATATTAATGTGCATTCTTTAGTTACGTATTGGTATAGTTGATGCTGAACTCGATAAAAAATCTGACTGTGTGAACACCGGCCTCTAGCATGGTAGGTCGAGGGTTCGATCCAAGCCGCAACAAAGTAATTTACAGTTAAGAGTTTTAGACAAAATGTATGCCTTGTTGTAGATAGATTCGATGGTAAGCGGTTGTCTTAACTTAGATAAACCTAGTTTACTTGTCGGGCGAGCATAAGCTTATAACCGTTTTCATTTAACTTTGATCGAGTTGTATACCAAGCGCAATCTATGATCACTGAACAAGCAACAACAATAAAAACACCAAACATCATTAGTATAAATAAAGTATACACATAGAGTGGAACTCCACATGAGTTAACTGCAGCATTAATTACACGGATACACTTCAACTAGATTCCCTTTGATCTGCATTTCATGGGAATATCTTGGCGCAGATGTAAACGTCGTATATTAATTTCCTCATAAGCCGCAGCATTTCGGTCCTTGCTTTATGATTGCAGTACGGAATGTTTGCAGTAATTTATCACCATCCACATCCACCTCAATACTGGTAAACTCATCATTTCTACCATAGCATATAAACCTATAAATATTCGCGATTGTTTGTTTTTCGTTGATTTCACAAATGAACTAGATTGCGAAATTAAGTCCCCACGCAACATCTACGTAAGATGCGTAACATGAGATTAATCCAATAATTCAAGAAACCACTATATAATTATCACAGGTAACAGTATCATTGAAAAAGAGTAAAACGAAGAAAAAATGTAAAATTTATATTAGTCTATAATTTTATGATTATGATTAATCTAAATTTCAAGAAAAAAACATAAAGTTTCCATTTTTTAACTCTTTCAATGATATATGTAGTTATCTGTGATAATTATTACCATTTTTTCTAAATCCACGAAATTCAATACCCGCGAAAATTACTGAGTTTACAATACACTCTGTTATCTGTCCTTTCAATCAAAGCTATTTATGTTTATTACATGATTTGTCTGTCAGTCTGTTAGAAAGTTGATGAATTATGTTGAAACAGAGGCTGAAATAACATCATTATATCAGTATACAGGTAACCTGACTATCCGAAAGTATTCAGTCCGACATTATATTCATGCTTCATGTTTCAAATAATGTATCTGTGAATGATAATTCCTATAGTCTTGTACATTTCTAGATTTCTTACATAAGAAAATAGTCGAACTTTCTTTATGTATCGCCTGTATTATATGAAATACACGCCATAATAGTGTTGTTATGCTAGTTAACGTTTGTAATTGACATTACGTAAGTTTTCAGTTATTTGAAATTTTCAGTTATTCACAGCCACCTTTTAGCGTCCACTAGTTACCCCGTCATTGGAAATATTGACATATGAACGGGAACCTTAAGGAAGGACGCAAACTTTGGGGTCCACTGGCTCCGGTTTCGAGCCCAGTCAACGTAACTGCTTTTAAAATGTCTTTCATGAAGAATAACCCTACTTCTGGAATAATTAAGTTGCGTGAATGAGTGCATTAGAACGCATGTCTAAGAAATGATAGTCACAACTGTAGTTTGTGTTATAACTTCGTAGGCCTGTGATTAGAGCGTCAAAAGCATCCAATAAAAGACTTCAGACTAAATGAACAAGCGGCAGAGTAAATAAACGTACAGTCGGTTGACCGACGCATGTCTAACAATGCGCTAAAGCGCGAAGTCATCCCGAATCACCGCTCGAAACTATTTTAGCATAACATTATTGGTGGATAAATTGTGTACGCTTGCTCTGAACGGGGAAACCTTGTTCAAAAATAGAATTATCGGTACTTTACTTACATTTTAACATTTTGTTTGCTTTCAGGTGGACCCCGAGTATGACTATGATGAAGACTACAGCGATCTATTCAAGACGTATATTCTAAATCTACCAGACGATGATAAAACCTACTTCCATGGAGAAAACCGTACAAATATAACGGAAACCCAGATGGGATATCCCGATCATACGTCATGGCTTTTTGTGCTGAACATCATTTCCGGTGTAGGAATTTTAACCAATAGTATTCTCGCTTTTATGATAATTGTGGACTTCGTCATCGATAAGAGTAGACGACTTTGGACACGTCACTGGTTATTGTTAAATTCCGCCATAACGCACGTGGCATTTCTAAGCATTGCAATATACATGAGAGAGTTTGGTGTCAAACTTGACCAGAATGACCGGAAGTGTCTGGTGTTACAACATACCGATAAAACAATAGAGTTTGTATCTATTCTCTATCTGATAGTGTTAGCTATTAACGTTCTGGGCAGTATTGTGAAGCCCGGATTACACTGTGGGAAGAGGAATATTATTTTCTGGATTATATTCATTTTATTTATAATGGTGTGTGCTAACCTCGGAATCCTGGCACTCTTCACCATGCCACTAGAAGACATGTTTCCGTCTGTTGTTACACCGTGCGTTATTGACCCCACCCACTTTCTAGAACGAAGAGGGGCAAACTTGGTTGCTATAGTAACGTTTTATGTTCCATATGGTATTTTACTTATTCTAGCATTTTCGTCACTTCTCGTTTCCTCGTGTGCACACCACAGACATCTCGATCAGGCGTCTACCAACACTGATGATTTAAACACGTCAAGAAAACGAGCAACTATCTATATTTTTATCACAGCTACAGCCGGATTCCTTCTGATGTTACCGTTCTATATGTTTCAAGTCCCAGAACTTGCGTATGTTATTCTGATAAACTTTAATAGAATCAGTTTTGACGTCGTCTTGTTTGTGTCGATTTTAATCAAACTTATATTTTACGTCATATTTCCGGTGATATGTTTATCACTGAAGGAGATTAGTGACATCTACAGAAAAGCTGTCAAATCCTAACCCTAACTATATCAGCTAGAGATGCACGGTCGTCTATACCAGGGGCCTTATTCACCAACGTTGTAAGTCTAAAAATCAGACTTGGACTTAAAAATGTCATTATTCATAATCACTGGCATTTCTTTTAAATTAAATTTAACGGTGTAAAATTCAATCGGACTGTTTGTTGTTACCCACTGAATACGCATACGAATTTATATAAAAATTGGTACATTCATAACAATATTAGAGCGAATAGAACATTTGACAATATATATAAAGTCTAAGTCTATGTTTTAGACTTACAGCGTTTGGTGAATAAGGCACCTGTGATGACATCTAAAAACTGGTGAAGTAACGTTACAATATGACGTCTGACTGTGAAACAAACAACATATACACGTACGTACGTTTTGGATACTCATGAACTCATGCCAACGTACGTACGTGTTGGATACTTATGAACCCATGCCAACGTACGTACGTTTTGGATACTCATGAACTCATGCCAACGTACGTACGTGTTGGATACTTATGAACCCATGCCAACGTACGTACGTGTTGGATACTCATGAACTCATGCCAACGTACGTACGTGTTGGATACTTATGAACCCATGCCAACGTACGTACGTGTTGGATACTTATGAACCCATGCCAACGTACGTACGTGTTGGATACTCATGAACTCATGCCAACGTACGTACGTGTTGGATACTCATGAACTCATGCCAACGTACGTACGTGTTGGATACTCATGAACTCATGCCAACGTACGTACGTGTTGGATACTCATGAACTAATGCCAACGTACGTACATGTTGGATGCTCATGAACTAATGCCAACGTACGTACATGTTGGATGCTCATGAACTAATGCCAACGTACGTACATGTTGGATGCTCATGAACTAATGCCAACGTACGTACATGTTGGATGCTCATGAACTAATGCCAACGTACGTACATGTTGGATGCTCATGAACTAATGCCAACGTACGTACGTGTTGGATACTCATGAACTCATGCCAACGTACGTACATGTTGGATACTCATGAAATCATGCCAACGTACGTACGTGTTGGATACTCATGAAATCATGCCAAACGTTTGTATTCTCAACCATGACATCATGAATAATATTTTATGACGTCAACCTATTGTATTCCCAAACGTGACACTTGCATCCGTGATGTCAATCTTCTGTAATCATAATCGTGACATTATGAAGGCGTGAAGTCAAACTTGATTTTGAGAAAGAATTGATCAGTGATTATGACTACAAGGGATATATATTTCTGTGTTTTCCAACACAAAATAAAGGGAAAAAATAGGTTTGTATATTTTTTTAATGAAATGTGTAAGGATTCAGACACGGGATTGGGAATGTGTACCACAGCGTATAAACCAAACCACTATAGGACTTATCGGACTACTATATAATCAAACTTGTATCATTTATTGCTGTTTAAAGCACTTGTAAAAGCATATCACTGTATGACTTATTGTCATACGATATAATTCCACGTGTATGCCTCTTTGCAATTGCCGGAAATAGACTCGTACATATTGTGTATAATGACGAATAAATGTCCAGGTTATTGAAGGTGATAAAGGTCATACATGTATTAAAACAGTTTATGCGCTGTAAATTATTGAAATGATGTAAACATTTATTTAAATAAAAATGCAGATGAAACGTGTTGTTTAATAATTAAATTCAACTATGTTTTGTCCCCGAAGACGTAGACCCCGCTTATGAGGTAGCCAGCAGTGCCGAGCATAGCCTTTATTTTCCAGTCAGCTTTCTGCTGAACTATGACAGGCATATATATGGGTATCCACCCAAATTTGAACCCGGGTCGCCTGATTAGACGCCAGGCGCACTTACCACTGATACAAAGAGTCACTGGATTACACCAGCCCTTAGTATGATGACGGTTATTGGGTGATGACGGTGATGGGTTATTGCTACTACATTACAAATGTATAATAGTCTGTGATCATTATGATGCACGACGATGTTAATAGTTATGATTTTCTACATCGAGCGATCCATTGTGGCGAGGTCCCCAACAGAGGCTACATTGTGCTAGTCAACTTAAGAGTTTTGTGGGATCATAATTACCTGATCTGGGTCTTTCTGTGGATGTCTGTGTGTTACGTATCCTGAAACTGTATTGTAGGGTAGACACTCACACCACTTAAAAGAGGTAAGGTCAAAATGTTAGTGTTTCAACTTGGACGTGATAAACGTTCAGCCGACGTATTGACGTCGCGAAGACCTGTCCCGCATCAAGTGACCTCACCTATCACAGGAGCTTGCACGGAAGAGGTTGATAATGCCCTGTGGAAATGCACGTACTCTGTTTGATGACTTATTCCAGGAAAATACATTGAGGATCCCGCATGATTATAATGACAGATTGGAACAGTTCGGTGAATCGGGACAAATCTATAATGTCTTAAAAACGGGTAATAATAACCCGGAAAGGGTAGACAGCACAACAGAGCATGGAAGGTATAGAGGATATTTGAAAAACATTAGGCACTTTTGCCCATCTGTTTACATGCATATTTACATCAATATGATATATGTTCCGATACAGTTATGTTAATAATAATGAATAGCGTTACTCCATCGTGCAAAATGTACAGTATTACTCGCACTCATACATACTCTCCGTCTCACAATCCGACTCTCACACACATTTGTACACATAACTCATACACACATACATACACGAACGCACACTACTCACATCAACGCATCCGTCCACACGCACGCACGCACGCACTCACACGCACAAATATATACAAACAATCAATAACCTACTCACTCATAAGTATATAAAGAACACAAGTAATACATCGCAGATAACAAGTACAAGTCATAAAGGGTAACATAACAATGAACTTTATAACAAGGAGGCTTTCCAGTCAAAAAATACGAAACGCTACTTTGACAATCTATAGAATTCGAGTGAAACAACTTATACCCTTCAACGTCAACGTTATACTCTTCAACGACACAAGGGTATCTACTGAAGAATTCGGGTTTTGTCAGTAATACAGATGGACCGAGATGCCGTAACGTTTTATCTTAAATATTTTTTTCAAGCTCAAGACTTATATATTTAAATAGAAGAGAGTCTGTGGATTTCATAAAACCATTTCTTGATTGTTGGCAACTTCGCGTTTTTTAAATATTTACTGTTGTTTCTGGTGTTTCTGTCAAAAATCGCGACCCAACGTTATTGATAAATCGTCATTTTTGGAATGGATAATCATTAGAAATCAAACATATACCTATGTACTTTTATAGTCAGTTACACGAAAAAGTTGAAGAGGTATCTGTGATTTTTTTCTATTAGTCATTACAGGCCTGTATTTTACGTTACCAGCCATTTTCTACGCATTTGACCATCAATCAGTTAGTGCTAACAAAACATGCATTATGAATTCCAATCAATTTTCATATATTTTGATAAATTATTATATTTTAAACATATAAAACCTTATTTGGGTGGATATATTCATGTAAATGGTATTGATAGGGTACTTTAATACTGTATACATAATGCTAAAATTGGTTATAAAAGGACAAAACACACACATCAACTATACATGTATACTGTCTGAATAGATTTGCAAGACACCTGTACTCTTTTATTTAGTTGTTATTTGTTTTGTGTAAAAACTTTTGTCTTTTGCAGTAAAATTCATTCCGTATGTCTTCATTATGTTGTAATTTACGTTACATAAGCGTATCCATAGATGACAACTTTATTGTGTAGCATGCTCATTTTAATATACACACATTTATTTAATAAGGGATACGTGTTTGATATTTCAACAAACTACAATTAATATTTATTCAATTTTCTAAAGTTACATACTTAAAGAGCGTATAAGAAACACCATTCATAATAAGAAAACGTCACACATTCTCACAATTTGAGTCGAAATGGTATAATCTAAAATAAACTGACATTCAGATTCATCATAAACGTCCATAGGGCACGAAAGTCGATCCCCTATGTGAACATGTTTCAATTATTGGCACATCATAAAGCCTACCATTTTTATGCCGTTTTAACCTCTGTTTTCACCAGAGTAATTTACGTTACGATAGTATGTGTATCATACTTCTTAACATAAATGACACAAGAAAGAAGTTCAATAATTGGGTTTTTTACATAAAAAAAACGACATAATAATTATCTTCTCATATTAACTCTGCAAAAAATGAACTTGTCAATATGCTAGTACTCATGATACCAGTATGTATATTATTACATGCACGTTTGTTAACCCTCTATTTTACATACATATATCTCATATTATATGTGGATTTGAAGTACAAAAGTACAAATATGACTATTCAATGTTATATTCACTAATCTGACCTGTAACCAAAATGCACTACTTGATAATATAGAAAAGTATGTAAACATAACCTGGCTAAAAATAAATATGTCAGTACATGATTTGTACTGAATTTACGTAAACTACAAAATAAACTAATATATATGTATCGATACAATAGTACAATGCTATAATGTTGTGTTAATGAGCAAGGCTTACCTGAACCAACTTTTGGGTAAAAACGAACTAAATAAACACAATCAACGTATATAATTGTTTCTATCGACATATTTAGGTGTAGTATGAAATGTGGTCATGTGGAATACTAATTTACTATATGGAAAAACTTGCATAAACACTTAACTGGTACCAAACAGGTACACATTAAATATCTATGAAATGTCTAAACACGATTTCTCTTTGATACATCTTTGAGAGCGGTGGATAGTTGGATACATGCTTCGGTATCAAGATGTTTCACGTGATATACTCCACCAAAGTGTATATTGGTACCTGCTACCTACGACAGTGTATGTTCCTGGCCGTCGCAGATCGGAGTTGGCTTCATCACCCATAGGAGACAAAAGTCTCCACAGGGAGACGCGAATGCAGCCGTTCTGTAACATGTAAGGTCTATTTTACGTGACACTGTTTTGTGGATGTGATAGCTATGTCCACATTTTACTTCAATTAACTAAACTAGGTCGTTTACAAATATTTCCTAATGATAATTGCACATATTGTACAACAAAACATGCACAAGTCATTAATAATTTCGTCTATTTCATGTCTGAACTATACCGAGTAATTCATGTTGTATTCTTATGTGGCGCCCACAAATCGCTTATGTATTACGGAATATATAAACGTTAATAAATAGAGTATGAACCATACTAGTATTACAGAAAGATTATTGTTTATTCCTGATTTCATTAATGACATCATCTGAATTATACTGTATGAAAAATTACATCTTCTGATAGGGACAATAGATAAAAAAACATGCTACAAAGACTACAAAAAGTTTTACGTGACTCTCTCTATATATAAACTGTTAAATGACTTTTTTTTTATTTTTGTTAAAATAGTGTTGACAACGATATAAAAAGAAATACATCTAATGCTGTGCCATTTTGACGGATTTGGATTCTACAATTAAAATGTATACGAAAATACTGCATAATAGGCATGAGGTGTAAATTTGATGGTACACATACCATGCATACTTTTATTATTTGCTCGTCAACAGGCATGATCAATCGTTGACATATGGAGCATACTTTATTTTTATTCTTGACAGAAATTTATAAATTGTCAATCATTGAGATAATTATTATGTGACATACTTTATATTTATTCCTGAAAGACATTGGTTTTTATCAATTATTATTCGATTTTTATGCAGATAATGGATGTCTACGGCTTTTTCAATACGATCATTCGTCACGTAAAATACAATTTATTGTCACGTAAATTTTAAGTGAAATACTAAATTGTATTTGGATTTCTTTATTGACCTGTTTTTGCTTTTTTTTATTGGGGATTTACATCACAATTTTAGAATATAATACGTTTCAATAACTAGTATGTGTATAGTTGACATATTAAACAAGCAATATTAAAACATTTGATGTTGTGAGTGTAAAAAAATATAAACTTTTCGGTCCGTGCAGTTACATAAACTGTAACAAATTACTGCATTTAGCGATTTTGGTGATAGGTAATGCTATCTGTATCATTTTTTATATATACTACTTCATGAACTTTCATTACTTGGAAAATTAGTCTATATCATGACAGCAATTTCGTGCATAATGACCGTATAATTTTCGTAACGTAGAATACAAAATCATACCAGAGTTGTTTGCAGCAATATAACAATTATTTATTGTCATGTGTGCAATGGTTATTGTCGTACATGCTCATTTAATTGTTATTATACAATATTTCCTTTCATTTGATATAAGAAGAAACAAAAACTTCACACGTTTAAAGACCCAATATGTATTTTGAAACAGATGCATGCTTTCAAAACTTCCATATGACAGAACAGGACTCACATCGAAGCAGTAAAGAAAAAAAACCATGACTTGTTACTGGAGATATTTCAGAAATAATATAATATAATGATATGACTAAGCACAGGAGTTTTGTTTGTTTGATAAAGATTTAACGTTTGTTAATTGTTGTTAAAACGTTTAAGGACTTGTATTTTACGTTACCGTAAAAACATATTCTATTTTAAAGCTCTAGACAATGCTTACCATTTTAAGCAGTAAGACGATGGTTATTTTCAGCAGTTCAACTGTTGCCATTTTAATAACCTCTGGGCAGTAGGCTACCTAAGGAAACATGCGTTCGAGTCTCCCTGGTGACACTTATATCTCTCCTGAGGATGAGGCAGTGAATATCGATCTACGGAGCCCAAAAATACGTAGACTTACCTAGCAAGTACCAATTTTTTACATTGGTAAAGTAGAGCATGTGGGACCCCTGGATCCCAAAGCGCACACCCTACATCTATCTATCTATCTATCTATCTATCTATCTATCTATCTATCTATCTATCTATCTATCTATCTATCTATCTATCTATCTATCTATCTATCTATCTATCTATCTATCTATCTATCTATCTATCTATCTATCTATTCCATATACATTTAATTTGTTTTGTTTTGTTTTAGTTTTGTGTATTATTCTAGTTTGTTGCTATTGTAGAATTATTCCTGACCCCATTTTATAATACTTGAAAACATACCGCAAAAACAATGTATGCATTAATTTGATTTTTGGCACACTTTTACCATTTTATTTTACTTTTATTATGAGGCCGGAATTGTCTCTTAAGCACAACTTGTTTCATTGTATTCATTATCGATAGATAAGTTTATTTTGTATATTACGTGAAGAAAACTTCGGTAAAATCATGTACCGGCATTTTTATTTAGCTAGTTTTGTTTTAAAAATCTGCCATATCATCAAGTAGTGCCATTTGTGCTGACTTTGATTGGTGAATAAAACATTGAATATCCGCACGCTTTTGCACTACTAATTCAAATATGATGTAAGATATATGTATGTAAAATAGACTGTTAACAAAAGTGCATTTAATGATATACATACCGGTTTCATAAGTATATTGGCAATTTAATGTTTTCACAGAGTTGGTGTAAGAAGATATGTAGTATATTTAATAAAAAGAAGTATTGAACTTCTTCCTTATGTCCTTTATGTCAATTAAGAAATATGGTACATATACTATTGTAACGAAAATTACTCTGGTGAAAACAGTGATTAAAAACGGCATAGAAAATGCGTAGGATTTATGATGTGCCAATAATTGAAACATGTTCACATAGGGGATCGACTTTCGTGCCCTATGGACGTTTATGATGAATCTGAATGTCAGCTTATTTTCGATTATACCATTTCGACTCAAATTGTGAGAATGTGTGACGTTTTCTTATTATAAATGGTGTTTCTTATACGCTCTAAATAATTTATCAAAATATATGAAAATTGATCGGAATTCATAATAAGCACTAACTGATTGATGGTCAAATGCGTAGAAAATGGCTGGTAACGTAAAACACAGGCCTGTATTGAATAATAGAAAAAAATCACAGATACCTCTTCAACTTTTTCGTGCAGTTTAAGTAATTGACTATATAAGTACATAGGTATATGTTTGATCCATTCCAAAAATGACGATTTATCAATAACGTTGGGTCGCGATTTTTGACAAAAACTCCAGAAACAACAGTAAATATTAAAAAAACGCGAAGTTGCCAACAATCAAGAAATGGTTTTATGAAATCCCCAGACTCTCTTATATTTAAATATATAAGTCTTGAGCTTGAAAAAAATATTTAAGATAAAACGTTACGACATACGGGACTAAGATATTTGTTGTTCACATACATGTAGCAGAAAAATAGTGCGTGTTTAAACCTTCTAAAATATATATACTTATTCCCCCGAGATATTAAAGTTTTAAGTTCCGATTGTTAAAAACAGATGAAAACTAACGCCGTGAATTCATTTCGTTAGTATGGGAGACAACTTTGATATGCCGACATAGCAGAACTTACACAGTTATTTTCCTTACCTATTCTATAACCTCGGCTCGTTGTGACGTACTATCATCTCAGATAAGATGTTCTATGTGGGACGTTCAAAAGGTACTTGGATTATTGTCATAAAACCCGCATTGTTAAACACTAAAACACAAATTATATACCACTGGTCTGTCAAATATGCATTTATTGTCCTCATAGGCTTTCAGTCTAATGGAAATTGAAAATCTAATATATATATATCTATCAAATAAATACGCGGTTTGAGAGTTACAGATGTTTAACAGGATGTCAATCTGTTCTTTACGCCATTAGTGTCACGCATATGGCTATGAAATACAATGGACGCTATTTAATATGACAAGGGTAATGAATGCATGCGTGTAGCAATAATATCTATCTATATGTATATCGTTTGTTAGAATCTCGTATATTTATCTTTACCTTATATCTAATATCTTGCCGAGAATACGCTACAAACGTGTTTTGTGAATTTCCTAAATATTTGTAATATCTCTACTCCGCATCTCCACTAATGTGCATAAATAGAGTGTGACCTTTATACTCCTTGTGGCACTTGACTATTCATATATGTATTACAGTGGTAAAAGTACTGATTTTTGTTAACATCTCTGTGTTAGTCTTAATTGTAATATTAGTTCATATCATAGTTATTGCGAAGGTTAGACGAACAGATTATCAACTTAAAATTGTTGCTAGGGAACGATAGCGTAGGACACTCTGACATTTTTATTTGTAAATGCGCAGTCGGCTATTAAGACACTTCAATTAGTTAATACTATTTGCTGCCTATGGTACATTATCTATTGCGATGACGATAACTGTATTTTGTTAGGACCCAGATAAGACAAAAACATATGATTGGGGGCTACTCTATGAGAAGCAGTTCTTTTAGATACTCTGTATTTGTTACTTTATCATCTATTAATGAGTTGTTTATACTAGATATGTTTTTACAATGTGTTATTATCAATTTTATATTGTGTTATTGTGTTATGGCTTTTAGAATAAAAGCCATTTAACAGCATTGATTGTTTAGTTATTTATTTTGTCTTACAACCTGCACAAACGCATTTACTTATATCGCATTAATTAGCGATAATATATCAACGATTTGTATCAAGCTATCATAAAATATTATAAACGCGTCTGTATGATGCCCGCTTGAAAACCCGCCCATTTAATTACTATTATCGTCATATTTAACACTTGATTGGTCAATTGACCATCACGTGGTCAACCCCTAATTATTCGAAGCATTCAATAATTAATCTAAAAGGCAGTCTGCGTGACATAGTCTAAGTGACAACATATTCTAAGTGAATATATTTTATTGACAATATTTTCAGTGATTTCATATGCATTTTATATTTCTTGTCTCTGTGAAAGATATTAACTTTGTGTGAATTGTATTATTATAACGTTACTCAGTGGACATTTATTACTATCAACAATACATTAAAATTACATATAAACGGAGTATTGAGTTCGACGTATTCTATTATTCCCGTACACCATTTCCGGTTCATCATGGATAGTCATCGATGTTGCGAACGTTCTTACGATACCGGCGGAGCACGAACGGGCCCTCGTAGCATATGGACAATAGAGTTGGGGTCAGTTGTGTTTGCCTATGTAGATAAGATAGATTTTATTTTTTTTATTTGATTTGTTTGAACGTACATGAAAATTAAGGAGAAAACCACCTTGCGCAGAGTTCACAGAATATCAACTATTACTAACATGTCTTTCACGCCAGAACAATCATCCATAATACCTATGTGACATTCTAAAACGGAAGAAGCAACTGCAGAAATATGTCTTATTGCAGTTACGATAATTTGCATACTATTTCTCGTATTACTTATGACCACCGCGGCGTTCCATATTGTCCAGGAGATATCTTCACTAAAATAAAATTTACCTCTACTAAAACTATGTCGAATTGTAATTTATTACCAGTCACATTTTAGATATCACCATTTACGGAAACTTGCATATAGAGCAAGAGTTGTAGACACTGTATGACACTTCAACTCAGGAGTTGTATTGTAAATACAAACAATGTTTATATGCACGGATAAATTTACTAAAAAAATCTGATCATTAAAGAGAAACACCGCTGCTAAGTACGAGTGTTTATGTGTTGTGACATCTAATCGGCGTTTACTGTAAATGACTAAGGAATTACTTGCTTCAAACTTCCGTATCAACATTTTCATATAAAGATGCCACCAGACAGGTGAATTATATTTCTTATATCCTTTGAAATACATTTTTATAAACGATGACAAACATTGCTTTTATTAACAGGTTTTACAAAGCCATTTCACTTAAAGCAGACATAATTACATTTTATTACCATCAATGAGTCTTTATAAGAAATGAGAGTCTGTGCAACTTGTAAGACAAAATAAATAACTAAACAATCAGTGTCGTAAAAGGGATTTTATTAAAGCCATAAACATAACAACACAATATACGCATTTGATAATTACACATTGTAAACATTGTAAACATTGTCTAGTATATAGGACACAGTTATACACGTAGATAAGAAAGTAAGAACTACCGAGTTTCAAAGAAAGGATACTCATCGAGTTGCCCCAATATTATGTTTTGTCTTGTCTGGGAGCTAAATATGTTTACTGTGGTATAATTTCAACGAATTTAAATAAATAGTTCGCAAAAAATAGACTGAAATACGCGCAACGCGTGACAGCGTTATTTGGCGTGATTTTCCACTTGAAACTTGAAAACAAGTCAATTTCCTTTTATTTCTTTGAACCAACTATTATTATTGCAGTGTTGCTTATAAAATACCTTTCTATTGATATATAAAACTATGATATTTCTCAAACGATTGCATTTAAAATGGCCGATAACTCTAAGCGACAAGCCGAGATTCATTAAACGTACGAGTTTTGTGCGTAACGTCTAAGCAAATTATGACGTATGGTTTGATCACATTTAGCAGTGAACAAAAATATTGGCATTGGCAATCAGAAAACCATTTACCTTTGATCATTTACAAAATACACCATCAATGTAAATCATTTATGATGACATACGCTGTATATCAGGCCCCGATCGCCCTTAACATCTCAATCTGAGTAAAATCTCATCGCAAATATTGACACCGTACACTGGAAATAGCCCCCTACTTTGAACAAAAACGAAAGTAAAGGAGGTAATCGATTTCGTAGGACGATAAGTTATCAACCACTATTCTGTAAATATTTAAGCGATCCACTTGAAGTGAACAAATTTAGGTAGTGTAATGTTCATTTTAAAGCTGCAATGTAATAATTTGCTCAGTATTTTTTTTACTCTTGACAAACTGCACTAAAACATACCTCTTAATACTGACAGTGCAGAAAAACGTACAATTTTCATTTATCACAGTTGAAGTATACACAATCCAAGACCCTGTTATGATTCAAACTTTACCTGACATGTTTTACCTATGTTGAAAGCCTCGTCAATAAACATGGACTAACATGCATATAATTGATGAAATGTTCGTAGTCTAGCCTTTTTAAGAAATTTAATGTACAGAGTCTAGTTTTTTACTGCCTGGGCCTAGCAATCCTGTACGGGGCCTAGTTACCTAATTTTGACTATATTGACAAGAACTAATGGAATTTACCAAAACTATCGATTTGTTTAAATTGTTCAGTGATATTTTTATCTGATAATGAATTTTTTGGGACAAAAATGCTATTTGATCTATAAATAATTTAGCTATGCTAGACCAAATAAAACCATACCAAGTCAGGACAGGGGGGGGGGGCATATGTGTTTCCTCCTTAATAATCCAAAATAGTCTCGTCATAGGTCATTTGCCTTTTGTTCTTAGTGAAAAAAGTATGAATGATGCGTTTTTGTTCATGCTTCGTTCGCTAAATATCTATATAAATACGTTATCGCGCATCTTTTTTAAAAACAACAGCGCATGTACTCGTCTGTAACTCGTTATTCTAAAATTTTCATATATTTGTAAATGGTCTTTACAAAACACCTTCCCTATAAGGTTATATCTCAAATCCGGGCAATTTCCCAAGAACAAGCATGAATAAAATAACTTCAATTAGCTTGATTTTGTTATAAAAATGTCAAAATAATACCGAAAATAATGTATCTCAGAATGCACCAGATGGATCCACTATTTTTGAAAATGTTCCCGGGGAGCAATGCCGGACTCCTAATATAATGATCTCCGACACGTATTTTTACAAGCAACAACTTCCTACATAAACACAATCTTAGTATTATATAGATACACAAGACATCCACATACGCTTCCATAAACATGATGATTTATCTACACTTAAACGAATTTCTAATTGGCCACCCTAAAAAATATTATATCATCCGATAAATTATATCAATAAATCTTAGATTGTGTTATTTGTTTATTCCACGCACTTACTTATCTATTTCTGGAAAGAAATGGCGTAATCATATACAAAATCACCCATGCGTAACGGTTGGTGCGAAATTGCTTTTTTGCACGTTGGCCTCGTGCACAGCTTGGAATAGTATCGTATTTGGTATAAATTTGTTCCCTGTAGATCGAATTTTCTTTAAACACTATAATTTGCATGCATATATTGAACGAATTTCTGATTGGCCACGTGTTTTTATAAATTAGTTTTAAAAAATGCTTTTAGAAGAATATAAATAATCGAAACCCCGATACTGTCCAATTTTATTGATGGAAAATATGTTTCTCGCAGTAATTCGAGCTAAACCCCACGTTATTATAAATATCGCTTTTTACAAAAAGACGTTTTGACGTACATGTCTGGAGTTTGGTGCTGGTTCTCGTCATTCTAACGGCCTCAGCACGCCCCGTATTACTTATTCTCGTCAGTATTAATACCTTTCATTAAGCCAATTGACAGATAATACATTTTGACTGATTTCAAAAATCAAACATGTCGGGCACGTGAGCCACGTGCACGTAAGCCATTTTGTACTAACTGTTCCGCATGGATGATTTTATACATGCATGCGTAATTTATTTCTTGAAATCGATAGATAAGTGCATGGAATGATAATAACCACAATTTTAGAAATATTGACTGAATATATCGCATAATATAATAATTCATTGGGTGGCCAATTAGAAATTTGTTTAAGTGTATGAGTAAAGTGTCACCCCTCACTCTTCAAAATCATGTTTGCTACCCCACTCCTAATGTTTGGTCACCCCAATGTTAAAGACTCCACTACACCCATGTACTAGACTAATGCAGACTTTAGATACAATACTTAATACGAAATGATAATTATAAATAGGTGCGTATAGTTTACATTTATTATTAATAATTAATAATTGACGTTTTAGTTCGCATTAACGTTAGGTCACTGTCCTTCGTGTTTTAAACTACGACTAGGGGTGTTTGTGCCTCATTTAATCGCCGCTTTGGCATGGATTTGTGCGATTGTCTCGCCGTGCACCGGGGAATTCGGTCGAGTCTTGACTGCGTTTCATTCCGTCTCATGCAATAACCGCTATTCTATTTTGTTATGAAACTGGACCATCCTGCATTTTTTCGGTGGGGACTTGGATTTTTATTGTTTTTTTTTACTTATGTATGGGCATTGCTCAGTGTAGTTGTGTTGTGATGTTTCTGATTTCTGTGCTCGGCTGTTTGGGTTGAGTGCTACCTTCCCTGTCTGATTTCCTTATACGTACCCTTTCACATCGATGCGTCGTTATTTTGCTAAGTTTCAATATTTTAAAAGCTTACACACTCTGAGCAACGATCGATCAAAGAACCATCGCCTTATTCTGGCTCGCATTCTAACACAGGTGTGGACTCTTTACAGCATTGGACTGCATGTAAAAGTGACAATATTCCACACATGTAATCCAAAGCATGCTCTACGTGAACTAAGGGTATCCTGAATATAAACACAAATGTAGTTTACAGGTACATGCGTACGCTTTATCTTCAGGCCCTATGTTCACAAAGGATCAACTGATCTGGATCAAATTTGATCCTGAGAATAATTTCCCAAAATTTGGAAGATTTTGGTAACTGTTGGCAATAACAACTTAAAGCTATGTAGAGAATACCTAATCTACTTCAAGTTAACATGTTCAAAATATTGAAACCATAATTTTTCTGTTGCAAACGTTGATTATTGTACTTGAGACTGAAACTGATCCTGAAAAACGAGGATCATGTTTTACAATGAAGATCAAATAAGTATTTTTATAACTAACCATAAAAACTTATTTTAATGCCTTTGAAATTGAAGGATATGTTTTTATATACCCACATGTATAAAAATATCAAAATTGACCTTAACATATCTACTGAATTTCAAAGGATATATATTTGATCTTGATCCTGATCTTGAAAACTAATCCTTTGTGAACTTGGGGCCTGTACTTTGTTGAAATGCTCCAAGCCATGACTATTTTATATAAACTATCCCGATGTTTGTTCTCAGAATGTTCAAATGAATATATACATTGAAACGATGCCACAAAACTGTTTTTATTTTCATAGACAAGCGTGTATTATTAACCACACGGACTAAACCTGAAAATTAATCAATAGTAACACTATTTGCATACAAAAAATACATAAATGTAACGAGAAAATAACATTAGCTAGACCCGTACACCCGGCAAGACCCCGAACACTTGTTATGTCTTTAAAAACTAGACACTGTACAGAAAAAAGCTAGACCCAGTACACAACACAATGCTGTTTTCTTCAAAGTGCATGTTTATTGACGTGGGTTTCAACATAGGTAAAGAACATGTCAGGTAAAAGTTTAAATCATAACAGGGTCTTACAGTTTTTACAGTTTATTCAGAAATATGATTAGGCCACCGGCCCATACACAACATATTAAACATACATATATACCAAATGTAGTGGTTTGTGTGGTACTGACAATTCATATATATACATTTTTATAGCAATAGTATGTGATCAACAGCATGTATAAACAACAAAATTTACTGTACAAATAATGGTTTCAAAAACTCTTCTCGTCTCTGAGAAGCATAATATAGGTCTTGAAACATGTTTATCTGCGAAAAAGGACAAATGTACGTTTTTCTGCACCGTCCGTCAAAAGAGGTACATTTCGGTGCTGTTTGTCAAGAGTTTACGAACTTACAGACCATTTGACTACATCTGTAGCTTTAAAATAAACTTTACACTACCTAAATTTGTTCACTTCAAGTGGATCGCATTCATATTTACAGAAAAATGGTTAAAACATATCGTCGTCCGAAATCGATTTCCACGTTTACTTTCGTTTTCGTTTAAAGTAGGGGCTATTTCCAGTGTACGGTGTCTACAAGTGTTCATATGATTCTTCAATGACACAGGTCTCAAAGTTGTCATTACAAACCGGAAATATTATTCTGACTTTACAACAGAAACATTTCTAGAGCTTAAACAAGATATTTATCCGAAATGTAGGCTCTGAATTGAGCAAAATCTCAGTTTGAAATAAGATTTCTACTTGAGATGTTTCGTGGGATCGGGGACATTTGTCCGCAGGCCGCCATGAGACTGTCGTCGGTATAACTTGGTTTTCATATTTCTTCCCAAATTGATAACAGACCCGGGCGTAATTTTATTACTTAAATTGTGCTTGTTTATATATTTCATATTCACTAATTTGACAGTCGAGTTTTGCTATTTCTCCTTCATATGGGTTGTTAAGCAAAACACAGTGAGGTGTACACATAATATTATTCTCCAATATTTGGGTCTGTTCACCTGGTTTGTCTTTTTATTCAGAGTTTTAGTATTAACCAGGAACAAAAATACCGAAACCCAACGTGTGAATTTTGGTATTCGGTGGCTAACAACGTAGCCATGCAAAGATACTTAACGCCACCTTGAAACATTAAGTACATATACAAATATGACACAGTTAATGTTTGAGTAAATTGTCCGAATTGATAACAGGAATCTTAGCTTTAGAATGACCAACAAGACTAGAAAGTGAACATTAATACAAGATAAGAATAGAATAGCCATCTGTCTCAAGTTCATCAGTGGACGATTAGTCAAAGGAATCACCCCTTATTTATATGTAGCCGGGTGTAGAGTATATTTGTGCAACCAGATCGGGACTCGAACACAGGACCCTTCGCTAACAGGTCGAATAATCTACTGACTGAGCTAGCCGGCTGCTTAGACAAGCGTCTGCCCTATTAGTTATTAAATCCTACACACCCAACTATATACACCCATCCTTCGCAGAATTCATCCTTGAATTCCAGGAGTACCAGAACCTCTGTGGTACGTTCTGTGTGTGTAAGATGGGCTGTTTCCCGTTGAGCGCCAAATGTAACAGGAGAAGAAATAATGTGCAAACAGATCGTGGCTCGGACCCGGGACCCTTCTCTTACAGGGCAAATGCTCTACTGACGGAGCTAGCCGGCTGCTTAGACAAATTTCTCCTCTATTCGTTATTAAATCCTATACACCCGACTTCATATGCACAAACGACCACATCTGAATCATTTGAAAACGAAACAAGCTCCTTTAAACGCAGGCGCTTGAGAAACACGTTAAGCAAATAATTATATATTACAACGAGTAAAATTCTAATGTTGCTAGGGTTTTTTGAAAGACACAAAATATACATATAGGTTGAATGTTTTGTTTTAGTCATGATAACAATTAAGGGACATATGAGTGTTGTCAAACTAGGAATATGGGTCACAAGAAAATATGTTGAGATGATTGGTGTTACGAGTTATAGATGTGACATACATCATTTTAATGTGCTTGCCACACGTAGTATATCCCCGACTACATTACTGTCATTAGTATGGCTATTAAGGGGACAGTGGATATATTATTGGCCAATGTTGAGGTTCCAACAGGCCGTAAACAGTCAAACGGATTTCTTGAAAACAGCAAATAAGACAAGAAAGTATTTATGTATCAGTCTCAGGGCCTAAGCAACATAAATAGAAAATAACATAAAATTGCAAGGCTAACCCCTAGGGTTGTGGCCCTTTGTTTTTGCCCCTACCCCTCCAAAATTTAGTCAAACAAATACAAAAGTGACCAATTTTTATCCCTAATGCAATCCTACTTTTGGTGCCATTTGACATATCAAGTATGTCTGAGCTAGGTTAATTTAGCAAGAAAAGTGTCTCCCATACGTGCCGATTTTTTGCTATTTGCTGCCAAAGTTTTTCGCGGTTTCTAACGACGCTAAATTTGAACTTCCCCCATTGGTGGTAACCTCCATTTTGAAGAGCTACAAATCCTTCAGAGCCAACCGGTATTTAGTTTCTATGATTTTTCGAAATATTAAACACCTTTTTTGTACAAAATAAATACAGAATTAGGTCTTTAAAATACCAATCTAATTTTTTGGTGCCCATAAATAAGCCCTGCACTAAAGATTTGATATTTTACAATATACTCATTTTAAATGTTATAATTACACCAACACAGTACAAAGCGTTACGTGCAAAAAGTCGGTTGGTGTACTTTCAGCTTCGCCCGTACTGTCGGGGGAAATGTTCGGAGGTTCCCCGTACCAAAACCCCGGGGACAAAATTAAGTTGTCAGGGGTAGGGGAAATACCATCATCAGATTTTACCATCAACTGTCCCTCACAGGGCCATGAAATGTCGGGGCTTTTGACAACTCAAAAGTAAAAATGCCGGCCCTTCCCCAGGGTGGGGCATGCAACTGACTGGTGCACTAGTTTGATAGACTGGTAATCAATTCGCTGGCTTAGACAAAAACGTCAAAATCGATATTTTGAAATAACAAGAAAATGAGTCTAACATTTACTCTTTGCTTTGGTAAAACAAGTTTTTCAACATGTCAAGTTCCGATTTTCATGAAAATTGACTCATAAAAGGCACCTTGTGATGCAGATTTTAAATATATATCAGTATTGTAAGGTCGTAAGTAGTAGTTACGGCCTTCTCATTCTAAGCCAGCGAATTATCCGCTATTCACATCATAATAACCAAAGTGTCGAGTGTCGAATGTCGATTTCTGTAAATGGTGTAAAAATTAAAATCAATCAAGCTCTGACGTTTCTTCTGACGTCAGAACCTTGTTGGTGTTTGTTTTATTAGGTGTCTATCAAATAAACTGCATAAGATGTTAAACGACTGTCGGATAAATATGTTACAGAATTATTCCAAAGGGCAAGTAGAATTTGTAGATCACACAGTATGCGTATGTAATATTGGGCTTATCTTATATAGGACAATAGTTACCGCTATCAAGAAACTGTCAATGACCACGAATACGATTACTGCATTCCGTGTATTCAGGGATGGGTAAAATATGTCTGGTCACAATTATCGCACAATGTATGCAACATCACTACGATTCTCCGTCGTGTATGGCACGCCACATCTACCATTCACCGTCGTGTATGGCACGCCACATCTACCATTCACGTCATGTATGGTACGCCACATCTACCATTCACGTCATGTATGGTACGCCACATCTACCATTCACCGTCATGTATGGTACGCCACATCTACCATTCACCGTCATGTATGGTACGCCACATCTACCATTCACCATCATGTATGGTACGCCACATCTACCATTCACCGTCATGTATGGTACGCCACATCTACCATTCACGTCATGTATGGTACGCCACATCTACCATTCACCATCATGTATGGTACGCCACATCTACCATTCACCGTCGTGTATGGTACGCCACATCTACCATTCACCGTCGTGTATGGTACGCCACATCTACCATTCACCGTCATGTATGGTACGCCACATCTACCATTCACCGTCGTGTATGGCACGCCACATCTACCATTCACCGTCGTGTATGGCACGCCACATCTATCATTCACCGTCATGTATGGTACGCCACATCTACTATTCACCGTCGTGTATGGCACGCCACATCTACCATTCCCCGTCATGTATGGCACGCCACATCTACCATTCACCGTCATGTATGGTACGCCACATCTACCATTCACCGTGGTGTATGGCACGCCACATCTACCATTCACCGTCGTGTATGGCACGCCACATCTACCATTCACCGTCGTGTATGGCACGCCACATCTACCATTTACCGTCGTGTATGGCACGCCACATCTACCATTCACCGTCGTGTATGGTACGCCACATCTACCATTCACCGTCATGTATGGTACGCCACATCTACCATTCACCGTCATGTATGGTACGCCACATCTACCATTCACCGTCATGTATGGTACGCCACATCTACCATTCACCTCAGGTATGGTACGCCACATCTACCATTCACCTCATGTATGGTACGCCACATCTACCATTCACCGTCATGTATGGTACGCCACATCTACCATTCACCGTCATGTATGGTACGCCACATCTACCATTCACCGTCATGTATGGTACGCCACATCTACCATTCACCGTCATGTATGGCACGCCACATCTACCATTCACCTCATGTATGGCACGCCACATCTACCATTCACCGTCATGTATGGATAAAACACACTTGCGTATTTGCGTAAGGTAGATATCTATGCGTAGATATACGCGACATGTACGCATTGTTAGTAAAACAGTGCCAAAATCTTTTTAATAGTACGAGGTAATCAATTTTAGCTGCGTCTTATTTATGACCGCATACCTATAGATAGATATTAGCCAAATTCTATTTCGTCGCTGAATTGCCCCCCTGGGGACGCTGGTAGGAAACTTCTGATTGGGCATTTTTGAGATTGGTTCAGAGGTATATAGCACGCTTGTCGCATTGTCCGGAGACCCGAGTTCGAATCCGGTAGAACTGAAATGTCTGCCATATTTCAGCAGAAAGCTGACTAGCAAATCAAGGCTACGTTCAACTTACTGTACACATGTTATTGGTAACAAAAATCCAAATTAAATAGTACTTAAAGTACATTTAAAACTGAAGTTTGTTCCCTGTTTCTCCAGGTTTCATCATCACCAGTAACATTATTATATGATCATTACTATATACCTGGGCTACACAACGCGCAACCTAGCCGCAAAAAAATACGCCGCAGCCGGTCTCGTTTTAAACGATACATTAAAAACACAATCAAGTACCCCAAGTGTACCATAACTGCCTTACGTTCATTAACGAAAACGTTCGCCGCGAGAATTAGTTCGTCACGCGAACTACTTATTGAACGATTATAATCGTTCGCCGCAAACAATTTCAAGATGGCGGAGATAGACGATTTAATGGCCTTACTTGTTAGATGTTTATGCAAGTGTAAATAAAATTTCATGTATAATTTTAAACTCTTTAAGTGTTTTATTGGCCTTTTATCTACAGGGCAATACACATAAAACGCAGTGTATGCGTACGTTCAATGTTCATGATTTACCAATAAGTAAAACGAAATATCCTAAAAAAATATTGGTTTTTGGTAGTTGGGTACACGTCATTTATTTTTTATGCATATGTAAAGGGCCACTTATATAATGCTTCAAATAGGGTGGCGACTTTTGTATGTACATTGTATATATTCTTTATTAACATCTCATTTAAGTCTACATGGACAAGCATTTAACATAGTAATTATATAACAAAACATATTTCAATAGAACATAATCATTCAAATTTGAATTATAAGAGACATAATTTTTTATGGTAATATCTACTAAAAAACTCACAATACTTTCAATAACACGAAACTAAAATTTTATTCACACAGAGACTACCTTAAAAGTGCGATGTCGATAATAAACAACAGAAGTTTGTCCCGATTTCTGAGATGGTTTCATTCCTGAGATGGTCTTGTAATTTACAAACAATAAAAAGCTACATTGTATTATTTGTTATATTTTCTACAGCATCTCAAGAAGTCGGACCTGGGCTATTGTAACCATAGTCACCGTAGCATTAATCGTTGCCCTGGGCGTGGGTCTAGGTGTTGGTCTCACAAGAGAGGACAAGAGTTCGAGTTCCGGACCGGAAGTACAAGCTACAACATCTGTACCCACCACTCACGGTCCGCTATATAATGCACCGTCGGTTTCTAAGGAGGGCAGGTATCGATATGCTGCAGTGGCCGCTGACCATGAGCAATGTTCCAAAATTGGCAAGTAAGTATACTGTACGACGCAACAATAATGACGCGATAACTGATAGTTTTAATCGAGACGATCAATTCATTCTTGAATCCTACATTTAATCACCGCGTTTAAATCACTTATCAGATTACTATAAAATTCTGATCTATGTACTGTCGACTGTCGTAAATCGATTTGTTTTATACAGTGTAAAAACTAGGTAAGATTAGAAATTCACATAGAGTCAGACATTGGTCATCACAATCTGAGATAAATCCCATCACAAGTGTCTTCCTGTTAACTTCCGTCGGAGACTGGGTTTACACTTGGCATCATAAAACATAAACATCATTCTGAGTTCATTACAGAAACGTTAACATGTAGCATCCGATTTATGGTCAGAATCTCAATTTTGGGCGATATTTCTATTTGAGATGCTAAGGCCCCGATCTCCCTAATTATCTCAATCTGAGATAAATCTCATCTGAGATAAATCTCATCTGAGATAAATCTCATCTCAATCTGAGATAAATCTCATCTCAAATATTGCCATTTGTCATTTGAAAAATCCCTTGGGAGGCTGAACTCAAAATTTGCATTCATAACTTTCTCCTTAAGATTTATTTGGTAGTCGATCTGATGAGTCGTCAAGGAGAATCGGGCACGTAGTCGTATTCCATATCATGTACAGTTTGAATTATATCGTGTGTGGTTTTAATCATCGGTGATATAGCTTGCCCACATTGACATGAGTCTGACCTATTGATTAGCATAATTTAACAGTCGATATAGTGTCTACGTTTATACTGTTTTCATAATCGGGGAGTATCACGAAGACGCTCGACTTGTAATTACAAACACAAATCTGAAATACCGATATTGCACGATTTGCTTGCGGAAATTGATATATTCAACGCAAGAACCTTGTAATATATTCTTGCAAAGAATTGCAAGTCTTATTAGAATTTAGCAATTCTTGCTAAAGGTCAGGTTCAGGTCAAAATAGCCAAGCTATACATGGATACATGTAGGCCTACCGTTAGAAGTGCAAGTTACATGACTCAGATTATCATTGAGTTTGAGATAATAGACGAAAATAAGCTAGACAACCACGGAACTCACGTATCTCGCATTGTAATGATATAACGTTACTTTCTTACAAGTATGATGTAATGTCACTGCCAAGGTACATAACTGCACATTTAGATGTTGGTGTATATCGCTGGCTTAGAACAAGAAGGTCGTAACTACCTAATCGATATATTGAGAAAACAAGAGAAAACTGTCAGTAATTTACTCTTTACCTATGGGAAAACACGTTTTTAAAACTTCATTTTGGTCAACATGACAATTTCAGATTTTCATGAAAATATGCTCATAAGAAACGACTTGTGAAGCAGATTTAAAATATGTATGAGTCTTATAAGGTCGTATGTAGGAGTAACGACCTTCTGGTTCTAAGCCATCGATATATTGAAGAGCTTTGCGCACAGCTGGCCAAATTGTGCAACACTAGTATTGTACTAAACACGACATAAACAGCTGATTTGATTTCCGTAGCTCAGTGGTTAGTGCGCTTGTCGCCCAGTCCGGAGACCCGTATTCAAATCCGGGTGGAGGCACTCATATGCCATTTAAGCAGAAAACTGACTGGCAAATAAAGGCTATACTCGGCATTAAGCAATCAACGATACTGCTTGGCATGTTTTATTGTGTTTGATTAGTTAGGTTCGGGAAACTAGATCTATAATATGTTAAAAGTTTATTTTTCTATTTCAGTGACGTGATGGCGGTCCAGGGCGGAAGTGCTGTGGATGCTGCTATCGCTGCCATATTGTGTGTAGGTGTAATGAATGCCCATAGCTGTGGTATAGGAGGTGGTCATTTCCTAACTTATTATAATAAGTACGTAATTGTACACGCAGTGTATAATAATAATAATAATAAAGACTTTATTTTACGAGGAAACTTATTTGACAATATACTAAACAATCAATCTTCCATAATATCCTCAACAATGAACAATGAACTAGAAAAATAACTATGCCAAGAAAACAATGATATTTGATATTTTGATATTTTGGCCCCTATGATGTCTCACAATATAAGTTGAAAAATTCATAAAAGAGTGTCAGTCGAGTTTCTAAGCACATTATGTCAAAATTACATTTCCTTTGATGTGTAGAGTATTGGTGCAGATACGGCAAATTTAACACACAAATTTTGAAAATCAATATACAATGTATTTCCATTGCTTATGTAACCGGGACTATCGCATGCGACCAATTCCCTGGCTTTAGAATAAGAAGGTCGTTTACCACAGGTAACTGTATCGTTGAAAAAGAAAACAAAAAGAAAAAACAATTTTTTTTTGGAAAATTTATATTTTTCTATCATAGAAAAATATAAATTTTCAAAAAAACAATTGTTTTCGTTTTTTTTTCGTTTTCAACGATACAGTTACCTTTGTCGTTTACAAGTACAAAATCGATTTTTTTAACAATCGAGAAAAAAACTGTCGGAAAATTACTCTTTATTTATGGTAAAACAAGCTGTGCCAACTTCAGTTTGATTAACATTACAAGTTCCGATTTTCATGAAAATATGCTCATATTAAAGAAGCACCTTGTGATACAAATTTTAGAATATATTTTTGTTATACATTTATCAGAGAATCGGGAAAGGTACATACAGTGATAGCACGAGAACAAGCACCTGCTGCAGCCACTGAAGATATGTTTGTTCCCGCCAATATCTCCTCGCAGAAAGGTTCGTAGTATAAGTATTATACGTATGCTAACAAGCTAACAGACAGTACAACACGTCTTGCAATGGCTATACTGGTAACAGCATCCCTTACAGGCGTACACCAATGTGTGCTAATGCATTTCGACGTATGAACCAAGATGAAGAGATTTGCATGACGATTTTTGAAAGGGGGTAAAAAGTGGAGCACTGTATGTATTCTTTCTCAGAGAAATGAAACCGTGATGTTGACGTAGAACGAATACACGACATCTCGATACCAAAGAGCGGCCTTCCTTTCGATAGGTGCTCCCAATAAACACCAAAAATGCTAAATTCAGCGCACAGTCTTCATCGTCGAGATAAAGTGATCTCTTAACAAAAAAAAACAACGTTTACGATAGACACCGTACGTAAATGTATAAAATAAACATTCAGTATGCCTTATTTCTATAAATTCAAATGGAGTCTGTGGCTATAGAAATAATGCATGTGACGACAAAAAGTGAGCGGGTCCGAACTTACATGTATGGAAACATGGGTCAGATTTGTTCCGGAAAATGCAACTAGAACAGCTAAAATTCTTTACTTGAGCTTTAAAACTGTGTTATTTGGCCAATAGTGAGGTTTTTACAAATACGAAAATATCGTGTCTTATTTTTACATTGCCTCAATTTAGTTACGATTTCACAATGCATATAATTGTATGTTGTTTTATACAGGTGGTTTGGCTATAGGAGTTCCTGGTGAAATCATGGGATTATATAAAGCTCATCAACTTGGTGGACGGTTACCATGGCGACAGCTCTTACAACCGGTCATTGATTTATGTAGACATGGACTCATAGTAGGACCAGCCCTTATTGATGGCATGTCTAACAAAGAGGACTTCTATGATGAATTTCCATCATTTAAGTGAGTACAACAATATTATGCATAAATTATTATTCCAGGGATTAGTGTTTTTCACGCTAATAAAGTTTTAACTCTTAAAATAAGGTTTCTGCATAAGCCTTTTTCAAAATACTTAACCATTTATTTCAAAACAGCTGACATGAATTCCGAGAAAAAGGCTTATACCGAAACGTTAATTAAAGAGTAAAAACTTTATAAGTATAAATTATTAGTTTAAATTAACTTCTTTGTCACTTCTCAACGTGATAAATAAGCGGTAGCAGTATCTAGTCACCACTTAATGGGACGAGAACAGGGCTGAACATCTGTACCCAAAAGGCATTTTAAACCAACCTTCACTTACCTACAATCTGTCACAAGTCGTAAGGGAACGCTATGAATATGGTCAATGGTATACGTTTATTATTGTACACTGACCCCTCCACAACTGCCAGCCCCTAACTTACTGGTACCATACGGGTCTGTAACGTCTTCCACCCCATTCACTGTTTAAGGATACCATTTATCCTTAAACAGTGAATGGGGTGGAAGACGTTACAGACCCGTATGACTGGTACTAGTACCTTAATTTATGTCCGTAGTTTCATCTTGGAGATGTTTTGCTGCATTTACTTGAATTGATGTATGTTAAAGCATACGAAGAGGTCGACTGTCTTCAAATTACTAGTACATGTACCTAGACCTTTTTCCTAAACCAATTAGTCCATGATAAAACAAGTTATACGGAAACTTTTTATAGTTCACACTTTGGGCGAATAGATATTGACAAAGGATGAATGACGACTTCGCGCGTGCATACGCATATCATCTACGTAGATAATTATATTGTATGTATGAAATAAAAATTTGATGTTGTTTTTTTTAAATGTAGAGAGTTTATCACGAATCCGGCGACGGGTGAGATATATAAGGAAGGCGAAATTATGTACAGAACAAAGTTAGCTAGAACATTTGAAGCCATTGCAGAGGATCCGTACACATTTTACAATGGAAGCCTGGCGACAAATATATCTCTAGACATCCAAGATGCCGGTACGTTATGCTTCTTTGCGCTTGTATTGTTTTATTGCACTGTCCGAGTTTATCTTTACCATGTAAATGAACAGTTACTTCTGTAGTATTACTAGTATAATAATAATACAAAATTTAATATGTTAGATCTTACTGCAACGTTGTTTTGGTGGATTTCGTTCCCGCAATAGTTGGCTTCATTGTTTGCAAACTGTATGCCATTCACATACTCTCACGAACTTCAGAAATAGTAAAATGTATTCACCATTCCTGGCTTCTTAAAAGTTATCTGACCATCGAAAACAGTTCAGCAAAACATTAAATTTCTTTAGGTAGCTTAAACAAATGCACCAAAGTTTAGAGAAATGAAAAATCTATGTACAAAATCCGTGTATTTTTGGAAAGTACCACTAACGGCATTTATGAAGGTAACTTTCTATCGATATCCATTGCAACAGAAGAATTTAAGACTCTTTAAAATCCAGTTAATATTGAATATATATACAACACATCGTATTTAGTGGTTTTTTTTTAAATATTTACAATCGTTCTCGGATCATGTGCCATTCCGCTATTCCTGAATGATGTGTTGTTGTTCCAGATGAATATGTTTTCATGTTTTGGTTTCAGGTGGTATTGTAACAGTGGAAGATTTAGAGAATTATACAGCTCCCGTGAAAGATCCTCTAGTTTATCATCTCCATGGTAACCTAACAGCGTATACCCCACCACCCCCGTCCAGTGGCGCCGTCTATCATTTCATACTGAACGTTCTCTCAGGTTAGCTGGTCCTTCAAAGTTTGGTGTGCGATAAGGGCTTACTAATATGTGTGGATGTTTGATGCAGCAACTGACTGTTAAGATATCCTCTGGTTAGCTTAGCGGGTTGGGAAATGGACAATCACTTTCACGGGTTCACAATCTCAAGTTAGGACATGATAATTTCCTCTGCTATATGGTCTTGTACCCAATTATCCAAAACTGGATCATTACAAAAGACGAGTTCCAAATCAGTCCGTACTTAGATATTAATTAATACCTAATACCAGTTCCTTACATGTGGTGTTATTGTTGTAGTTGTTGTTGTTGTTGTTGTTGTTGTTTTTGCCAAGCGTTATTCATAGAAAATAATCTAATTGATGCACAACAAGGAATTTTCCATTTTAACATTTTTTCTTTACAAAGCCGAGGAGAATAGTCCGAATTTGCCAGTCAGCTTCCTGCTGATTATCGCAGGAACATGTGCGTCTGCGTCTCCGCCTGTATTTGATGCCGGGTCACCAGATTAGGCAGCAAGCACGCTAACCATTGAGCTATGTAGGCCACGAAGTAAATGTAGAAGCTTATATTATGATGTTTCAGGTTACCAGTTTGATAGTTCCAGTGTTGCTACACCATCCGTTGCCTTGACAACATATCATCGTATAGTGGAAACATTCAAACATGCATATTCACTGAGAACGGAACTTGGTGATAATGATGTGGGATCAGATGCATTTAAAGCATACGTCTCCGAGGTAACAATGTTGTATTATATATCTTAATCGTCGTTAAAGCTCGGCCATTCCCGTTTGTCTCCGTGTAATATATTGCATAGCATAAAGTCCGAGGTGATCAGAATGACACTGAGCAGCTGTTGCTCTTCGTACTGGCTGGAATTCTGTCTAAGAACGGAAAAAGACATAACTTGACACACTTGTCTGTGAATGAATATAAGCATTTAATAAATCTTAATACCCAGCACTGATGCTTTAAATGTTCGAAATAGGTAAATACTTTTGACTTGTACCAAGCAGTAAAAATATAAAACATTTTTACGCATTTGAAATTATATTATGAATTGCAACACCTCTCCTGAAGATTTTGTCCGTCGCAGGATATGGTTACACCATTACTCATCAGTATTCTAAGGTTTGCTACATCGCAAATGGCAACTTCACCATACTAGTAAAGATTTGAGCGCAGACCTGGATGAAACGTGTCATAATATATCTATCATTAAATTATATTTTTCAGCTGTTCCAGTAAAATATCATGATTGACAATGCTGGACAGCTATATTTATTAGTTAAACATGAATAATAACGAAATTAGTCGATATTACTTTTTACCAATGGCTTCGTTTTTTGGGTGGACGCAAATCGAAAATACGATTTGAAATTGTCAATTAGGAAGAAGAAGCTACCAAAAGTATAAATATTTTCCAGGTCGTTCGAAATATGACAGATCCCAGTTATGGGGCCAGCAAGCGAGCCCGTATAAATGATACGACTACATTTAACACCGACTACTATGAACCAAAGTTTAGTACGGTCTGGGATCATGGTACATCTCATCTCTCGGTGTTGGGGCCAAATGGGGACGCTGTATCAATCACTAGTACCATCAATTTACAGTAAGTACATGTATACTATCACAAAAATCGTCTAATTTCAATGGGACAAAATTTCTTGGAATTTGAGAAAAAGACAATTTCGAGGGGACGTAATTTTAAGGATTTATTATCCACTTAGTAAGATACTACATAATCATTAATATTCGAGGGGGTGGTAAGTTCGTAGTTGAATTCATCCACGAAATCAAATTCCTTTAGAATATTAATGATTTTACAGTAATGAAATATCTACCATGAAATTACAAAAATCGTGTAATATGTGACTAGTACTGTTCGCTGTATTCTATGCAATCATGATAGTTTCCATTTATATCTACATTCATCATGGTACATACATAAATGAAAATACAGACTACGAGCTTTCGTGAAAATGACCAACACAAAGTGGAACAAGTAAAATGGTACTTAAATAGAGGAACTCGAAGAAAGGAGGCAGTGCTCAACTTAACCAGCCGAGCACTAGAAAAAAACCAGTAACGTCACAACACAACTACAATGTGCAATGACCACGCACAACCCAAAGAAAGTATATAAAGCCTAAGTCCCCAAGTCCTAATCTCAGAATCGTTTTTATTAAAATATAATAATTTACAATTTCTAGTTTTGGCTCCAAGGTGATTGGTTCCCGTACTGGTATAGTTTTTAATGATGAGATGGACGATTTCTCTACGCCGGGAACCAAAAATTACTTTGGGGTTCCAGCCTCTGCTGCCAATTTTATAAAACCCCGGAAGCGACCCCTTTCATCTATGAGCCCAAGTATTGTCGTGGATCAAGAAGGAAATGTTCAACTAGTTGTTGGGGCTTCTGGAGGGACTAGAATCACAACGTCTACAGCTTTAGTAAGTGCAAGCGCCTTATTCGTTAACATTGTAAGACTAAAACTCAGACTTAAACTTGACAACATTTATAATCACTGCCATTTCTATGCAATCAGGACCATGTGGACTTTTATCTGATTAGTTGTTGTTATCCACTAAACATGTATACATATTTATATCAAAATCGGTACATTTATAACAACATAAGTGCGAATAGAACAATCATATTAATTTCAAACATTAGGCTCGAAGCCCAACTTATGTGTACATAAATATAAATGCTATAATAGAATCGTAATGTATATGTATATTTCAGGTAACCATGGAAACGTTATGGTTTAAATGGGGAATTAAGGAAGCTATAGATTATCCCAGAATACATCATCAACTATTTCCACAGGAAGTCAGAGTACAGAAAGGTTTCCCTCAGGTCAGTAATAACTCAATAGTTCCCTCAGGTCAGGAATAACTCAACCTTATCAAGAATATTCATTTTTTACAATTCTGTTCATGATTATTTTCTTTGGCCTTATAAAAGACTAGCATGGATGACAGGGCGTGCATGCCCATCAATTTCAAGAAACTCTATATTTTCACAATATCTGTTGCTATGGTTACCAAACAATAATCAGAATGAAAAATGCATGTCGGTGTAATAAGTTCCCCAAAACATGTGCAGGACAAAATAGACTGATACATTATCCCTTGTCCGAATCAGCCTACAGTATTATTTTTATTTTATAAGGCCATGGTAGAGTCTAGGACCATGGTAGAAGCCAAGGAACAACTGGAAGATTTCTGCCACTAAAAGAATCCCAAACTTTAAACAATGATTACCTCAGTACTTGCTACATGTTTCTAAGTACTATAACCTTATTGTACAGTCTCCGCTCTTTAAAAACTGGTTTCATTCTTATCAAAGTATACACAAATTTAATATACAAAATAAAATTTACAAAAATGTTAAATAATTAACATTCTATGTTGCTTTGTTCAGGTGATAGTAGATGGTCTACGTGGAATGGGACATAATACAACATTATATGAGAGTGCATCGTGTGTTGTACAAGGTATCCTCCGTACAGGTGACCAGATTACAGCGAACAGTGATTATAGAAAACATGGAGCACCAGATGGATACTAGATAAATACAAGACAAGACAAAATATTGTATAGTGGCGATAGTTTGGCGACCAGAATTGTTTTTTATTACTAAATAGCTTTGAAAAAGTTGACAGAGTTACTAATAGACGCATACAGTACAAGGCAATATATTTTATTGCTGCTATAGTGACAACCAGTACTTTTTTAGTACCAAATATCTTTGAAAAAACAAAATATACAACTAGACGCATACTTGTAATACAAGACAAAATAACATTTTGGGAGCTGCAAATATTGGTTGTAAGGTTGTAATACTACAGAGGTTAAATTTATTATTATAGTCTATACCAACTTAAGTAACTGCAGAAGGTGTTGATATAGGGGGGTTGTTGCTCTTCAGAGGGTCGCTCTGGAGAGGTACAGTACTGTATATACATATCCCTGTTATATCAACAAATACTTGTATCTCTATAACATGTGCCATATTCTAATAAAAATAGTTTATTACATAGATCGGTCAATATCTTCAACATGAAGGCATAGTTACATGAATAAATCTCAGATAAAATCATCAAGCCCCCTCCCCTCCCTAGTTATAAAGGGATCTTTACCTGGCCCTCATTATAGCCCCCTCTCTCTCCCTAGTTATAACTTGACCAGATTTAGTAGGCACTCCGGACATATTCCGTGCATATTTCGGAAAAAGTCGGTGCAAAAAACCCCAAATATTTCCGATAAGTACAGACTATGCTTACGGAAAATAATACACGCTTCCGAAGTTTAATGAGTGCCTACTAAATCTGGTCAAGCTATATAAAGGGATGTTTACCTGGCCCTCATTATATATCCCGTACATTTGTTACCTTACAATCATACCAAGGTTGAGCATCTTGGCCAACCCATTCTTTAGTAACTGTTATTAATCGCAGTCCATTTAGTGAACATTTTGTATGTTATTGTTTTTATTTTATAATTGAAATTTGGGGACAAGCAGCTGATCTTCTGAAATCTCATCTTGTCATGTTTATGTGTATTATTCTTACAATAAGGACATATTGCTGGCTTAGAATGAGAAGGTTTAAGTACAAAATTGATATTTTGAGAGAAAAAATCCAAAAAATACCCTTTAAGCTGTTTAACTTCATTTTGTTCAACATGATAAGTTCTGATTGTCATAAAATAGATTCATAGGAATATCCTTGTAATGCTGAATTTGAATATGTATTAGTCTTATAAGGTCGTAAGTAGTACTTGCGACCTTCTCATTCAAAGTCACTGATGCAAGTGATTTATTTAGGTCATTTACCTGTACATTAACTGTGGACACAAGCATTAAACTTATCTTCTAAATATCATTCTTTCACAGATAATGTTAACAAATAGGGGTACTGTAAAATCAATAATTTTCGGGGGATTAAATTTCATGGTTCACTTTCAACCACAAAATCAAATCCCATTGAACAATAATTTTGACCCTTGTATTTATTACCTAAAATGCAAATTTAACGAATAAACATCCTATTGAAATGGTCTGAACCACAACCACGAAATTTTGTCCCACCGAAATTTTATGATTTTAAAGTAGTGGCTAAGTATAGGTTTTCATTGACTTTCTATCAGATTAAATTATAGAATGAAAATACCATTTTTTGACAATACTATGTTTGGATACAAGACTTAGTGACAGACCTAGCTAAATGATCTGTATGTCAGTTTTATGTATTTGTATAATTTTTATGGAATATTAATGTTTAAATGTAATGGATTCATACCGGTGGAAAGACAATAAACATTACAATTGGCTTAATCATCATCTTTATTTTCAATTTTTTATTTCATATAAATTAACACATGTGCACAATAGAATGCATGACAAATATCAATACCAGACAAGTGTACATGTACTGTACAAAACAGTGTACAAACAGTAACCTGTAACAGGCTTCATTTTTATAGTTTGGTTTGTTTATTTTTTTTTTTTAATTCTTACTCAGTTTTGAATGATATTTCAGTCATATATTTAAACCAGCACCAACATATCGATGGCTTAGAACAAGAAGGTCGTAACTACCAAATCGATATTTTGAGAAAACACGGAAACTGTCTGACATTTACTCTTTACTTATGGTAAAACAAACTTTTACAACTTCATTTTGGTCAACATGACACGTTCAGATTTTTATGAAAATGGGCTTCTGATGCTTATTCTAAATATGTATGAATCTTCTAATTCTAAGCCATCGATATCCATCCACATTTTCATGGGAGAGAAAGTCCTCCTACAACTTGGGTTCAAACCCAGACCACCTCGATGCAGGTCAAACACACTAACTGCAGCTCATTGTATATAAAATGCAAGTGATTAATAGTGAATAAGTGGAAATAACACAGTCATGAACAAATGTCATTTTCTGAGATATTCAAAATATCATGGTTGCCATGGCAAAAGGGTGAGGTCTCAGTAGTTAGGGTCCATGCCTTATTGAGCTTAATAACACAAATTGCATAAAATTAAGGCACAGAACACACAACCAATTGGAATAATAAGTTCATGTCACATACAAAAAAGTTATACAAAATAGGACAAATATTTCCAGTGCCAAAATTAATTCAAGCATAGATATACCACAACTTGCATACCCTGGTAGTATCAATAAATTATCACTAACAATAAACATACTTTATAGCACAAATAACAAACATTAACAAACTGCACTGCAAAAAGTATGTCAATATGAGCAATGGTTATTTAATAACTTTGTTATATATGCATGTATCAATCAACACATGACAGAAATGGACAGAAACACTCAGTATAACGATGGACGTGCATAGAAGTATACATTTACATAATGCCCGAATTATAAATAAATAAAAAGTTCTCCAATTTGTAGAGCTTAACACGTTTGTCTATTAAATGAATGAAATTTGTTGGTTTTTTTGCTGTATTTTTTTTTGACCTGATAAAGAAGTAATAAACAGACCTGTTTACATGATTGTGATTGCGTCATTGGTCCCCTTACTGGAAGCATTTGATTCATCTTCTAAGCAGATTACACATTCAAAAACAAAACAAAAATAAAAAAATTACAAAAATCATAAACAATAATACAAAAACTGCAAATTTATATAAATACAGATAAAATATTGACTAAGCATATAAAGTAATAGCACATAATTGTAAATAATTCACAAAAAATTAAACAAGCCATTTTCATAAATACCCTCACTACATATTCATTCACCTGAGTAATACAGTTGTATATAATTTTCACATTCCTAGACGGCGAACAAAATTAGCAGACAGATCTATGGCCGTCACTGGTCCCAAATGGTGGAACGATCTACCAAACTATCTCAAGGACATCAAAAGTGAAACCAGGTTCAGTGCATATTTGAAAACTTATTTGTAAAGGCAGTTTCATCGGCAATGAGTGTGCTCTTTATCATATGACTAAATCTAGTTTCTAGAATCCAGGTTTTAAATTGAATGTTTTTAAGTGAATGTATATAATTGTGAAGCGCAATAGAATATGATTTCATAATTTTTGCGCTATACAAATGACATGTATTTGTATATTGATTTTTTATTTTAACATGACATAAAGAATAAAAGGTTAATGATATTGATGAGTAAGTTTATCTGACAAGGCAACGGAAACTACTGAGAGAGTGGCTGCCAAAGGTGAATCCAATAATTTCTACAGATGAGTTAGATATAAACTTTTACTCAATTCATGATCCATTTCACTAGCATATTATTCAATTTATCCAGGTCCCTAATCTGCTTTGGAGTTATGTGTTACACCTGGAGGTTGTTCTATAGGCAAAAGACTATCGAGCGCTTGGTATAGCTTGGCTATTTTGACCTGAGCCTGACCTTTATGCAAGAATATATTACAAGGTTCTTGATTTGAATATATCAATTTCCGCAAGCAAATCGTGCAATATCAGTATTTTAGATTTGTGTTTGTATTACATCTCAAGCGTCTTCGTGATACTCCCCGATTATGAAAACATACAATAGGTGTTATAAACGTAGACAAAATATTGACTGTTAAATTATGCTAATCAATTGGTCAAGCTCATGTCAATGTGGGCAAGCTATAGTGCTACACTAAGAAACAACTTGCTTCAAAAAAGTGTTAAGTAGCGAAAAAATTACATATTAACGGCCAGCGCTCCAACTAGCAGTCCGTTGCTTAACGAAGCAATACTGAGTGGAACCAAAGTGGTCTGTTGCATAAGAAAGCTCTTGGTAGCACTAGCCTAGCAAAGTACTCAAAAAAAATTTGCTGGTAGCAGGTCATTGAACAGACATAGTAAAGCGCTACCAAAAAACGCTCATAGCACCTTGGCTATTTAACGGGCTACAAAGAGCAGTGTATACTCAGGTGAACAAGACAGTATGAAATTTAGTAACATAATAACATAAGTTATGATTGAGAAGATGAAACAATGAATAGAATGGAGAAGACAATATTCCAGAGGAATACACAGTCTAAACAAAGCACTAAAAATATTGCTGACATTCCTGTCATCGTGTCACAGAAACAGTGTCATATTTGCAGAGGCACCAAACTTCTGTAGACATTAAGCAGTTACCTTACTCCCTCACAATGATAAATCACAATTTCAAGGCCAGCCAATAAAAAAGCTAAATTTCCAAAATCATCTCTTAAAAATGCTTCAATTGTATCACCTAACTAAAATGATCGAATATAAGTGAATTATGATTTGATATAAATAAATGATATGAATTTAGATACAAATAGAAATACATTTGTACCCTTTTTACTTTACCTACAGACTCCAATTAATTTTACGCCAGAGCAGTTATCACTGCACCTAATTGTTTCTAGATGGCTGCTTGGCAAAGATTTTCAAGTTAATCCATTGTACCATGTTATTATAATTCACCATTAGAATTGATTTAAAGGGTATTGATTGACAACTGGCGTAATGTCAATTGATCTATATTGTATAATGGTATCACATTTCAAATTAAGTGTCAAAGTTCCACAGATGACCAATCTACTCAATCTTTTTCGATGCAGCAGCCTTGTTAATCTTCCTTGTTTCCTTGGTAACAGCAGTCAAATCATTGAACAGATTACGGTTTAGGATAGTTGAGGCAGTCAACATGCCAGCATGCATAGCACCGCTAAAACTGGCCGTCAGGATATCTTGCCCTGTAACAAGGAATAATCATGTTAAACTTCTACATCATGGACACAAATAGATTTACGTATATGTACATATTAATCATTGAAGTTACTGATTGGCACTCTCCACAAAGGCAGTCACATCAAATAGGATTTTGGCCCTCTCAGGTACCTATGCAAACACATGGATGATGGGAAATGATTTCTGCATACCTTGCTTATAGAAATTAAGCAGTAGCATCTTTGGCGACCGAACCCAGATCATCTCAAACTTCAAGTGTGTGCCCTACCTTTAGACCAACATGAAACAGTGGAAATCAATAATTGTGATCTTGATTTTAAGGAGATCTCGTTAAAGAGGTGGGTTCCAATACTCAAGGAATACCAGAGATGTTTTTGACCTTGACATTTGACCTACTGACCTCAAAATCATTAAGGGTCATCTTCTGTTGCAAGCCAACTTGAAGAAATTGAACTGAAACCATCTTGGTCTACTGACAGACAGACCAACACATGTGCAAAGCAAAAGGAACCCATCTTTGATGATAATAAAACAGAATGTTTGAGAAAGCTAAAGTCAAGCAATGTATGTGTTGTACTTACCAGTAAGATAAAGGCCAGGTATCCCTGTCTGTGGTCGTAGATGCATGGATATCTCTGGATCAAATCTCTTCATAATATGATTCATACCGTACATTTCACCTTCTGGTTGTCCGATATAATACTTGTTAGATAGTGGAGTACCCACATCAAAATAGGACAGCTGTAATATCAAATGTAAAAGTTTTGTTTATTGCAGTGACTCTTCTATTGACAGGATCAGCCAATTTGCTGCACAGTAGCCTCAAATTCTTTCAATTATTGTCACACACCTGACAGAGAAAGGCCTATGGTAAGCATTCTTTAACCAACCAGCTAGCAGCTGACCGACTGATCAAATTATAATTAGCTCAGCAGCTACCTAGGACCGAAGTTACAAACATTCTTCCTCCAGCTTCCAAAGCCTTAACCACTCAGCAACAGGTACAGTTAAATAGATATGACTTCAATACATGGATACCAACATACATGGGACTGTTATATCATATAACCATACCATACGAAACAAACATCATAGGAAATAAATATCTATGACAATGTTTTAATAATTGAGTAGTTTCAGTAAAACCAATAGATTTATATCAGAGTGCCTCTGTAGCTCAGTGGTTGGTAAGCTTAACGTCTAATCTGGCAACCCTGATTCAAATTTAAGTGGAGGCACTCATATATGTGCCTGCCATATTACAGCAGAAAGCTGACTGGCAAATAAAGGCTATGCTGGGAGATAAACAGTAATTCTGTAGAATGGTGTATTTGTTACCTTTCCTTCTAAGCTCGGGTATAGTTGTTCACATTGTCTCCACATCTGTCGACCAATCCTATCCTTATAATCGTTATAATCATCACCTCGATGTTTGAGACGTCCACTCTCCCACGACTTAAACCATTCCCACGGACATAGTGTGATCAGTAGTGCTGCCGTCTTTCCTGTATACAGTACAAATACAATTAACTTGTGTGTAAACTAGAAGGTTTTTCTCCTACAAACTCATAACTGTGGCAATATGCAGAAAGCATAAAGTGATTGTCTGTCTCTTTGTTTGTTCGTCACAAAATGGTAAAACTCAAATATATTTTAAGTCCATCAAGACATTGCTTTAAAACAGCATACCCGTTTATCATCATCGACACAATACATTATCAAAGCCATGTAACACTATCAAACATTTCAACAGGTTAAAGGCCCCTGAATGACTTGGCTATTTTTTATGGACAAGGCTACAACCAGGGTATAAGCCTTTACTGAACACAGTCTTGTTTATTTCAGTTATGGTATGATGCTGCCATGGATCAAACTCTACTTGTATGACTGTAAACCTAGAAATTATTTCGCGCGATTTAAGTTCGCGGTGTTCGCGGTTAGTAAAAATCCGCGAAAGTAAATAGCCGCGAACATGTCCAGGACAAGAAAAACGCGAAAGTTTCTCGTTTTTTAAGGAACTTCATCATTTTGGTACAACGTTTATAAGACCGTATTATAAGTGCTATTTTGTCAAAATATGGAATGTTAAATGTATGTACTTTTTCTGAATAAAGCCTTTTATGATCACGGTAAAATAATGAAAACACTTTAATAAAAAACATTCTTGAAAACGTGTTTAACAATACACTCAATATATGAACATGCGTGTAAATAGCGCTGTTTATTACCGGGTATGGCATAATACAAAATGACTGACAGTGTCAATAAAACTGTGAAAACATTACCAGAGTAGTTTTCAATTTCTGTAAACAAATACAATAGGTAACTACGTATCTACATCAAAAAGAGTTTGAGGGGGTTTAACGAAGGTGAGAAGTATAATTAAGAAGCAATTATATACAAACCGAGCAATGTATGTGAATGGTTATAATATCAATAATTTTGTCACTATGCGACTTAGTGTTCGCGGAGTTCGCGGGAGACTAAAAAACGCGAAAGTTTGTAGCCGCGAATATGACGACAATCGGCAAAACGCGAAAATTTGTAGCTGCGAAAGTTTCTAGGTTTACAGTACTTGATGTCTTCACTTTGGAATTTTTCCTTACAAAAGGGTCAGTGAGCCTTACCTGGAAATTTCTCCTCCCATACTGGATCTTTAGCTGAGGGGAATGATACAAACATTAGTGGACACTCACTATCTGCTGCCTCCTCTACTGACAGCTTCTTGTACTCTTCTAAATCACGCTCATAGTCATTGCTGTAATAACAATATTTGGGGCCTTATACACCAACGCTGTCAGTCTAAAACTCAAGACTTAAGACTTTATTTTGCCATATGATTATATTCGCTCTCATGTTTATATAGACAGGTATACATGATTGTTGGGTAACAACTATTAAATTTTCAGGTAAAATTGTACATTGTTAAATCTTATTGCAAAGAAATAGCAGAGATTATAACGTAAAATCTAAGTCTGCATTTCACTACAAAACATGACACACACAATTTATAATCCAGCACAAATATCATATATTCTAGATACACTAATATTCCATGAGGTTTTTCCTAAAGAGTCAGCCACAACTGGACATGCATGCAAATTAGTGGTGTCTGCATTCAAAAACACAGATGGTTCAAAAACGCAGACAACACATTTAAGTCTGTATGTGGCAAGTACCGCCTCTGTAGGTTTTTGGAGCATCCCTTAAGACGCTTTGTGAATACCAACCCTGAGACCAATGTCACGACATTAACTTACTTGAGAAAGGCCCAGACATTTCCCTTAGGTAAGCCAAGATCAGCACTGTTACCATCAACACCAGCAAACACTGTTAGACAGCCGATACTCGGTCCTATCTCATTGATATATTTGTATGCAGCTGAAAAATCGAACACAAATATAATCAACAAATTCAATACACCTCCATGTCTGTGTTAGGTAAACCAAAATCAAGCATGAGAAATACTAACTACTATAATAAGCAGAAATCAAGATAATGAAGGAATTATTGAACACATATAATATGTAAAGACTTACGTGCTTTGACAGCAATCTCTTTTGGTAGAAGATACTTGAATGTATTGATCACACCCACAGAGGAAATAATTCTTTTGGCAAATAAATCAAAGTCATTGTTGTTGCGAATTACACGGACACCTAAAATACAAGATTATCATACTATAACTCAACAAACATATGTTGACTGTGTGAAAGTTGACAATAACGAGGATGAAGTTTGGTAGCAGCATAGGAGTACTGTAAACCATTTACTTTCGCGTATAATATTTAACAGGGGAAGTGCAACCAGACCGGGGCTCGAACCCGGGACCCTTCGCTTACAGGGTGAATGCTCTTCCGACTGAGCTACCCGGCTGCTTACACAAGTTTCTCCCCTAAAGTAAATAGGTTCAGACCGTGACATACTCCCCAGTCAGAATGAAATTCGTCCTCGAATTTCTGACAGGTCTAGAGAACATAGTGACATGTTCTCGGAGCAAATACAGTCACGGTCCCCCGTTGGGCGCCAAATGTAACAGGGGAAGAAAAATGTGCAACCAGACTGGGGCTCGAACCCGGGACCCTTCGCTTACAGGGCAAATGCTCTACCGACTGAGCTAGCCGGCTGCTTACACAAGTTTCTCCCCTTTAGTAGATATGTTCAGACCGTGACCAATAACTTTTCCCAATCATTGGCATATTCATAACAACAAACTATTGCGTTTTTGTGACCCCGCCTATGTCCATTTTAATGTTTTTGATAACTTTGCGGCCTCTTAATTTCACAAATTTATATCACTCACAAACTCGGCAAAATTAAATCATGTGAAATAATTTCTTGCTTTGCAGTATTTTTTGCACATAAAATTTCTACTTACATAAGATCATGGTATATTTATTTCTAGTGTTTCATCTTATGATCAAATTATGAATATCTTATTTCTAAACCTGTACAGGTCTACAATTATTTCAACTCATTAATTTAAATGGGATCTTAATAATGTGTATATTTCTTCATCAAAACAATAGAAAATTCTAAATCTTTCAAACATTTGGCACGGGAAACGTTATCACTATCTTTATTAATCTTGTGTACGCCAAACGTCATGCTAGAGGAAATATTAGCTAATTGCTTGAATATGCAATTTCACCAATATTTCAAAGTTGCTAACTTTATTAGTACTTATACAGTATTTTGTAACTGTCTGTGAAATTAACACTGATCCAGTTGTCCCAGACAAGTAATTGTTGATTCGGGCAAGTATTTTTTATGGTGTCATGCAAGTTACTTTTGCAGAAATTATGTATAGATTATTAGATTATATGAGGGAAACTATTTAATTTTACCAAATAAGGCAAGTTAATTTAAATTTTAAGTTTGCAGACTGAATAAATGAAACATACTAAAAGACAGTTTGTTTGCAGGTGTTCATTACCACACATTGACAATGTCTGACATAACATACCATGTGGAAGACTTACCATGCGCTCGTCCCTTGTCATTGACGAGGATTTGTGTTATAGGAGCGTCAACCATGACACGGCCACCATATTTCTCTATGATAGGTATCATCTGCATGGCTATCTCACTAGGTCCTCCGATAGGATAGTACGATCCGGGAATATAATGATTAATCAATGTAGAGTAGTTTAACACACTTAACTCACTCGGAACCACACCTGTAGTATAAAACATAGAAAACATCAGTGCATTTTCAGTTCTAAATTTCTAAGTGCCAAGCATAGTCTTTATTTGCAAGTCTGCTTTCTGCTGAAATATGGTAGGCATATATACATGTGTCTTCACCCGGATTTGAACCAAGATTGCCAGATTAGACGCCAAGTGCATTTACCAATGAGCTACGGAGGCAGTTAAGGAGAAAACGTGCCGAAAAACTGTGCGACATCCAAACAGATGTCCAAAGCTAGTTCAATATGTCTCCCAGGGGCTACTTTATGCGGGAAATATATGTAGCAATATACAAGAACAGAACGTTACAATAGAATCATGTCTTGAACCAGGTCTTTCCCCTTTTTGACAGCTGTAACTTGAACTTTCAGCTGTTTAGTTTCATTTTCACATTGCATACATGCCATATTTTCCTGAAGCCTATGCAGGAGATTAGTGATGGAATGCAGGAGATTTCAATGAAATGCAGGAGATTTTTCTTGCTCAAACTTTAAACTTAAATAAATGAACTTAATATGCAGTTTTCACCTATTTTACTTGTAGGACATAACCATACATGCTTCATAAGGCTATTTAAATTAATATTTGTTATCATTTTCATCATGCAAACAAAAAGTCAAGGTTCCAGTATTCCAAGAAATGCAGGAGATGAGATAAATTTGCCTAAAATCATGCGGGAGTAGATTCTCAAACGTAGGAGACTCCTGCATGATGCAGGAGATCTGGCATGTATGACATTGTTCCATGTTTGTCATTGTGCCCTGTGATTGTTGTCTATGTTACAGCTGTATTCTGTGCTTAGCTGCGATCAGTTAAATGCTGCCTTTTTTAGATGCAATACTGTAACATTATATCTCACTTACCCATATCACCAAAGATATATCCCATCACAGACTTAAACTCCTCATTATTTGATATCTCATCCAGGTATTGTTTCAATGATGTTGTACTGTATTTGACAAACTTTCTCATCACCAGATTATATAGTCCTGTCTTGATGGCGATCTTTGCTACCCACAGAGGAACAATCTTTGGTATCAATACACCCCAGAATGCACCTCGTGCTTCCTACAGAATGAGAGAGAATTACTGAATATTAATCAAAGCTCTGTATTCACAAAATCCTGACAAAAAAACAACCTAGAATAGAAATCAGGGTTTCAACAGGAATTTTTTGGAATTTCAAAACCATGGGCAATAAAAATTGGTATCCAAATTAAGCTAGGACAATCAATGAATGTAAATTATTTTCAAGCCTGTAGCAATGGCCGTCTTGATAAGGGTACCAAAGACAGGGACTCTACTGAGGCATAATCCTGAAAACGAGTTGCAAAAATCTATTTGTGGTGCCATTAGCACACATTCCTAAATGCCAAAACAATTCCAAGCATTGCTTTATTATTAAATTCAGCAGATGAAACTGAAAATGACCAATAACTCAAGTCAATACTTGTTTTTTTATCAAATAACTTTTATTTCAGCAGAAAGGTTATTTCTTTCCAGTGCTGCAAAACCGGATTTCCGGATTAATTTGGAATTGCAGAACCCCTGATTTTAGAACTTCATAATATTCAGACTTACATTCTTTGCAAAGTCATATTCAGACAACGAAAACACCTGACGGCCTTCTGATTATGTATAATTACCAGGTATCACTCGTTTTAATTGCATTGAGATATGCTTCATATTGTCTAAATTCACAAAAAATAGTTGATAGGCACTTGATATTTGCTGTTATAGAAGCAACAAATTCATTATAAAATTGAAATATTTAAACAGCTGTTAGAGAATAATGTATCATACCGAAATATACCGAACCGTTAGAAAAATTGATGGTATGTATCATATCGTGAGGTGAGCGTACCGTTACACCCCTAGTATCTGTGTATATTTATCAAAGTGTGCATACCTCTAATGTTACCATCATTTTTTGTATGGCTACTTTCTCTGTAGGGAAATATTCCTCCAGATGAGCTGCAAACTTGTCCTTACCACCGGACATCATTGTGTATAACTTAGCCTTCTCTGGAGGACCAATAGCAACCTGTATAATCAGATACATATTTAAGTTAGCTCCCTTGTCAAAAATAAATATAGGAGTTACGTTCCTGTTTAATGAGAGACACAAGTGATATATAATAACCTCCATTGTCAAATAGCAGTGGCCTAGAGGTAGGGTGCGTGCTTCATGGGTCGAGAGGTCCCAGTTAAACCCTCATATATGGACCACTGGTTAATCTCTGTGAGCAAGCAAAACCCATCGATGTTTGCTGCCACAGGAGAGAAATAGTCTCCCTAGTGAGACTCAAATGTAGGTTTCATAAGGTAGCCCAATGACCAGGGGAAGTTAAAATGTTAAAGGGTAGTTGAGAGGCTGAAAACAGCCCTTTAAAATTGGTAACTTAACTGTTTTTTAAAAACTAGAACTTGTAGAAGATTTTTAGACACAAACACAAAAACACTTGTCTCTCATAAAGGACAGTCAACAGTTCTAGAAATCAAACAGTTACACATTTAGATGGGTATGACCGATTCTATGGACAAGTTTCATTTATGCAACACACAGTAATACCTACATTGGTCACATAATTGTGTTGACTACAACACAGGTGCTATGGTTTGTGTTGCTTACATCGTTGGAATTTATTAAAGAAAATACAGGGGAAAATATGTAAATATGTGTTTTCGCAAACTATTTTCGCCAATTTACAAAAGTTTCAGCCAGTTTAGCAAATCTTTCGCATATGGCTAAATTGGCTAACGGTAGCGGAGCACCTGGCTCACAGACAAAACACTGAAGTACTATATACTTACTGTATCAAACTCTGGGTCCATGGGAGCCCAGGTCACCTGTCCTTCTGTCATCTGATCAGTGAGTACACGAGTCATATCACCGTCCATCATCTTACCAATATAATGTATACCTACAATATCATCAACAGTAGAGTACCGACTCTAAACCATGCAGAACAGACATGATTAACAGTTGTTACCTGTCAAGACCCAAGCCTTTGTTAATTGTGTTTATGTGGCTGCCAATCAGAATTAAGCCTTGTTTACTTTAAAACCATTTAGTTACTGTATTTATATGCTTTGTCATTATGCATTATCTTGATTCATGTGATTTTCATATTTTACATGGCCCTTAATTGGACAATAAACTATTTTATCTTATCTTACCATTTAATATTACCAACTTCATAGCACCAACTATGAACATGCTGAATTTCGATGAAGATAAAAATATTAAAATTTCAGACATATACACGCACACACATAACCCATGATTAATTAGAATGATTCTTAGAATGACATTGGTGGCAATGTGAATGATAACTTCTTGACCCTAGCCCTATTGCTCTGAAGGAAGCAATATAGTAAATGGTTTCTAGTGGAACAAAATTATTATATATTGCATAAGAGAGGTTATGGAGAGATGACACTATGTATGTAAAATTGTAAACAGGAATGCATGAAGTAAATGTTTAAATACCTGTATCAAACTCGAAGCCTTTATCAACAAACGTATGACAGCATCCACCAGCCTGGTCATGTTGTTCCAGTACTAGAACCTTATAACCAGCTCTACCAAGTATGACCGCCGCAGACAGACCTGACATCCCACTACCCATCACAATCGTATCAATGTTATCTGGTATTTTCTGAACTTTAAATCCTGAAATGAGTGAAGCCATAAGATTATAGATATTCAACGTAAACATTTTAAGATTATAACTCTTGCAGACTCGGGTAGAAGTGTCAAAGTGACAATTTCAAATTCCTAAAGCCATTTGATTACCATACAATCACAATAAAAGCACCGATAGGATATTCATCAACAGTCTAGTACCTTGATAAGTATTATTGTCAGACATGTTCAGACGTTATTGTCCCAGAGTGAGATCTGACACAAGTACCCTAGCTTTTTTGTCTATCTATTAATTTAAAATGCCAAACACCTCTTTCTGAGTATTACTGGCAGGTGTATCTGACAAGGTAAGACATTAAATCAATGGAGAGAGTTGAGATACAAGGAATCAGAGTATGTTGGCCTAATTTTACCTCAGTTTTGTCAATTCAGACAGGTGGTTTAATTATAAGGATCAGTGGTCAATAGCATTATCCGCTCAAACACAGTATCGCCTCTTGATTTTTAAATTATCGTCGTGGTATGGGTTGTGGCGCGGTATCAGAATGGCGCACCTCAGATAAATGCTCTTTTAATGACTCTAGAACCCTAAATGACTTACATTACCTGAATATTTTTGAAAGGTAGTATGTTTTCTGTCTATGATGTTAATAAACAAGATCTAAAATGAAAGACCATGCTTTAAGAACTCAAAATGTATACCCTACCCATATTTGTGGTTATTTTCTTATGTCACTTTTTTCCTCCAACATTATAATTCCACAATTTTGAGAAATGGAATATTTATCTTCGTTTGTTTGGATAGAGACGGCTAGCATCCATGTTAGCATAAGGTCACATGATTAAAATGTCCTACACACCTGTCAAACTCACGATATGGTGTCCAGAAGGATGTCATTTTCTTATCTTCAAAAACTAACAAAATGTGTCAAAATAGGAAATAATTGGTTTGATAAGTATTGGAAATAATTACTGTTATTGACATTTTTGGCTTTCCCAAATCTCGTGGTTTACAGGTCTGACTATGCAGGTGCAATGACTAATGCTTACAATGTTGTAAAAGATAATTGCATCTCGTTAGGACACATTCAAGTTGACTTGTTTAGTCAATTAAGCCATGACCATTTACAACCAGCGTTATTCTGGTATGCTCTTTGTTATCAATTTATAATCCGAGAACAGGTAAAAGAAGTTAGTCAACTGTTATGTAAAATTGACCTATAAAGGCGTAAAATAAAATTGAAAACATTTTCATCAAAATTTAGTATAGTTTTTGTGCCGTTTAGGACCTAGACGGTAGGTGCGCCATTTCATATACCGCGTATTTGGCTAAATAGACAGAGTATGTCATTCCTTGTAATGGACATAAATTATGCGATAAAGCAGTTAACAAGTAACAAAATGACCATGTTAACTGTTAAGTGCGCCATTTCCCATACCACGGGATACTACATCCTGATCATGCCCATGATATTTAATGACACTATCACGCTTATACCTGGTCATACATGGCAAGCAAATTTAAGCGACTTCATAACAATGCGTAGAGACATCACAGTATCACGCTCAACAATGCAAAGCTACAGAAGGCATTTTTGCATGAAATATTGCAGTGTAGTTTGGTAATGTTACAGTAAAAAAATAAGATTATATCTTAGGTAATGTTGCAAAACATTGCAAGCGTGGTATCACATTGACGTCTGGAACGGCACAATCAGCATTCTGCATTAACTCAACCTGTGTCATCATGCAACTTCTCTTCTCAGTAGGAAACCCTGAGCCTGAAGCCCATTGCATAGCCAAGGCGCTATCGACTGCTTTTTGGTAGCGCTTAGCTATGTCAAGGCAACGACATGTCAGCAAACATATATGTTCACAGATAGCATACCGTTTCTTAACACTTTGTTCGGCCCTTTCTTATGCAACGACCGCTCACTGCGTAGCAAAGCGATACCAAACTGACTGCTAGCTATAATTGTTTAGCTAAGTAGCATTTTTTAGCTTAGTGGTACTGAGCGCTCGATAGCGCCTTGCTATAACTTAAGCAACGATGATAGGTTCAGAATTGCACCAGTTGGAAAGTTGTCCAGAACAGAATAGGGTGGCACGGTGGTCTAGTGGTAAGACGCTAGACTGCTGATCGAGAGGTCCCGGGTTCGATTCTCGGCCCGGACACTTGGTCATTTCAGAAACGCTATTTAGTGTTTCCCACCCAACTAGAGATGATCCTGGTTGGTAACCCAGGGGTAGTCTCGCGTGTATCGGTGCTTTACACCGGGCACGTTAAAGAACCAAGGAATCTATTCGAAACGAGCTAGGGTATCGCACCCGGATTCCTTGTATCTCACCTCTGTCTCTAATATTTGCGATAATGCCCCAGAGTGGGCCCTGCAAATTAAATGGAAGAAAGAAAGAACGGACATCTGCATTCGATACCAAAAGAGTTATCGACTCAACCACCATGCCATGCTGAAATTGTTACATGAATTAGTGTGTTACTTACTTTGTTTCAGAACTTTGTTCCTTAGGGAATGATCAATGACCACAGGTTTGCCAGGTCTGACATGTTTCACAGAAAATGGATTTCTGCCGGGCTTTGGGCCCGAGAACATGATTGACAACGCATAAATAAAGCAGTACAACAGGAACAGCAAGCCCAAAATCCAGGGATTGGCGAAAATATAGTTCGCAACAGCTTGAATTGCCATTTTCGTCCTCGATTCTTGCTTGTCGGAAAAAAACAAGAAATCCGACGATCTTTGAGCTTTGAGCTTTGAGACTGGTTTAGCAAATTTCACGTGATCACGCTGTAGTAATTGGAAATAGTGAAAACCAGTCTAAAAAGTTGAGTCTAACACCCCCATATTTCCGGTCTCTTGATCAGTGTTACGTAGACGCAACAACGTTATTTTCAAGCGCTTGGCACACTCAGAGATAAAAAAGTAAACAAAACGTTGATATTTAACGTAATTAAACGTCTAGGTGACTGTCAGTGCATTATTTTTACATTTTCAAAATGAATTCAGATGATCAACTCGAGAAATTCCGTTTGCAATGGAAATCTGAACTTAATTTAAAGAAAAAACCACAGAGCCAGAGTTCAACAATTGTCAAAAATGAAGTTCAACCTACAAAATCCAATGTGACACTAGCAGAGAGTAAAGATGCCAAGTGTTCATACTTTCAAGATGATCGTGAAGAGAATGAGCCAGTGTCTGCGAACGACCAATTTAACAGTATTAAGAGTTATTATCCCTTCCATATTGTGGAAAATTTACTGTCTACAAAGGAAAATGATAAAAAGCGCGAACATGGTTTATCAAATTCAGTTTCACCGAACAGGAAATGTACAGAAAATAAAAAACATAGCAGATACAAGAAAACCAAACTACTGAATCTAAAGGACATATTCAGCAATAAACAAAATAAAGAACTTATATCTCAGGAAAAATTGCTTGACCAGTTGATAGCTGATATTGTGAGTATATTCAAAGATGCTCTATAACAATGATTAATTTTAACTCTGTGTCATTAAGGGAGTTTAAGTCAATTGAGAATTGGGGTTTCTTTGCGTTCGAATGGGTTTTCGTGTGTCGGATCACTTAGTTTTGGTCAATGACCTGGTTTTGATGGAAGTGATGGAAATTAAGTTTGTGTGAGAATTAGTAATCCCAGCGCTTCGCCCTAGCTCCTTCAGAAAATAATTTTTGGTCTTTATTATGCCCATCGCATAGCACTAGTACATGCTAGACTTAATAGTAAATAAATACACGTGGGTTTCAAACCAGGCTAAGTCATGCCATCCCTGTTTGACTAAGTTGAGGTTAGATCTTGCATTGATCTTATAAAGACCAATAATTGTTCTCCCATGGTGTGAGACCACCTACCTTTTAAGACCCATTTTTTATTTGTATGAATATAATCAGAGATCTTGTGTAAATGTTTTCAGGATGAGATCACAGAGATTCCATTTTTTGATACGAGTCTTCCTAGAGAAGTGGCTGTCAACATCTTCCAACACCTTGACATGGTTGATCTATGCCGATGTGCTCAGGTATACATATTTACACAAAAATTATTGGTCAAAAGCTATATATACCATCCATGTATTTAGCTTATGTTCATTATGTTAACAGTTATATAACATTCTGACAATAATTTAATGTTGATTTGATTTGATTGTGCGATGATTTCCACTAATTTAAGCTTTTCTCAAAAATCAGTGGTTAGTCAAGTTCCTATACTAAATTTCAGATGAAAAATACTCTGACTGAATGAGAATGGTTATATCAGATTATTTAAAAATAATTATGATTGTCAACATAATGCAGCTTTTTGGAAATCAGGATATGGTGGAATAAGTCTGTGTACGTGACTGGGACAAATGTTTCCTTTTCTCCTTCAGAATTTGATTTTTCTGTGAAGTACTCAAACTGGATGTCTTCCAGCATTGTTTATATGTATTGGATTATTTATATAATATGAACTTTCCACTAGTTTTGCCATTACAGATATATTTAAACATTATTAGCTTTATTTGCTTTTATATTGTTCTATTTTGATTAATTGACTTAAAGCCTATTTCTCTCCAAAGGTAAGTAAAAGTTGGCGAAGTTTAGCAGAAGATGAACTGTTATGGTGCAGACTTTGTCATAAACTTGGACATGAAAACATATATACCACAAGAGAAAAACAGAACTGGAAACAAATTGTGGAACATAATGTGAAGAGACAGAGAACATTGATCACAAACTGGAAGGTATCTACTATATATCACATGACTTTCCTTGTATCCAGGTTAGTATAGCCAGTATGTATAAAGTTATACATACCATGTGTAGTAGAAACAATTGGATTTTTCCCATAAATCAATGTGTATTTTGGGTTTTTAGTGTCATATGATATAAAGAATCTATCACTTGTTGTCAATTAATATATTTATATTAAACTCGTTCAGGAAATATTATTAAGCTCGCAGAGGCTCTCTAAATACAATTTCCAAAACTTGTTTAATATAAATTTTTATCAATTGACAACTTGTGATAGATCCTTTATATACATAACACTGGTTTAATATGCAGACAGCAGGTATTTATCACATGATTTTCCTTGTATGAGCATGTATATTCTTATTTCTTCATAAATGACTTTATTTTTTTGGTATCATGTGTATAACAAGAGTCTGTTTTTCAACAGTAAGGTAAGTAATTAAGTGTTTTTACTTTCATATTATGAGGAAATAATCTTATAAATGTATTATTGTATAAAATAAGTTTTGGATATTTCATTAAGCATGCAAGAAATAATTAAGATATGCCACTACATTTTTAAGGACTACATAATATTATGGAATGTCTGTGTTCAAATTAAACCCTCAAAAGCGACGTTCCAATGCTAAACTATCTTAGCAGAGGATACTTAAGTAGCTAAAATAATTTGTTCTCTGTATGTATAAAGAAAACAAACAGGTATTTTTTCCTTATCATTTCAGAATAGAACGGGAAAGTTGTCTCCCTTGGAACATGTGAAAGGAAAGATTCTATGTGCTGTACATTCTCACGGTTCAACAGTTGTTGCTGGGTTTGTATAAAACATCCTTATTTTATTTTGTAAATAGTCTTACTCTTGATCTCCTCTTATCTGTAGGTACAAATATATTTTTACCGTTATAATCCTTGTGTCACTTGAATATTCATATCTGGACAATAGAGTTGGGGCAGTTGTGTTTGAATATGAATACAAAACCTGTTTATTACTTGGCCAGTGTTGTTTGTACCTACATGTAAATTAAGGGGAAAACCACCTTGCACGTAGTACCAGATATCAACTATTCAAGATGAATGAGCTAAGAACACCAGTCCTGCGTATAAAGACAAATATTATCAAACCTGTCATACTATCACAGTTTTAATGTTCAATGTCTCTTGAAAAATGGTTGTGCACCTCTGACAATAGTAATACGTTCAGTTGAAAATGTTTCTAAGCCCTCCATATAGGTACATACAAAATTAATGTATATCTTAGAAAGTAAAATATCAGTTTTACATGACATATTATATTGACAGGTACACTAGCGGAGAGGTAAAGTTATGGGAGCTGACTGGAGGTGAGAGTTGTGTATTTCAACCATCATCTACGTCTCTAATACTCGATGTGAATGAGGACGGTCTACAAGATAATATTGTTACAAATGTCGCTACCTCAAATGATGTCACTGTTGCCTCATATAGTCAAGGTAAGGTCTAGGGTTCTCAATAAGTTTTAACCTAGCATGCCAAAATGCTTAACCAACCGGCCTGTTAAAAGCCTTAATCAGCTTAATGCAACTATTAAATTTTCTTCAAATTGTGTATAAAGTTTCACATTTTCAGCCGGTCAAAAATCATTTCTAAGCAGTCAATTTGGCCTGCAGCCTGCTGTTATTGAGAACCCTAAAGGTCATCTTTTTTGTTTGCATTCGACAGTCGTAGTGTGTGGTTCTTGTTTTTATTCCAGTCTAATTGCTTTGAGGACTAAGGCCATCCTGATACTTGTGTGAAAATAGTGAATGTTTTATAGGTATGTCAGTGCAGATGTTGTCAATATGAACATCATTAAAACTCGAGTATGATGTCATCAAAAGTATAAGATAATAAACAATTAAATACCTTCAATTGAGTATTTACGTAACATTATTCTTGGTCAGATTTTGTAAATAATGGAGGTTATAAAGTCAGATGGATGTGAATATTGTTGTTTTTTACCTAACCATATATTTGTACCTCATCCTATTTTTTCTTGTTCATGTGTTCTTTTTGATATTATTTTCTGAACTTGTTGTAATCAATTAACTTTGTACTTGAAGGAAATGTGGATATATGGAGGTTAAGTCATGGTACCCAGGTTGTACAGACATTTACACCTGTGACTGGGAACCAGGGCTCCAGTCGTGTTTCTCTATCTGATGATGGAACCAGTCTGGCTGTAGGTTATGGACCGTATATTGATTTTCTACATCTATCGAAAGAAGACGAGGGGTTTGAGATGTTACATCACTATGATAGCCAGCAAGAGGTAATTATACTGTAAACCAAGAAATTATTTTGCACAATTTAATTTTGCGGAGTTCTCGAGCTTTAGAACTTCGGGAAATTAAGTAGCCGTGAAAGTGTTTGAAGCATTAGTATGGACATTGCAGGAGATTTAAAAATACAAAACGTTTGTACAGTAAAGTTCCGCTATTAAGACCACCACTGGGACCGACATAAAGTGGTCTTATTATAGAGTCGGTCTTATTAGCGAGACCGACCAAAATAGCTGAGATATTGAACTCCTATACATGTACATGTATATATACCGACAACACTCTTGTTGACGTGCTTTAAATATTCATATGTACATGTACCTTAGTGCATAGTGTATTTCATTAATGATTGAGGATTATGAACTGTTAACTATTCATGTAAAAATGAAAACGGCATGTGATTCATATACATTAATTAAATGATAAATATGTGTAACAGTTGTTTTCATTTCTCCTGACATATGACCTCTATGTACATGTACAATACATATTGTAAAAAATCAAGCATGTATACCCATGGCCATTAAAAGCTGCGATACTTTTTTAATTATTCTAAAATTTATTAAGTTGCACTGCACAACCAATACAGCACAAATTTGACCGTTATATAACAAACTAGTTGATCTGTATAAAGACGTACGTACGTGGTCTTTATACTGGGTCTTTATGCAGATCAAATGGTTGTCAAATTTTGTCTTATTTATTAGAATAACATGAAGTTATGATTTTGTAGCTGTGTAATTTGATGTACAAACGCGCTAGGGTAATTAACAGTTACAAAAATTATTTACATGAATTAACAACGACGTCTAAAATAACGCACCATCCGAAAACGTGCGACTACCAGCCATCGGTCTTTATTCTCCACAAATCTTTAACTATGGTTGAGTTAATTGTCGCCGATAGTTTCAATCAATCTATTGTCATAGATAAACAATAGAATTTCGTTTTAATCCCTGCGTATACACCAACAAGTGTCAATTTATCAGTTTACATGTTTATTGTTTACAACAAGCTGATTGCCGTAAACGAGTCTCCGTGTCGTAAAAATTAATTATACAATATGACACGCGCGGTATGTGGTCTGTTTAGCGAGACCTAAAACTGCAATAAATTGGTCGTTGGGACCAGAAATACTGGTCGTATTACGTAATATCGAGTCGGTCGCATTATCGGGACCCGGCCCGTCCCTAGATTTGCCACTTAATGCCACCTATTGCCGCTTATTTCCACCAAAAAATGGTGGCATTAAGTGGAAATAAGTGGCATTAGCTGGAAAATGAAGAAATTCCACTCTTTTTATATTTTTTTCCACTAGAGTGGAAAATATGCCACTTAATGCCACCTTTTTGACTGGCATTTAGGTGGCAATAGATGGAAATTTGAACATAGATTTTCTTTATGGTGGAAAATAAGTGGAATCTGGTGGAAAAATGAACTCAGTTAATTTTTATGGTGGAAAATGTGTAGCTTTTGGTGAAAAAATGGTGGAAAGAGGAACTTAGACTATTTTCTGAGTGGCAAATAGGTGAAAAAAAACTCTGCCAATTTTAGGCAGTGAACGATGGTGGAAAATGGGTGGCAAATGAATGGCAAAAAAAACTTAGACAATTTTTAGCAAACTTATTGCTGTAACTTTATTAGATTGACTTATATCAGTAAAAGTTAATATGATGAAACTGTATTACACAGTATAACTTTGGTTTCTTTACAAAACAAGACTACCTAAAGGTAAACGCTTATGCTCAAAAGAAGCCTAAATAAATGTCCATAATAACTAGCTTAGTAAATAAGAGGCCATAAACCATAATTTGATTGTTGTACAGAGGTTGGTGCTCTGGAGAGGTACAATGTATAGTATATGATTACTTTTTGAACAAAATCATTATGGTGCATTAGGGAAGTAAATGTTGCCCTAATATTAGAGGGCCACTCAAGAAAGGTTAAACTGTAGTCCCAGCATTCAAATCGTCTTTTATAATAAATAAGACTTTGTTTGAACTTCAGGTTAGTCCATTTCTGAATTTTGCTGGTTCTTTAAAAAATTTAATTTAATAATTTAGTTATTTGGATTAGTTATAAGTTATTTATTAAGTTAAATACTTTACTTTATGTTCAATTTCATCTATTGAATTCAACCAATAATTAGTAATCAAATTACAGACATGGATTGAAATATGTTTTTTTTTCTACAATTGCTAGCATGAATTAATTTTCTCTCATCTTTCCCATGATAACAAAGAATTTGCAAGCATTTGGATGGCAATGATTAACTCCATTTATTACAGCACTATCTGATTTACAATGAAAAGCTGTAGACCTCTCAGTGAAAACTCAAAAATTTATATTGAAATTCACATCCAAGCATTTATCAGAAGAGCAGCATGTAAACAAACAGACTTGCCTTTCTCTGAATTAACTGACCTGATAGTGATTCAGAGAAGCTGATAAACAGTTTGAATTACACAAAGGTAGGGTCTATCTACAAGGGGAGTATGACCGAGTGTAAATAATTACCCACACATTTAGCCATACATGATAACAATGATAAGTACATACATCTTTTTATAAGTGATAGATATAATAACAAATCCCACTTTCTTAAAAAATGTATGTGATATATTGATATTGAGGTAATAAGTTTTATCTTTCACAATTTGAAAACACCCAGTCATAAGACTCATTTCAAAATGGACTTTTCCAGTCAGAGAGATACAGTCAATGCTTGACCTACATATTCAAATATTTTCAAGAAGATCAGTGGCGTGTTCAACAGGATAGCACTCGCCTAGATCTCGATGTAGTGCTATCCTAGTGCTAAATGTACATCGTGAACGATATTTATCATTTGACTACATAGCGGTATGACTAAAATACGAAAAGAGGATTTTTGGCGCAACGAGGCGAAACGGGGATTAAAATTTGATATTGTAGGAATTACAGTTATTATTTTTACAAATATCAATTCCAAATAAATGAATTGCGTATTTGGATGTAATTAACTTGTTCCTATCAATAAATAATGACATTGTTTTAAAATATGCTGATTTGAAGCCTCCTTTCGTCGACCGTAGACATTGAAATATCGGCGATCAAAAAGGAACTTTACCTATCCACTCAGTTATGGCATAGCCTCCTTTCGCCAACTGTTGACTATACAATATCGGCGAAAGGAGCTTTATGATACTAATTTAATTATATACATGAGCCGTTCTCCAGGAAAACTGGGCTTATTGACATAACAATAGTAGTTATGTCACGATATTTAGAAATAGGTCTAAAATGAGAAAAAAGTCATGTTCACCGATTAAATCGTAAGTAGTTGGATACCCTAGTACTATCCAAACAAGTTAAATTTTCTGATAAATTATGATAAATTACTTCCGTCGTTGCTATGGTGACCAATTTCCGAAAACTACCCGAATTGAGAAAAACAAGGGGTTAGTGGTTAAAAATAGCGGCTACTTTTCCCTTGAAGCAGACACTCACAATTTTTACGTGTTTTATTAAAATCAGAATATTATTCTAAAATGTGACAAAAATTTAAAGGTTTACGTCAATAATTCACCAGATACTGGGTTTGTGAAATGATTATTAACGTTACGTCAAATAACGTTCGAATGATGTTTGCGACGTCACTCAAAAACTGGTTAGTTTCAAAAGTCAATAATTCCGTTAATTTATGCAATAATTCGTTCAACTTTTCAGAGAGTGTTCATAAGAGTCTCGTCCTTCTAACAATTTATTATCATGATTTTCGTACTCTTGTCAATAAGCCCGGTTTTCCTGGAAAACGGCTCATATATATCTACTGGCCTCTTTTCGCCGTCGGTAAAATGTAAAATATCGGCGAAAGGAGCATTAATAATTAGCGTACCAACTTAGTTATACTCTATGCTCGTTTCGCCAACCGTAAACCACGAACTATCGGCGAACGGAGCTTTATAGATCTAATACCTGCTTAGTTATATGATCGTCCTTATATTATTGTCTCCTTTCGCCGCCTGAAGGTAGCATGTAAATTCTCGGCGAAAGGAGCTTTATCATACATACTCAGTTATTTTATAGTCTCCTTTCGCCGACCGTAAACCATAAAATATCGGCGAAAGGAGCTTTAGCATACCAACATATATATACCCAGCAAACATGTTTATATGGGTCTCATATGAGCTGTTTCTGGGCAAGCCCATGTGTGTATGCCCATATTGGACCCATATGGGACCTATGTGGACATGCCATTATGGGTAATGCCCATATTGGACCCATATGGGACCATTTTGGACAAGCCCAAATCCCATATGGGCTGTTTCTGGGCTAGCCCATGTGGGTATGCCCATATTTGACCCATATGGGACATATGTGGACATGACCATGTCCCATATGGGCTGTTGCTGGGCAAGCCCATGTGGGTACACCCATATTGGACCCTTATGGGACCTATTAGGACAAGTCCATATGGGTTGTGCCCATATTGGACCCATATGGGACCATTATGGACCAGCCCATATCCCATATGGACTGTTTCTGGGCATGCCCATGTGGATATGCCTATATTGGACCCATATGGGACCCATATGGGACATATATGGACATGCTTATATCCCATGTGGGCTGTTTCTGAGCAAGCCCATGTGGGTATGCCCATATCGACCCTTAAGGGACCTATATGAACAAGCCCATATGGGTTATGCCCATATTGGACCCATATGGGACCTATATGGACATGCTTATATCCCATATGGGCTATTTCTGGACAAGCCCATGTGTGTATGCCCATATTTGACCCATATGGGACCTATGTGGACAAGCCCATAAGGGTCATGCCCATATTTAACCCATATGGGACCCATGTGGACATGCCCATGTCCCATATGGGCTGTTTCTGGGCAAGTCCATGTGGGTATGCCCATATTGGACCCTAATGGGACCTATGTGGACAAGACCATATGGGTTATGCCCATATTTGGACTTATATGGGACCTATGTGGACATGTCGATATGGGTAGTGCCCCTATTTGACCCATATGGGACCATTCTGGACAAACCCATATCTCATATGGGCTGTTTTTGGGCAAGCCCATGTGGGTATGCCCATATTGGACCCTTTAGGGACCTATGTGGACAAGCCCATATGAGTTATGCCCATATTGGACCAATATGGGACCTATATGGACATGCTTATATCCCATATGGGCTGTTTCTGGGCAAGCCCATGTGAGTATGCCCATATTGGACCCATATAGGACCTATGTGGACAAGCCTATATGGGTCATGCCCACATTGGACCCATATGGGACCTATGTGGACATAACCATGTCCGATATGGGCTGTTTCTGGGCAAGCCCATGTGGGTATGCCCATATTGGACCCTTAAGGGACCTATGTGGACAAGCCCATATGGGTTATGCTCATATTGGACCCATATGGGACATATATGGACATGCTTCTATCCCATATGGGCTGTTTCTGGACAAGCCCATGTGGGTATGCCCATATTGGACCCATATGGGACCTATGTGGACAAGCCCATATGGGTTATGCCCATATTGGACCCATATGGGACCTATGTGGACATGTCCATATGGGTAGTGCCCATATTGGACCAATATGGGACCATTATGAACAAGCCCATATCCCATATGGGCCGTTTCTGGGCAAGCCCATGTGGTGTGTATGCCCATATTGGACCCATATGGGACCTATGTGGACAAGCCCATATGGGTTATGCCCATATTGGACCAATATGGGACCTATATGGACATGCCTATATCCAATATGGGCTGTTTCTGGGCAAGCCTATGTGTGTATGCCCATATTGGACCCATATGGGACCTATGTGGACAAGCCTATAAGGGTTTTGCCCATATTGGACCCATATGGGACCTATGTGGGCATAACCATGTCCCATATGGGCTGTTTCTAGACAAGCCCATGTGGGTATTCCCATATTGGACCCTTATTGGACCTATGTGGACAAGCCCATATGGGTTATGCCCATATTGGACCTATATGGGACCTATGTGGACATGTCCATATGGGAAGTGCCCATATTGGACCCATATGCGACCATTATGGACAAGCCCATGTCCCATATGGGCCGTTTCTGGGCAAGCCTATGTGGTGTGTATGCCCATATTGGACCCATATGGGACCTATGTGGACAAGCCCATATGGGTTATGCCCATATTGGACCAATATGGGACCTATATGGACATGCCTATATCCAATATGGGCTGTTTCTGGGCAAGCCCATGTGGGTATGCCTATATTGGACCCATATGGGACCTATGTGGACAAGCCCATATGGGTTATGCCCATATTGGACCCATATGGGACCTATGTGAACATGACCATGTCCCATATGGGATGTTTCTGGGCAGGCCATGTGGGTATGCCCATATTGGACGCATATGGCACCTATATTCCTGGGCTACCCATATGGGCTTTCCAATCTGATACACATACGGGACCCATATGGGCTATTCCTGGGCAAGCTCATATGGGCTTTACCATCTGGTACACATATGGGTCCCATATGGGCTATTCCTGGGCAAGCCCATATGGGCTTTCCCATCTGGTACCCATCTGGGGTACCCATACGGGTCTCATATGGGCTATGCCTGGACATTCCTATATGGGCTCTCCCATCTGGTACACATACGGGTCACATATGCGCTATTTCTCGGCAAGCATATATGGGCTTTCCCATCTAGTACCCATATGGGGTACCTTTACGGGTCCAATATGGGCTATTCCTGAGCAAGCCCATATAGAACAAAAAAGTATTACTTCCCTTGAATTGAAATATTAGTAAATTTAATATAAATCTTCTTCTTACTATTATATTTACTTTCAGTACAAATAATAGTGTTTCATAAGTTCAAAGTAAATTGATATAATATTATGTACATTTTTTTTCTAAATTCTACCACATGGTTGTCTGGAAACTTTAAATGTTAATGTGATATATAGCTTGTAAATATCGAACTTGTAAGTATATAATATAGAACACCTTGTATAAACAAGAATCTGTTCAACTGCTCCTTCCTGCAAGGACACTATGCACGCTTAGTAGTAGCAAACCAGAGGATAGAGTGGTGTTTGCCGAAAAATACAATTTCTGATTTACAATGTATCTGATGTGCTCATACGAATATAGGCTGCCCATATGGGTCCCATTTCTGAATGAATATTGGCAGCCCAGATGGGACCCATATAGGTAGCCCAGGCGAATGTACATGTGGTAGCCCACCAATGCATATGGGCAGCCCAGATCACAAAGGCCCCTGTTGCAGTTTTAATGTTGGTCCCATATAGGCAGCCCATATAGGTGCCCACGTGGGACCCATGTCGATTGTTTGCTTGGTAGTTACACTACAGCCTCCTTTCGCCGACGGTAGCATGTAAAATATCGACGACAGGAGCTTTATCATAAATACTTAGTTATTTTATAGACTCCTTTCGCAGACGACCGTAAACCATGAAATATCCGCGAAAGGAGCTTTAGCATATCAACGAACTTAGTTATACTATAGCCTCATTTCGCCGACGGGTGCCGACAGTAAACTTGTAAACGTTGGTAGAATGTTGATTAAAATATTGGGGAAAGGAGCTTCATCTACATGTACCAACATATTCTATAATAGCTGCTTTTTGCCAACGGTAAAATTCATCATAGTCATATACGACCGTAAACCATGAAATATCGGCAAAAGAATGTTAGAATGTAAAATTCCACTGCAATGAGCGTTATCATTTATATTTCAACTAAATTATATCATAGTGGTATATTTGCTAGATCGTTGGTTGTGATTTTTTCTATGCTGAATGTGTGTATGTACAAAATTGAATATATATATGTATATATAATAAAAATTCTAGCTTTTCGCCACCATTGACCATGATATAACAGCGAAACGAGTTTTACCATATTAACTTAGTTATATTCTAGCCGACTTTAGATTTTAAAATTTTCAGCGAAGGGAGCTTAATTAATCTATCAAATAACTTATATTATGACCCCCATTCGCCGACTGTAAAAATCAGCGAAAGGAGCTTTATCATACCAACTTAATAATATGCTAGCCTCCTTCTGCCACCGTTGACTATGATATAACAGTGAAACTAGTTTTACGAGCAATAAGCAGCGCCTTGACACTTCCTACTCAATCAACAAAGGTGTGATCCTTCGTCAATACCATCTCGATAATTAGTTTATTCAACAAACAGTCGGTGACTTGACACGTGGCTACATATGATAATCTGTGGTTAATCTAATTATCGTCGATATATAATCTGTTTAAAATAATGACACACAGTTTGCGAAAGTAATGTTTCATTTGTCAATCATTGATGAATGATTAGACGGGAGAATTTTATTTAGTTATTATTTTGATATGACCAGCACTATGCTATTTAATATGCATCATATTATGTATAATTCAGGGTTGCCATAAACCCACTTTTTCGTTTAAAACCCTACCCAAATGGGTTTTAAAGGGGTTTAAAGGGTAATACGGGGTTTTAAAGGGTTTTATAAAAATAATTTTGGGGCTTAATTTTTTTCATTAATAATTTCGTAAAATTACATGAAGAATTGCCTTGAATAGCAGCTTTGAAGGTGTCAGACAGTGTGGTCGGCGAAAGGAGGCTTCAAATTAGCTTATTTTAAAATATTGTCATTGTTTATTGAGAGGAACAATCTAAAGCAATCCAAATACACAATTTATTAATCCTCGTTTCGCCTCGTTGCACCAAAAATTCTCCTTTCGTATTTTAGTCAAATCCCGCCCACATTGCTAGCTTGCTAGACTAGGCTAGCCCTCGCCGAGATCTCGATTTATCTTGTCGTTCAGGAGCGAGATCTGCTAGATCTAGCCAAGAGCTAGGCTAGCTGAACACGCCACGGGGTTTTAACTGGTCTCATTGATTGTTTTTCAGTGTTTGCTTATAAATTTAATTGTTTCAAATGATTGCACTTTTAACTAATGACAGGAGTTTCAGTGTTGTTAATTACAAATGACATAATTTGAGAAACTTGGACTTGGAGGATTAAACAAACAATTTCGTTAAGAAGAGTGTAAACAATACAATATGGAACTAACTTCAGTGTATGGTAAGTAAATTTATTTGCTTTTAGCCCCTCTTGATTTTATTACTAGTAATGTAATTTATCAATATTTTAAACTATCTGTTTCAATGATCTATGATGTATATTAATAATGAAAACATGTCATAAAATTGTGATAACCAAATTGTTGCATAATAGAATTCAATGATTTGATTTGAAAAAAAAAAGAGATTATAAACCCTAAATGACAGCCCCTTTGGGTCCTGTAAAGAACCATCATGGACTTGTTACTTATTATTAAATGTCATGATTATTGGCCAAAATTCAGACTTATAATGACTGTTAATGGATGAAGTTTAAAGTTTATTTATCAAGCTGATACTTTTCTTAGTATAATGTCTGGCTCATTAGGTATTGCTGGTTCACAACAATAATATGTTGGGATGTAAATTTACTGCAATGAGCATGTAAGTTATTAGTATTTCTTTGTTACTGTTACATAATTAAAATCCTAATTTATAATTAACTTAAATTTACGTCCATGTTTTAAAAAAAAATATATATATGACATAATTATGTTATAAATTGCAGGTAACAAAGAGAGTCTAATGATTTGATTGGAGAAAATTTACTACAGCACTTTTATTATGGAGAAATTTGAACCTGGCTGGTGTGAGTGACCAATGGCTGGTGTACATGGATTAACCAAGGTAATTCAAGTCATATAAATTTTAGATGAATAATGGTTTTACCTCCAAAGTGAGAACTAATGAATATATCATTATACAGAGGGGCCAGGATAGCATAATGCTAATGAGATGGCCCTACAATAAGTGAATTGATTTTGACCTAATTACTGATAAGGGATTCATAGGGGATGCTCTTCCATTGATGGTTTAATCATTGTGGTCCACTGCAAATGTAGATCAAAGCAGCAATCACAAAAGGGCCATCTTAAGACCCTCATGTTCTTAATAGAAACACTATTATAGCAGTGTAACATTTTTGAAAGTCTTTTATTGATTTTTAGGCTCAAGTAATAGCAGAGCTGTCATTTATTGAAGCTGCCCAAAAAGGGGGCAACAGAAGGCCACTCCTTGTTTGGCTTAAGGAAAGGGGCGACTGAAGTGGATGCAAGACCAGGATTGGTGGACGAAAAAAAGTAGAAATTTCTTGAAGGTAAAAGCTTCTAGCATCTAGTTTTTCAATTGAAACAAAATATTATTAAAGAAAATAATGACATTTTTGTGCTGCAGAAATATCCATTTGTTTGGAGTTGTCACCACAATGGCTTTAAATTTATTTACTTTAATATAGCATGTATGTCTGTTGGTCATTCGCTAGACCGAATGTATGTTTTCTGTTTCATGTCCAACAAACGCTAGGATCTTCAAACTTTACATACAGGTTTTCCAGCAACAGCAAATGTCCCCATTGATTTTGAGGTCAGCTAAGGTCAAAGTAATGGTGACCTTTACCCATTTTGACTATTGAACATTCATGGGGCATACATGTTTAAAAAACATCTTGTTTTTTTGACAATTTCATATTTGTATAAAATATAACTTTGATTTTGCAGATTGCTTGCTAGTAGAGAAGTGGCCAGCCGCAAGCAAAACCGAAATTTGGAGTTTTAAGGCGCCTGCTGAAGCCGTCAAGAAGCTCAAGGAACTAACATCTGAAATTTTTGATGAAACTTGTTCGACATTTTTATTAAAATAAACGGACCTTATTAAATGAATATATGTTTTTTTGCCTTTTAAGGTACACCAGGACTTTCTTGCAGATTCCACCAATTTCTCCTTGATGCCAGCTATTGCCACCTATTAGGTGGAAACATGTCGTAATATGCCACTACTTTCCACCATTAGGTGGCAATAGGTGGCAACTAGTGGAAAACCAACTTTCCACCTAAAAGGTGGCAGTAAGTGGAAAATTGTCTAAATACTCCACCTACTGTCCACCCTTTTGGTGGCAATAGGTGGAAATAGGTGGCAACTGGTGGAAAATGATTTTTCCACCTAAGGGTGGCATTAGGTGGAAAATTGTCTAAATACTCCACCTACTGTCCACCCTTTAGGTGGCAATTGGTGGCAATAGGTGGCATCTAGTGGAAAATAAAATTTCCACCCTTTTGGTGGAAATAGGTGGAATTAGGTGGAAAATTATCTAAATATTCCACTACTTGCCACCCTTCCATTTTTTTTCATGGACTTTATAAAGGTGGCATTTTGGTGGAAATTTAGGTGGAAAATTGTCTAAATACTCCACCTACTCTGAGGGTGGCAATAAGTGGCAAATCTAGGGACGGGCGGCGACCATTGGAATATAGAGCAAAATATTCGGGACCACGAAAAAGTGGTCGTATTACGCGAAAGGTCGGATTATCGGACCGGTCGTTAGACGGAACTTTACTGTAGTCGCAAATATGCCGATGATCGACAAAACGGGATAGTCAAATGTTTGTTGTGTGGAATAGTTGTTCAAAAATATCATATTATTTCTTTCAGGCCTTTGTAATAAGAACTTCTATTCGTAGCAACTATTTGATTATTTTAGAGATGGAAAGTTCTTAGATTTGGGGCTAAAATTAGTTGATTTACTGTGTTTGACCTAATATAATATGATGCTATACCACCCCAGGACAAATGTTTTTTCAACAGCCCACACTTATATGCTCTTTTTATAAAGATGTAAACTAATAATGACTGTAATTGATATAACACATTGATAGATTTATAAACACTTTGCATGAATATTTGACGATATTATTGTTTCACTTTGACTAGGTGCGACACATGAAGATGTACGACTGTGGACCTGCTGGTGCCTCTGTGATATTTGCTCATACATTCTCTGTGTATATATACCAACCAGTGAAGCAGGGTACCAGATATGTTGATCATGTGACAGAATTACACAACCTGATTGGTGTTCCAGTAGATATCATTGATTATAAAACTGACCAATCAGTGCTCGGTATTGGTTTAGGATGGTACGGTACACTCTCAGATGGATACAGGGTGCGTATAGCATGTTATAGTCTAAAAGCTTTCGAGTTATGCCTGCCGAAAATTCGGCGAGGATATAGTAATAGTCTCCGTCCATCTGTCCTAATGTACGCACACACGAAAGCTACCTTAGGTGGTCGGAGGTGTGGCCTAACACAATAGAAATCTATTCAATTCATTCCGTGACCACTTAATTCTTTTGTCCTTTAAGTGGTCGTTCCTTTGATCTTAAAACAATGGAATAACCACCTAAGGTAGCGATCGTGGGGGCGTCCGTCCGTCTGTCACAAATGTTGTCCGTAGCATATTTTGAAAACTATTTAAGATATTGACTTGAAATATAAATAGATGACAACTTGGAGAAGTGCAGTGACCAAAAACATAACTATGTCTGTCTTACATTTTGATATATCTCCCCTTTTTTATAATAAACTTTTGTCCGGTGCATATCTTCAAAACTATTCTGAACTGTTTTTAATTCTTGTTTTCTTTTAGATCACAATACCCCTTAAAAGGTTTTTTCTGCCCTTATACAGTTATGGCTCCTCAAGCTTGATCCATGATATATATGTTTCTCAAAAGCAAAGACCTAAACATGTCATTCAAGGCTTTTTGTCAAAAATAAATTACAATGTATGCCTTTTTCCAGAACTTCAATCAGCATTAAAAAAATATTTGACTGACAATTAGACTATTACATGCTGCTTTCTGTTTGCTTGTTTGCAGTGGACAATACTTAAGCATGGTGTTCTGATATAATGTTGCTTTATTCCAGATGATGTTATATGATATAAAGACAGGGAAGTTAATGCAGACATTACTGGGACATACATGGTGTATCACGTGTATGAATATGATTGACAGTCCACATAATGAACTTGTCACAGGTTCTGGAGACAGGAGGTACAGCTTTACATATGTATTGTTCATAGCTCACCTTTGTGCGATCCATTTCTAAACTTACTAGTGCATTGTACACATTAGATAGTTCTCTTAGAAAACATGACCTCCAGGGCAGCGGACTTTACTTAATTATTATAAATAACTTTTTCTTCACAAGCAATGTCTGGTTTTGAAAGAAATTTCAAGCGAAGTTTCTTTTCACGGTTCTCTTTAAAAATAATATAAATGGTTATTGGTAATCAACTGCAGTAGGTCACCAGTGCTTAATTTAGATTTTTAAACGATAATTTAAGGCAAGTATATTGTACAAATGTACTATGATTTTCAGAAGTGGTACTATAAATATGCATTTTAATCATTTTCAGACTTCGAATCTATGATATGCGATCATGTAACCCAGTACAGACATTGATCGGTCATGCTTGTAGAGTAACGTGCGTACAGATGGATGAATGGAAGGTTGTATCCGGGGCTGATGATGGATTCCTCTGTGTGTGGGATCGGAGAATGGCTACCAAACTCTGGGATCTTCACAACAGGTACCCATCAGTTCAACTTCTCAAGGTTCTTACTAGGATTTCATGTTGGAGTTTTTTCGTACATTTGAGGAGGCCAAGGTGCCTGAGCACTGAAGGTGGAAAGCAGCTGGGGGGAACTTAGAGGCGGCCAAAATATCATTTTAGGTAGTCAAATTGGCCTCCTGCCGCCACCGAATGACAACCCTGCTTCTATTGAATTATTTACCTCAGCAGTAAAGTTTGGAACATAGCTGAAAACAGGCAATTTATTATATGAGTTTCATCGTATGTTGGTGATGATTAGCACTTTGTAAAGCTGATTTATAGCTATCAAGGAGGGCAATTTTTGGATGCAAATGGGGAAAAAATGACCATGTCCAAATATGGTATCAGAAGTCTGACTTATGACCGTTGTCATGGTAAAATAGAACATCCTTAGCTGAGGTATTTCTAGATTTAAGTCAGTTACAAAGTTGCAATTCTTTTGCTGCTCTTTCAGAATGCATGTATTAATATGTTGTATCTTCCATATTATTTTTGTGACCCAACATTTATAAGTTTCCCAATGGTAGAAGTATTCAATATTGTGTTTAATAAACTTGTTTATGTTTGCAGGCATCCAGTAAATTATTGTCACTTCAATGATAAAACATTGATATGTGGGAATATCTCTGGTAACAAATATCCGGAGATGGACGAATTTGATGGCATGATGCATAGAAGGTAATACACTTCTGTCTAACAAGTCTTATAATTATATACCTTGCCCTAATCTCCCGAAACATCTTAGGAAGAAATCTTATCTTAAATGGAGTTTTTGCCAAAATCAGAGTCTGAATTTCCGATAAATCTGAAGTTCAAATAAATTAAATTTTACTGTAATAATCTAAGAATAATGTTTTCTGTTTATAATGCTAATGCTTTTGAGTACATCCTTCCATTGGAATTATCCAAACTTCACGTAGCCATCTTTAAGGTGATATATCAATCTTCCAAAACCTCTCAATGTGAACTCAATCTCAATTGTTGACCTGTCTCATTTAGATAATTTTCTTTGGACTCTTTACTAAATCTCAATTGTTGGCCTGTCTCATTTAGATAATTTTCTTTGGACTCTTTACTAAATCTCAATTGTCGACCTGTCTCATTTAGATAATTTTCTTTGGACTCTTTACTAAATCTCAATTGTTGACCTCTCTCATTTAGATAATTTTCTTTGGACTCTTTACTAAATCTCAATTGTTGGCCTGTCTCATTTAGATAATTTTCTTTGGACTCTTAACTAAATCTCAATTGTCGACCTGTCTCATTTAGATAATTTTCTTTGGACTCTTTACTAAATCTCAATTGTTGACCTGTCTCATTTAGATAATTTTCTTTGGACTCTTTACTAAATCTCGATTGTCGACCTGTCTCATTTAGATAATTTTCTTTGGACTCTTTACTAAATCTCAATTGTTGGCCTGTCTCATTTAGATAATTTTCTTTGGACTCTTTACTAAATCTCAATTGTTGACCTGTCTCATTTAGACAATTTTCTTTGGACTCTTTACTAAATCTCAATTGTTGAACTGTCTCATTTAGATAATTTCCTTTGGACTCTTTACTCTATATACACATCACATAACTTAAAATACTTTTCTTAGTCTGTTACAGTAAATTTTAAGAGCTTGAAGTTATCTTAAATTCAGACACTGATTTGAGCAAAATTTCAAATACAGGTGAGATTTCTTCTTGAGATGATTCGGGAGATCGGGGCCTGCTTGGTAGTATCAGGGAGACACGGTAGCAGAGTGGTTATATCTCTTGACAACCAATGCAGAGGTCCCAGGTTCGAATCTCAACCAGAGCTCTGGAAATTTTAGAAACGCCAAATAGGGTTTCCCTCTAAAAATTGGACTTAGTCTCTCATGCATAGGTGCTTTACAGCAGACACCTTAAAGAACCCACTAATGAATTTTCCTGATTCCTTGTATCACAAAATTGTCCTTCCGCAAAAACAAAGGACCCATTTAAAATACTGTCATATAGTAATAATAATGAGGAATCTATCCAATTAGAAAAAAATTGTGGGTACTACTGTTGACTCAGGTATAGCCAATTAAACCTAGATATTAACATTGTTTACTCGACAGGCGAGCTAATGTTTACAAATGTTATCAATTAAATTTGATTGCCTCCTTATAAAAACACAGAATGGCCCAAGTTAAATACAGGCGATAATTGAGCTGTTAAATAATGCTAATGTTGTGTTATATATCTAACCGTTTACCTTACAGATATAGAGGGTCACTGAATGTATACAACTTTCTAGAGGACCTAACAACTAAAGATATACCAGAGATTTGTTTGTCCACATACGATCAACCTGACGCCTCAATGTATAACATCGGACTGGCCATGCCTTATGATACATTACAATACTAGTAGAATCAATGTTGAGGGAGCAACAAGTCGTGTCTTCCAGTGAATGCCTGATGTTTGTGTACACTGTCTGTGATATGTTTGTGTTTTGCATTAAATTACTGATGTCAACATACTCCAGATGCCTTATCATATCTAGCTCCGCCCAATAAAGGTCCAAGGGAACAACATTTAATTTCAATGGGACGAAATTTCAAGGTTTTGGTAAATAGGACCATTTCAATGGGACTTAAATTTGTGGATTTGCATTTCAGGTAATAAATACATAATTAATGTTTGTTGGCATTTGATGTCGTTGTTGAAAGCGAACCACAAAAATCCACAAATTGTAATCCCCATGGAAATAAATGACTTCACAGTAACATACTGGCAACACAAGCATTCTATAATGCTCCAAAGGAGTCGAGAATCAGCTTTACACTAGCACCATATATGAACACAGGGGTGTCAACAGAGCCAAATTTCAGATCAGGAAAATTATATGCAGTCAAACATTTTCGCCAAACCACTTTATTAGAGTATTTAACTTAGCTTTTATTTAGAAAATCCCCTAAAACAGATTAAATTGACCATAACTTGGCCTTTTCTCCAGATATTTTCATCAAATAATTTAATTTGTTCAGAAATATGTAAACCCAGATCTCCGGATTTATCAGGAAGATTGACACCCCTGTGTAAACATGAGAACAATACATGAATAATTATGTTGCCCATTACAGCTATGATCAGATAGACACATTGAATGGTAAATATACATAAGTAACCCTACCACTTATGTTGGAAACTTTGTATGTTAGATTTAAAAAGTCAAACACTCGACACTTTATATACAATGCAATTTATTTACAAACTTTCCATTCATACATTGCAGTCAATCACATGAACGACATGATGGAATATTTGACAGGCCTATTCAACCAGGTTGATTAAGTGTTTCATGAAAACATGAATTCTGCAAACATTTTTACTGAACTGCTCATACATGACACCACAGGGTGAAGCATTATAAGCATGATGCTACATCCCCAAACTGATTTGTTATGATTGTTGAGTAATGGCAAACAAACATTATCTTAAAACTTAAATCTAATTGGTTAACTTTTAGTAGGTAGAAGAGTACCTAATTGAATGAATATCTAGTATTTCTCAGTCGAAAAGTTATTGAACAAATATTTCAGTTGATCTAGACTGGGTTCTAAATGTATGTAAGTCAACCTGGATAATAATGATGACAGACATTGGATAGGGAAATTAATTGACGTGGAGACATTGCTGCGAAGTAATACATCAGCCAATATTTTGCCCGCCCTATGGGCAGCAGGCTATATCATGACGTCTCATTCCCAACCCTGGAGAAAATGCTTAACTGTCTAAATCCCTGGAGTCCAGACACACAATTAGTAGTAATTCCGGGTCTTGGAGATTCCCAGTACTAGGACTTGAGGTTGTCCAATTTTTACCGAGATTTATCGGTCTAATTCCCTGGTATCCCCCCGGGTGTGCATGAAATTGACTGGCACATAAACAGTTAAACATATTTAGCAATGTTATGTTCAATATGTGAAAGAGCAGCACCTCTATATGGCAGCCATGAGGTTAAATTGAACATTTCATTGGAGCACAGTTCTGGCAAAACAAAATGCATTGGACACTTCAATAGCACATTTAATTTGTATTAAGTACAATGGGTTTAGAATCATTGGATATCAAAGATCTGTAAGTAATAAACCAGTGCCTTGGTAAAAAGAATCACTGTGTAACATATAAAAGTCATTGCTGATCAAGTTCTGGTCAGGGTGAGGCACATTAGAATAGTTCATGTCTACAGACTGCAATGAAAACTGAGACATGTTTTGGTTCTACAGTTTATATCAAATCAACATATATGACTCAATACCTCTAAAGGTGAGAGTCTGCAGAATCATTCATAGATTAAGTGAACACTGCCAGTGATGGGAACAATTTACACACTCATTTTAACCATGCATCATTTCTATTCATTCCTGAGCACCAATTTATATTTTGTCACATTAGATAGACAATGAGGTTGATCCAGATGAAATTGGAGAAAATTAATTTAGGGAGCCAGCAATCAAGCAGACTATTGTGTCCTTCTTGAAGAGATTATTCCTACTCACAGTAATCAAACTCTTAACAAAAGTCTATTCAGTAGACAGGGAAACCATCTGTATGACATATCTCCAATATTGGTGCCAGAGCCTGGTGTGAATCTTGTTCTGTCAATATGTCTGTATCTTTTGATTTCATCCCTTGCGACAAACGTTTGGTAATAAGCACATTGCATGGTGGACAATCTACTGTTTTACTCTTCAAGAAAAATCACACATTGAAATGGTTCATAAAGCACTCAGAAAGAAGCATTTATACTCAAAACTCATTGCCACCACCATAAACTTTAAGGTGTTTATTGAATTTTCCTGATGTAGATTCTGATGTTTAACTTGTGGAGCCTCAAATTCTGAAATGGAAAAAAATATCATGTAATTGTATTACTTCTTATATATTATTTACCTCTTTCGGGACATAGGAAGCATTACTTTGCTTTCTTTAATGCTTATAATATAGAAGTATAAGCATGAAATTGAATTAAGCATAAAAACAGCTTTTTAATCATGGAGCAGTTCTGCACTAAACTTCAACCTTGTACACAAACATTTACTTAAATCTAAACAGTTTGAAAAACTTACTTTTTCACAATTTGTACGACATCTTCGTCACATAACAGATGTTCCTTGCCTACTTTCTGTGGCTGATGTTTCACTGACGATCCCCAAACAAGAGCACTGAAATACACACATACAATGTACATAATGTTTACTTGGATAAACGTAAGCAGATTCAACATCATCAATCAGTGGTTAGTCAAGTCCCTAGGCTATCTTTCAGATGAGAAATATGATGGTGAAATAAGAATGATGCAGACTCAATTTATTGCAATTAACACTATAATTCTATTTTTTTTTTTTTTTACAATAATCAATTAACCATGGAAAATTAATGCTAACAAGCATATATTTCACAGTTGCATGTTGCTATGGAGATTGGAGACATAAGTGTGCATCACTAAAAGCCGCCTTGCTTTAATCAAAGGAGCTTTGCTATGGCGACCGCAATGTGTGTTACACAGGGGGTGTTGCATTTTTGTCAAATAATAGGCCTTCAATAACATTGTTCCCAATGTTAACTCAGTTTATAATAAAAAATCTTTCTAAGGTAGGTTTAAACTTAGAACTATAACTTGGCCATTTCTTGAGATATTTTCATCAAGTAACTTATTTTGGTCTTAATTCATTGCTCTTTCAGGAATGATAAATTCCGGATAAATCAGGAAAGTTGACCCCCCTGCATCTAATATATCAGCAGCTTTTTACTTACTATTTGAACTCTTTCAGTATACTTCTATGTACTTTGTTACAGAAATCTTCCACAGTGCTTTTACCATCTTTCAACACAATGGGTGCCGTGTAATCAGGTAGCTGGCCTTTTGGTTTTGTGTAGCTGTAAGAAACATACAGGTTAATATCAACATATACAATAATAGAACATCCGATTTCCCCGAACTGCTTTCAGATCTGAAAATATCTCCATCCATCTACCTGCTCAAGGCATCTATAGTATACATGGAAATCATTGTTTTGTGGGGTCCAACACACCTGTTTGATACATTTAAGTTTTATGGTAGGTTTTTTTTTTGCAAGACCAGAATAAACCACTGAATTTGATGAATAGCCCAGCAAATCTACTTTACACCCAGCAATTGCTGTATAAAAACAATACTCTCATGATTTTCTCATAGTTGCTTACTTTTGAAAATTAAGAGTCAAAGTTCATTTCAAAAATACACATGGGAATCTAATTGACCCTTTGGTCAGTTTGGTGCAACAACGTTATATCCTACTATATGCACCGAAGGGACCTTGTGAAGCCCGGTGTGTATGATGACTACAAATTTATATGTATAACTGCTTGCCCATTAAAATGTACCAGTTTACTGGTATATGATTTATCAGTCTGTGAAATTAGCACTTGTCCTTTTGTTTAGGACAATTATTGTTGCTTTGGACAATTCATTTTTGCTGTCGGGCAAGTCACTTTTGCTGTAATTATGTATAGAGTATAAACTTCACTGATTCGGGCAAGTAGTTTAAATTCTAAATTCACAGACAGATAATTGCTGAAGGATTAGAACCGTCAGCCTCATGTACTTACATTCTACAGACTGAAAGTTGTATACTTACATTCTACAGAGTCTCAGATAATCCCACATCATTTCTAACAAATCATCAAAGTTCCATTTATGATGAGCAGATATAGGAACACAATGTGGTATCTTATATATAATGTCCAATTCCTGCAAAATGTAAGATATATTGTTCAGTGACTTTACATCGGATCTATTTACAATCCCTGCCAAGTACTCCTAAAGTCCTATTAAAGTAGAGTTACTCCTATTTTCGTTGTTAATTTCTGGTTTTCCAAGTTCACCTACCAATGCACAAAGATACATTTGATTCATTTTATGACCTTCTGTCTCATATTTATAACCACTAGAATTAATACATTCCTTGTTTATGCATCTAAATCTCTTTTAAATCACATTTAAGTGCATCTTGTGACATGTTTCGCTTTATCACTCCTATTTTAGATTTCACTATCTTGGCAGGTATGTATTGACTGGCTTAAAATTAAGCCACCGTCAAGTCTAATTATATAACAATACCTACTGTGCAACACATCTGCATTGCTCTTTGACAACTTTGAACAACACCATTGAGTTTATATAATCGTTATCAAGGAAGATAAGTGAAGTTATTGCATACATTCATATTTCACAATTTTCGAAGGTATTTGATTAATTTAATATAAGGGTAAATCTTAATCAGGCATCAAGCAGTGGTGCAGGCGAGGATCAAACCTATACTTAACAACTTTTCTAAGTCCTCATTTTCATTTATCCATAACTTTCTTATTATATACAGCAAAGTGGCAAAATTTCTTATGTGAAGTTTGTACAACAAATTCATAATAATCCACGTAACGAATTGGTCGTAAGTCAAGTGGATTGTTCGACACGAGATTGACGTGCAGTTCATGCTTTTGTGACGCCACGCGTTTATATATCCCTGAAGTGCGTTTCAAATACCACCACTTTATGTCCAATGACTCATCGTGTATGAAAAACAGTTTTAAAACGATTTAGTTATCATAGTTATGCGTCAAATGATGTCAGAAAATATTTAGTGACGTCAGTACGTAACATTTTGTGTTGAAAATCAAGAATAATTATCTTAGCATCCACGCCTGATTGATTTTCAACGTGTTAATGTCTATGTGTTTAATGCAAGGTAAACGTATAATTTGCTTGTCGTATTATGCTGATTGCGAGAGAGTTTAGTTTGTATTGTTACAATATTGTTACGTTATGACATAAAATCGCTCTACGCAGAATACGAATGTCAACTTTAACTTTTAACGGTAAAGTTCAATGATTCTTTTCATTAGCAATGCTTCTAACTCGCGCCCTTGATTGTTTATAAAAACGTCCGACTACATGGTGGTCATCCAACATATCAAAACCTCTATTTGCAAATTTTACTTTCTTTTGTTCTAATGTTATATGTGTGTTCATGCCATACATATTAATCAAACTCGACTTTTTGTTGTTCAATTCTACAAACCTATAAAACACGCAAGTTAACTCCAAATTTCATTTGACTACAAGCGAGTTTGACAAAATTATCTTCAATAATATAAGTGTGGACTTAGGAAAGTTGCTAAGTATATAACATCACAATCCAAAACGTGTGTCCTATCTCCAGGCAACCGCATTCCACCACCACCATCGCACCCTTTGACATTTCAACTTCCCCTGGTCATCGGGGTACTTATGGAAACCTACACTCGCGTCTCCCTGGGGAGACTATTTTTCTCCTGTGGTGTGGCAGCCAACATCGATCTGCGGCGCCCAGGAATAGACACTGCCCTCACAGGTACCATTTTACACCATGGTGGAGTGGAGCTGTGGGTCTTGCTCAGAGAAATTAACCAGTGGTCCAGAGGGGGATCGAACCCGAGACCTCTCGATCCTGAAGCGGGCGCCCTACCTCTAGGCCACCGCTCCCCACATACATTTTGTACCAACAAACTTGAAAACCGTTTTCTGTTTTGGCAGAATTCAGATTTTCTTGACGGACGGAGGGCAAACCTATAGTTTTCAACCGGAGAGGACTAATAATGGCAGAAAATATTGTACCTCTATAGAAATCTGATCAATTTTGTTGAGAACATATATGGCAGGTACGTAGATACGATTTCCTTCTATCACATCTATAAGATCCTCAGTAGTGTAGTCACCACGGAGTGTTATATCTGCATTGTGGATCTTATATTCTGCTAGGATTGTCTTCACTAAATCTTGATCCAATTCTGACTGAGCAACCTGTACATGATACATTAATGTGTTAAATATGACTCATGACACTATGTTTTACACATGAAACATTGCACAAAAAAGTGAAACAAGAGACCCAAGACGGCCTTATATAATTTATCTGTGAACAATGATACAGTATGCCTTTATTCAAAGTCAAAATTGATTTTATGAAACGTTTTTCCAATTGGTTGCCGTGGCAAAATGTCAAACAGAGTTCAGCATGGATTTTAATTCCTTCAGTTACCTCAATAGAATATAAATAACATGATTTTCATACATTCGCTTTAGTGACCTAAATTTGGTTTTTATGTTATTGTCTATTCTAGTTATCATCAAATTTATTCCATAAAAGGTAGACTTACCGTAGCTGTAAGGTTTAATCCACCTTTGTCTTTTCTCTTGTAATTGATATTGGGAGCGTCACGATTCAGTCGGATACCGAAACCTTCCAGTTCATACTCGATGAGACGTTTATGTTGTATGGGTTTGAGTACGTCCAACACAATAAATATAATATTACACGTTCTAGCCACTGAAATATCATACAAAAATCATGTAAATCTTTAACATTTTATATGTATATGAAACTAGAAGAGTTGTTTAGTTGAACACAAAAACGTATGTGTCCCTAAAATTTTATATGTAAATGCACATGTTAATCTTTCAACATACATGTATATGAAACTAGAAGAGATATTTTAGTTTAACACAAAATCATATGTTTCCCAGAAATTAAATATCAGGCCAACCATGTTTTGACAATTGATTCAAATAAAACATAATAAACAATATTTGAATGTCATACTTAGTGATACTTTATAGTGTTTTAAACAATTTACTGTCAATACTCATGTTTTATTTCATAAATAAATCATACTGTAGTGCTTAACTATAATTTCCAGTACATCTGTTCATGTATAACTTACCAGCAATGACCTGTTTTCCACGACCTTTACCGTCCTTAGCACCTTCAATAATACCAGGCAAATCAAGTAACTACAAAGAATAGAAAATGAAAAGATAAATTATAACCAAGTACAGAGTAGATTGATGCATTTGCATGTATATATTTTAAAAGTTTGTCTAAATTGGTAATTAAACTCAAGACCGGTGTTCTAGCTGTGATCCTATCTGATCTGTTTATTTGTTAATTTACTTTTTTAACTTATTAACACTTTCTCAGCCAGCTTAGCCATCCATCAGAAACCAACCACTTCTCAACATGTGGCGGAATATTGACATTGATGACAAGTTATCATATAAGGGTATAACTTGCTGAGACTGAGAGATCAGGTGGTGAGTAACAACACAGCCGCCTGAAAGGGGGGGGATAATGAACTAATGTACCTGAATTTTAGCTCCTTTATATCGGATGACACCAGGTACAGTGGTCAGGGTAGTAAACTCATACGCAGCAACCTCGGAGTATACTCCAGCTAAATTACTCAGCAATGTAGATTTACCAACAGAGGGAAAACCTGCAAAACAAAACAAAAATATACATTTATCGGGTTTGCTTTTGGAAGACAGAACTTTCTTATAAACAAGAGGGCCATGATGGCCCAATATCGCTCACCTGATTATAAACCCTGCACAATTTTCACCCAAAGGAATAATTTGAACATCTTGGTAGAAAACCACAAGATGATGCTACATACCAATTATCAAAACTCTAGGCAGTGTAGTTTTAGGCAAGAAGATATTAATATGTTTTCCCTATATAAGTCTACGTAAAACGGTGACCCCCCGAGTGGGGCCAATTTTGACCCCAGGGGCATAATTTGAAAAATCTTGGTAGAGGACAACTAGATGATGCTACATACCAAATATCAAAGCTCTATGCAGTGTAGTTTTAGACAAGAAGATTTTTATATGTTTTCCCTATATAAGTCTATGTAAAACGGTGACCCCGGGGCTGGGCCAATTTTGACCCCAGGGGCATTATTTGCACAATCTTGGTAGGGGACCACTAGATGATGCTACATACCAAATATCAAAGCTCTTAGGCATTGTAATTTTAGACAAGAAGATTTTTATATGTTTTCCCTATATAAGTCTAAGTAAAATGGTGACCCCCAGGGTGGGGCCAATTTTGACCCGAGGGGAACAATTTGAACAATCTTTGAAGAGGACCTCTAGCTGAGTCTACATACCAAATATGAAAGCCCTGGGCCAAGCAATTTCGGAGAAGAAGATTTTTTAAGGTTTTCTCTATATAACTCTATGTAAAACTAAGGGCCCCTGGGGCGGGGCCAATTTTGACCCCAGGGGCATAATTTGAAAAATCTTTGTAGATGACCTCTAGCTGAGTCTACATACCAAATATGAAAGCCCTGGGCCAAGCGGTTTCGGAGAAGAAGATTTTTAAAGGTTCCCCTATATAAATCTATGTAAAACTAAGGGCCCCCGGGGCGGGGCCAATTTTGACCCCAGGGACATAATTTGAACAATCTTTGTAGAGGACCTTTAGCTGAGTCTACATACCAAATATGAAAGCCCTGGGCCAAGCAATTTCGGAGAAGAAGATTTTTTAAAGTTTTCTCTATATAACTCTATGTAAAACTAAGGGCCCCCAGGGCGGGACCAATTTTGACCCCAGGGACATAATTTGAACAATCTTTGTAGAGGACCTCTAGCTGAGTCTACATACCAAATATGAAAGCCCTGGGCTAAGCGGTTTCGGAGAAGAAGATTTTTTAAGGTTTCCCCTATATAACTCTATGTAAAACTAAGGGCCCCCGAGGCGGGGCCAATTTTGACCCCAGGAATTTTAACAATCTTTGTAGAGGACCCCAAGGTGATGCTACATACCAAATATGAAAGCTCTAGGCCTTACGGTTTCAGAGAAGAAGATTTTTGAAGTTTCCTTTTTGAAAATCTATTTTTAGCCTGTGTGACCTAGTTATGCGACAGACTGGAATTTTTTTAACAACTTTGGTAGAGGTCCACCCAAGGAATATTCATGTTAAGTTTTATCAAATTTGGCCAAGCGGTTTAGGAGGAGAAGTCGTTTGAAGAAATTGTTGACGGACGCACAACGCACGCCGCACGCCGCACGAAGCACGACGGACATCTCAGTATGACAAAACCTTACCATGACCACATTGTGGTCAGGTGAGCTAAAAAATGGTTGTCTTGAATAACTCAGCACTGTTTATATAAAATTGCAAACCAAACAACCTTAGAGAAGTTTCTATGACAGAAACGTTTTGTTGTAAACCAGTTAAAAGACAAGTCATATACTTTATACTTAACTTACCGACAAACCCAATTCTAGCATCTCCAGTTTTTGCCACATCAAAACCTTCTCCTGTCCCTCCCCCGCCTCCCTTTGGTTCTATCAATTCACGCTTCAGTTTGGCTAAACGAGCTTTCAACAATCCAAGATGGCCCATCGTAGCTTTGTTCTTCTGGGTTCGAGCCATCTGACAAGAAATCAAATTGCTGTATATTAGGGCTGTAACGGTATACCGCGGTACACGAAAGACCACGGACTTCAGTCCCACACGGTTCACGGTACAAGAGTTGCAAATTTCGGTACGGTTCGGTATAAGCTTTTTTATGATCAAAATAATATTCAGAGAACGAAAATGTCTGAAAGCCCTCTGATTATGTATAATTACCACGCATCATTCGTTTTCATTGTATTAAGATATGCCTCATATTGTCGAAAATCATTTAAAATAGATGATAGCCACATATTAATTGCTGTTATAGAATCAACAAATGCATTGTCGCTTAAAATGTTTAGTATTTAAGCTGCTGTCAGAGAATAGAGTATCATACCGAAATATACCGAACCGTTAGAAAAATTGACGGTACATATCATATCGTGAGGTAAGCGTACCGTTACAGCCCTACTGTATATACATAAGGTAAATAACATGTTATGATATAGGTTTGCTAATTCATTAGACAGGCAAGTTAAATTTCTACTCCCCATGCAATGATAACCTCACCAGCGAGGATTTATAATAAACATTGAATATATATGTAATTAATTTAAATTGTAATACGCCTCTGCACATGTCACGCAGGTCTACTAGTCGGCGAGTAGTTCCTGATGGCTAACAGTATCCGACGTTTGATATGTTTTCGTATTTAGCGTAGCTCTAAAATTAAGATTTTGGGTACAATAACTAGACCAAAGCATCAATTGTGTGTCAGAAAATTTACAATTCATAGTAATAAAAATAAAATATCAAGAAATACGTGCAAAGAAATGATAATCATCACCTCTTTCCCTTCAAGGATCATCTGTTTATGAAAAATATGCATGTGCGATGAAACAAACGAGTTCATCCATTTATAGCCACGGCCCACGGGTTTGCCAGAGTCTTTGAGAAAGCAAGTTTTAGCTCTACAACAGGTATGAGCAGTATCGGCGATCTACACGAAACTCGATGTTAGATAAATATTGGCGAAACGTCATCATTGACGTCATTATAAATTAAAATGATGTCAGCAATTTTTACTTATTAATTGGAAACCCCACTGACTATAAGTCTCAATTCCATCAACGATGTGTAAACAAACAACTTATTTACGGCCTCAAATAGTGACCCCTTTCTGTGCCTCGAATTTTACACACTGTATGAGTCACGAATGTCAAATTGTTATTATAATTATGTTCTTCAGCTCAGGATCACAATAATGTCATTATTTTGTTTTAAACCGTCCAGTTTTTTTCGAGAAAATGAGAAAAACATGCAAAAAAATCAGACCAGTACTGTCTAGAGCTGCGACTTCACAAGCCATGTATGTATAGTCCACAACTGCACACGTCAAACATGCCTAGGTCCGCGCATTTATAAGTCATACACGTCTAGATCCGCGACTGCAAATGTCACACATGTCTTGATCCGCGACTGTAAATGTCACACATCAGGGCTCTACAAATCCTATAGTCCGACGTCCGGGACAACTCTAAACCCGTTTCGGACAACTGACATTGTGCAAAAATTTAGTCCAGGACAACTCTAATTTCAAAGGACAAAAAGATCGGACAACTGTTCAAAACTGCGTATAATCAAATTCTATGCGCAATATTTGACTCTCGGTGACAATTATTACGACCCCTTGTGGCCTTCCGGACACTGCAATAAACAATCGATAGTCAGATAATCCGTGTCAATTACCGATAATCAAGCACCACGGGAGGTCTACTGACATGCTTGAATCAACAAACAACTGCAAACTCGCGTCGAAGCTCCGCCTTCTCTAATTTGATTGGATAAAATTCGGTACCGTCACAGTCTATGTGCAACCGTGCATGTGCACAATATTGACGAGTTATTAATTAAAATCTGTCAGTAAAAGAAAAAGACGTATCAATAATGAAAATCATCAGATACCTGTAATGCACATATATTTCGCAAAAATTATTCCAACAAAGAAATATTACAGTAATCCAACAAACTTGCAACTCAGAGTAAAAAAATAAGCAAGCAATTGACACCGCACCCGCGAAAATCTCGGTCAAGTTTGTTTTATGTAGTCGCCGCTGCTCTAAGATCTAACGACTTCAAGACTCAGTAAAAGAGCGGCGTCTTTGATGTGCAGATGTCATAATGTATTCGATATTTGTGGGTATTAAATTTGTGTAATTGATACAATATATTGAAAGTTAGCGAGTAATTAGTCGCGGGTTGCCGAGAGTAATTTACTGTAAAATTAATTGGAACTTTTGGACATAGAACTTACATTAGTTCAAAGACCTAAATTACCTAATTTAGGTCTTTGATTAGTTGAATATTCGTGACGCATAAAACTGGTTTGCCAATGACGGTACGACAGTATTCATTCAATTTCACATCATAATTAAGTATTTAATATATTTTGATTAGTTAAGACTAATTAAATAACTGGTACAAATCACAAATGATCGGAAATAAGACGACGAGATACACGCGAGTGACCCGATTTCGGATACATACGCATTTTCGGACAAGTTCGTTTTTGGTTGATTATTTATATGCTTCTTTAGTATTAATGGCTATCAACGATAAATTAAATCATTTTCAATTGCTATTAAAGTACTGTAGTAAAGTGTGGCATCTATCAAACATATGATGCAACATGTAGAAGAATCATTTAGTAAAAATGTATTGATTGCATCAAAATACTAAATTATTTTTCCTTTCATTGTCATGTGAAAGTTCATGTTATGTGTTGTTTACTGCTCGAACTCTGCAATATCTTGATTTTAACTGTGTATATAGACAACCTGCCGAACTTGGTATTAAACTTATTCAAACAGCTAGTCAAGCAGAGTGTGATTAGCCACTTAGCATTTTAGTATAAACACAGCTCAGTGCATACTTGCCACATCAGGACACTGACATATAATTATATACAGAACAAACTTTACTAAGTACTGTCAACTTGCAGCCCGACTTGGATTAGTTCAAATTCAACATATAAACTACAATTATGATTGACAGGCTTCCTGAATTGAAGAGCATATCCTTGTCTTGAGCTCACATATAGGGCTACCTATGGTGAAACGCTTCAGTAAACTAATGTGGCCTCTAGTTATGAACGCGACCGACTACTGTTTGTTATAATTGGGACAACTGAACATAAAATTCGGACAACTCTATTTTGTAACGGTCAGTTGTCCTGGACAACTCTACCAAGAAAAAATTTGTAGAGCCCTGCACATGTCTAGATCCGCGACTGTAAATGTCACACATGTCTAGATCCGCGACTGCAAATGTCACACATGTCTAGATCCGCGACTGCAAATGTCACACATGTCTAGATCCGCGACTGCACATGTCACAAATTATAATTATACTCTTCTTGTTCTTTCATACACGGGACTGCAATCAATCATGTGGACTGTAGGAGTTTTTTTGCAAGACAAACTTCGCTCCACAGTTGTAGCTGTCGGTAAATGTACATCTCAAAACGTACGTGTAGGCCCAATTAACGCAAATAACGGACAGTGAATGATTGATTTAAAATATGTACACCATATCAATGTAGTTTACTTCCGGATCCTATACCCATCTATTTTAATTAATTAAACATTATTTTTATTATATTTAGTAAAAAATACAAATGTACCAAGAATTTGACCAAAATGAGGCGCCACCATTCACGTGGGTACGAAATGGTACGGGTACGAAAAGACAGATACGTCATGAAAATGACGAAAAAATAGAAAACAACGTAATTCTTTTTTAGATTACCTCGGCCTCAATTTCGGATATTCTTTCTAAAATACCCATGTTTTAGTTCTGGGGTAATACTACTTGAAATAAGGACCCTCTCGGCGCTTTTGCGTTAAAATGTGCCAGGGTGAAATTACACCGGAAATGGGTTAAAGTGTCAACAAGCCAGGAACCAAAATTAACCGGAAGTAGATTGTGTACAACAACGGATTGTAATATTTTATGCGGCCATTGAGCGGTCCCTTTTGGCTTTGTTTTCCAGCAAAACAGTTCTGTATTGTAACTCCTGAAAGGTTGCCGAAAATAATGATTTTTCAGTATTATTGACACATATTCAAATTAATATTACAGTTGCATATAGACGCAATAGTCATAGTGAAACCCCATGAAGCCGGTGTATCCACGGTACCGGTGTATGTAATTTTCTCATGAAATTGTAGATTCTTTTTCTCGTGACATTGCCTGCAGGATTGTTTACAATAACTGACGAGTAAATTAAATAAATAAATAACAAATGGACCAATTTCTGAATGAAATCACAACAAAAACTTACACCAGGTGCGTAGCCAGGCATACGCCCGTACGCCCGGGCGTACGCTCCATTAGAAAAATGAAAAAATAAACTGACTCAAAAATGCAATAAAAATCGATGCCTCACTAGGGTTAGGCATAAAATTGAATGTTGGAGGCTCTCCTTTTTGGTTTCAGCTCATATTTTAGATTTTTTTCTAGCTCGCTTTGCTCGCTCATTAGCTTTAAAATGAATCATCTGATAGAGATCATGTTTGTGTGGCATGCTTCCAAAATAAATATCTTTTTCTAGCTGCTCGCTACGCTCGCTCAATACTTTTCTACACAAACTGCATATACGGCTTGTTGCTCACGTATTAACATTGTTTTTTTCTAGCTCGCTTCACTTACTCAGTACTGTATTAAGTGAACGCCATAAAGTAGGGTACGTGTATATATGGCCTGCTGCTTAAGGAAACAGTGATTTTTCTAGCTCGCTTCGCTCGCTCAGTACTATTATAAGTGAATGTCATCAAGGAGGGAACGTGTATGTATGCCCAGCTGCTTAGGGAAGCAGTGATTTTTCAGCTCGCTTCGCTCGCTCAGTACTATTATAAGTGAATGTCATCAAGGAGGGAACGTGTATGTATGCCCAGCTGCTTAGGGAATCAGTGATTTTTCAGCTCGCTTCGCTCGCTCAGTACTATTATAAGTGAATGTCATAAAGGAGGGAATGTGTATGTATGCCCTTCTGCTTAGGGAATCAGTGATTTTTTCTAGCTCGCTTCGCTCGCTCAATACTATTATAAGTGAATGTCATCAAGGATGGAACGTGTATGTATGGCTGCTGCTAGGAGAATCAGTGATTTTTCTAGCTCGTGTATGTATGGCCTGCTGCTTAGAGAATCAGTGATTTTTCTAGCTCGCTTCGCTCGCTCAGTATTATTGTAAGTGAATGTCATCAAGGAGGGAACGTGTATGTATGGCCTGCCGCTCAAGTAAACAGAATTTTTCTAGCTCGCTTCGCTTGCTCAGTAATGTAATAATTGAATGTCATCAAGGGTGAAACGTGTATATGTGGCATGCTGCAAGGTAAACAGTATTTTTCTAGCTCGCTTAGTTCGTGCAGTACATGTACTGTAACAAGTGAATGTCATCAAGGAGGGAACGTGTATGTATGGCCTGTTGCTCAGGTTAACAGTTTTTTTTCTAGCTCGCTTCGCTCGCTAAGTACTGTAATAAGTGAATACCATCAAGGAGGGAACACGTATGCCATATGGCCTCCTGCTCAAGTAAACCGTATTTTTCTAGCTCGCTCAGTAATGTAATAAGTGAATGTCATCAAGGAGGGAACATGTATGTATGACCAAATGCTCAGATTAACAGTATTTTTTTCTAACTCGCTTCGCTCGATCAGTACTGTAATAAGTGAACATCATCAAGTCAATAAATATATGTGACCTGTTGCTTCGGCTATCAGTCACTGTGTTTTTTTCTAGCTCGCTTCAATCGCAAAAAAACTTTATTATTTTCTTTAATCACGTGGTACATGTTGCAAGATACTCTCATAAAACTATAACTGATAACGGGCGTACACTCTAAATACACCCAGCTACGCCCCTGTACACCATGTCTTCACTACGAGTAAATCCTTATTTAATCGGCAATGTTTCACATGCATGTATTCAATGCTCGCTTGTTTATTTATCAAACATAATTTTGACAGCTATGACGTCATCCATTGATAAAAAGGGTCGTGTGCAACTTTTGGCGGGAAAAAATCAACTTGTCAACAAACTGGACCAAATTTACTTGGAAAAAGTTATTGTTGCACCGGATAGATGGGGTTATTTCCCTTTCCTGAAATTTTACATGGTGTTTGTTTACATTTATTTTTTCCGATTCCAAAGGTCATTTGATGTGATTTTGCAGTTTTATTAAAGATTAAAGGTCATTTGAGCAGTTTCCAACAAAATATGTGTCGAGGAGTTAGTGATTTATATTTATTTTGTCAATTTCGTTTGATACACCGGCTGCATGAGGTTCAAGGCTATTAATTTATTTGCATTGGATACTGCATGAGGGATACTGCACGGGTGCTGCGGTGTGAAATACTGTTCGGGGATGTGGTGAGGAATACTGCACGGGTGATGCGGTGATGTATACTGCACGGTGGATGCGGTGAGGGATACTGCATGGGGGATGCGGTAATGTTTACTACATGGGTAATACAGTGATGTGCACTGCACGGATGATACCGTGATGGATACTACATAGATGATATGGTTATGGATACTCTACATATGTGATGGATACTGCACGGGTGATACAAAGTTACAAAGATACATAGATGCTTCTTCTGATTTTCCAAGTGAAGTAGCTCTAAACAACAGACTTCTCTCCCCTGATTTTCTAGGGAAGTCTCTGTTACCGATTAAAATAAGTCGAATACGGTTGCTTCCCCAGATTTTCAAAGGGACACGATTCTGCACTACAGAGTTATCTACCCTGATTTTTAAGGAAGTCACGCTTACCTACTTAGAATAAGTCGAACTCAATTGCTTCCCCTCATTTACTAAGGGAAGTTACTCTGCTGTCTTCTCCCCTGCTTTTCAAGGGAAGTCACTCTGTACTTCAGAGTTCCCATCCCTGATTTTCAGGGGAGGTCACTCTTACCGACTTAAATAAATCGAACACGGTTGCTTCGCCGGATTAATCAAGGGTAATAACTCTGTACTTTGGAGTTTTCTCCCACGATTTTCAGAGGAAGTCACTCTTACCGACTTAAAATAAATCGAACACAGTTGCTTCTCCTGATTTGCCAAGGGAAATAGCACTGTAGTGTTTTCTAATAAGTCTAATACAGTAGCTTCCCATGATTAGCAAAGGGAAGTTAATCTGCACAACAGAGTTCTCTCCCCTGAGTTTTCAAGAGAAGTCACTCTTACCTAATTGAAATAAGTCGAACATAGTTGTTTTCCCTGTTTTGCAAATTGGAGTAACTCTGCACAACAAAGTTCTCTCCTCTGATTATCAGGGAGAGTCACTCTAACCGATTTGAAATAAGTCGAACACAGTCGCTTCCCCGGATATATCAAGGGAAGTAACTCTGCACTACAGAATTATCTCCCCTTATATCTCCGGAAAGCCAATCAACAGTCTTAAAATCAATTAAACACAGTTGCTTCACCTGGTTTACCAAGGGAAAGTAACTCTACTGAGTTCTCTCCCCTGTTGCTCCCTTATTTTTCGTCCACAGCATAGTCTTGGAACGTAACTTCTAGTTTAACACTGATTCGTGCCTATACCTTAATAATAGTACCATCATTCTGTTTTTGAAACAATGTTTATTTCGTCACAGTCTATAGATTATTCAAATTGTCGTAGATCAAAACATTAAAACAATTATTTATCCACATGTATCCACATTGTGAGTGGTACGGCCACCAGTGGGCACGAAGTCATTGTCACAATGAACACGTGAACAATTTGAGTCTGTTTGTATTAACCAAAGTAGTGTTCTGGAAAACTACTGTTGAAATATGGAATGTTACTTCCTTTTCTGTAGGCATGTCAAAAAAACGAGTAAACTTTGTAACGTTATTTATCTAAAGTGTAAAACGTTATCCCATTAAAAATATCTCTCAGCCAACTGGGGACACGGGCTCCCGCCCCAGTGGCTGGATCATATCCTGCTTAATTTATTATAATTCGCAAAGGTGAGAAATAAAAATGAAGAATCATACGACACTTGTTAAATAAATTGGAATGCAACATGATTACAGTTAAATGGCATATCATACAAAATCCCACCTAATTGAAAATTTAACTTATCGAATACCGGTATATGCGTCATGTCAACATAAATTTTAAACGTCAAAAAGGTGAACAATTAATCAAGAGACCCTCCTGTGGGTCTAAATGAAAGTCTTTTGCAAAGGTATATGTTAGTGGTGTCTTGTTGACTGAACTTATTAAAGTGTATAGAGCTATATCGGAAGATGTTTTTTAAAAGTTTCAAAAACTGAAAACAATTATCCTTTCATATCCATTTTTCACTTCCGTTTTAACAGAAACTCTGTCACTTTAAAGTGTATAGAGCTATATTTTAACAGTCATTCAATGTTGAAATGATTACTTGCATTGTTTTAAGTATGATACTAGACTACCTTAATTGCAAATTAAAACTTTGGATGGGTTCCGTGTACTTTGATTCAATCGTCGAAAAATATACGATTCTTATAGTTTCATAGGGTATTCTAGAACACTTTCGTATGAAAATGGACAGTTTGCATGCCCAATAAATCACAGAGAGAGTTTCTGTTAAAACTGAACCGAAAAATGATCTAATGGATATGAAAGCATGATTGTTTTTCAGTTTTTGAAACTTTTTAAAAAAAATATCTTCCAATATAGCCCTATACACTTTAATGGTTAAGGAAACATTGATCAAGAAAAACACATTTACAAAAAAGTATTTTTTTATTTTCACCCGAATATCCGACATTAATGAACTGATCAATAAATCGCTGGCTTTGAATGAGAAAGCCGTACTACTACTCTCGACCTTATAATTATAAGATTGATACATATTTGAAATATGCATCATAAGATGCTTCTTATGAGCCTATTTTCATGACAATCGGAAATTATCACATTGACCAAAATGAAGTTGTAAAAGCTTGTTGTATCATAAGTAAAGCGTACATTTCAGACAGTTTTTTCTTGTTTCCTCCAAAGACCTAAATTAGGTAATTTAGGTCTTTGTTTCCTCAAAATATCGATGTTGTACTTACGACCTTCTCATTCTAAGCCAGCGATATGTCATTAACTTATTATACACTATTATTACGTACGATATAATACACACATTACCTTATTAGGGATATTCAATCAATTAACAACATTGTACAAAACATGCAATACAAAACATGTAATATATAATGAAATAACGGAATTTACAAAGCGTCTTAGAGAAATGTTTTACCAAAGTAAAAATATCATAGTCAGTATAGTTATATCCCACAAATAGAACAGAATAGAACAGCTCTTTTATTCTTTCTCAATGCATACAAAAATGAGAAAATGAGGAACACATAGAATAATCACACTAGAGCAAAAAGCCGTGCTTGCTTAGTAGCTACAGTAGCTCTTTACTAAATATAATACCAATTGATAACTTCTTAAAGCAATTCCTACGTTGCCTACAAAGATGATTTATGAATACCGTCAACACATGTTAAAGACCGGAAGTTGTTACAAACCACATAACGATTTTATATACATATTATATTATAATATCAAATGATTGATAGACAACGAACATAATTCGGAACCAAACTCATCACAATAAGTATGTATGGGTCACACTATTTCTGCATTATTCGTCGCTGATTCGAATAAGTAAATCATTGTAAAATGTAATATTCAGTCAAACATTACGTTGTGATTTATTTATAAATTTGAATTAGATCACACAATGTTATATAGTTATTGTGTCATCGATGTTAGAATACTTGCAAACAACGTTAAATGCCAGATTAGGGCAACAAGTGAAAAGAATTTATCTATGGCTCGGGACACCATTTTCCACGTGACACGGTGTAATTCGTTTACTGCTTTCACTCTCTGACTCATTATAGCTTGAACATTGACTCCACCATTTGGTGTCGGGTTCGGCATCGTATCAGAGGGCGGCTTTTCAGTTTGATCCACTTTCTTCTTCCGTACACAGCATATTCTGACGAACAATTTCATCTGTTTTGGTACTTCGTGTTCCTCGTCAATATGGAAGACCGCTAATGATATAACAGTTAACACAACTGTCAATGCACTGCCAAAAAGTTGCATTCCAACATATATGGCAAACAAAGCAACTTCGTCAGAGGTTTCCGGCATCGAACTGTTGACAACCGTAAGAAACACAGCAAGCGTCAGAAAGACAGATATTGACAAAGTTACCCTTTCACCGTCTTCTGACGGAAGTAGGAAGCTTGTCACGCTCAACAGTGAAATACACAACACTGGAATCATCAAGTTCATGACGTGAAATAGCGCTTTCCGTTGTAAGATCACGCTGAATATCACGTGGTCATATTGGTCAAGTTCGTAGTTGGCAGGTACAGCTTTTACCCCAGTGCTGATTACATCCCATTCTCCACTAGCTAACATGTAACGGAATGGTACCTCATCCGACATATTCCGTAATGATATTATCTTGTTATTGCTAGTCCACGATTGGAAGTCAAACGCACATGTTTGTTTGTCAAATGGAAATTTGACAATATCTATTTTACAAGACACAGTGTACATTTTGTACGGCCACACGGTAACTAAACCATCACTAGAAACGACTGCTTGTCCACCATGTCCAATGTCTGTGGGTTTGTCGAACGTATTCAGCAATGCAATATCGGGTAACCAAATAGATGTATCCCTCACAGTTAAAACACTAACGTTTGGATACATGTTTTCATCCCATACAAGGAAAGCATCTTTCCATTTCATTTCCAGGAATGCTCGTATTGTGATCGTTTGTCTCTTCTCGTTGATATTGTCTATTGACATCAAGAACATCTTTATAGTGACTTCTAATGGCGTTGTTTTGTCCATATGGGGTTTAACGTCGGATAAATAATTTTCGAACAAGTTTCTGTAAAGATCCGCCTCTGTTAAATTAGAACATTTTCCTAGTGCTAAAATCATGGCGATTAATAAAACAGTAAGTTCCGCCATTGCTTCAATAGAATGATCAAAATCTGGTATATTCACTTTTTTATTCACCTTTTTTTATTTAACGCACTGCGACAAATGGCTCTATTGTCGGCTATCACATAAACGTACTGACCTGTTTTCTGTCCAGCTCTGTGCATTTATACGCGTCATAGTTTCTAACTTAATATAACCAGTTATTGTCCGTGAATGTATTAATTGAACTAGTCAGCATTACCCATTTGAATAATTATATTATACATGCATCCATGAACAAACCGAATGGTCCATGCAAATCGGGCATAACGATGTGATATTTCTATCTAATATAAAATGTTAACTTATTGGTATATATATCGATGAACGTGCATAGTGTCCCCTCTGAGACTTATTCTAAATGTCTTGAATATTTTAACATATCAAATTATACACTGTAATAGATCTGTAATTGGGTTATAGGTCCATGCCATCGAACAATTATAATAGTTATTATGAAAGCTCGGTGTTGAATATTCCAATATAGTATCTACTGTACAGAATTTGATGGGCACTTCAAATAACGCAAATTGATCAACCTAAATACAGATCTAGTTCGCGAACGTATTTACGAAGTTCTTGAACATATAATATAATATGCATCAGTAAATTGACATCTCCCAACCCTTGACCTTTTGCTTTTTCAAGTTAAAATCCGGTTAAACTCCCTGCCCACAGAGCCATACAGAAACTAACAATCACCCGCCCATTGTCAACTACCAAAACCAGTGAAATAAACGGTCCCCGCTATTCCTGCCCATCCCCGGGGGTTCAATTGACGAATGCAGTATTAATATCAATACTGTCTTGAATGCTACTTTCTTTGTATATACGCAATTAGTAACTTGATATCTAAATGCTCATGTTCGACTTTAATCTAATTTTATTTACAATTTGTCCTCTCTAGTAATGATTTAGTAACGCAAGTGACATACTTTTCCTGGAAACCAGACATTGGTCCTGTGTTTTATATTTGGAATGTTTCAGTAGATAGCAAACTGACAAACACGTCCTTTCTTGTTTTTAGAACGATTAGTTTGAACAGGCTTTCCTACGACCCGTCTGTTTGTTCGTTTGCAAAAACTATTGAATAATCTACGCAGTTATAAATACAAGTAAAATGACAAAGTATTACGCAGTGAGATCTCCCACGTCATCTGTTGTGGGTAAATCGGTCTTGCAATGAAAAAAGTTCGTGATTTTAAGCATGCATTATTTTGTAATTTTATATATAGTATAAGGTTAATGAAATAAAACATCGTAAAATAAGCAATTACGAACATTTATTGAGTTTAAATGACCGAATAAAGAAGATATACCGGTATATGTCAATGCTTCGAAAATAACAATGTTTTCCAATATACATAAAACATCATGGATGATAAGATACTGGATATATTTTTCATTGATAACGATCTGACAGTTCCAACCTATTAGTGTTAAGAGTAGCAACAAAGGTGTCCACAAATGTCATTCTGGTCCAAGAGGGCACGATCTCCCAGAAAGCTCATTAGTTATTTATTATTAATATCATATCAATAGATGGTACCAATTGATAATTGCATTGATCCCAGATCACATCTGCAGACTGTTTATCAAATTATCACATCAAAACAAATGTAAAAGGTCGACTATCATAAAATATCAAGTGTACCCCCAATTAACCCCACTTTGACATGAACGTCAAATTAATAAATTGTTTTGTGATCATGCATTATGTGTCTGGCGAGGAGCGCACTGCTGAACTGAAAAATAACGCAGTCATATCGAAATCGCAAGAAGGAATAGCAAATTCAGACAGGTTTTACTGAATATTTACATGATGAAATTTTGGATTTTATTTACCCTCCTGATTTTGATAAGGATTAGGAAAGCAAATGCAAACATTACCGAAGCTGATCTTCACAGGACTTTATTTGAGGATTACTTACCCGATGTTAAACCACATCTGGACAAAACGACTCCATTAGAAGTCACTATAAAGATGTTCCTGATGTCAATAGACAATATCAACGAGAAAAGACAAACGATAACAATACGAGCATTCATGGAAATGAAATGGAAAGATGACTTTCTTGTATGGAATAATAATGATATGTATTCAAACATCAGTGTAATAACAGTGAAGGATTCGTCTATATGGTTACCCGACATTGCCTTGCTGGATACGTTCGACAAACCTACAGATCTAGGACAAGGTGGACAAGCAGTCGTTTCCAGTGATGGTCAGGTGACGGTGTGGCCGTACAAAATGTACACAGTGTCGTGCAAGATAGTCATTACAAAGTTTCCATTTGACCAACAAACGTGCAAGTTTGATTTCGCTTCGTGGACAAGTAACAATAAGATTTTTGCGCTGAGAATCGTGTCGAGAAACATGCCCTTGAGATATTTTAAAGAAAGTGGAGAATGGGAAGTATTGGATACCGGAGTAAAACTGGTTCCCGTTCAGTTTGACCAAGACAAATATGATCACGTGGTTTTCTCCGTGGATTTGAAGCGTAAATCACTATTCCACATCATGAACCTGTTGATTCCCGTGTTGTGTATTTCACTCCTGAATGTCATAAGCTTTCTACTTCCGTCAGAAGACGGTGAAAGGGTAACTTTGTCCATCTCTGTCTTTCTGACGCTTGCAGTGTTTCTGACGGTACTAAACAGTTCGATGCCTGAAACCTCTGACGAAGTTGCTTTGTTTACCATATATGTTGGCATGCAACTGTTTGGGAGCGCATTAACTGTTATGATCACAGTAATATCATTAGCGGTCTTCCACATTGATGAAGAACACGACGTACCAAAACAGATGAAATTGTTCGTCAGAATGTGCTGCGTACGGAAAAAGAAAGTGGATCAAACAGAGAAGCCGCCGTCCGATATTAAACCGAACCCCACATCGAATGGTGGAGTGAATGTGCATGATATACTCAGTCACAGAGTGAAAGTGGCTAACGAACTATATCGTGTGACATGGAAGATGGTGTCCCGAGCAATTGATAAATTCTGTACATTAGTTGCGGTCATCTGGCATGTCTTACTGTTCGTAGGTATGTGGACATCGATGACCGCGTAAATAATGTTACATTGACATGGATTTGACGATCTTTTTTTACCGCCTGGCACTGGGCTTACTTCCTATGAATTCGTGAATTCCTATTGTTTCGTGAACCATATTATGACATATGTCTGCCAATATGTACAGGTTCAAAAGTTGCCAAATGATTTAACTCGAGAAGTAATAATAATGATTTATCGTCAATTGTTTTAGCATTATTTCTCATAATAACATATAAATGGAAAATTGATAAGATACCCCTATATTTCAAATTGACTGAACAGTAGACGAACATGTCTGTATTTTCATCATTTCATATCCAACTATTTGTCCCATTTGTATTCGCACATGTGACAAATATTTTACCATTGGAAGGCATGGGGACTCCACGTAAAATTGTCCATGTGATAAAAACTATTTGAGAGATTTCTTATGTACAAACATATTTTGTAGTTTGATATGTCTACAAAATAATGCACTAAATTTCACAGTTGTATCTTTATGGGATCAGCCCCCTTTTAAAAAGGTTTTTAACATGACTACCACTCACATTGAACAAAGAAGGAAATTAACGGATTTGATATCAAACTTGGTTACTTTCTTGTCCGTAGTTCTTTTGTTTCTCGGGGAATATATTTTGTGCAAACTTGATTAATAGTTTAATTTCTTCCCGCCAGATTGGTGTTTTGATATAAGAAATGCGATAATTAGATCTGCCCCCTTTTTACGTTTTTTTTTAAAACAGGTATCATTTTTTTAGTAAAAAAGTAATACACATATTTAATTTGCACATTGTTAATTGTTTTATGACGCGCCCCGCTGCGATTGTCACAGCATGTGGGGTAATAAAAGTGGTACATTCGCTTGAAGGGTTATAACTTCTATATTTTCTGTATACATACTTTATTATGATTTTAGAGATTTGAAACTTTGACGTTATTGCCGATTTGGAAACTAATGCATGCATTGAAGTAAACTGAAATGTCATAAGCTCAGGCATAATTTAAGATTATAATAATCGTACAGTTGAGACATAAAAATGAAGAATCATATCATTCCTATGACAATTGTTAAATAAACTGGTTAATTGACACGTTGTACCACCTAATTGAATATATACGAATTGTAAAAATAAAAATTTAACGTAAAAAGGTGAGGACAGGTGAGCTATAGACTGAATAATAAGAAAAACAAGAAGACATCTGATGTTGTAAGTATACATTTTCTTTATTTTCATAATATAATAGAAAAATAAAAAGGGAAATGTTGCTTTTGTTTGGTAACTGTAAAGTAAGAATCACTGACCAGTACGTTAAATAAAAGTTCTACATGTGTTTTCGAAAATTCAAAGAAATTAACGATGGTAGAATAAAACAATCATCTGTCACTTGCTAATGATTCGCGCACTCAAGTTCACAAATGTTTTGTTTTAAAGGTCGCTAACACTACATGCTTCTGTAACTGAATCCAAAGACCTCTTTGTATGTGATATATGAGTGATGTTATGAATTGATTAAAACAATGAAAACTGATTTAGTATTTGTTTAACATTTCAACTCTGCATAACTTTGAAAACACTTGTCCAACATAAATATAAGTTGAACAAATGGTTCATCCCGATATCTTGAAAAAAATATTTGTGACAATTAGAGGGAACATTGAAGTTTTGTCTGGTCCGCGATCGCGCGAATATTCTCCTATTTAATTCAAGAAGAAAAAAAACGCTCTATTTCACGAACTTAAGGTTGTCTTAACTTTTTGCTTTTCAAGATATTAAAAAAACCAGTTCCATAATTGTGTGGTCTATGGCTTGAAGATGCAACAGAACAAACCGTACAAAATCAGCAGTGGTTGCTAAATTTCATTTAAACTGTACTTTGTGATATTGCACACATACTCAAGCATTGTACAGTTACTATAGTGACCGTTTCTTTTTTTTATCATCCATCGAATATGCATGATTATAAATATACATATCGTCACATGTATTGCGGTTACTAGTATAACAAATGCATAATTGTTAGATTCCTCACACATGATCAACGAATTCTGAATGATACCATGGAAGTATTTAAATGTTCCTGATAATACCTACCTTATAAACAAAATTTCATAATGACAGAGCTATGCCCATAAAAAAGATCCTGGTATGCATCATATACAAAATGTCAAACATACCAAAAGTGTAACTGAACGCACAAAACCCCTCCAGCAAAGGATATATACACTCCGACAACCCGCTGAGTTAGCATAGCGCGATTACGCAATCGAGATAAGATCGATCAGACTAAAACCGGTATAACACCAGTCAAGGAAAGGTAACTGTGGTCGACTTGAAAACACATTCAATACAAATGGGACAAATAGTTGGATATGATGGGCGTCAGAATCAAATAAAGCCACCATTTTACACACGTGTGATAATGGAACCCCCAACATAATTCCGTCGTGAACCAAAATAAGAAATAAAGATTGCAAGCATGCTATTTACTGCCCGGCCAATCAAAATTCACGATTCAGGAAACCTGTCTGAGTTAAGAGGTGAAGGCCACTATGTACGATCAGGCACGGATCCAGGCACTGGACACGAGGGTTCGTGTCCCCCAGTGAGCTGAGATTTTTTTTAAATAAAACAGTTATTGAACTGGCACACGTTATTTCATTCTTGAATGAAATGAAAGAAAATAACTTTAAATTAACATTGCGTTTACTCGTTTGACTAACCTACAGAAAATGAAGTACATTGTAATAATCCATATTCCCACAGTAATCAAAGTTTGCGAACGGTACTTCTTACGACGAACCCAGATTGTTCATTATTGCCCAACATTCACGTCACATTTGTGGTTAGTAGTGGTGACGACAACTTTACCGCTGGTAACACTGATTCACGGGAACCAAACATAACCAAAGAATAATGTGTTACTAGTAAAAGCGACTGTCACAGCCTTTATAGGTGTGCAACAAACATCGTTTACTATGGTTTGCAAAATGTGTTTTTGGCGTGGGACGAAGCCCCAATGCCATAGTTATGATACCAATTTCTCAGCCTACTAGAATTGACCGTCAAAAATCCCCCCAAAAACAATTACCACTTTCATGCGCAATATAAAAGTAGTTCTTCGCGGATCTCACTAACCCGCCTTTAAAAATGCAGAACATCACTATTTAACATTACAGTTTCATAAAAAAGTGTAAAAGAAATATTATATTGAAGCAAAATTGCTAAGCATTGACTAGGACATAGCTTCTATTGTTAACATATTCATGCGAGAATAAGTTCCTCACTTGACGGTCTTATGCCGAAAAGATACGAGTGTTTACGGAGACAGTAAGAAGAAACTTTTTTTCTGAGACATTTTTGAAGACATAATATTAGGTATTTATATAAACATATTTTAGATATTGTTATTTCATTTTGCGCTAACGAGACATTCCAGAAAAAATAAAATGAAAAAAAATATTCACGATCATTCTCGGAAACAGACGAAGTAACCGGATATGGTATTTTTAATACTGCGCAGATCGAGCGCGAAAAGTTGAGACAAAGGTACGCCACAATCTGACTCTGATCCTTGTGGGTCACGCAGCATGACATCCATTTAATTGGCATACTGGCATGTGGTCCCATGGCACTCTACTATAGTTTAACTTAAACAGATATTGCTGTTGCTAAGAAACACAAACTCTGTTCACTGTTTGTGATATACTGCTTTCTATTATTATTATCCTTCAAAACCACCACCGAGCCTATAAACTACTGTATAATATGTATATACATGTATGTATGTACAGTACAAGACGGTAGCGAATATTCTTTAAAATTTTTACTTATTTATTTTTTATTTTTTGGATACCGTAATGTCCCATACATAAGTAGCACTTCTTGAAACAAATTACCAAAATACTGCGATTGCCCATACATGAGTCGATACTTTGTATAAGTTACACTCATCAAAGTTTTTTTTAAATCTCTTTAATTTAACATACTTCAGTATTAGAAAGTCGACTTCAGCCATAAGTTTCAAAATCTTTAAGAAATTGTTTGCCAAAACATTAGCAAGGTAATACTACATGTTGTTCAATTGTCACAGTCTATGTGACTGTGCATGTATGTGGGTAGTGGGGGGCATAAATGTCATTCTGACATCTCTTGTTTACTAGTACTTAAACTAGATAGGCAAGTTAAGCATGACCAATAGATTAAACCTTCAACTTTGTACGGTCAACATAACTGTACACTGCAGCTGGCAGTAAAAGAGCTTCAGTTTAGTCACTAAACTTCTTCCCAAGCATACAAAATTTAGCCCCAGGCCTCCAGCGCTTACAGCGCTTTGCTTATTCTATGCCCTTTGAAGAATGTGATGACACTGACGATAAAAACAACGTTTCTATAAACTTGACTGATATAATTCTGTCTGGAAAATAAAATAATTATGTACATAGGTAGCCTGATAGTATGCCTCCAAAACTTGTACTTATAAACTTATTGATTATTTTTACTAGGCGAATGAACACTTAATATATTAGTCTATATATCGATGGCTAAGAATAACAAGGTGGTAACTTCAAAATTGATATATTGAGAAAACAAGAGAAAGCTGTCTGTAATTTACTCTTTACCTTTGGGAAAACAAGTTTTTAAAACTTCATTTTGGTCAACATGACAATTTCCGATTTTCATAAAAATAGGCTCATAAGAAGCTCCTTGTGAAGCAGATTTCAAATATGTATGAGTCTAATAAGGCCGTAAGTAGTAGATACGACCTTCTCATTCTAAGCCAGCGATATGTAAAACGCTCCTTAAGGCCACAATCCATGGGTGTAGAAATCGTGGGACAAGGGGCTAGATCTCAGAACAAGAGGCCATAGATAGTTTAGATCAGATGTGTAATGTTCGGCTTAACCAGTCGAATTACTATCAAATTTATATTGTATCATTTATTACTATTGAAAGCACACGCAAAAGCTGATCACTGTATGACTTATTGCCATACTATGTAATTCAACGTGTATACCTTATTGCAATTGCCAGAAATCGACTAAACAGAGTGGTATTGTGTATGTATACTAAAACAAAATATAATTCTTGCAATGTTAATAAATAACTGTCCAAATCATGAATAAGACAGGTAGGCCTTTTTAACACCTACACTTATTTTAGGTATTTAAGTATAGGTGTTATTAAGTATTTTATATAGGTAAATAATTGTGCCCTTGGGCACATGTTTTGATAGGGGGGGGGGGGGGGGGGTACATACTGTTGACAGATAAACTGTTTTATTGATATTGATATCTCTTTCAATTTATGGTTATTTTACGCAAATCCTTAAAAAACATTATCTGCAATAATTCATAGTTCAGTTTTCAATGAAATCTTGTATCATTTAATTCTTTGTCAGATTTATTGCACATGAAAATAATCTTCCAGCAGAGATATGCACATGATAAGAAAGCTCTCTCTAGTTATTTAGACCTGGCATATATAATCACTTACCAAATGTAGATTTTCAAAAGGGGAAGAAACTCTTCCACATGGGGTGAATAACCCCAATTTTACTTCCCTGTTTCTCAGGAGAAGACACTCTGGCTGACAAAATTTGTCAAATAGAGTTACTCCCCCCCAAAGGGAGCGAAATCCTGCCCTCTCAAAATAAGTTAGTACGGAGTTGCCTCCTTTCGAAAATATAAGAAAGCAAACTCCTGCCAATTTGAACTAAGTTGGTATTGAGTAGCCTCCCTTTGAAAATTGAAGGGAGTGAACTCCTACCAGCTTTAATTTAGTCAGTATAGAGTTGCATCCCTTTAGAAATCAAGGGTAGCAACTCCTGTTGTCCTAAAATAAGTTGGTTCGCAGTTGCCTCCCTTTGGTAATCAAAGGGAGCAAACTCTTGTCAACTAAAATATAGTTAGAACAGAGTTGCCTCCCTTTGGAAAACAAAGGGAGCACACTCTGTCGACTTAAATTTAGTAGGTACAGAGTTGCTTCCTTTTTGAAAATCAAAGGTAGCGAACTCCTGCTGTCTTTAAATAAGTCAGTACAGAGTTGCCTCCCTTCAAAAATCTTAGGGAGCAAACTCCTGCCGGCTTTATTAGTCGGTACAGAGTTGCCTCCCTTTCGAAATCAAAGGGAGCAAACTCCTGCTGTCTTAAAATAAGTCAGTACGGAGTTGCCTCCCTTCAAAGATCTAAGGGAGCAAACTCCTGTCGGCTTTATTAGTCGGTACAGAGTTGCCTCCCTTTCGAAATCAAAGGGAGCAAACTCCTGCTGTCTTAAAATAAGTCAGTACGGAGTTGCATCCCTTCAAAGATCTAAGGGAGCAAACTCCTGCCGGCTTTAATTTAGTCGGTACAGAGTTGCGTCCCTTTTGAAAATCAAAGGGAGCGAACTCCTGCTGTCTTTAAATAAGTCAGTACGGAGTTACCTCCCTTCAAAAATCTAAGGGAACAAACTCCTGCCGGCTTTAATTTAGTAGGTACAGAGTTGCCTCCCTTTCGAAATCAAAGGGAGCAAACTCCTGCCGTCTTAAAATGAGTCGGTACAGAGTTGCCTCCCTTTGAAATCGAAGGGAGCGAACTCCTGCCAGCTTTAATTTAGTCGGTTCAGAGTTGCGTCCCTTTTGAAAATCAAAGGGAGCAAACTCCTGCTGTCTTAAAATAAGTCAGTACGGAGTTGCCTACCTTTAAAGATCTAAGGGAGCAAACTCCTGCCGGCTTTAATTTAGTCGGTACAGAGTTGCCTCCCTTTCGAAATCAAAGGGAGCAAACTCCTGCTGTCTTAAAATAAGTCAGTACAGAGTTGCCTTCCTTTAAAGATCTAAGGGAACAAACTCCTGCCGGCTTTAATTTAGTAGGTACAGAGTTTCCTCCCTTTCGAAATCAAAGGGAGCAACTCCTGCCGTCTTAAAATGAGTCGGTAATGAGTTGCCTCTCCTTGAAATCGAAGGGAGCAAACTCCTGCCATCTTTAATTTAGTTGGTACACAGTTGCCTCTCTTAAGAAATCAAGGGGAGCGAACTCCTGTGGTCCTAAAATAAGTTGGTTCACAGTTGCCTCCCTTTGGAAATCAAAGGGAGCAAACTCATGTCGACTGAAATTTAGTTAGTAAGGAGTTGCCTCCCTTTGGAAAATAAAGGGAGCACACTCCTTCAGACTTAAATTTAGTCTTAAAAGAAGTCGGAAGGGAGTTGCTTCCCTTCGAAAATCTATGGGAGCAAATTCCTGCCAGCTTTAATTAAGTCAGTACGGAGTTGCCTCCTTTTGGAAATCAAAGGGAGCGAACTCCTGTCTTCCTTAAAATAAGTCAGTACGTAGTTGTCTCCCTTTGAAAATCTAAGGGAGCGAACTCCTGCAGCTTTAATTAAGTCAGTACAGAGTTGCCTCCCTTTAGAAATCAAGGGGACCTAACTCATGTCGTCCTTAAATAAGTTGCCTCTGAGTACAGAGTTGCCTCTCTTTGATAATCAAAGGGAGCAAACTCCCGTCGACTTAAAGTTAGTCGGTATGGAGTTGCCTCCTGCAATCTCCTGTCGACTTAAATTTTTTCGGGTGGAGTTGCCGCCTTTTAAAATCAAGAGAGTGAACTCCTGCCAGCTTTTTTTATTTGGTATGTAGTTGCCTCCCTTTGAAAATCAAGGCAGCGAACTCCTGTCGACTTCAATTTAGTGGGTACAGAGTTGTCTCACCTTTGAAAATTAAGAAAGCAAACTCCTGCTGACTTAAATTAAGTCTGTATGGATACCGATTTTAAGAAAGTGTGTAATTAAGAATATCCTCTTGAAGAGTACTCAAGTCCTGTAATTTTATGGTGTTTTTCTGTACCACAAGGGTTCAAACCATGTTCATTTTTTCTACCCTTTAAGTGAGTGCCCTGGATCTCCAAACAATTATGTTGTCCCTTCACTCAGAAAATCCTGGATCCAGGCCTGAAGATGGCTGCTACAATGTCATGGTTTCTCATTATGTTTTGCATTCAACTTGTAGAGGGGTTCACGCATTTGTTTCATCGTAAAAATATTTCTTATCAGCAAATATCTGCTAAGATTCACGAAACCATAGGAAAGCAGGCTATATACGTCATTGCACCGTCTGGACAGACAAATCATAGAATTGGCACTAAAAGTATATGGTACTAAGTATTAAAACCATACTGATAAGGGTCTTTAACATGCATAACATGTGTTTGCCAATAATTTTATTACAGTAGAATTGTGGCTTTTATTCTTTCTTAAATTACTCGCAAATGTTAATTTCTTTTTTGTTTGTTATTGTAATGGTTATCTCCTTCTTCTTCTTCTTCTTTTCCTTCTTCTTCTTCTTCTTCTTTCATGTAATTTGCAGGGCCCACTCTGTGGCATTATCGCAAATGTTAGAGACAGAGGTGTGATACAAGGAATCCGGGTTTCGATACCCTAGCTCGTTTCGAATAGATTCCTTGGTTCTTTATCGTGCCTGGTGTAAAGCACCGATACACGCGAGACTACCCCAGGGTTACCAACCAGGATCATCTCTAGTTCTCCATTTGACAGCAACCTTCAATTGGTGAATATCATCACTCATGCATGTTTCTGCAAAATAACCTCTTTTGCCGAAGCCTTTTTCATATTTCTTTGACCTTGACATTACACGTTTTTTTGTTACGCTTACAATCGTATGGTGTGGAACTTTTACGTCGTTCCGTCTATTAAAAAACAGAGGTGTTCCAAACTTATGGTCTGTATCGATGTACACGTCCCTAATAATATCATCATTGTAACCAAGTGGCGAGCTTGCTCAAACAGCACTACTGGTAAACTTGCGATATTTGGTCAATAATAAACAAGCAACAATCACATTATAAAACAATTTATTTCTTGTTTTCATGATCTGTTAAACCAGCAGAGAAATAAGAACACATGACAGTCACATGGTTTTCACTTGTCACATGATCACATAATCATGTCACATGACAACCAAATGACATACATATGTCACATGACAGCCATGTGATCTACGTTATGTCACATGTATGTTCTATTATATTACATGAAACCTGTGCATTTATGATTCTCTGATACAAATTAAGTGAAAAGCTTCACAAACATACAGCATAGAGAAATGATTGAAATCACACGAAATCACACGTAACTTCGTATACACAACAAGAACTATAATATATAAACCTCACATCTCTCCAAATATCATACACAATATGTCATCTGAGTTTCATAGCCCGTAGATCTATATTTCAATAAAAAATGCGCAAAATGACAAGAATATTTGAATTGCTAGAAAATGCAGAAACATAATGGTTCAAAAAGAATGCATTAAAATCCACATTCACTCTAAGGAAGAAGGTTTGAAAATGGATCGCAACTAAAATGCACATTGAAATAAAGTACAAAAATATGTAACAATAAACGTAAATATATCTCAAACAAAATAACCTGATCCTCATACCGTACATTCTATTAGTAAATTTGACGAGTTAAGCACAAGTCTCTCGTTGAAATTGATATATTCTGCTACTCAGGACGTTTGCATATTTTCTTACATAAAGGTTGAGGACTGAGTTAATTTGTTGAGATAATAAATACACCAAATGTTATAATTATGTAAATGATTGTAAGAATGTTGAGGTCAAAGTGTACGTAAAATATCATCAAACTGATCGTGTATTACAGGTGCTGCTCATTCATAACTTGTTGGAAGTATTTTGTTCCTATTGGCTTCAATCGTATTGGTATTACACACGTTTTCTGCATTATTCAGCTGGATTCCAATATTTAAGTGAACCCCAGAGGATTAAATGCAGTATATACATGTAGGTGAAGTAGTACTGTTAATCTAGAATATTTTGAGATTTTCGGATATTTACCTAAGCGAAAGTAGGAAAGGGTAAAACCAACATTGAAAATATAACATAACCCCCTGCTTTTATGTCTTATATTGTACCTGAAATGGTTTGTGTGCGAAGTGGCCGTCGTAGTAGTAGTAACTGCCCATAGACTTTAACACAATGCAATCTGAAGCTGACAATTATTGTCACTCTACATAGAGCTAAAGTGCAAATCAGTTATGGGCACACAAACCAGTGATGTCATCAGATATGTGCACACAAAACAGTGATGTCATCAGATATGTGCACACAAGCCAGTGATGGCATCAGATATGTGCACACAAAACAGTGATGTCATCAGATATGTGCACATAACTTCTGTACTGTGATGCTTGTTCAGATGCATGTCACACTTACATGTATACAAGATGTTACTTCATGTGAATTGTGGTACTACTGTAAAATCATTAATCTTCGTGGGGGATTAAATTTCGTGGATTTCGTGGTTCACACCAACCACAAAATTTAATCCCAACGAACATTAATTTTGATCCTTGTTTTATTACCTGAAATGCAAAATCCACGATTTCAAGTCCCAACGAAATTGTCATTTTTACCCAAACCACGAAATTCCGTCCGAACGAAATTAAATGATTTTACAGTATGTAAAAACTATGTTCTGTTATAAATATGCCCGATTTATAAATAAGTGGCAGGGTACAAAAAGATACCAAAAATCACTGACCATTACTTGAGTTTGACCAGGATGTAATAACCATATGGAGAATATGTTTGACCCAATGCAAGTTCAAATCTTAAGGATCCTATATACCATAACTTACCAGGCTAGACAATACTCTCCATGGTTCTGGGGCATTATTCACCAACATTGTAAGTCTAAAACTCAGACTTGGACTTAATATTGCAAAATGTTCTATTCTCTCTCATGTTGTTACAAATGTAACAATTTTAATATAAATTGGTATGCTTGTTCAGTGGGCAATAACAAATCATCATACAAAATTTCACATGGTTAATTCTAATTGCAAAGCAATGACAGTGATTATAAATGTTGTCAAATTTAAGTCTAAGTCTGTGTTTTAGACTAACAACATTGGTGAATAAGGCCCCTGATAATGTAGCCAGTCCAGATTTTGGAAAACATGTAGAACATTGACGGGGAAATATGTAAATGAGAAATAATACTGGTAAATATATTAAATAGATTAGCATGATTGAACTCGTATATTAGGCTTGAATATAGACATGCTAGTTGTTTTACCACCTTGTTGTAAAAGAAACTGTCAGAGAATGTGTAGATGATGGATACAGATATGGTAGATCAGTGAATGAGATGTCTATGCAGTAAACACTTACTATGGTAATACTAAGATATGTGCTATACTCAACTAATGCAGAAATAAATTGATTCAAAACAATTCATAAGGACAAGTTTGTAAATTTAATACTTTTCTAAAATACAAAAAATATAATATCATATCATCCCCTTTAGATATTTCCCGTTTCCGCCTCATAACACTACTCCCCACCCATTCCCACCCCTAAACTGTGGAAACTTTTATATCAGACTGGCAAGTCAGGTCAGCACAGCAACAAGAGAATCAGAAATTGAAAATCAAACTTAGTAGACCAGTCTGCAAACTACAGCTCTGATTGGCTAATTCTGAAACAAATTTAAAATTGACCAATGAACATGCAGCATTTCTACACTGGTTTGAAAAATATAATATACCCAGAGAGAAGTAACTTTGATCAAGGCAAAGCATTGAATTTAACACTATTACTACACCAATGGGAAGTCAGCTACACACAAGTTCCTAAAATACCGGCTACAGTCATACCACATGAGGGAGAAAAATACCCCACAAAACAATCAATAAAAATGAATAAAAATGGCAACAAGTCATCCATATTGAATGATCATGATATATTTATTTCTATCAATACATAAAAACTAGAGTCAACAAAAATAGTAAAAGAAATAAAGAACACATTAAAAGTGTATTTTATCATAAATAACAATATAACATACAAAATATGTGAAGAAAACAAAAATATTTACATCGTATTATTAAAGATAAGTTACTGGACTAATATACACAAATACATATTTTAACATCCGTAGAATGTTTCGTAGAACAAGAAATATATCTCAACATTCAACTATCATATTGATCAATGTGATACCATTCACTCAGTCTCTTCTATCACTAATCATTTAACAACTCACCTATATTACAAATTACCTCCCTTTGTTAGATAAAGACGAAGGTAGACCAAATAGCACATATGAGTCCTAGACTGGGTCTAACATATCCTAGATGGTCCGAACAAATCTTAGACCGTTCCTAACAAATCCTGGACTGATCCTTACAAGTCCTAGACTGGTCCTAACTATTCATAGACTGGTCCTAACTAGTCCTTGACTGGTCCTCGGTCTAAATTTCAATAATTTGGTACCAGTCTAAATATGTCCCACCCAGTTGAAATCCTCGGACATTATCCTTACAACTCTTATAGATTGCTTCATTCTCTTATGTGAACTTTTTACACTTTAAACACATGTTAGGACAGTTATAACTTAGAACACCAACATGCAACATAAACATGCAGCCAGAATAATTTACAGTAAACCAGATCATTGTGTTTGTCAATAGCTTCCACATTTTAAACAACAAACAGAAGTGGACCACATTTCACACAGAAGAATGTGTATACTCGCTATAGGAAAGAATTAAAAGGAGTTAACCAATATCCATCCTTATCACGCATTACTACCCGGTATTGCTTAGAAACAAGTTGTAGTCAAGCATTATAAATGATTTTTTAGATCCTCATGCAAAGTATTCTCGTTCAACCAGCGTATTTTTCATCTGAAATTACTTTACTAACCAAAGATTATTGAGGATGACAGAGGGATTCTAAAAATTTATATTATCTGGACATTCCGTGAAATTCCATGTTTACATACAAGGACCGTAAACAAAGACCGTAGCTGCAACAATATTCTGCCATGAAAGCAACAATTCTCATGTTAACATAAGATCCATGATAACAGCTTACTGGTTTTGAATAGGACTTGGCACTTTCTAATAATATCACCCTTCCATTTATATTTCCATCACAAAGTAGATTTTCTCGCTATATGGTCACGCAGCATGAGAAAAAGAGAACAGACCAGATGAGAATTCTGTCCAATTTGATTTATATCGGAAATTCTGTATTCAAAATAATAGTTTTATGCAAGTGATGTACTATAATAAGGAAAAAACAAACTATGAAATTACAGAACTCATGTTTGAAAACCAGTCTATAAATACTGACTTTCTGTTGGTCAATTTTAAAAAGAAATCAGATAAAACCAATCAGATGTTAGTATTTTAGACTGGTCTTGAAACAGATTTATATAAGCATTATTTCAGACAGAAACATAAGACTCAATCATGAACAAATTGCAGAAAAGCGAAAATGAAAGCACATGAAATAAATGACAAAATATTGCACATGGTTTTAAGTTCTGGACATGTCCAAGGTAAATACTAATACTAAACAAACATATAAATAACATCTGCTTAGAATATAAAACAATGTATTAGTAAATCACATATACCCGGTAACTGAGACTCACCAGACTTGTACAATCATCAGTTTGGAATCTCAGTTCAATGTGATCAAGAAACAATCTCATTAAAGTCAGATCCGAACATTTGCTCCATTCCTTAACAATGTTATAGATCTGACTACATTCTGTAAGAGGTCACGTTCAAATGACCTCCATAGTACATGTTGTATTAATTTTGGCTATTCACCTGTATGTATAAAGTATACTAAAGTCAGTATAAGCTTAGCTCTCTATGAATAATCATCTCTCACTGTAAACTAGGTAGTTCACCAGAGATTATCTGCACTTTCAGATTTGTGAAAGAAGCGATTTGATTTGATCAATTTAAAGTTCACATTGACATGACTCCATACAGAGTGTCATCTGATCCTATATCAGTGTAAAGTAGTGGAGAGTAATATGGGTCTGACTTGAATAAGATTGGTCATGAACATACACCAATCAAAACTATATCATAAAACACATGTTCATATAAACAGTGTTTCTACAATTATTGGCACACAGTTTCTGCATCCTCATCAAAACCTGCACAAAACAAACAACTACAATGTGTATATTTTTACATAAATTTATGCAAAAGCTTTAGCAAGGACTTAGTAACAACATTGCTCTAGGGCTACGACACTGGTTCTTCAAATGCAATTATGAAACTTCACATGTGGTTTTCAAATTTTGATCTTGATTGAACTAACTTATCAAAGTATTGTCTGTGCAGTGCATTTTCATCACAAAACCAGCCTCTATAGAAGGAAAATGGGAGGTAACTCTGAACAAGTCTACTAAGTCTCACATAAATCCAGTAATTATCTCCCTTTCTTTATTATAAAATTACACAGATAAAGGGAGAAAACTCATACTGTTAACAATACTTAAGTTCAACAAAAAGATGAATTACTTCCCTTTCTTCAATACACACACCCGCAAGGATAATGGAAGGGAGACAATTCTCGTTGTTGTCATACAACAGCCTTACAGACTATAAAAACAGGTGAAGGTATTTATACAGCGATTGCGTACCCGCTACTTTCTGGAAGCTTCTACACACACAAAGTGAACCGTATAACTGACTTATAAGTGACCTTCCTTATCATATCAAGCATAGATGAAGAAAGACTCATTTTTTCGTATAGATATTTCATACGAAAATTATCATGAACATGGTTGACAATGAGAGCCATCAGAAATGAGGTTTCATCAGTAATTGATTCACACCTAATGACTTGCTTCACTATACCAACCAACACATTTGTTTAAAACACAGAAACTCGCAACTGTTCCTACATGAGCAGGACATGATCCTAGTCACATGATAGACCTGCATGTCACACTGTCACGAGATTGAACTGCATGACACATGGTGACATCTTATACTACATCAGATTCTGTCATTCTATATGCATCATATACCTGATCACTTAAAGCCAGATCAAAATTTAATTAAAGAATCCTTCAGAGACACGACAGTTATCCGACATCAGGTATTCAATCTGGCATGTCATGGTTTCCTCATGCTTACAGACATCAGACAGTCAATCTGGCTTGTTATTGATAGGTTGTACTAATAGATACCTACACGACACGCAAGACTATTCCATTCCAGTGTTCTGTTGGACCAATAGCAGTAGACAGCTATTGAAAGATGTTTAGTAGTTTCTATGAATTTTGAAAAAGCGTAACTAATTGTTGTTATTAGTCAAACAGAAGTCACACCATGTCAAATTTGCTGATGAAAAAAACCATATTGTCTCCGACTACAAAAAGAGCATCACATTTTAGCTTGTCCCACAGTAACAGAAGCTACTTATGGCTGCATGTGACATATGGCCGATTATTTACGTTATGTTCAAAAGAAGTAGGAACAAGCGAAAGGTTTCAAGCCTAGAGTAGATTTCCCCAACTCGTATTTGCTAGTACTGAAAAATAGTATACAACCCGGTAGCATATTGTGTACCATACAATGGTGCAAAATTAACAATTGTCATAGTTTGTCATCAATCTTCATGAAATCTTTGCTGACAAAAACCGGTATGTAGCCTCTGTGAATTTCCTTGCAGGTATATGGTAAAATACTTCCTTTAAATAAGGAATACCACTGAATAACCAGCTAAAAAATTGCAAAAACAAATTCAACAACATATTTCTGCAACAATTTAACAAACGTTGTATAATTAATACTTATAAGTCTGATGTTATCTCATGTAATAAGTTTCAAGACCAGTCTAAACAACATTGCTTCTGATTGGTCGATACAATGCTTAATTTGAATATCAACCAATGAAAAGTCAGAATTCCTAGACTGGTCTACAAAACCTATATTCTCAATGACTGAGAATGATAAACCTGACTGCTTACTGACTGAACATTGAACTGTTTAATGGTACCTGTAACTTCTCTGACTAGATATGCACAGTATAAAGTGTATGGTAGTTATGTGAATGAAAGGTTTCATAGAAAGATACAGAAATGTTTCAACAGTGTAGTGGTAGGTACATTTACAGCATTATAAACAGGAATAGGCCTTAGTTATTACCATTATATCAGGAAAATGTAGATTAAAAAAATAAATGGCTGTTTAGATTTTTAAAGTACATGTATCCGGCCTGGTAATTAGCAAACATTCTCAAGCCTGAAAAACTTGGTTTCAAAGCCTGAAACTCCATTTTTCAACATAGGCAAAGAACTGAATTTAGGGTTCAAACTCTGATATCAGGCACAAGACTGAAAAATTATCAGCCCAGATATATACTGATATTACCCCCCCCCAACGGTGTAGTTATTTATATAAAATGTGAGAGTTAAAGGTAGGACCAGAGCACATAGAGAGCACATGTATACACACTGCTCAATAATAAGAGAGACAGGTTGATTTTGTGAGATTCAATGATGAAGTCACCCATCCAACATAACCTATGGTCATCATCGGATGTGTGCTGTATACCCCAGCAACAGCGCTTTGTTACATACTGTTTGTGGCAAATACAAGAATAGGTTAAATAGGCCTACAGTCAGGTTGTGTAACTCAAAACAGTCCCCGCAATTATTTACACAAACTCACAGATCTATACCTAATGCTTATCTTGGATGTGAGGTTAGACAATACATGCAACTTCAAAACCTTGGAAGTGGTAGCAGTGCCAGGTGTTATAGCAGCTCTCAGACAAGCCTATAAACATTGACGAGCCTACAGACAGACTGATGAACCCACAGACCGACAGACAGATGACTCATTTATACACCACTCCAATCTTAGCTTGAAGTGGGAAATGAAGACGAAATAACAAACAAATGAAAGAACATAATGTAACCTGTACATGCAGCATTCTCACTATCAGTCAGCATATCTCAGTCAGAAAATCTCTACGATTCACGGCACATGTACACATGTATAAAGAGTTAAACATTCCATATGGTACAAATTAAATACTTTAACAAGACAAACATGTTGAAATGAAGAGATTGGTTACATACAAACATAACCAAGATTCAGCTGCACTAGTAAAGCAAACACTGACACAATGCACCAACAAACCAACCAACGCACGCAACACCCGCACGCAACACCCGCACGTAACATCCGCACGCACGCATCAAAGAGCGCGCACAAGCGAACATACATGTGTACACACTCGCCAACTGTAATAAAACATCCCAGTTCAAAACATATATCACTAATTTAGAGAGGATTTGAATTAAAACATTGACACAATAATTTTTTTTTAAAAAACAGTTCATTTATGCATAATTCCATTAAGGTAATATGACTGATTCCAACTTTAACTTTATCCTATATGTCTGGAACCAGCCCAACTGGTACTCCATAAAGTAAATACTGGTACCAGCCGGACTGGTACTCCATCAAGTAAGATACTGGAACCAGCCCAACTGGTACTCCATCAAGTAAACACTGGAACAAACCGGATTGGTACTCCATCGAGAAAATACTGGAACCAGCCCAACTGGTACTCCATCAAGTAAATACTGGTACCAGCCAGACTGGTACTCCATCAAGTAAATACTGGAACCAGCCAGACTGGTACTCCATCAAATAAATACTGGAACCAGCCAGACTGGTACTCAAGTAAATACTGGAACAAACCAGACTGGTACTCCATTGAGAAAATACTGTCTGTGATTTCATGTGACTTTCATAGATATGTAAAGTACAATAGCAATTGACAAAATACAACAGAAATCTTAGCTCAAGGTTATAAAAATTGAGTTTTTGAAGACCCAGTCTTCAATATGCAGCTCAGCCATTGGTCAATCAGATCTGACCAATCAGATTCCAGCATAAGACCTGATTCGACCAATCAGAGGCTTGGAACTATAACCTTGAGGCCTGTAATTAAAGCAGCAACTAATGTTAAAGCACTAATCATTAAAATGACAAAAATGTTAAAATACAATAATGCTCAATGGGGGAGTCTGCATATTTCTATGACTTGGTTTACCCATACATACCCACTTTTTAACATTTATACTATAAATATTATTTCTAACATGAACAACACAAGAACATCTGTATTAAAAAAAGTTGCCACAAAATGAAACCTCTCCAACGTCCGTCGTACCATTACCAATTTCTCTAGTACTGCTTTACTAATCAAACTAACCACAATCCAAATCTAAAAATAGCAACAGAAATGGACCAATCACAAAGGACTTGAATCACGTGTCCGATCTATCGCGTCTCCATGACAACACAGATATGTTTATAAACTCCCCTAACTTCCGTTACTGTTCCTATGCTCCAATGGGGGTCTTAATTCAGGATTGGAAGTGTTATTAATTTCTGCGCCATACATTTTGCTAGCTTTTTTGTTCATATTTGCCATTATCTGCGTAGAGAGTTTAAATCCGTTCAAGATCTCGTCTTTCCATTGGTTAATTAACACTTTGTCCTGAAAATAATAAACAAACAAACATAAACATACTTTAACAATGTCTTGATAGTCTGTCAAATCATGTAATGTGGGAATATTGACTATGTTAGAATGAAAATAATAAGAATGTAAGGATCCCTTATTAGGATGTGTACATTTAATCACACTCATAATTTAATGAAAGATGTTTGTGAAACACATAATTCGAGAGCTTGGTGCAAAACTATGGTAACTACATCATATAGAAGCATGTACCATAGTTTTGCACTGAGCCCTCAAAATGCCACCATGGGCAGCCCAATAGTCGAAAATGGTAAAGGTCACAGTCACCTCAAAATCAATAGGGGTCATCTATTACTGCTGACCAACCTCCATGTAAAGTTTAAAGGTCCTAGGGCAAAGTGTTCTTGAGTTATTGAACGGAAACCATTTGGTATACCAACCGACCTACATACCAACAGACATGTAATATTTCCTCTCATTAAAGATAGGGGGCATTATTAGTACTTGTAAGGAAGGTAAATCCTACTTACAGGGGAGGTAATTGCTAATTTTGTCTCATTCTTTAGTACCAGTACAATACAATTATCTGTTTTGTTGATTTTCTGGAATTCTGAGAATATCTCTTTAATATCGAGCATGGAAACCAGCTGAAACAGAATAATAATAATACCATAAGAATATTTTACTGTTAAAAAAGATCCATCTGAGGTATAAAATATTATCCTGAAAATAAGATACAAATCTGTTTGAAAACTTTTGGGTGCTATAAGCACACTCCTACACTTAAAAATATTTGTCATTGCTTTACTATTTAGAGTCAGCTCCATTGACCTTAATTTAGTTAAAACTTTTTAAATAAATTCTATTTTCATGATGAAAAAGTCTTTCTTTTTTGTGCAGCAAATATGGATTTCCAGATTATTTCTTAATAATTGTAGAAAGCATGTGGCATTTTTGTCATGTAGAAGCTCACACATGAATGACTGGGCTTGTCGAAAACAAATAGTTTTTATTGTTCACTGTAAATGAAAGTGAATACTTCTGTAGGTGAAAATGTTAACAAATTTTGAATTTCTACCAATTTTGTGCCTTGGAAGAGTTCTATCTGGGACGGCAATTGAAGCTAGGGGACATTTGCCAGTAGTTCCAGTTTGATAACTTAACCATGTAGACAATATTAATATTCATCAGGTTGAATAAATTAATTTATACTCTGCCACAAAAATCACTTTACCTCCACGCCTTTCCCTCGTACCACCTGACCATCACGGTTCTTATGGTAAAATTCAAGTCTGTTAGGGTATAATTTTAAGTGTTTTTTCTGCCATGTTTGAAGAAATGGTCCACCAAGCTTGAGAACCTCGCCTTCAACTATACAATCAGTGGGACCTGCAAGATATAAATATACAATATAGTATAAATATAGCCCTAAAAGGGGATCACACTAATGTTTGTCACAGAATCACTCTAAAGCTCAATATTTCTACTTGCCGATGTTCCACAGGAGCTATGACACACTTTCAATATATCTACAAATTTTAACCTGCATATAAATATACAAGTATATGCATAGATATTGTTCCAAATATCTCGTAAAAAATGTATTAGACTAGGAAACAAAGCCTACTGGATTCATAAAGCAATAGTTTCTATACAATGATACAAATCTGCTACAAATTAACCGTAAAAGATTCCAAGTATGGTCAAATGTGACAGCAGGTCTCTCTTAATATGTTAAATATCACGATTGAAAATGGTCTGATGGAAGATAACATCCGCCATCTAAGCAGAAATCTTTTCTAATAGTGGTTCTATTTTCAAGGAAAAAATGACCCCTGCCATAACTTCAAATCAAACCAGGACTATTGGGTTACTAACAAACTGTACCAGAAACAAATAAACTGTAACAAACATCAATTCTCTGACAGATGGTTAGGTAGACTTTTCTTACCATCTTCGAGTTCATCAATTCTTGGTTTCTGTTTTTTCTTCTGTTCTATTTTATCAGTTTCTGTATTGATAGCATCAAAGACAGTTTCTGCCACCTCTTGTTGCCATCTCTCTGATACTACCATAGGAAAGTTCTTATATAACTCCTGATCGGACTCGGTTAACTGAAACACATCAATATAACACTTACTGTGGACCATATTGAAAATTAGTTAACCAATTATGTTATCCACCAAAAATAAAGACATTATTATTATTATTACTGAAATCTAGGAGAGTAATAGCATAGATTCATTTTGTTGATTTTGTGTTTGATTTTTGAGATTAGAACTTGACAATGAAATACAATCCATAAATAAGACAAAACTGTCTGAAAAATACTCTTTAGTTACAGAAAAAACAACTGTTTGTAAAACAGTTTGGTTAACATGACAATTTCCGATTTTCATGAAAAGCATAATACGAAGCGCCTTATGAAGCAGAATTCAAATATGTATCAGTCTTTTAAGGTAAGCAGTACTTGAGACCTTCTCATTCTAAGCTAGGCATTTTGTCATTACTCACGATTTAAAGTTTATTTTGGAAACGAATGGTCAGTGTATGTACCCTGTTACTATGGTAACACTTACTTTTATTCCTTTCGTATCTTCCTCGTCAAACGAGCCAATATCAAATGCATCGGCCGCATTGACCTCCCCTCGTGGTGGAATTAATGGTGGTGGGTATTTTTGCAAATAAACTTGGTTCCAGTCGATAGATTTGAAAAATGGGTGTTCCTTCACTTCTTGAGCACTGTAAATAAATGACAAAAGATGTTTGTAAATTATGTATGCCCCCATGGCTGCCCCATAGACGAAAATGGTAAATATGCATAATCTCCTTACTGGTCCCTATCCACAAACCAAGTTTTATGAATCTAGCTTGAAAACTATTTGAGCTATGGCAGGATCCAGTATTCTCGGCTGACGGACTAGAGGACGAGTGGAGGGCGAACCTACAGTCCCCTCAGGTCGAAAACAGGTAGAAACGGAGTAGTAAAAACATGAGAGAATAAAATAGACATACCCTCGTCCCTGACATCCTAAACGTTCCTCGACATCACGTCTCAATAATCCCTCCAGTAGAGATTTCATCTCAGGTGACATAGAATCAGGCAGATCTACATTCTGAAATAAGAAAAAGAAGTTAAGTTACAAACTTTCAAGGGCTGCTTTCTGCTGTTCAGGCGCTCAAGCACCCATTTAACTTCCCCTGGTCAATGGGCTACCTTATGAAAGCTACATTCCAGTCTCCCTGTGAAGACTATTTCTCTCCAGTGGGGGGGACAGCCAACACCGATCTGCGGCGCCCAGGTATAGACACTACCTTCACAGGTTCCAATTAACACATTGGTGGAGTGGAGCATGTGAGATGTTCTTGCGCAGAGAAATTAACCAGGGGTTTAACCTGGGACCTCTCGATCCATAAGCGAGCGCCCTACCTCTAGGCTAACGGCTCTACACAATCATTAAACAAAGTATTCAAAGGCCCAAATAGAAATAACAGTTATTTCTGTTCGTGTAATTCTGTGTTGGTAATTCTGTCATGGTTATCACTGTAAAAGTATTAATACTCATGGGGGATTTAATTTCAAGGATTTTGTGGATGACCTCCATCAAGAAATAAAATCCCCATCAAAAATTTATGATTCTATAGTATCTGAACTTAGTGGATAATGTATCCTTGAAATTACATCCCCACGAAATTGTCTTTTTCACAGAAATCAAGAAATTCCGTCCGATTGGAATTAAATGGTTTGACAGTATTATATGTATTTTTTCAGGGAATGTGCAACAGTGAACAGTAATAGAGTCTACAGGGCATAATGTTCAATCCTGAAAACAAGTCGCAAGCTTGTTTCAGGTGCAATTACCATGCATCCCTACATCTTAAAATAGGTTTCAAATATTGGTTTATTTTCAAAATTCAGATTATGGAATTTCAAATGATCATAACTATGTCAATTCTTTGATTTTTTTCATCAAATAAATTTTACTCTGTGCAGAAAAGGATAATGCGTCTTCTTGCAGCAAATCCAGATTTCTGGACTTATCTAGAATTGTAGGACTCCAGAGTCTAGTATGACTGTATAAAACCCTGTTTCAAACATTGTTCTATTGTCAAAATTCAATTCAGTCAATATTTTGAAATATTTTCATCAAATAGCTTTCATTTTCATATTCTTTCTAATGCAGCAAATTCGGTATTGTAACCTCCCCCCCCCCCCCCCCTGGGTCTAGTATGAGTGTATAATAAATCTTACCATGGTCATAGTCATCCTGTCTATTTCATGTTTATCTTTGGTTTTATGTTGTCTAAATGGACTGTGTCTGTGAAACAAACAATAATAAGTTATTATTACTTATTATGATACATGACCCCCTACTTTTTTCATTTTCTTGAAGCTGCATGCTATTTCTAGATTATGAGAGGGTCCAATGGAAAAACATTGTTTTATAAATAGTTCATAACTTTGCATGTATATTGTTCCGGCAAAACAGGTTCACAGCTTATTACATGTTGATAAATGTTCAGGATTGTATCTAAAACGACCACACTTATTATCAATATGACTACAATTTATGCTACAAGACGACCATTCTAACCAATGAACATGGGGTTCTACTGCGGCATTATGCCCAATCCTGAAATTAAGTCGCAAGTCTGTAGCCAGTGTCACTAGCACACACTTCCACAACAAAAGTTCAAACATCGTTCTATTGCTGCATTCCAGCTGAAAAACTTTCACATGACCACAACTTTGTCAATTCTTGGAATATTATCACCAAATAAGTTGCATTTTCTGCCTAAAAGTTTATTCTTTTCAGTGCAGCAAATGCGGACCAAAAAATATGAACAAATTTGTCCATTTATTGATAATGCCTCATAAAAAGTGGAAAGGAGCTGAATTCTCAGAATTTCACTGAAGTGCAAACAAATATTTAAGTTTTTCTTACCCTTTTAAAAGTTTATATAGCATGCAACCAAATGAGAACCAATCAGCACTCGAGTCGTATGCCGTTCCCTTCTGTAATACTTCTGGGGCCATATAGCCGTGAGTACCACTGAAAATATTATGATATCATATCATGGTTCATACAGAACTTGCACACCAAAATTCAAGGATTTATCAAGGTTTTTTTCAAGGTTTAATTTGTATTTTCAAGGTATTTTACGAACAAACATTCCAATTTAAACTGTATGAATGATACTTCGTGCACCAGTTTCTTAATCTCGTTTTGCAACTCTGTTTAACATTGAGACTTTACAATCCTTCTCAATTCATTACTTAGGCATACTAGCAACATTAACATGTAATAACATACTTTTAATTTGCGATAAAACAAGCATTATGTTTCATTTTTTAGGCACATCATACGTCATTTTGACAACATCTGTACACGCCTAGGAAATTCAAGGCTGTTTGCAAAATTCAAGGGTTATTTTTGCCATAGATATTGGTAACTTTACATGTTACAGTTGGAAGCCCGCATATTCTGTCAAAGTATCATTGTTCAACGCCAATTAGAGCTCTAAATAAATGGCACTAAATCTTGTAGCAAAATAATTCATCAAGTATTATTTATTTATTATGAACCTTTATTGGAAATTGTATGAGGTTATTGTATGACAGAATTATAGAACTTAACAATCGCGAAATGTTATAAATGCTACCTATCAACCATCTAAAAGATAAATTTAGTTATGACATTTTGGCAGTGTATAATATACAACTTTATAATTTTAATTAATCAGTGTATTGTCTCGTGAAATATTTCACTCTGGCACCAAATATTACCAACAAGATTTTGGAAAACTACCGACAATATGCTTCCCCAACAATATGTGGGAGATATAGGCTAGGTATGATTTAATGTACATTTTAACATATTGACATATTCACTACTTACACACTGGCATGAGGTTTCTTTTTGGAAAAATCACAGGCTAGTCCTAAATCAGATATTCGTACATGTCCGTTCTCGTCCAGTAATATATTGGCTGGCTGTAATAGAATATGCATATCATAGTTTAATACATGTGAGATATAATCCTACGCTTTTCTATGAGGTTTCTAGCATAAACAAGTAATTAGGAATTGCAAGCAATACTGGAGTCCCCTCCCTACCTTGTTTCCAGGTTGTCAATGTTTCTGTTGCCATGGTAACCACAATTTTTGTGCAGATCAAAACATAGACATGCATAATTTCCTTATTGATCCCTATACACACACAAGTTTCATATACCTTGCTAGAAAACTGTTTGAGTTATGGCAGAATCCAGATTTTCTTGACTGACAGACTGATGGACAGAGGGCAAACCTAACGTTCCCTTCGATTGAAAATCAGTAGGCGCCTAATAAGTTTTTCCTTACAAATTAAAATTCTGGGTCTACGCAATTTTTTTTCTTTTTCTTTTTATTTCTTAAATTAATGTAAATTTGGTTTAATAAGTATACTTAGTAAGGGTGAATGTAAATTATGCTAATCAGCTGAATGGAGGGTGCATGTCTGAAAATAGACTTAAGATTCGTACATTACTTAAAATACAAGTAATTATATACATGCACCAATAATTAGTTACCTTTAAGTCTCTATAAACAACAAATCGACTATGCATATGCTCCAAACCCAGTATGACTTCCGCTGCATAGAAGCGGACCTCCTTTTCGAGGAAGACACCGTGTTGTGATAGGTGATAATGTAAATCTCCACCATTCATTAAATCTAATATAAAGCACAGTTTTTCTGGAGTCTGAAAGGCATACGTCATACATACTATGAACGGACTCCCTTCCTGAAAAATATAAAAATATTTATTTACAAAAATGTATTTAATAATATTCCACAACATGTTTTAGGCAGTGAGACAAAGAGGAATAGCAAATATGCCAATCATTGATGATAATACAAGAAATGCATTCATGGGACACGGGTCGGTGCCCCCACTGGTAAAAGTAACAAATGACCGTAAATCTGGTAAAATTGACCCAACAAAAATTCCTTCATTTACATTCAACGACACACTGTGAAAGTTCCGCACAAGATTGGCATTATGTATGTGTGGATGGACAACACCAATGCTATTTGTCCCCCACTTATAATTAAATGAGGGGGGCAAAAAATCGTTGATAAACATACTGAATGATATTAAAGCCATTATTCATAACTGATTTTAGATCAGAGAAATAGTGTAAATGTATGGAGAAACATTCAGTAAATACGTACCCCTGTGCTGACCAGTGATAACATTATACGTTCATTTAATGCTAACGTTTCACCACCTTTCATCTTTATTCGTTTTTTATCTAAACACTTCATAGCATACCTGAAAATCATGTGAACAAATATAAGATGTGTAATTCACATATTGAAAAACTAATAACACGACAATGCATACATCAACACAAAAGCCTAGGTCCCACTGAGCATTCCCGCCTTGGCGTTGTACTCCCGATTTTATAAATGAACATTGAAGATATCAGGAAAATGTCATTGTGGTCTGCGGGAAGTTTCGGGGAAGTCGTAAGAAAATTTGTGAAATCTCTGCTCCCAATGCTCATTTATTTATATAATAATAGGGAGTACATCGCCAAGACAAACATTGCTCAGTAGGATCTGGGTTTTAATGCCAACTGTGTGTAAGAAGTTACATTAGTACCCCATTAAAACAAGTTATTAGGAATTGCAAGCAATACAGAAGTCCCTTTCCTGGGTTTCAATGTTTCTGTTATCATGACAACCACAAAATTTGTTTGAATCACTCCTATTGGTCCTTTTTCACATACCAAATTTCATGAGTTATGGAAGGATCCAGATTTATTGACAGATGGTCTACTGACCGACTGACATTAGCAAAGCAATATACCCCCTCATCAAAAGATGGGGGGGGGATAGTTAAAGACTAACCAACTAAGGAACATGGGCTAACTATAAGATTCCATCTACATATATACCCTTAAAGGTTGAAGTGTAATAATGAATAGATGTATGGACTTACATTTTTCCTGTATCTGCCTTTCTGCAACCATAAACTTCACCAAACCCACCTCGACCAATTATTCTGTGCACACTAAAATCGTTCATGGTTAACTGCAAATAGAATGTACATCTTCACATTATACATATTTATAAAGATATTCATAAAACTTGAACTACAAAATTAAATTGCAATAGATTAGAAATGTTTTTGTCATGATGTGTCCCTGGCAACAACCGCCTATAACAAAATGACAAAAATCACCCACCTAAAATTCCAGACGATATTTACAACAAGGCTATTCAAGTTGGCTTTAACTATACTTGTGACATTTCGTTGAAATTCAATTAATCGTGACATAATTATGGCATCTTCATTATTGAGCAACATTTACAACTGGATTATCCAGGGTTTTATTCATTTGACCCTAGACTTGTTAACACAATAAAATATCTCCAAAGCCCTTATCTGACCAACAATATTTTGGCGGAAGGCTAAACTTCTATGTGTACATATTGCAGACATTTTTTTTACTAATGGTTGACATCCAGCTCCAAGTAAAATGCTGGCAGAGCTACAGCAAACAGTCCCATACAACTGACACACATTTGACCTTTTTGGGGGCCAAAATTCGGCCCCATTTCCCTGCTAAATGGATAAACATTTTTCCCCTATTTTCTGAAACAAATTCCCTCCAAAAACAGTTTAAGTCAATGAAGAACCTCTATGTTTGTGCTTGCTGTTCAGCAGTTGTTGTAGATGTTGTTATATTGGAATTGGCTTTTCCTGCAGTAAATATGTTTTACTAATATGATAACATCGATATTTATATAAGACAAAATTCCCCTTTTTCTTCAAAACAATGCAAAATTCCCCTACCAGCGGGCCCTTAGCTCCATTCCCCAAAGACTAATTATGACCTTGACACATTCTCTGCCAACCCTCATTCATCAATCAACAACTATCAGAGATTTATCTTCACTCATATAGTAGATCAATATCATTAATCAAGTTATTTGAATCTACACTGAATACATAACATCAAACTTACACATAGAACTCAACCTAACAACATTCCAGACATATTATAGAATAAATCTAATAATATCGTACCTAGAAAGTCTTCCTGAATGTGATTCAACCATTTTGTATTGTGTTTTATTTCTTGTTTCTCTACCAATTTTAAGTTCTACTCAAGTCACCAGTATTTCAATCATGTGGAGACGACCTACTGTAGTCCTATTACCCTGACACTGGGCCAGACAATAATATTATTTTTTTTTTGTTAACAATCTAACATTTTCATAGCCTTTAAAGAGCCACGAGTGACATATCTGCCTTTTTTATAACAACAATGCTGGAAATGCGATTTTACTTGGATTATTTGTAGTTATAAAGTAGAAACATTTGACCACATGCAAATTGACGTTTTCACTAATATTAAAAGATTTCTACTTTGATGTGTTGTGAATACGAGGGCAGCATTGTTATTGTCGATTCAAAGATGTCTGTCAAAACCGCCACAATGTTCATTTCTGAAGAGCTAATATTGCAGCAAGTATAACCACAACGCTATAGGACCAATAGCTTTTTAATCATTTCAGTGTATTTTTGATGGTAAAAATTTAATCCCGAAACACCTTTAATAATCGACCGGGGTGAATGTTTGTTTACGCGGTTGTGACTCAACTATAGTATAGTTGTGTGTTTCAGTGATCATCATCGCTGGCAGACTGTTACTTACACTCACACACTCAGAGTTTGTGTTCTCTATGTGTATAAATCAATACAAGCCGAGGCTAACATGCTTGTGTGTCGTAGCTTGTGCCTTACTGTTTGTATGAAATCTGACCGTATATTGATACATCAGGCAGATTGTGTCTGTCAATGTACACGGGATGTAACTTACCGTACAAACCAACACTTGATCAAATGTAAAGTAACCATTTAAACAGGGGTGTCAACAAAGCCAAATTTGTGACCATTTTTGACAAACAAGAGGCATTCCATCACATTGTTTCTATATTTAAATCTGTTTTTATGAAGAATTTCATTCTAAACAGATTAAAATGACCATAACTTTGCCATTTCTCAAGATGTTTTCATCAAATAACTTTTATTTTGGTCAGAAATCTTGGCTCTTTCAGGATCTGTAAATCTGGAATTCCGGATTTATCTGGAAAATCGACACCCCTGTTAAATTAATCAGTTTCCGGGGCATCCTATAACATTTTCACAGTCACAATTTCATGGCTATTACACAAAAATTGTCAAATCTTTATTTAACAAATTGGACTTACGCACATACAAATTCTTACCTGTATGTTAAGTTCGAGATTTTTCCATTGACAAAATCGTGTATACTTGTCACTGAAAATACAGAGAAAGACAGAAACTATGAGGGATGCAGACATCAGGCAAAAGCTATAACTGAGACAAACATTGTGCACAGGAAAACTCCCTTACATGTACATATCAACTACTGTCAAATCATTTAATTCCGATGGGACAAAAACTCATGGTTTTGTGAAAACAACCATTTTGCATTCTCGTTCAACCAGCATATTTTTTCAATTACATGTCTAGGTACTTGACTTACCATTGATTTATGAGAATGCCATTTTGAAGTGACGTTAATTTGTGGATTTGGCATTTCGGGTAATAAATATTAGGGTCAAAACTATAGTTTGATGGGATTCCATTTAATGGTAGAAAGTGAACCACGAAATCTATGAAATTTAAACCCCCACAAAAACAAATGATTTTACAGTACCTGGTGTCAGGATTCGGTTCACAAAATTCTGCTTACAAACTGACACACAACTAATGCCGGTTATGGTGTGTAAAATGAGCTTATGGTTTCACATGTAATCTTGCATCAAGGAATTACAGAGAGAATTCATGCAGACCGTGAAACTGGGCAACCTGTTGGGAGTAAGATTTGGATTTGTTCTTCATTTTTTATAGTCAAAATCGCTGAAATAGGTCTACCATGACCTCTTGGTAAAATGACCCCTTAAGATACAGAATACACAGTACTAACTAGTCAGACCTTGACACTTGGTGTAGCCTTATACAGTTAGAATTACTGATATTTACCTTTGTAAGCTTTTCTCGAAGATTCTACCTCGCAATGAATTCTTGATTTCTTCTAAATATGGCTGTAAATATAAACAAAATAAATAAACAATCATATATAAATTAAAAGGAATAAGTTAATTCTGAAATTGTCATGTGATTTATGCTTAATATAAGGATACTCTTGATAGATTATGCTTTAGTGAAGGCTATCCTTCATAGATTATGCTTTAGTGAAGGTTATCCTTGATAAATTATGCTTTAGTGAAAGCTATCCTTGATAGATTATACTTTAGTGAAAGCTATCCTAGATAGATTAAGCTTTAAGTGAAGGCTATCCTAGATATATTATGCTTTAGTGAAGGCTATCTTAGATAGATTATGCTTTAGTGAAGGTTATCCTTGATAAATTATGCTTTAGTGAAGGCTCTTCTTGATATATTATGCTTTAGTGAAGGCTATCCTTCATAGATTATGCTTTAGTAAAGGCTATCCTTGAAAGATTATGCATTAGTGAAAGCTATCCTAAATAGATTATGCTTTAGCGAAGGCTATCCTCAATAAAGTATGCTTTAGTGTAAGCGGTGGACAGATATTAGCTAAATTAAGGAAGTGGACCGATTCATAATCAATTGAAGGCAGTGAAGAGATTTATGCTAAAATTCAGGCAGTGAAGAGATTTATGCTAAAATTCAGACAGTGAAGAGATTTATGCTAAAATTTAGGTAGTGAAGAGATTTATGCTAAAATTCAGGCAGTGGACAGATTTATGCTAAAGTTACGGCTACTCTGGAGACACTGTTGATATCTTGAGTAGTTACGAAAGAAATGTTTTATTCATAAGTCTAAATGGAGATGTACATTAGTGTATGGAGTCTAGAGAAGCCACAGTAATGTTACACTAGGTTATGGGTTAACAGACGTCTGCCTAGGACATTTAGACAATATAGATTATCAATATGAAATAAATATCTCCGATCATCTGATGCGAGCTTTTTAATGCCCACGATCGCTCACTATGTATAATATATATCTCTGGCTTAGAATGAAAAGGCGGTAAGTACTACTTACGACCTTATAAGACTGATACACATTTAAAATCAGCCTCACAAAGCGCTTCTTATAAGCCTGTTTTCATGAAAATCGGAACTTGTCATATTGACCATACTGAAGTTGGAAACGGCTTGTATTGCCATAAGTGAAGAGTACTTTTCAGGCAGGTTTTTTCTTGTTTTGTAGGACCTTCTCATTCTACGCCAGTGATATGCTTGTACTATGTACATTATAATAGGACAATATATTGAAGTGTGATATAATTTTTACAATGATAAATAAACTTCCTCCTTTATACAACAAGTGTTCAACTCATCTTGCATACACAGTCAATAAAAGTTTGTCAATAGTCTGCATAATATGTTCTAAATTATGGATACAGTCGATTCAATAAGTAATACTGATGAGTGAACTATCCCATTCAAAAGAATAGCAGGGACTATAGTTAACTCAGTTACACCCAGTTTGACCTAGATAAACACCGTTTACCTTGCAGACAATCTTATGTTTATAACTGTTCTCATTTAACTTTGAACAGACTGTACTGTTGATTCAATAAGTAATGCTAATGAAAGGACTATCCCATTCAAAAGAATAGCGGGGACTACCGTTAACTCAGTTACACCCAGTTTAACCTAGATAAACACAGTTTACCTTGCAGACGATCTTATGTTTATAACGGTTCTCATTTAACTTTTTACAGACTGTACTGTTGATTCAATAAGTAATGCTAATGAGGGAACTTCCCAATTCGCAAGAATAGTGACGACTACTGTTAACTCAGGTATACCCAGTTTAACCTAGATAAACAGTTTACCAGTCCTGTATACAAGGTAGAATGATGTCATGTAACATAGGTAACGTTTTCGTAACCGTTACATTTAACTTTGAACCTACTGTACTAACAAACATTGTATCACATTGTGATGTCAACAGATGGGAGGAACCTTGAAACAAACTTAACCTGATTCAGTTCCCAACATCTCTTATTGCTCGGTAATCGATATAAGAGACCTATATAATTACACAGTATCATATGTCTAGTTATATTTACATTGACATCAGTAGATCTGCACTGTAATTAAAGGCAATCTAATTGTCAGGTGAATTAGTTTCGAGAACAAGTTAAATACACATGAAGACTACTCCCAATGAATAATTATTATTTTTGTTAGAATTTCAAATGACCCGAAATTATGAGTTCAGTTAAATTTCAAATTTAAGTTTTTTGTTAGAATTTTAAATGACCTGAAATTATTATTTTTGTTAGAATTTCAAATAACCTCAGATTATCATTTTGTTTGAATTTCAAATGACCTGAAATGTATAAGATTTTTGTTAGAATTTCAAATGACCTGAACTTATTTAAAATACTGCATGTAACTCTGACATCACAATAGGCATCAAATTCAAGACGAAATATGGCAACATTAAATTTTGCTTCACTTAATACTAAGTTAACACAAATATAGTCACCAGTGTTTGTATGCTAGCCGACTGCAGTTTCAAGCTGTCATCTTTTCCAAGATCTCAGAGAGGGGGTTGAAAAAAGGGCCAAACGGCTAAAAGAGATCCTATAACCAGTCATATGCAAGCGGAAAATTCATATATTCATTTTGTTCCCTTACATAAGCATTTAAGTTTCATAGAAATTGGTAAAGAAAATGTAACATTAACCACTTTTTTTCATTTTTTTTTCAATGTTGACAAATTTTGTCATGGATTTGATGTCTTTTGTGACATCATACGGAGGCAGACAGATATGAGCCGCACATATAGCAGGAAGCAGCAGTGTCTATCAGGCAAGCTGTGTACACAAACGATCACTGATTCCTTTCTAGGAAATACGTCGAGTACATAATTTAAGCAGACTTATTTAGATGAGAATACGTCAACCAGTTCTAATAAACACAAACATACTCTACAGTATAGCTTTTTGTCAGATATTATTTGTACTTGCAACAGAAAATGATCCAGATCAGTTTACTAAAATCAATTTTAATTTTGTAATCCAAGAAGTCACATTTCAATTCAACTAGGAAACTGAATTTTATGGTTTTACAATATTGTAAATGTTTTTATTTATCATTTTAAGCTGACATGCTTTATAGTGAGCATCTAATTTCCCATTTCCTTAGATGAATATAGCCATTGTCTGGATTTCAAACTTTTAGATCATTGATATTGGGCGCTATACAACTTAAGTCATTATAATGGCTGTTGATTACAATTAGATCGCTGGCTTAGAATGAGAAGGCCACTTACGACCTTATAAGACTAACTAGTGCATATTTAAAGTCTACATCATAAGGCGCTTCTAATGATCCTATTTTCATGAAAATCTGGACTTGTCATATTGACCAAACTGAAGTTGAAAAGGCTTGTTTTACCATAAGCAAAGAGTGATTGTCGGACAGTTTTTCTTGTTTTTCTCAAAATATTGATTTTGTAGTTACAACCTTCTCATTGTAAGCCAGCGATAAGTGTGCAATCATGTCAAAAGGGTTTGAGACTAATGCTAAAATATAAAACAAATGAGGAAGCATAAATTATGACAAAATTTTGTATTCATTAACAGACGGACAAACTGACAACAGACTGCACGTAAGCAAAACAAAATACCATCCATATTCTTTAGCAAGGGTATATAATAATGTGATCAGATTTCAAAGATCCCGAGGGTTCAACTTTTATTGATGTTTTATGGTAAATGTGGTTATTTTCGTAAAGAATACTGGTACAGTGTAACTACTAATTACTTATATTATCAATTAACGATAGTTTGGGACCAATAAATGCACTGGTAACCTGAGCCTGGTATCAAATCAGGAGGTTAATTAGGATTTAATTACGAGTTTGTGTCCCCCATACCCTCTCCTCAGCAGTGATAACAATGAGTAACCAGTACTTTAAGGCAATCAACTGATCTAGAAATCTGCTACACTTTGTCTCTATTTATAGTAAAATATGTATCATAGTGCACCCAAAATAACGAGAAAGGTGGGAAAATTTGGTATAAACCACATAGGTTGAAAATCAAGCAGGCACAATTTATCAGTGTTATAATATTTTAGTATACATTTGGCTAAATGTGTTTATTTAAGTAACCAATTTTGTACCAGTAGACCAATTTGGTCAATGTTTGTAAATATCACATTATCCTGGGCGCACTACAACAAAACATATTGACTGACTGGACATAAACACCACTGGGTCATCATCATCAAGAAATTCAAAATAGCTCAACAGGCTCTCTAAGGTAATAATATCAACTGTTTGTTTCACTAGCTAATTTTCAGATAAAATCACGGGGATATTCTAAACAAACAATTGTTGAGGCAAGTCAAGTCACTCGTTCATTTTCACCAAATAATTCTGGTCTCTGTGGACCATTTTTATAAGTTATCTGGTTCAGTCGTCATGGTAACACTCAGTAAATGTACATTTAATGTGTACCAGGAAATACTGGATCATTTTAATTCCTTGGAAACAGATTTTCTGGAAGGAGCCATCCTCGGAAAACGACAATACTGAAGTGTTGAAACTCTTAACATTTGAAATGGATAGCCAGCATTATTATATCACAATAAATGTAACAAGTGTATTTTTCTGCAGACAAGATGTTTAAAATGCGACTCAATCAAACATGGTTTGCATGTAATATTGTTGTTTGTTACCCCAGATAACCCAGCTGTGAACTTGACCTATATTTTATAAAGAGGATCATTGTGATCAAACTTCATTTAAATGAAGAAAAGATGTGACTTCTAGAGTGTTAACAAGAGTTTTCTTTGATTTGACCTAGTGACCTAGTTTTTTACCCCATATTACCCAGTAACTAACTTGGCATATATTTCATAGAGACAAACATTATGACCTAGTTTCGTACAGATTAAGTGAAAATTGTGACCTCTAAAGAGCTAACAGTCAAATTGTTGATGAAACACGATGAAGGGATGAAAGACAAAATGGCAATCATAAAAAGAAGACAAACTAATCTTACCCACTTTTTTCAAACAGTATGAAACAACTTTTATGCCTCAGACCTTTGACCTTTGGACCCAAACAAGAGGGCCATGATGGCCCTATATCGCTCACCTGATTATAAATGAAGCCCTGCACAATTTAGACTAACAAAGGTAGAGCGTAAATATAGAAACTGGTGACCCCCGGGGCGGGGTCAATTTTGACCTCAGGGGCATAATTTGAACAATCTTGGTAGGGGACCACTAGATGGTGCTACATACCATATATCAAAGCTCTAGGCATTGTAGTTATAGAGAAGAAGATTTTTATATGTTTTCCCTATATAAGTCTATGTAAAACGGTGACCCCCGGGGCGGGGCCATTTTGACCTCAGGGGCATAATATGAACAATCTTTGTAGGGGACCACTAGATGATGCTACATACCAAATATCAAAGCTCTAGGCATTGTAGTTTTAGAGAAGAAGATTTTTATATGTTTTCCCTATATAAGTCTATGTAAAACGGTAACCCCCGGGGCGGGGCCAATTTTGACCTCAGGGGCATAATATGAACAATCTTGGTAGGGGACCACTAGATGATGCTACATACCAAATATCAAAGCTCTAGGCATTGTAGTTTTAGAGTAGAAGATTTTTATATGTTTTCCCTATATAAGTCTATGTAAAACGGTGACCCCCGGGGCGGGGCCAATTTTGACCCCAGAGCCATAATTTGAACAATCTTGGTAGGGGACCACTAGATGATGCTACATACCAAATATCAAAGCTCTAGGCATTGTAGTTTTAGAGAAGAAGATTTTTATATGTTTTCCCTATATAAGTCTATGTAAAACGATTAGTAAGGTTGCATAAGACTATAATTACAGCTTAATAATTGTTTAATAGTTTGTAAACATACAATCACTGTAAACGATGATAACCCTAATATCCACATTCTGCATTTAATTTAAATTAAAGCCTCAAAGCTGCTAACAAGTACACATTTCGTAGTTCTACAACTAAAATATAGTAAGAGAGACAACTCTTACATGATCACAACCAGTATAATTACAGAGTACACTCCCTTTGATAGAATGAAAAACAAGGTTTTTCTATTACTTGACCTAGTAGCCTAATTTGTGACCTCAGATGACCCAATATCGAACTTGACCTAGATTTTGTTAAGATGATCATTGTGACCAAGTTTCATAAAGATTAGGCCAAAATTGTGACCGCTAGAGAGGACACAACCCAATTGTTGACAGACGGACGGACGGACGGACGGACGGACGACGGACGAAGAGTGATCACAAAAGCTCACTCTGTCACTTTGTGACAGGTGAGCTAAAAAAGGCAGGTTCTGTAGAACTTGTCATGGGCAAGCCACATTAAAACGGATTGTGCTTGTTTGATATATATGCAACATTTTGTGAGCGACATTGAAACAGCTAGACAGAAAAGAACAACTTGTTTAAGATATACAACATTTTCATTACTCATCGAAGTTAATAATTATGTTTGTTTTACTTTATTTCATTTGTAATATTTAATGTGTTTGAAACTTTCTTGTTACATTTTTCTATTATATCTGTGTGGTAGGTCCGCATGGAAGATTGAGTTTATATGCAAATGTGTTAACCTCGTAAAATAAAGTCATTATTGTTAGTAGTATTTATATTACGATCAAGACTTTGAGGTATAACAATGTCAGGTTCTGTGTTTTCCTGAGTGGTGACTTAAAAGTCTGTAACAAGCAACTTCAAGCTTACTTGTTCACTTTTTGAACACAAGACTGTGTCTTTTTATTGTTAATTAGCTTTTCTGACAGAAATTTAAAAAAATGCTACTTTCCTTAAATAACATTCGTAAAAATGTGATGTCACATCAAAGTTTAATTATACTGGTGTTTTAACATTTTATGTAATGGCTGCATTATTAATATTTTACTCCCATGAAGTCTGATATGTTATAATTAAAACTGTATTGATCAAAAGATGGAATGCACAAATGTTACAGCGAATGGAGCATAAAATCCATATAATAATAAATAAATAGCTGTCTGTATAGTTCAATTTTGAACCCTGAGCCTTGACCTTTCAGACGAATCTATTTGGGCGGGTAACCCGTGATTTATTGATTTACATAGTCATGCTTTAAAGATACTTATTTGTTATACAATATATGATTAGTCAATCTCGCCCCAACCTTTATCGGCGATTGGATTAAACTTTAAAAGTGCAGTCACAGCTCAATGCTCGAAATCGAACTATATCTTGTATCCTGAATGATACCATACCTACCAAGTACTCCTATTAAAGTGGAGTTACTCCTATTTTTATTGTAAATTTCTATTTTTCAAGTTCACCTAACTTAGAACAAAGGTACATTTGATTCATTTTATGATCTTCTGTCCCGTATTTATAACCACTAGAATTAATTCATTCCTTGTTTATGCACTTTAAATCCCTTTTAAAATCACATTTAAGTGCATCTAGTGACATGCTTTATTTTATCAATCTTATTTTGGATATTCTAGCTTGGCAGGTATGATGATACCGTCATCACATCATCTAGTTATATATTGCACCTCAAAGGTTATTTATTTGTCACTCAAGAGCTAAACATATTCACAGAAGTGTCAACCGAGCTAAATTAAAATCAGGAAAATCATATGCAGCCAAGCATTTTTGCCAAACAAGAGGCCTTCAACCACACTGTTTCCATATCTAACTCAGATTTTATTAAGCAAATCTTTCAAATCATATTAAATTGAGTGTAACTTTGCAATTTCTCTCAAGACATTTTCATTATAATTTTTTTTTTATTTTGGTCAGAAATCATGGCTCTATCTGGAAGATTAACACCCCTGATAAAGAGCAAGGGACATCATTAAGTTACCAGCTTACACAGGGGTCCACTGAGGCATTATAAATGCCCAATCCTGAAAATGAGTTGCTATTCTGTTTGGTGCTATTAGAACTTATCCCTACACTTTAACAAGGCTTCAAACATTTGTTACGGTTAAAATTTAGGTTATGGAACTTCAAATGACCATAACTTCGTCAATTCTTTGATTTTTTTCGCCAAATAACTTTTGTTTTGTGCAGAAAAGATCATTCTTTTTTGCAGAAATCCAGATTATTCCAGAATATTGTAGAATACCAACAAGTTACATATATGAGACAAAAATATTCAATTAAGGGAGACAATTCTATTACAACATGAGGTTTTGTCACAAGGTCACAGGGTCGGGAGGAACAAATACACACAGTACAAATATACATTGAAAGCAATCCAAAGTTTTAACCCAAGGTGTAATAATGTGCTCACCTTTTTACCTGGAGTCTTGCAGGGCTCACAATGCCCTGAGAGCACCGAGGCAAGAGACTGGTGAGGGTATATTAATTTAGCAGCCATTATTATCTTCAACTTTTCATTGAGGCCCAGCAGTAACTATATACAGGCTTTCTTCAATATTAAGCGGGTAGTTTGTATTAGTTTATTTAAGATTGACTGTAAAACATGTTTTTCCAACGAATATTAATTACTCTTAACATTTCATTCCTGATGTTATCCATCGCCTTGAGGGTATGAGAGAAGAGAAGCCAGTTTCCCTTATGTACCCAGTGTCTAGCAAGGGAATTTCTAGGACCATTTTTGTGTAATCTTTGGTATCACATGGCATGGGATCGACACCAGGACCTCCAGCACTCGAAGCAAGGTAATAAATAATGGAGCTAAGTTCAAGGATTATCATCTCGTGATTCAAGATATCAATGCTTATAATGAAGAGTTTATACACTACACATGTACAACATACAACAAAATCACAGCAACTTCAAACTTTCCTTGTCATAATGTAAAGGTAAATACTCGTCACAAAGATTTAGTGAATTATCAATTAATCAATTCCTTACCATAATATATCCCTGCAATAACACTCAAATATAGACCTAAATTAATACCTTCCTCCGACACGGCCCTTAATGAATAATGAACAAGATGATTTTAAAACATGTAAACCCCATGGCAGCCCAAGAGCTTGACCTTTGATCTAGGCTACTGACCTCAAAATCAAAAGGGATCAGCTACAGTTGCTGGCCAACCTCCATTTGATGCTCGAATATCCAAGGACAAAGCAATTTTACCCCCTCATTAAACATGGGGGCAGCATTAACACCCCCTACATCATGCAACATTGTCTTAATGAATGAACCTATATATATATATATATAGGTCATGTTTTACATGAATGAACCCCTAAATCCATCAACATAGTTTGATGTAATGAATGAACCTATATAGGTCACATTACCTGAAATAAATTTGCACTAATTTTTCTGGTGCGCTGAGCTTGTGTGAACTGATCTTTGACACTTTCAAATGCCTCATTAGAATATTTCTGAAAATACAAGCATACAAAGTTTACGATACAACACAACATCATGTCACAATATAGGAGCAGGGTATCAGAGTGCCCACAACAACATCTCAATATGTCTCATAGTACCGGAATATACACATGGATGTTCACACATACAGTATCAACACACACAGCACAAAGCCAAAAAGTCATTTTCATACTGCTTGCTAATTCAGTAATTGACCATTGATAGACAGATGAGAGCATGACTGCTCACTGGTTGACAGATTAGAGCATGACTGCTTCCTGGTTGACAGGTTAGAGCATGACTTCTTACTGGTTGACAGGTGAGAGCATGACTGCTCAATGGTTGAAAGGTGAGAGCATGACTGCTCATTGATTCAAAGGTGAGAGCATGACTGCTTACTGGTTGACAGGTTATAGCATGACTGCTCACTGGTTGACAGGTGAGAGCATGACTGCTCACTGGTTGACAGGTGAGAGCATGACTGCTCACTGGTTGACAGGTTAGAACATGACTGCTCACATGTTGACAGGTGAGAGCATGACTGCTCACTGGTTGAGAGGTGAGAGCATGACTGCTCACTGGTTGACAGGTGAGAGCATGGTCACTGGTTGACAGGTTAGAGCATGACTGCTCACTGGTTGACAGGTTAGAGCATGACTGCTCACTGGTTGACAGGTTAGAGCATGACTGCTCACTGGTTGACAGGTAAGAGAATGACTGCTCACTGGTTGACAGGTTAGAGTATGACTGCTCACTGATAAATGATTGACAAAGGAGAGAGCATTGCTACTTTTCAACTTGGAATTGTTTTGATTAAAATTTTGGAAAACACGCATTTCGCTACTGGTAATTTGACTGAGTAATGGCCAAACTAGTATTTTCTGAAACTTGATCACTGTTTGCACAATCACTTTTGCACAAACCATGTCAAAGGCTCAGTGCAAAACTAAGGTGCATAAATCTATAAAGATAAGTACTATAGTTTTGTACTGAGCCCTCGATGTACATTGTTGAGATGTTGTTAAGACATGACTGCTCACTACACACCACTATACAATAGGTTACCTCGAAGATGTCTTTATCAAGTGCTTTAGTTCGTTGTGCCATAGTTAAAGCTTCCTGTACATGCTCTACGGCTTCCTTTGAATAAGTCTGAAAATATGATTGTATATCAAAACTTTACCCTAACATACCCTACACTGAATGTATAGCAGCATATTGCGCCATCTGAAAATAAGCAGAGTGTTATTCAGTCCTAAACTAGGCCATGAAAGCTGCATAAAACATGGTGACAAATACTGACTGAAAAGATTCATTATTGGCAAAAGTGTTGTCTCCAAATAAGAAAACATGGCATTGTAATAAAATCTGAAAAATGAAGTACATGTAGCATCAAATAGCAGGAAGAACATGAATTACTGAACAGGGATATCAAATTAGAATATTAAGGTCATTGTCACAGACATTATGAAAGTTTAAAAAATTGGCCGGACATTCGGTCCGGCAGCAACTTCCAATCTGCCGGACCGAAACAAAAACTGCCGGACCGAAAATAATCAGCAATAATCATGTCAAATTTCATTATTCCAAGGATAACTCTGTTAATACTGGTCAGATCCCAATGAAAATATATGTTGTGTGCACAACAACTCATGGCTGACTATTCCTATGAAGTTCGAAGACTGTAGCACAATTACTTTTCAAGTTACAGATGTCACAACATTCCTATTTCTTTTTTCTTCATATCGTTTCTTTGACAAGGAGCGATCGACCGCGTCTTTCCTTTTCTTTCCGGGTTGTGCCGAGTCGAAATATTTTAAAATCGACGCCATTTTGTTTACGGCAGTGGATAAAGGCCGGTCAGTCGGACCGGTACGGAATAAAAACACGTCGGACCGTGACAAAATCTGCCGGACATGTCCGTCGGACCGGCGAGTTTCAGAATGTCTGTTGTCAGTTAGGTGATCTACATCATAAGTGTTAACGGCCAGTTTTGAATTGGACAAGATGACAAGCACTTATAAACCCCATCCCAACACAGTACCTCATTAACACAGGAGTAGTAACAGAGCCAAACTAATAATAAGGAAACCTGTAAGAGACCGAATATAAAGCCTTCAGTGACATTATTTCCATTTTTAACTCGGTTTGTATTGAAGAAATTCCTTCAGAACAGATTAAATTTACTGTCAACTTTGCTAAATCTTGAGATATTTTCATCAAATAACTTTTATTTTGGTCATTATAAAGCAGTTCCTCTTTCAGGAATGGTAAATCCATTTTTAACTCGGTTTGTATTGAAGAAATTCCTTCAGAACAGACTAAATTTACTATCAACTTTGCTAAATCTTGAGATTTTTTCATCAAATAACTTTTATTTTGGTCATTATAAAGCAGTTCCTCTTTCAGGAATGGTAAATCCGGATTAATCAGGAAAATTGAGAACCCTGTTAACAAGACTATGTTCCCCTAGAAGCTAGATCAGTTTTTGAAACACAATGCCCTCATTAAAATCTGCATTCACAAGTTCACAAAACTAGAGCACGTCATCGGATAGTTTTCTTCACACATTTGAGTTGCCCAATTGACAATTAAGTCAGATTTCTGCACTGGTCTCAAAACTCGGATTTTCTTTTCATTTGGTATCATTCATTATTCAGCAATGTGAGTTCTTAATTGTATAGAATCATTGACAGAGCTGAGAGCCACGACCATACATACATTCATCATTTCCAAGACAGAAAAAAAACACACATATTGTTGGCTTAGAATGAGAAGGTCTTAAGTACAAAATCAATATTTTGAGAAAACAAGAAATAACTGTCTTAAAACTATTCTTTACTTATGGTAAAACAAGCCGTTTCAACTTCAGTTTTCTTTGTCAACATGACAAGTTTACATTTTCATGAAAATATGTTCATAAGAAGCGCCTTATGATGTAGATTTCAAATATGCATCAGTCTTATAAGGTCATAAGTAGTAGTTACGACCTTCTCATTCTAAGCCAGCGAAATGTAGATCAATTGAAGAGTTACACCTAACATGTAGTGCTGAACTTTTAAAAATTACGTTGGCATTTAACATGTTTCAAAATAAACTGTAAACTTTAAAAATATGTATCAGTCTTATAATTTTACGGCAGGGATATTGGAAGTAATGTAAGAAGACGAACAAGAGAGACGGAGAGAGTGTGAGAATATTCCAGCCAGTACAATCTATACAAGAGTATTTGGGAGAGGAAATATGCACAGACATTTATAGTATTGATTCTTATATCAGCAAACATTGGCCTCTCCAAGTCTCTCAGTATCCCTCATATACTCACAACAAATTCAACATTCAAAGCAAAAAAACTCTAAATAATTCTTTGTTCTATATGTAGATACGTTAGTTTCACGTTTCCACAATCAAATGTTTCCTCACAAAATTCAAGCAATGATGACAACCAGAAAAACAAATGAATGAATTTGAATATTTCTAGCTCCCAGAATCCAGAACAGTAAGTTAGCAAGGACACATGTCTCTGCAGCATTGAGCCGTTCAAATCAAAGCATCTAATTGGTTAGAGTACTGTGAGTCAAGATGGCCAAAAAAGAAGAATAAAAGTCCCCGATAGTTCCCTGACTTTTGCCCAGTTTTGAAATTCCCCGATGTTTCCCTGCAGGGAATTTATTTTGATCATTTTCACTGTTTTCCAGAGTCTGTGGCCACCCTGATTGTTAGCACAGTGTACTGAGGCATAATGCCCAATCCTGAAAACAAGAGCATCGTCTAAAAATTCTAGACGCTCCACTTTCCTGTTTTTTATAGTAACAAGGGCAGATAACTCAATAAATATATAGGTCACAGGATTAGCAGCCTTGTCAGTATGGACCCCCTCCTTCTGATGGTGAATAACTATATGCCAAGTTTCAAATTGATGCCTCTTGTAGTTTTCCAGAAATTGACCTTTAACAATAATTTTGGGTATAATTTCTTGCTTGATCATCACCAAAATTCGTCTTGAAAAAAACATTCCAGACATGAACACATTTAATTTCATTTTCAAAATCCTGTCATTTCAACCTGAGCTTCTATTCTGACTCATATTTCCTAGCTTTAATTTTTCAACATCCTCCCTAAAGTTTTCTTGATTTCCTGTATTTTTTTCAAGCATTCCAGATTTTCTCTAGAAAATTTTCTTCCAAATTGATAGATTTAATGTTAGAAGCTAAAACAAAAACTTCACATGATTATAGGCTATTAGATACTATTGATTACTTAAAAGCAAATAAAACAGAGATCAAAAACAGAGAGTGGGCGTGTAAAATACAGAGTGGGCGGGGTATGATATTCTGTTATTACATTGTGCTTGTTTGGGAGATTTACTCAGCCTCCTAAAAATAGCTCAGTGGTAAGCACCTAACGCCTTATCCGGCAACCCCAGTTCAAATCTGGGTGAAGGCACACCATATGCCTACCATTTTCAGCAGAAAGCTGACTGGCAAATTATAAGGCAATGCTCCTAATGTTGCTAGAACCCCCCCCCCCCCCACACACAAGATTAGCATCTCAGGCATCTATAGATAATTTTACAGCAGTGTTCTGATTCACCCAGTCTGTCCCACAATTATGTGGCACTTAGATTATTGACCCATTGAGCACTAAATCATAAGGCCCTGACCTGTGCTGTTTTAGTATGTAAGCTATTATTTTAGTTGGTCTTGACTAAAGCCATAGTCCATTAGCACTCTATTATAACATGACAGCTGATGAAAGTGACATCTGATTGATTAATACTGGCCCAAAACTCCCCAAGCAGCCCAAATAGATTTCTCGGCTCATATTGAGATTTTGTGAGTGTGGCCTCTGTACCTCAGTGGTTAGCACACTTGCTGCCTTATCCTGTGACCCGGCTCAAACACATGCCTGACATAATCAGCAAAATGCTGACTTGCAAATAAAGGCTATGCTCAGCATTAAAAAAAAAATTGGCAGTGTCTAAGTTTTAGATAAATCTGATGTTTGAGCTCGTTATTTTTGATGTAATACACTTAGAATAATGTATTTGTTTGTGATGCCAATGGCGAGTCCAGTCTCTCATGTTATTTACCTCACGGACAAGTTACATGAATTGAGAAGTGATTAGGCTGAAATTGAGATCATCAGCTTCGGGAGACCGGGGCCAGATCTCCTCATAGCCCTTGAAAATGGAATATACCTTATTGGATAATATGGACAATAATCAGCCAATCATAGACCACTTTAAGTTGCCACTGATGTAATAGGCCACTCATAGACCATGTTCTCAAGTTTGCAGTATGTAGGTCAATCATAGAGCACTTTAGTTTATACTTTTAATTTAAGGTCGATTGTAAAAGAAGTTTCTCCAACTAAAGTCTTATATTAATCACTTTCGACACCTCATTCCTGATGTTATCCATTGTCATAAGGGTATGAGAGAAGAGAAGCCAGTTTTCCATTTTTATTAAGTCTTTGGTATGATGGGGCCTGGGATCGAACTCGGGACCTTGCGTAATCGACCCATTTAAAGCTATAGAGGAGGCGGTAAAGACCACTTTTACCAAGTTAGCAGTATGTCGGCCAATCAGAAAGCATTCTAAAACATAGATCAAGAGCTGACAGTCTGTATTTCTCCATCAGTTAGCTACCAAATATCAATATGTTTATAGCCCAGAGGTAAAAAAATCCAAGCTTTTGTAGAGAATGATTGATCATAATCACTGGGAAGCTTCCCAGGGCGGTCAATTACGACAGTACTGTATGCAGTTATCAATATGACTAGGTATAAGCATGGAAGGTTTTATGTCGGTTAGTTTATAGAACAGGGTTTCGTGTTTCCTCGCTACACAAGTCATACAGAACAGGCTAGAGTATCATATACCGTATGTTTTATGATCTCTCTATAATAGGAAGCTCAAATATCCATAAATATGTTATTATTCCAATGCTAATGTACTCAGAAAGACAAGACTGATCTGACATAGTTACAATCATAGTGTAACGGAAACAGTAAAATAACCAGCCCAATATTACACCAACCTAGGACTACATATAGCCCTAAAAGTGGGGTGACAATCAGCCCAAAATAGGCTTTTTAAGGGGTAAGCGACAACTCAAGAAGAATAAGCAATGTTATAAAACAAATTGTTTGTCTATGTCTGTAGCATATGGAACTGTCAGTCTAAATTGTCAATGTGTTGTGCAGACTCGGAAATCCAAGATGGCGTCAAAGATGGCCGCCATAATTTTCAAATACACAAGGGCTTAGTCCTCAAACAGCTTGCTTCAGTATTTTCAGAGCCAAACCATAATTCAAGCAATAAAGGTAAGCTCTCAAAGCCATGCATGTAACACCTTTATAGGGGTTAGGGATCAGGATGGTGAACACTAGTATGCAATGTATCAAAGGATTGTCAATGGTTGTAACAATGTACCGAAAATTTTATATCAGCAATACATTGACATTGGGGCAACTGCAATTCACTTTATCTCCCCTTATTCTTCTAATAATGGAGTTGAAAAAACTAATACTGAAAGAGGGTAACATTTTTTAGAAACATTAGAATTCCTAACTATCAAAAATTGGTAAATTGGTAATAAATGCATTCCTTTTAACCCTTAATTTGTGGATTATTTCACTTTTAAAACTTTGGCAGACTGGACATAATTGACTGAATTATAATGGGTTATGAAATGACAACTAAAGCACTCTTTAAAACTCTAAAAGGAGAACAATAGAATAAAATCATTTAATTTAGATGGGACAAAATTTTGTAGTTTTGGTAGAAAAGACTGTTTCGATGGGATCTAAATCAGTGGATTTTGCATTTCAGGTAATAAGTACAAGGACCAAAATTAGTGTTTGATGGGATTTAATTTTGAGCTTAATTAAAGATGAACAATGAAATTTATGAAGTTTAATACACAGGTTACTGTATCGTTGAAAAGGAAATAATTTTTTTTTTCATTTACATTTTTCTGAAAAATACAAATTTTCAAAAAAATTTTTTTTCGTTTTGAACGATACAGTTACCTGTTATTTAATACCCCTCGAATATAAATTATTTTACAGTAGTTAATTTAAGGCTAACTATTGCATATTCCCAGGATAGAATTCAGGCATCAGGGCGTAAATATGTAATATAATATTATAGACTGTATATAGCCATGTGATTGTTCCCTATGACGTGGGTATCCTGTGTATTATTTATCCAGTAATATAAGAAGTAAGTTCATCAGGCCAACCTTAACGGAATAGTTTGAAATAAAACTATAAATGTAAACAAGCATTGCCCCATTACAGCCAACTTTAAGTCACAGTCTGCAAAATTAGGATTTGAAACCACTTGTCTGAATCAGCTAAATTGAATAGTGATCCTTAGTAATAATATACTCTATACATAATTACTGTAGAAGCTACTGGCCCGACTGCAAAAGTTACTTTCCTGAATCAACAATTACATACAAATCAGGGACAACCGGGCAAGTGCTAATTTCACAGACTATAGTCATTTTCACAGACTATAGTAATGTACAGTTAGGGTTACTGTGACATTGGTCAGTGTTGTACTGATCGCAAAATAATTAGGGGGTCATTGTTTCCTCACAGCCTTAGGTCATTAATTGTTCAATTAAGACAGGGAAAGATTGAATGATTATGCGCTTATGACAATCTCAGTTGATGACAAACAAACACTATTAGGGCCGTGTTTTATTGATGATGAGTAGCAGCCAAAGCTAAAAGCCCAACCTGATAAACGGAAGTTATGTATAACAGGGTTTGTTTGGAAGAATTCTTCTTGGTATAAATGAAAACTGGACACTGGTTCCTCTACTTCCTATTTGTGAACCTTATAAATAACAATCTGTGCCTCCGTAGCACAGTGATTTAAGTGCACTTGGCATCTAATCTTGCGACCTGGGTTCAAATCAAAGTGGAGTCACATATATATGCCTGCCATATTTCAGCAGAAAGCTGGCAAATAAAGGCTATGCTCGGCTAGCAAGTCCAGTAATTAATGTATGCAGGCCTTGAACTTCAGATATTGTGCACAGTAAGGGAAATATACCCCCTCCGGGGCCCTCCCATCATATCTATTTCCCCTCCCATTGTATAATCTATGCAAATCTAGTGACACATGTTTGAAACAACTCAATTTATGAGTCAGGTAACTTCTATAGTAACATGAGCACATACAGAATGAGGGATGATTGTGCAAAATAGTTTAATGTCATTCTACTATTCTGTGTTCGGCTCATTTTATACACATTTCAAAGGAAATGTGTTATTTCATAGACGTTTCAAATCACAGGTAATTGTACCATTTGATAACGATAAAAAACGAAAACATTTTTTGGGTAAATTTTTTCCTTATAGTCCTTATCAATGATACAGTAACCTGTGTTTCAAATGTTCTAAAGGCTTTTGCAAGCTGAGAGGAAGGATTTGTAAGAAATGAAGAAAAATCTATACTGTCAGGCAAACAGAGATTCTAAATTTGGATAATATACAAGTTTGCCAACATTAAATCGCACTGAAGCACAAAATGTACCAATCATCATGTACACAATATGACTTTAACAGCACGGTCATTGTTGACCACTCTCATCTCACCAACTTAGTCAAATGTATTTTATTTATCTGTACATGTAACTAAAATATGTTTGGACGCAAAAAACAAGATTCGTTCAGTAAACACTTATGCGCTGGTGGAAGCCTGGTCCATAACAAATAGGTAAGTCATTCATGGGCCATAATTCTGTAAAAGTGTTAAAGTGTAACATGGCTTTGATAACATAATGTGTTTATGATGGTAAACAAGTATGCCATGCTTGAAAGCAATGACTTGATCGTTTCAACATTTCATAACAGGCACAAGGACAAACGGACTGACAGGACAATGACTATAATTATGGCACCTGCATCTACAGGCTCAGGCATAAAAACATAATTAATAAATCTTGTGAGATGACCTTTTTCATGCTTCATGCCATATATGGAAGCTTCTAAGCCCTCATGGTTTTGTTTGGACCATAAGTTGCCATTCCAGAACAGAAGGTATCAGAAGCATAGTGAGAGAGAAAGAGATAGAGAGCGTCTGATGGGACATTACATAGGCATAATAGCTGCATTGGATGGAACTGTATAACATAATGTATAACATAGCAATATTTGAAGACATGATAGAAGTGTACAATATACATTAAAACATCATCAATGTCAGACACATAGCAATATATGGAAGTGTGTAATTCTGACAGATATACCAGCATTAGGGAGACATTCAGTTCAGATCATATTGGCAAGAATCGTTACGTAATTTTATATCATCATGACATTATATGACGGCTACTGTAACATAACTCACATAAGCCGGTTGATTAGCCTGAAACAAATACAAATATTCACAGACGCGTTTCATGTATGTGTTAGAACTAATGTGTCATCAGCAACAAAACTGAAACTATAAAAGGTCCTAAACAACCCTTGGTCATCACAGCATCTAAGGACCCCACACTGACCACAAAAGATACCCTGAAATTTGACCTGGTTATCTCAAAATTTATAATTAGTATCTACAATGATGGAATTTACTGTATATCTGTAGGTTTTTAGAGTTACCATCTAAATGAGGTCTACTAATAGATGAAAGGTGAAGAGACATAGCCGATATGACATACATACATACATACAGGGATATTACACTAGGTTTGAAAAGCTAAAGTCAAAATCCCCACCTTTCCCCATGGGTTAAGGGAGGGGGGCAGGACTTCAATTGACTGGTGCATTAAAGAGAGAAGTGAATATTTACATGTGCTTGGGAGAGTAGTTCCTTCATGATGTATTGGTCGTATATGTCCTTTCCTTTACTGATTCTTTCTTCGTCTGTCTCCAAATTCTCAAACTTTCTAATCTGAAAATACACAAAGAGATGCTTGAAAAACATGGCAGCCAAATATAACAAGAGCTGTCAGAAAGACGGTGCGCTCGATTAACAAGTAACTGTTATTGATAGTGAAACAAGAAATCCAAACCTAAATCAGTCTCATACAAACTGGGCCAGAGTTCTGCCAAATTTTTGACTAATCAAGCTAAAAAGAATCTGAACTTTGCGCCGTAAAATTTGGATATTCACTTTATACGAAGTCTTCAGCTAAAAGTGCAGTCATGGCTCAATATTTGTAGCTTGTGCTAAGCCGAAGTGACCTTGATCTTTGATATCAAAATAAATAGGGGTCATCAACTGATGACTATTATGAACTTTTGAGTAGGCTCGATCCCAAGTAAGTTTTGAGATCTTCACCTCAATCAATATTAAGTTATTGATGGTCATTGACCTTTTGGACAATAGATCTAAATAAATATTTTTGTATTCATGCTAAAGGTCACTACAGTAACCTTGACCCAGACTGGTCACAACCTTCAGTTAAAATTTGTCCTCAACATTGAGTTCCGCTATATATCGCTAGCTGAATGAGAAGGTTGTAAGTACAAAATCGATATTTTGAGAAAACTGAAACATTGCTGAGAATTTGCCTTAAACCAAAATAAAACAAGACCTATAGTTAAGTGTTTTAAAACAACATTATTCATTAGTTTCACCTCCTCATCGACTGTGTCATCACGTAAGTGGCTTGAAGATTCAACCAGGGTGACAGACAATCAGGCACACGGGGACCTATACAGTGTTAATGTTTTCCATTAGTTGACCTGTTATACTACTTCTAAGAATTTAGATGGAAGTGTCCTAGTTTAAGACTTGACATGACACAATGTTATACACTGGAAATCCTCAAACAACGTTTTCTTTATCTTCTGTGTAGAGGCTTGTGCTGATCAGACTCTAAACCGTGGAAAACCATAAGGGTGGCACGGTGGTTGAGCGGACAGCAAGCTTGTCGACTAATCGAGAGGTCCTGGGTTCGATCCTCTGCTAGGCACTTGGTCATTTCTGAAAAGCTTTTCAGTGTTTCCTACCCAACTAAAAATGAAATGGCATGCAACCCAGAGTTAGTCTCCCCATGTATTGGCGCTGTACATTGCACACATTAAAGAAACCCAGGTCTCTCTTCGGAAAGAGCTAGGGCAGTACGAACCGATACCTTGTATCACACCAACGTCTCTTCTACTTGCTCTCCCTTCAGCAAAACGAGCTTGCACATGTATGGGTTATCCTTTACCTTAAGGCATAAATAATTCCATTGTAAATTTATAAGATCACCACATTTTTGCCAAAATTCTGTGTCGTGGCCGGACCAACAGTTCCTCTCTAGATCTGCGCAATATATACTTGTATCAATACCCACTGAGCATTTGTGCCTCGGCAATGTACTCCTGATTTTATAAATGAGAATGTAAATGGAAGACATCAAGAAAAGGGTCATCGTGGTCTACGAGAACATGACAGGGAAGTATGTGAAATCACTGTACCCAATGCCTGCCGAAGATCGTTTATTCAAATCCGGAGTACAATCCTGAGGTAAAAATTGCTCAGTGAGGCCTATAGGTATAATATATAACACACAGATTGATTGATTAACTTCCAGGTAAATATATATCAACCGTTATTTTCTCAAACAACAGGGGTCCTACAATTCTGTAATAATCTGGGAATCAGCTGAGATTTACTGCACTAGTAAGAATGAACTCTTCTGCAGAAACTACAAGTTTTGGTCATTTGAAGTTTCATGGCAAATTTTTTAATGGAACTACAATTTTTTATGGATGGATATCAATGTGTGCTAATTGGTGTGTTACTGTGCTAATGGCATTGGTAACAAGTTTGCTTCTTGTTGGTTTTTTTTTGGATTGAGCTAAACATGCCTCGGGAAAACTCCAGTATGACAATAAACTGGTTTCATTTGACTGCTATCCCAACCATCCTAGCTAGTAAAGTTTTTATACGATATCTCAATTTGCAAGGTTTCAATCCATTTGATAGCTATAAATGTTATCTTACAGTATGGAAAGTTGAAAACCCTTCACTTGATCATATATATAGAACAGACTTATTGATAATGTCAAAGAGTGCCAACATATGTAAGGTTTTGTCTGATTGCTCTAAATGCCCATGTTGTGTGTTGACTTGCCTAGGGGTGGCAGATTGGCGGATTATGGTGTCAAGTTTTTGTAGGTGTTCAATTTTATTTTTTCTTGCACATGTTTGTACATACAAGGTTGAGTGCTGCCGTCCCTATCTGATTTTTTATAGCACGCTTTGGGGTTATGTCACCTAGTTTCAAGATGATCAGATGAAAACTGCTTTAATTGATAGTTAACAAGATAACAAACAAGAGGGCCTGAAAGGCCTAAGGTCGCTCACCTGTTGCACATTGGTCTAGGTAACAGTACAACCTATATTCTGACCATATAAATTTCATGAAGATTGGATCAAAACGGTGACCCCTGGAGTGAACCCAATATTTTTCTAAGATTTGACCTAGTGACCTTGTTTTTGACCCCACATGACCCAGTTTCAAACTTGGCCTAGATTTCATAAAGAACAACATTCAGTCCAAGTTTCATGATGATTGGATCAAAACCATGTCCTCTGGAGTGAACACAAGGTTTTTCTAAGATTTGATCTAGTGACCCAGTTTTTGACCCCACATGACCCAGTTTCGAACTTGGTCTAGATTCCATAGAGAACAACATTCTGACCAAGTTTCATGAAGATACGATCAAAATTGTGACCTCTAGTGTGAACACTAGGTTTTTTTAAGATTTGACCTAGTGACCTAGTTTTTGACCCAACATGACCCAGTTTCAATCTTGGCCTAGGTTTCATAGAGAACAACATTCTGATCAAGTTTCATGATGATTGGATCAAAACCACGACCTCTGGAGTGAACAAAAGGTTTTTCTAAGATTTGACCTAGTGAGCTAGTTTTTGATCTCACATGACCCAGTTTTGGACTTGGCCTGGATTCTATAGAGAACAACATTCTGACCAAGTTTCATGAAGATTGGATCAAAATTGTGACCTCTGGTGTGAAAACTAAATTTTTCTAAGATTTGACTTAGTGACCTAGTTTTTGACCTCACATGACCCAATTTTGAACTTGGCCTAGATTCCATACACAACAACATTCTGACCAAGTTTCAAGAAGATCGAATCAAAACCACGACCTCTGGTGTGAACACTAGGTTTTTCTAAGATTTGACCTAGTGACAAAGTTTTTGACCCCACATGACCCAGTTTCAAACTTGGCCTAGATTTCATAGAGAACAACATTCTAATCAAGTGTCATGATGATTGGAGCAAAAGGGTGACCTCTGGAGTGAACACAAGGTTTTTCTAAGATTTGACCTAGTGACCTAGTTTTTGACCCGGCATGACCCAGTTTTGAACTTGGCCTAGCATTCATAGAGAAGAACATTCTGACCAAGTTTGAAAAGCTTTTCAGTGTTTCCTACCCAATTAAAAATGAAATGGCATGCAACCCAGAGTTAGTCTTCCCATGTATTGGCGCTGTACATTGCACACATTAAAGAAACCCAGGTCTCTCTTTGGAAAGAGCTAGGGCAGTATGCACCGATACCTTGTATCACACCAACGTCTCTTCTACTTGCTCTCCCTTCAGCAAAACGAGCTAAGTGCACTTGTATGGGTTATCCTTTACCTTAAGGCATAAATAATTCCATTGTAATTTTATAAGATCACCACATTTTTGTCAAAATTCTGTGTCGTGGCCGGACCAACAGTTCCTCTCTAGATCTGCGCAATATATACTTGTATCAATACCCACTGAGCATTTGTGCCTCGGCAATGTGCTCCTGATTTTATAAATGAGAACTGGAAGGCCTCAGGAAAGGGTCATCATGGTCTACGAGAACATGACAGGGAAGTATGTGAAATCACTGTACCCAATGCCTGCCGAAGATCGTTTATTCAAATCCAGAGTACAATCCCAAGGTAAAAATTGCTCAGTGAGGCCTAGGTATAATATATAACACACAGATTGATTGATTAACTTCCAGGTAAATATATATCAACTGGTATTTTCTCAAACAACAGGGGTCCTACAATTCTGTAATAATCTGGGAATCAGCTGAGATTTACTGCACTAGTAAGAATGAACTCTTCTGCAGAAACTACAAGTTATTTGAAGAAAGAAATTTGAAGTTTTGACTGAGTTATGGTCATTTGAAGTTTCATTGCTGAATTTTTACACTGGAACTATGATTGAAACTACATTTTTTATGAATGGATATCAATCTATGTGTGCTAATGGCATTGGTAACAAGTTTGCTTCTTGTTGGGTTTTTTTTTGGATTGAGCATAGCATGCCTCGGGAAAACTCCAGTATGACAATAAACTGGTTTCATTTGACTGCTATCCACACCATCCCAGCTAGTTAAGTTTTTTATACGATATCTCAATTTACAAGGTTTCAATCCATTTGATAGCTATAAATGTTATATAACAGTGTAGAAAGTTGAAAACCCTTCACTTGATCATATATATAGAACAGACTTATTGATAATGTCAAAGAGTGCCAACATATGTAAGGATTTGTCTGCTGGCTCTAAATGCCCATGATGTTGTGTGTTAGCTTGCCTAGCAGCCTAAGGGTGGTAGATTGTTGGATTATGGTGTCAAGTTTTTGTAGCTGTTTCATTTGTTCTTCCACATGTTTGTACATACTATGTCATCTGTTCTTCCACATGTTTGTACATACTATGTCATCTGTTCTTCCACATGTTTGTACATACTATGTCATTTGTTCTTGCACATGTTTGTACATACTATGTCATTTGTTCTTCCACATGTTTGTACATACTATGTCATCTGTTCTTGCACATGTTTGTACATACTATGTCATTTGTTCTTGCACATGTTTGTACATACTATGTCATTTGTTCTTGCACATGTTTGTACATAATATGTCATTTGTTCTTCCACATGTTTGTACATACTATGTCATTTGTTCTTCCACATGTTTGTACATACTATGTCATCTGTTCTTCCACATGTTTGTACATACTATGTCATTTGTTCTTCCACATGTTTGTACATACTATGTCATTTGTTCTTCCACATGTTTGTACATACTATGTCATTTGTTCTTGCACATGTTTATACATACTATGTCATTTGTTCTTCCACATGTTTATACATACTATGTCGACGCAGCTGCCGTCCCTGTCTGACTTTTTAGAGTACGTTTTGGGGTTGACTGTCACCTAGTTTGAAGATGCTAAGATGAAAACTGCTTTAATTGATAGTTAACAAGATAACAAGAAGCAGTCATAGACAGCCATATCCCCCGCTGAACCAGGCAAAATGGTCAAATCACAAAATCCTTACAATATTACAGCGGCTCCTCATTGTAGTTATGCTGCGAAAGTTTCGTCATAACCCGTTAAGAAATGTAGGAGGAGTTGCACACAGAAGGTCACATGTAGACTGACTGACACCTTTAAGTAACCATTACCATATTCTCTTCCGCTAAGTGGGGAAAAATAAATCCTTCACAGGGCAACACACCTATTAATTTAGCAGGCCTGCTTAGTGTACACATAATATGGGCCTTTTACAACGGGTGCATAAAATGATTGTAGGAATGAATATAGAAACGAATGAATATTAGAACAGGACTGATAGAAGACCTACAGTACATCTAGTAGGCCTACTGTCTACCCAGCAGTTGCAACTATCATCTGGTTACATTAATCAATCAGAATATTACCCAGAATGGAGATAAATATAACACACAGTGTCCCCCAGAGACCAGAACAATCATTACCAAGTAATTATTGGCACAGACCTGTAGTTACAATGTTGATCAAAAACTGTTGGAGAATAAACATACACACATTTTACTAGACTAATATTTGGCTAAATGCTTTTTCATTGGTTGCTTAATATAGTTTTTTTTTACAAATTAGTTATATTCAAAATACATTGATCTAGAGGTAGGGTGTACCAGGGGTTCTACGAGGAATAATAAATGCTCAACCCTGAAAACTGAGTCTAAAGCCAGTTTTGATGGTCACTAAGTAAACACTGTGATGCATCCTCACCTAAACTGTGTTCAAATGTTGTTCTTATTGTTAACATTCAGGATATTGAACTTTACTTGGCCCTGTATCTCAATGTTGACTGCAATGGATACTTGACCACAGTTTAGGGAGTCTAATGACCTTTGAAATTCTAAAATATGCTCATTGGCTGAATTGTCCTAGAAAACTGGTAGATTATTAATCTATTTAAAGAATTAACAACAGCAAATATAATAAATCTTATTAACGGTAACCCAGCTCAGTGGTTAGATGTTTATTTATTTATGGTGAACCCATTCTTTTCATGTCAGGTGCCAAGCTGGATACTGTACACAGGTAACTGTATCATTGAAAAAACTATAATTAAATTTAAGAAAAATTTTTTTTTATACTTTTTAGCAATGATACATGTGAGTTACATGTGGTTGGCAGACATGTAGTATATATGCACTTGTAATGCTCTTGACCATTGTCTTGAAAGAATGGGTAAATAGCACCTCGGAGACTGTCGTGTAATCCCGTGTAATCATGACAATGATCAGTTTGAGACGTTATTACTTTATATGGCTGACAGGTGATTAGTGTTCTAATTAAAGTCTACAAGTTGGTAGATCATTATCTACACACATCCTACAATACAGCCTCATATATTATTCAAACCCTTCACCCAGTACCAGTGGTAATTGTATTTATTATACAACTAAACATGACATGGCAGCAGCATACATAGACAGGTGTCAGAAGTCAGGCAGACAATTGAGAAGGTATAATCTCTACTGAGGGAAAGTACAACACATCAATTAACTATTGATTAGAGCCATGAATGATCTGAAGATGATCCAATATCAAACTTTAACACCTAGCTTTGGTTGAGATTAAATAAAGTCAGGTCCTACTTAATATTGAGGAATAATACCCTATCCTGAAAACAAGTTACAAGAACGATTCCATATGCACAAACATCTACTGTATTCCCCCAAATAATAGATCCAACCCTAATAACCCCCGCACTTTCAGGAGAAAATTTGTCTTTTTTTTTTTTTTGAAAAATCTTATACTTATTCAGATTTAACATGATGGTTATCAAGATTTCGATATTGCTTATCAATAACACAGCTATAGACATTTGATTTTCACAATATTTTGGAAAATATTTTTTTTTGCAAATTAAGACCCCACTACCATGACCAACAAAGCTTCCAAGGCATAACATCAATCAAACCCAAGCTATGCCCATGTATGTGTCTGGACAGCAAATTCAGAAATCAGCATAATAAGTCTGTGACAGAAATTTGCGAAATAAAATTTGCACAAATAAAATGTGATAGAGACTTTGACTGTATAACTGCAGAGAATCCATTTATTGATTGATAATACGTAGTCTCCCATATAAATATGATGTAAAGTCCTTACAAAGTCATAACATGCTATAGGCTATAACATCGACAAATTGATGCAAAATGATAAATAAATATTGATATAAGTAGCAGGTCAGTGATCTGTCATTGAGGGAACAATGATACTATGACCAATGTATGGAACGAGGAACGATCAATATAACATCAGTGAAATTAATAGACACGGAGTGAAAACACACAATATGCTGTAAACATTTGTGTGGAAGCACACAGCCAGCTAAATATGTTGTCAATATTCGTGTGGAAGCACACAGCCAGCTAAATATGTTGTCAACATTCGTGTGGAAGCACACAGGCAGCTAAATATGCTATCAACATTCATGCAACCATTATGCTTCCTCTCATTACATATAACACCATTTATGCCTTGGTCCCACTAAGCATTTTTTAGCCTCAGCGATGTACTACCAATTTAAATAAATTAGCTTTGGGAGGCATCGGGAAAAGGTATTTCACAAGTTTTCTGATGATTACCCTGAGCTTTCCTAAACCATGAAGACCCTTTTCCAAATCAAGGACTCTGCGCAAAACTATGGTACTTGCCTCTATAAATTGATATTGCTACAATACTTTTGCACCGAGCCCTCGAAATGCTTTCCAATGCGTGTTTATTAAATCAGAAGTACATCGCTGAGGCAAAAAAAGCTTAGTGGGACCAAGGCATTTTTAATCATTTGACTGTAAAAACTGTTGATTATAAAAATTGCATTTAGCAGAGATACTTGGATCGGGTCACTTTTATTTTTCGCTGCTACCCAATCGGACAATGACCTTTGTCTGCGATAAAAAGAAACAGTTGTGTGATACAAGGAATCCTTAGCACTAGAGGCTTTCCATGAATATTTCTTGGTTCTCCAAAGTACATGATGGATATATGCGAGTCCACCATCCTCTTTGTGAGGGACACATTAAAGCATTTCAGATGTGACCACTGACCAAGTGCCCAAGTAGATTTATCAAACCAACCCGGACCTCTAGATAAACTTTGATCTCTTTGAAAATCATTTAATTTATTAAATTATCCATTAAATCATGGGATTCCAAGAAAAGCGAGTTTGGAAATAATGCAAATAATTCTGAAAAATGGATAAAAGAGAATGAAATATTCATGACACATGTACCCTACCGTGTTCACTTGATACTGTAAAATCATTAATATTCAATGGGGATTTAATTTTGTTGATGATCTCAACCACGAAATTAAATTCCCACAAATATTAATAATTTCTTTAGTACATCAATTTGTGAATAAGACATCCTTGAAATTACATCACCATGAAATGGTCTTAATCAACAACACCACAACATTGTGTCCCATTGAAATTTAATTATTTTACAGTAAATGAAACAATATAAACAGGGAGGCCAATGAATTCATTTGAAATAGATGCAATTTTAATGATCATCATCCAAAACTATACAAAACACAGTGATCAATGGAACATATCAATTATGTAGAATGTCAGTCTGTGAATTTAGAATTTGAAACTACTTGCCTGAATCGGTAAAATTTAATAGTTTCCCTATATACTCTATACATAATTACTGCAACGGTTACTAGTCTGACTGCAAAATTTACTTGCTTGAATCAACAATTATATACTTGTCCTGGACAACCGGACAAGTGCTAATTTTGCAGACTGGAATGTTGGCCTGAGCATAAATTGATCCAGTAAGCAATATCAACACGTCATGTGCAAAGCATTATACCCCCTTATCAAAGATGGGGGCATAATGATTGAAACAAACACATACTTTGAAGTCCCAGCCATCAATTGCATTGCAATCTTTATTTATGTTGTCATTATGAGGCCATCCACCAGTCCTAGACTTCCTCTCATAGTATAGCAAGGTTGTGTCTACTGTTTGACTATAGTATCAATGAAGGGACAATAATAATACTATGTGCTGTATGTCAAGTATTTTTACCACTATGGTACATGACTGTCATGACATGGCTTACAATTTGACCTGTAATGTGTCTCAATTAACAAGCATACAAATGTCAATTCATATTATATGATAAAAAACAAATTGAGTCCAGTCTGTGAAATTAGGATTTCAAACTACTTGACCAAATCATCAAAGCAAACAGTTTTCCTTTTCCATCTTTCTTGCAGAATTTTCTTGCCCAAATCAATAATCATTTGTCCCGGACAACCAGATATTAAAGCGCTAATTTCACAGACTGTGATTCACAGCCAAAACTTACACAAATATGCATCGAATTTAAGGGGCAACCTCTACAGACTGTAAATAAACAGTTGAAGAAATTTTGTGGCAGGGATATGGAATTCCTATGTCTTACTTGACTTTGTAGCATGCGGGCTAGTAGATTTTTCCATCAGGCTTCCTCTTAGCAAGAGCAAAATTATCCTGATCAAAAATTATAAAGTGTCTTTTTTTACCTTTACACAAAAAGAGAATTCCTAAATTCCTACTGAAAATGATTTTAAAGTATCCGTTCCTTCAGTGCTTTCATCCTTAATCTGATTTGTAAATGAATGAAACTAAAAATGTTGATGTTTTCCTGGGCAAGTACATATAGATTCAGTCATTGGACAAGTGGAGTTTTAGCCCAACTTGCCCATGAAAGTTTACGAATTTCACACCCCTGCATGGGTGTTTCACTTAAGGTACAAATGTACCTAAAATATTCTTTTCTTACCTCATCATAGAATTTTAACTGTGGTACCGGTTCATCACAATGTTCCTCACAGAATTGCTTGAATAGTAAGTATCCTGAAATATAGAATATATCAAATATAGAATGCACCGAATACAGAATGCATCAAATATACTATAGAATGCATCAAATATATAAAATGCATCAAATAGAGAATACATCAAATAGAGAATACATCAAATATACAGAATGCATCAAGAAAACAAGAGGGCCATGATGGCCCTATATCGCTCACCTGATTATAAACCCTGCACAATTTTCACCCAAAGGAATAATTTGAACATCTTGGTAGAAAACCACAAGATGATGCTACAAACCAATAATCAAAATTCTAGGCAGTGTAGTTTTAGGCAAGAAGATATTAATATGTTTTCCCTATATATAAGTCTATGTAAAACGGTGACCCCGAGTAGGGCCAATTTTGACCCCAGGGGCATAATTAGAAAAATCTTGGTAGAGGACCACTAGATGATGCTACATACCAAATATCAAAGCTCTATGCAGTGTAGTTTTAGACAAGAAGATTTTTATATGTTTTCCCTATATAAGTCTATGTAAAACAGTGACCCCCGGGGTTGGGCCAATTTTGACCCCAGGGGCATAATTTGCACAATCTTGGTAGGGACCACTAGATGATGCTACATACCAAATATCAAAGCTCTTAGGCATTTTAGTTATAGACAAGAAGATTTTTATATGTTTTCCCTATATAAGTCTAGGTAAAATGGTGACCCCCAGGGTGGGGCCAATTTTGACCCGAGGGGAATAATTTGAACAATCTTTTTAGAGGACCTCTAGCTGAGTCTATATACCAAATATGAAAGCCCTGGGCCAAGCAATTTCGGAGAAGAAGATTTTTTAAGGTTTTCTCTATAATACTCTATGTAAAACTAAGGGCCCCCGGGGTGGGGCCAATTTTGACCCTGGGGGCATAATTTGAACAATATTTGTAGAGGACCTCTAGCTGAGTCTACATACCAAATATGAAAGCCCTGGGCCAAGCGGTTTCGGAGAAGAAGATTTTTAAAGGTTTCCCCTATATAACTCTATTTAAAACTAAGGGCCCCCGGAAGCCAATTTTGACCCCAGGGACATAATTTGAACAAACTTTGTAGAGGACCTCTAGCTGAGTCTACATACCAAATATGAAAGCCCTGGGCCAAGCGATTTGGAGACAATGATTTTTTAAGGTTTCCCCTATATAACTCTATGAAAAACTAAGGGCCCCTGGGGCGGGGCCAATTTTGACCCCAGGAACATAATTTGAACAATCTTTGCAGAGGACCCCAAGGTGGTGCTACATACCAAACATGAAAGCTCTAGGCCTTACGGTTTCAGAGAAGAAGATTTTTAAAGTTTCCTTTGTAAAAATCTATTTTTAGCCTGTGTGACCTAGTTATGCGACAGACCGGAAATTTTTTAACAACTTTGAAAGAGGACCACCCAAGGATCATTCCTGTGAAATTTGGTTAAATTCCATCAATTGGTTTAGGAGAAGAAGTCATTTAAAGGAATTGTTGACGACGACGACGGACGACGACGGACAACGACGGACGACGACGAACAGCCACCTATCCTAAAAGCTCACCAGTGAGCACTTCGTGAAAACTTTTTCATGAATTTACTTCCATATTACACATTCACATTATGTTGGTTAATTATATTGAACATATAAATTATCTGCAGCTAGTAAAATCTCTCCAGCCAGACCCTTGTCTAAGCTGCTCTTTCATGAAAAAACCACACCCGGGTCCCCCTTTCTAGACTGAGTAGCAACATCATAGTTTCATAAAAATAATATAAACTACAATCCTGCTGGTATGGACACTTGACAGGAGGGATCCTTGAGTTCTATAGTGGGGTGACAATTGGTGATTTTTTGGGGTGAGGTGACAACTCCGGTAGAACAAGCAATGTTATATACCAAAATGTTTGCCTATGTCTGTAGTATATGAAACTGCCGGCATAAATTGTCAACGCGTGGTGCGAACCCAGAGATCCAAGATGGCGTCCAAGATGGCCGCCATAAATTTCAAATACACCTGGAATTCTATGTTCAATTGTGAATTTTTTATTTATGTATGCAGTAACAAATATTTGCATAGATATTGTTCATTTGATAAAGTGCATCAAATTGACATACTACACAGACGACTTTGAGGTCAAGGTCAAGGTCATTTCAAGGTCAAAATACCGAAAAATACCTAAAAAAGTGTTATATACTGCCATCTTTTGTCTTTTTTTATTTTTTTTTACATTTTATTTAGCATATTAAGTGATATAAATAAGTCTTAGGGTATACTCACTTAATATAAGTAATATCTTAACTTCAAGAGCAATATTTTTATGATCACAGCCATTTTTCAAATTCCTATAGTAAGGAGACCAAAGCCGCATTCTCAATACATGTATCACACATCAGAGATATGTTCCAACATGACATCTTTATTTGGATGTTTGTATAACATATTTACATGGATGTTATTCAGTTGATTATGTACATCAAAAAGACATACACCTCTGACCACTTTGAGGTCAATGTCAAGGTCATTCCAAGGTCAAATTGAGAAAAATAGCTAAAAATTGTATTTTCGTCCTTACTTTTTTGTTTCAACAGATGTTTAATTCACATTTGGTTTTAAACATGTTAAGTGTGTTGATAGGCACATATTCTCTTATTATAAGGTCAATTTTAAATTCCAAATTTGTAACAACTGACATTTATACATGTGCATAATGGTCGAGGTGGTACATATTCTTAAATCGTTGCTGCCATAATGATATTTCTTAATATCTAAGTCCGATTTTTCCATTTTGATTGTATAATTAAATGTTTGCATAAATAATACTAACTTTATATTTTGGTCTTACTTGCCAAGAAAATTGACCACTTATGGTCAAGGCCAATGTTAGGTCAAGGTCATTATAACTACAAAATTGAAAAAGTACCAGCAGATTTGATATTCTTACTGCATTTTTATCGTGCGGTAAGTTGTGATTATCAGACATATGTTGTCCATAGCAATTTGGAGGTGATGGGTACCTAAGAGTGTGTTGAGTGGCTATCCTTGGAGGTTATGGGTACCAAACAGGGACTGGTAGTGCTGTTCTTGGAGGTTGTGGCTACCAAGCAGGGTCTCATAGGGCTGTTCTTGGAGGTGACGGGTACCTAACAGGGTGTCAGGTGGCTATTCTTGGAAATGGTGGGTAACAAATAGGATGTTGGGTGGCTGTTCATGATGGTGGTTCGTACCAAACAGGGTCTGGTACGGATGTTCTTGGATGTGGTAGGTACCAAACAGAGTCTGGTAGGGCAGTATATAGAGGTGATGGGTACCTGTTCTTGTGTTGGGTGGCTGTTCTTGGGGTGGTGGGTACCAAACAGGGTCTTGTAGGGCTGTATATAGAGATGATGGGTACCAAACAGGGTCTGGTAGGGCTGTATATAGAGGTGGTGGGTACCAAACAGGGTCTGGTAGGGCTGTATATAGAGGTGATGGGTGCCAAACATGGTCTGGTAGGGCTGTGTATAGAGGTGGTGGTTACCAAACAGGGTCTGGTAGGGCTGTGGATAGAGGTGGTGGGTACCAAACAGGGTCTGGAAGGGCTGTATAAAGAGGTGATGGGTACCAAACAGCGTCTGGTAGGTCTGTATATAGAGGTGGTAGGTACCAAACAGGGTCTGGTAGGGCTGTATATAGAGGTAATGGGTACCAAACAGGGTCTGGTAGGGCTGTGTATAGAGGTGGCGGGTACCAAACAGGGTCTGGTAGGGCTGTATAAAAAGGTGATGGGTACCAAACAGGATGTTAGATGGCTGTTCTTGGTGTTGATGTGTTCCAAATAGACTGTTGGGTGGCTGTTCTTGGTGGTGGTTGGTACCAAACAGGATGTTTGGTGGCTGTTCTTTGTGGGTGTTGGTATCAAACAGGGTGTTGGGTGGCTGTTCTTGGTGGTGGTTGGTACCAAACAGGGTCTTGTAGGGCTGTATAAAGAGGTGATGGGTGCCAAACATGGTCTGGTAGGGCTGTTTATAGAGGTGGTGGGTACCAAACAGGGTCTGGTAGGGCTGTATATAGAGGTGATGGGTACCAAACAGCGTCTGGTAGGGCTGTATATAGAGGTGGTGGGTACCAAACAGGGTCTGGTAGGGCTGTATAAAGAGGTGGTGGGTACCAAACAGGATGTTAGATGGCTGTTCTTGGTGTTGATGTGTTCCAAATAGACTGTTGGGTGGCTGTTCTTGGTGGGTGTTGGTATCAAACAGGGTGTTGGGTGGCTGTTCTTGGTGGTGGTTGGTACCAAACAGGATCTTGTAGGGCTGTATAAAGAGGTGATGGGTGCCAAACATGGTCTGGTAGGGCTGTTGGTAGAGGTGGCGGGTACCAAACAAGGTCTGGTAGGGCTGCATATAGAGGTGATGGGTACCAAACAGGGTCTGGTAGGGCTGTATACAGAGGTAATGGGTACCAAACAGGGTCCGGTAGGGCTGTATATAGAGGTGATGGGTACCAAATGGGATGTTAGATGGCTTTTCTTCGTGTTGATGTGTTCCAAATAGACTGTTGGGTGGCTGTTCTTGGTGGGTGTTGGTACCAAACAGGGTATTGGGTGGCTGTTCTTGGTGGTAGTTGGTACCAAACAAGGTATTGGCTGGCTGTTCTTGGTGTGTTTTGTGCCAAACAGGGTGTTGGATGGCTGTTCTTGATGGTGGTTGGTACCAAACAGGGTATTGGGTGGCTGTTCTTGGTGGTAGTTGGTACCAAACAAGGTATTGGCTGGCTGTTCTTGGTGTGGTTGGTGCCAAACAGGATGTTGGGTGGCTGTTCTTGATGGTGATATGTACCGAACAGGGTATTGGGTGGCTGTTCTTGGTGTGGTTGGTACCAAACAGGATGTTGGGTGGCTGTTATTGGTGGTGGTAAGTACCAATCAGGGTCTGGTTGGTCTGTTCTTGGTGGTGATGTGTATCAAATATGATGTTGGGTGACTGTTCTTGGTGGTTGTTGGTACCAAATAGGGTGTTGGGTGGCTGTTCTTGGTGGTGGTTGGTACCAACAGGATCAGGTTGGTCTGTTCTTGGTGGTGATGTGTACCAAGTATGGTGTTGGGTGGCTGTTCTTGGTGGTTGTTGGTACCAAATAAGGTGTTGTGTGGCTGTTCTTGGAGGCGGTTGGTAGCAAACAGGGTCTGGTAGGGCTGTTCTTGCATGTGGTAGGTACAAAACAGGGTCTGGTAGGGCTGTATATAGAGGTTCTGTGTCTCCAATACCCTGCCCCATCCATACACCCTTGCAAACACCAGGTATAAGTAGGTTAGACTTAGGATCCTTACAGGCAGGACACAATTGCGGCGAAAATCTGCAGGTACTTTTTCAATTTTGTAGTAATAATGACCTTGACCTAACATTGGCCTTGCCCTTAAGTGGTCAATTTTCATATCAAGTAAGAGTATGATATAAAGTTATGGTTTATACAAACATTTAATTATACCATCATAATGAAACAGTCATACTTAAATTAAAAGAAATATCATTATGGCAGCAGCGTTTTCAGAATATGTACCATCTCAGCCAATATGTACATGTATAAATGTCAGTTGTTACAAATTTTGAATAATTTTAATTTAAAATTGACCTAATAATAAGGGAATATGTGCCTATCAACACACTTAACGTGTTTAAAACCAAATGTGATATAAAACATCTGTTGAAACAAGAAAAAAAGGACGAAAATACAATTTTTAGCTATTTTTTTCAATTTGACCTTGGAATGACCTTGACATTGACCTCAAAGTGGTCAGTGGGGTATGTCTTTTTGAAGCACATAATCAAATGAATAATATCCATGTAAATTTGTTGTACAAACATCCAAATAAAGATGTCATGTTGGAACATATCTCAGATGTGTGATACATGTTTTGAGCATGCGGCTTTGGTCTTCTTACTATAGGAATTCGAAAAATGGCTGTGGTCATAAAAAAATTGCTCTAAAAGTTAAAAGTATTACTTGTAATAAGTTATTATACCCTTACACTTATCAATATCACTTAATATGCTAAATAGAACTTTAAAAAAATTCAAACAAGAGGGCCATGATGGCCCTATATCGCTCACCTGATTATAAATGAAGCCCTGCACAATTTAGACTAACAAAGGTAGAGCGTAAATATAGAAACTGGTGACCCCCGGGGCGGGGTCAATTTTGACCTCAGGGGCATAATTTGAACAATCTTGGTAGGGGACCACTAGATGATGCTACATACCATATATCAAAGCTCTAGGCATTGTAGTTATAGAGAAGAAGATTTTTATATGTTTTCCCTATATAAGTCTATGTAAAACGGTGACCCCCGGGGCCGGGCCAATTTTGACCTCAGGGGCATAATATGAACAATCTTGGTAGGGGACCACTAGATGATGCTACATACCAAATATCAAAGCTCTAGGTATTGTAGTTTTAGAGAAGAAGATTTTTATATGTTTTCCCTATATAAGTCTATGTAAAACGGTAACCCCCGGGGCGGGGCCAATTTTGACCTCAGGGGCATAATATGAACAATCTTGGTAGGGGACCACTAGATGATGCTACATACCAAATATCAAAGCTCTAGGCATTGTAGTTTTAGAGTAGAAGATTTTTATATGTTTTCCCTATATAAGTCTATGTAAAACGGTGACCCCCAGGGCGGGGCCAATTGTGACCCCAGGGGCATAATTTGAACAATCTTGGTAGGGGACCACTAGATGATGCTACATACCAAATATCAAAGTTGTAGGCATTGTAGTTTTAGAGAAGAAGATTTTTATATGTTTTCCCTATATAAGTCTATGTAAAACGGTGACCCCCGGGCCGGGGCCAATTTTGACCCCAGGGCCATAATTTGAGCAATCTTGGTAGGGGACCACTAGATGATGCTACATACCAAATATCAAAGCTGTAGGCATTGTAGTTTTAGAGGAGAAGATTTTTATATGTTTTCCCTATATAAGTCTATGTAAAACGGTGACCCCCGGGGCGGGGCCAATTTTGACCCCAGAGCCATAATTTGAACAATCTTGGTAGGGGACCACTAGATGATGCTACATACCAAATATCAAAGCTCTAGGCATTGTAGTTTTAGAGAAGAAGATTTTTATATGTTTTCCCTATATAATACCAAATATCAAAGCTCTAGGCATTGTAGTTTTAGAGAAGAAGATTTTTATATGTTTTCCCTATATAAGTCTATGTAAAACGATTAGTAAGGTTGCATAAGACTATAATTACAGCTTAATAATTGTTTAATAGTTTGTAAACATACAATCACTGTAAACGATGATAACCCTAATATCAACATTCTGCATTTAATTTAAATTAAAGCCTCAAAGCTGCTAACAAGTACACATTTCGTAGTTCTACAACTAAAATATAGTAAGAGAGACAACTCTTACATGATCACAACCAGTATAATTACAGAGTACACTCCCTTTGATACAATGAAAAACAAGGTTTTTCTATTTCTTGACCTAGTAGCCTAATTTTTGACCTCAGATGACCCAATATCGAACTTGACCTAGATTTTGTTAAGATGATCATTGTGACCAAGTTTCATAAAGATTAGGCCAAAATTGTGACCGCTAGAGAGGACACAACCCAATTGTTGACAGACGGACGGACGGACGACGGACGAAGAGTGATCACAAAAGCTCACTCTGTCACTTTGTGACAGGTGAGCTAAAAAGACAAAAGAAGGCAGTATATAACACTTTTTTAGGTATTTTTCGGTATTTTGACCTTGAAATGACCTTGACCTTGACATCAAAGTCGTCTGTGTAGTATGCAAATTTGATGCACTTTATCATATGAACAATATCCATGCAAATATTTGTTACTACATACATAAATAAAAAATTCACAATTGAACATAGAATTCCAGGTGTATTTGAAATTTATGGCGGCCATCTTGGACGCCATCTTGGATCTCCGGGTTCGCACCACGCGATGACAATTTATGCCGGCAGTTTCATGTACTACAGACATAGGCGAACATTTTGGTATATAACATTGCTTGTTCTACCGGAGTTGTCACCTATTCCTTAAATAAGCCACTTTTGGGCCAATTGTCACCCCACTACTAGGCCCTAAGCTAAATTTCAAATTTGTCATTGTCTTTTATAATTTATAAACAAACTTTAAAGGGGCAGCTGTAATCGAATTTCTGTGTTTGATCCATGAACCAATGCATATACTGGAATCTACTTTGTTCTTATTCTTTTAAATCATACGTTACTGTAAAGTATTTTCTCGCCCAATACTTAGTCACTGACGAAAGTTGTTCAGAAACAGGCCACCAACGAATGAAAACAACAAATTACTTAATTAGTTGCCATAATTATCCAATTACACCTAACCACATATTTGTTAATCACATGTCATAAATAATGCAGGTGTGAAAAAAAGCAATTTGTAAACATCGCAATGATGATTAAGTATACCATTCACATAGTATGGTAGATAGTGACTCCATACTAATTTATGTCCTACCACATCAGTGTAGTAATATCATGTGACTTTGGACTAAAAACCCAAGAACAATTTTTCTTCACTTCGAAAAAATAGTTAAGCATTTTATTACGTTACCTATTTCTATGAAACATACCCCACACTACTAAAGGGAAATATGTAAGCTTTCAATGAAATGCAGGGTCCCTGTCTGTAGCCTGGCCTTTTTGTCCAACACCCTGTGAAAATTTGGGGAAAAACTTGAAAATTCAGTCCGACAGACTGAAGGTTTCACAAAGTGTTTGCATAAACAGTTCAACTACAGATAGAGATACTGCATGTTGCGGAAAGCTTACACTTTCCCCCTTAGCGTGGCGTATGTTTCATAGAAATTGAATAAGAAATAAAATACTTACAGCAGTTAAAATTTGTTTTCAAAGTGAAGAAAATTTGTGCTTGGGTTTGTAGTCCAAAGTCACATGTTTGCTACACTATATATGAAAACAGTCAACCACTGATTTAACCAATACAGTCGGGATAAGAGAGGTCATGTTAAGGGTTGAGACAGCAATTAGCAAGACTTTGTCGTTAAAAAATAGTCATTCCTGGGAAGAAATTTAAAACTGAAAATGTGGGCAGGAGTTTTAAAGTTAATATAAGGAAAGCTGCCTGTGAGGGGTGGCATTCACAAGAAATATGAATATTGTTAATAATCTAATAGAGTTCAGGGCTTTTACTTGACTCTTGAAACTGCATTTTGACTCTTGAATTTGACAAAAGTACCTTTTTTGACTCTTGAACATTTTAGGTGATGAGTCAAATTTACTATACTTATAATACAAATTTTCTTGAGCACTATATTGTTATGACTCTTGAAAATTGAGAGTCATGAGTCATTTTGACTCTTCACTTTTGGAGCCAAGTGAAAAGCCTGGAGTTACTAAACACTGCTATCAGTGACATGAGCTAGTGTGATGTGTCTGATACTGAAATCTGAGCAGTCCTGTTAGCAGTCACTTAACACAATGATTATATTATCATTTAAAACCACCTTATTTACATATTTCTCCATTCATTTATTATTGATGGATGGGTTTGTGGGTTTGTTAACACAAAACTTACTGATCTATTCAACTGTAAGATCTTTGATGGGGTTATACAGTGTAATAGTTGTTTTTGGTCCTCAAGTAGAAAGTCAATTTGGTGTTGTCTGGCCATAAATTGTCAAACTTAGTATAACGGTATAAATAATGCAGTAAATTTATAGTAGTCTGGCCATGAACCAGTCAATTTGGTGTTGTCTGGCCATAACTAGTCTGATTGAGATGTACTCTGGCCATAAACAGTTAATTTGGTGAAGTCTGGCCATGGACTATTGTTGTAGCCTGGCCACAAATGGTCGGTAAATTTGGTGTAATCTGGCCATCACTTAGTCAGATTTTTGGTGTAGTCTGACTATAAATAGCATTATTAGTAATGCAGCCATTTTGTTGTGTTCTAGCCATTAACAGTCAATTTGGTGGTGTCTGAACATGAGCATTGAATTTGATGTAGTGTGACCATAAACAGTCAATCAATTTGGAGCAGTCTGACCATGAACAATTATTTTGATGTTGTCTGACCACAAACAAGACAGTGAGTTTTGGTGTAGTTTGGTAAATTAATTGATTGCAAGAACTGTACCTGGATAGATGCAGAGAGTGCACCTGTTACCACAATGTGGTCAGTTTGTAGAGCAGATACTACCACACAGTAATCCTACACCTTGTAAACAACCATACATTGATAGATCAGATTCTTCATTGATTGATAACTAATTACTGACGCTAATTATATCAGGCATCCATTTATACTGTATACCTGATCCCCATGTACATCTATACAGGCTCCGGTTATCGGTACGATCTTATATGCTAACATGTACCCGTCATGTCTTCAAACATCCAAGAAAACTTATTCATCCTCCAACCTACAAGACTTAGTGCTGTAAGTACAAAGGGTACCGGTAAAGATCATGTGGTCATGTGGTTCGACCAAAAAATCTATTCTGTAATAAGTGAACGAGGGGATGAAGATGAAAGATCCAGACCCTATTGCGGAAATGAGCAATTGTTTTACCCTATTGGTTAAAGGGACATATTGGGTTTAGTCAATTCATTTGTGGCATTTTCATGGAATTTGGTGAAATGGCAATTTTATGTAGCTTTCAATTTCACAGATTTTCGTAAAATGGCATAAATTCTGTGTTGTTTTCAATTTCATCGGAAAATCAGTAATTTTAATCTGTTTTCAATCTGTATATATGAACATTATCAATTTTCATGTGCAGATTTGTATACTGCAAGCAAACCTTGTAAAATTCCTGTGAAAACTCTACCCGTAATCTACAGGTAAAAACTAATGTAAAACATAACATATCACAATATTATGTAACATTGTGATGTTAAATCAGATTGCAAGCTTATTCCATGTTTCAATAACAATTTACGATGCAAACATTCTTTTTAAAACCTTTCAGCACAGATTTCGTATATTGACGGTGAAGGTGTTTTAATGGCCAACAAAAGGGTGACATCAGGTGATCCATTGGGCAACGCTCTTTACAGCCGATCAAGAGGTCACTGGTTTGAAACTCGGCCTGGAGCACCTGGTGATTTCCAGGGTTTTTTTTTTTCAACAATTGGGGAAGAGGCCCTTTCTTTCAATTTGGGAAAATTTAACAGATAATATGCGCACAAGGGAAGAAAAGACTTGATGTAAATTGGATTTTAGGGGAAAACTGCATGATTTAAAAAAAATTCATGAGGGGAAGGGGCCTGTAAACGGTGCCTGCATAGAAGGAAAAAGCCCTGATTTCTGTAATTTTAAGCTTTTCAGTGTTTCCCACCTAACTCGAGATGAACTGGTTGGTAACCCGGAGGTAGAAGTGTCTGTTTAAGAATCTAAAGAGTCAATTCAGAAAGAGCAAGGGAAGAGCACCAGAAATCCAGATACACTAAAAAGTCCTGTCTTTTCTCAAAAGTCCTCTCTTTTCTCTCAACACTTTCTGCATTTCCCTCAAATCTAGAGGTCATTGACCAATAAGCCGGGGATAAAACCAAACGATCATATACTGACTTCAGTAGGACACAAACGACCACAACAAACAACAAGAGTTTATGAGAACATACACCAAACAATGCTAGCTAGTGTTGTTGTATTATAGTGATTATTCTAGGACCTGAAAGAGGGCAGGGTGCTATAAAAAATAGGGCAGGGTGGGTCTAGGGGGTCCGGGGGCATGCTCCCCCGGAATTTTTTTCAAAAAATGGATCCATCAGGCGCATTCTAGGCGTCCTGAGGTACTTAAAATGATATTGAAATAGGACAGATTTTGAGGCATTTTCAGCATAATTTTCACACAGACAGACCCTCATGGTGTGTCACATGTATGGTAAGTTCCCTCGGCTGGGAGGCTCTTAGCTATCACCACCGAGCTTTTCAAGATCATGGAAATACCAATTAAGTTGTGTCCAGCATCACCAGACCTTGTGATTGCTGGACCGGAGTCTGAGTGACCCATTGGCTAGCTTTATGTTCCAACAGCCAATGCTTCAATATACAAGCATTTCTCTTCCCAAGAACTAAATAGGATAGGAATAAACAACCATCACATTCATATCAAATCTAGAGGCCTTCAAGTTCAGCCTCGGTCCCAGGAGTAGACAGCTGCTGCTCATAGGGTGTACAAAGTAACTTTAAATTGTAAATAATAAAAGTCTATGATGTTATTGTACATACAACTTTCAAGCGGAGACTGTCTTGTTCAATAAATCATCTGGGACTTAGTACAATCCAGTAGATTGATTTCTGGCCTGTATTTATAAAGAAGAATCACTTGGGACTAGTCACAATCCCCAGTACTTACCCCGGGTGTTGGGGGCTTCTGTTTCAATTGAGAGGTGGTTTACATGTACTTTATTACTGGTGTTTATTAACATATGGGTGTTATTCCTAGAAAATCTCCTCTTGGCAATCAAGTTATCTACTTTAGGACTTCAAATAATATGGCAATGTAAAATTGTTCTTGTTAAATTAAAAAAAAATAAAATGTGTTTCTTCAGTGGCATATTAAGGCTTGATATATCGATTCTATTTTGTATTTGACAGCTGATATATCATACCAAACAATGAATGACATACTTGAATCCTCGTATGTAGCGCTTATTTGCCAGAAAATGGCCAATATTCAGCGTAAATAAACGTATCCGAAAATACGTGACTATCCGAACTTAGAAAACTCGCATATCAATGACAGCGTACTTTCGACCATTTAATTCTAATTTATGCGTTTAAACTTTCATAGATTCGTCAAATACACTTAGATTTGCCATAAAAGCTCGTAGTTTACACGCGTGGTCATCCCCAGAATGATTTACATTCGTAAAACCTAACACGGCATATTTTGCAGAACACACGTAGTCACGTGACACGTATGTCGGCATATTTTCGCATAAATTCATTTAGCCAGTCAAACGCAACTGTGTTCACTTGTAAACATTTTTTTACATCACGATTCAATTACATGCAAATATGCGATTTAACATTACAATTGGCCTTTGGATTACGTTTTCCGTCGGCAATTTTACGAATCGACTATTTGTGACTAATTTTAATTTTCGTCAGTCGAACTGCATGGATCAACGCGCGTGAGCATAATAAAGGGTAATTAACGGATTAAAACTTGTTCGAGGTAATAACTTATTGTTTTCAGTGGATTTACACCCCATTGTGACCATTGATGGTCATCTTATCTACGTCTTTTGTTTAATTTCGCACCTCGAGTCGACCCCCTACTGACTTCTTCTCGCCGACGGGGACAATTAACATGTCATTATCAGCAACTTTAATCGAATGTTGTTTGATTGACATGTTGATTTAAGGCATATTTGGACAAAAGGGATGTTCCAAAAGGCGTTTTTGGGCAAAAAGGGCGGTTCAAAAAGGCATACTTGCCAAATTCGGGCAAAAGGGCGGAGTTAAAAACGGGCAGGGCGGAGCGCCCTGCTATTCTGTGCTAGAATAATCACTATATTAGTTGAACCTTGCAACCTGTATTAATTACCATAATTCAACAGTTCACTCTATATGTTACTTGTTAGCACTAATTAACTTTAGTTTGTCATACATGAAAACAATATGCGGGGGATTTACTAACTGTACAAATCGCTGGCTTAGAATGAGAACATTTTGAGAAAACAAGAAAAACAGTCTTGACAATCACTCGATCTTTCCTTTTGGTAAAACAAGCTTTTTCCACTTCAGTTTGGTCAACATGAAAAGTTCGGATTTTCATGACAATAGGGTCATAAGAAGCGCATTATGATGTAGATTTCAAATATGCATAAGCCTTATATTTTAGGTCGTAACAAGGCACTTACTACCTCATTATACGCCAGCTACATGTACATTGTGGACTAAATGCGGGGGATTTACTTAGTACACAGTAAAGATCTGTTAACCTGACAACAGCTTGACAAGTGGATCTGTTGTATTCTAAAGTGAAGGCTTTAAATCTTTAAATAAAACAAAAATATTTAATTGACTTCATTATAACAGGAATATCACTGACTCTGCCTAGTGCCTTTCATACACAGTGTAATGTTTCTGTTGAGTGCTGTCTTCCCTGACAGAGGCATTAACTTTTATATTACTAAGCAAACTCATTGAATATATATGCACACTATTTATTAACAGACATTAACAAGGTTCTCATTAACAGGTGTTTGAAATTGATATCCAATTCTAAGAAAACAGTTGCACTAAGGACCTTATCAGGCCTGCTGGTTAAGCATTTCGGCCTGCTTACGGAGGTTAAAACTTACTGAAACCCCTAGCAAGCTGATGGGCATATTTGCACATAAGTAGCCTTGTTTACTCTCAGGACTATTAGTCTTGCTTGACCAATAATGCATCCATCGGTTTGCTTGAACAAATTGATTTACTCTATAGCTTGGTTATTTTGACATGAGCCTGACCTTTACGCAACAATATATTACAAGGTTCTTGCTTTGATTATATCAATTTCCATGAGCAAATCGTGCAATATCGGGATTTCAAATTTGTGTTTGTACTACATCTCGAGGGTCTTCGTGATACTCCCTAATTATGACAACATACAATCGGTGTTGTATCGTAGGTAATATATCAACTGTTAAATTATGCTAATCAAAAGGTCAGGCTCGTGTCAAATTAGCCAAGCTATACAATCATGCATAAAGGTCGGGATCCTATTAACATTTCAGGATAAAATGAGCTTACAAAAAAATATATGTACATGTATAACTATTGAGATATATACAATGTAATATCATACTAATTTAGTTTATCTTTCAGTTTATAACACAGTCAGTCATGGAGCGTAATACTGTTACAGACCAGGATCTAATCTTACATAGTGTGGGCGGACAACTATGCTGTAAAATAATATCTCCATCTGAGTATCTCTCAAAAGTAAAATACAAAACAAATCACATCATATTTAACTTTTAAGAGACAGGGAGATATACTGGTATAATAATGAGGGTAAGCTTTCACCTGTGAGTTAAAACAGAGCTATCGTGAACGGCAGTCAGAGAGAGGGTCACGATTTTACATCATAATCTTAGTACACTCAACATGCTTCATATTTGTGAGCAGACATAAAGGTATAAACACTTTTAACAATAAAATGCAGGCGATAAAAATACTTTATTCTTTTGTTTCTTTTTGCATACAGTCAAAATGTGTTTTAATTTAATGACCACAATTGTGAATATAGTCCACTGTTACAAAACCTCTGTACATAAACTACTATTATTAACCACTTTACAAATTACCACCTATGTACAAAGCCTGTTTGCAATAACTTATGTATCCCCTATTAAAATGACCACCTCTCTTGAAAAACCACAGAACTTTACAAAACTAGTTTGTAAATACCACCAATATTATTAAGATAATTAATTGTAAATCAAATACATGTATGTCTATGCAGAAAATAATATTTATGTTTATATATTTATTTTGGAAAATGGGCCGATACTTCTCCGATTGGGAATGGTTCCTGCTTCCATTCCCTTGATAGAAAGAAGCAGGAAATTATCAGCGTTTACATAACAAACATATGTTCTAATGACTCAAATATGCTTAGTTCAAATTTTAAAAAAACCTTCACTTTGCAGTATGGTACATGTTTTATTTTTAATAGTCTACACTGAATTTCTATAATTCTTACTGTATTAGCTATGTACCTGTCATAATAATTTATTATCAAACTAGAATTGTGTCCATCAACATGGGTGCTCCCAATGGGGGGTATATTGTAAAAGTAACAAAGGGTCATAACTCTTGTAAAAATTGCTGCAGCAAAAATTCCATCCTTTACGGTCAATTACACTTCAAGATTGTTAATCTGTAAAAGTTTGAAGAAATTCTGTTGCACAGTTTGTGAGAAGTTCAACACTCAAGATTTGTGCTACGTACAGACGGAAGAAAAGAACCAAAAATGTTGCTATATGCCACCTACTAATAAATAAGTTGGAATAATAAAATTATTAACAGCAATGAAGTGCACCATTTCCCATTTTCACATGTTTGGTCCTTTTTGTCATTTTTACTTATTTTTAAATATTAACCAAGAGCACAAGCATGTACCATGATGTTAAATTGCAATTATATATTTTGTGTATCTATTCAGTATTGAATTATGTAAACATATTTTGACTAAGTTTTCCATTTCCACGAAGAATGAAATAAAGTTAAAAGTATTTTCCATCAACGACCGAAACAAAATATGACAGATTTGGTGAAAATAAAACATTTTCATTCTTAAATTACTTTTAAAATTCATTTAAATTGTATTTGATTTATAACCATTGATCCTCCTGTACAAACTACAATACCAACAATTATTTATATTTGGGGCATAACATGTGACAGGAAGGGTTAGGCCAAAAAAACAATTGCTCCTTTCTACTACCCCTACCGACCATAAATTTTTTGCTCCATACCCGAGTGGGTTTTTTTTTTTGGCAAAACAGAGAAAAAATCAAAATCTTAGAATTTGACCTATTTCATCAGGGTGCTTTGGTTCTTTATGTATTTCTTTATTAATATAAAAGTGGATGATTTAAAGGAGTTGTATCATTACCTTGGCCTGACTATATAAGTACATGTATAAGTATAGTGTAAGAGTGAACAATACAGGACCATTACAACAGGAAGTCAGTGTAGGAGATAAACATCAAGTCTCGTCTTAAACATCATACTTCGGATAAAAAATTCATCAACTTTTACTGTTTTTCAACCACTAAATTTGTCTTATATATATGAAATCCAGTGGGACTCTGGCAGTAGTTTGTAATTGCAAGTGAAGTTCAAATAATGTGCAACAAATAAATAGCTATATAAAACTTAAAATAATCTGAAAACCATTATTTTCACATGAGGATGACATGAAATTATGATAGCCTCTCAACATGTGGCAAACATGATCGTGACCTATCCACATGTGCGTTGCAAGACTGCAACCTCTTCAGACATAAATGACGTCAGGACTGAAACCTCTCCACAAGTGGACAACATAACTGAATCCACAACCTCTCCACAGGTCAGAGTTGTATGACTGCGACCTCCTCTCATTTGAATGAAATGACTGCCACCTCTCCCTCCACATGTGGATGGCATTAATGCAACTTCTCCACATTTGACTGATAAACCTTAACCTCTTGACAACTTGTCCAGGTAAAAATTGCACCACTGCAACCAGTCTAAATGCTGATAACAGAGGGTTGCCTCATGTCAACCACATGCGGAGAGGTTATGGTTGGTCATGTCATCCACATGCAGAGAGTAGGTTTGCAGATGACATAATCGTAACCAATCCAAATGTGGATGACATCACTGCATCCATTAAACATGTGGCTCTCCACAAGTGAATGGAACGACTGCAACCAATGAACCTCTCCACAAGTGTGCGGCATGACTGCTACTTCTCCACATGTGGATGACATGATTCAGCGATTTTTTTCACCATTTTGGGATGGGTCCTGTACCCCTTGGAATTGGGAATTTTTGTGTCGCGAAATCCTTAAAATTGGGAATTTTTCAGTCGTGAAATCCTTCAAATTGGGAATTTTTCGGTCGTGAAATCCTTCAAATTGGGAACTTTCGCGTCGCGAAATTTGTCAAATTGGGAAAAGCTAAAAATCTTACAATTATATGAACTGGTACTATTTAATACACCATAAATGTGCCTAAACATGATATGCTACACCCTTGAGTGTTTTTGAAGATGTCAATTATGTCCTCTGCTGGTCAGACAATGTCCTGGACAAAAGACAACACAACCCCATCAATGCATTGCATGTGTCCTGGCCAAGTCTGTTATGGTTACCCGTAATTGAACCACAGAATTCATAAGGCTAAGCAGCCTTTCTACAGATGCTGTGCTTGTGGACAGAAGCCTCCCCAACAAAATGATCTTGTACATAATGGTTGTTATCATTTGACCCAGTGTTCCCATTCCTTTTGGGTGGCATGGGTCTTTTAACCCCCTGTCTAGCAAAACAGCCGTCGGTGATTTGGGAATGGGTCCGGTCCCGATTGGGAACGGGTCCGTTTACCTGTACCGTCCAAAGAAGGAAAAAAAAACGCTGTGATTAAAACCTCTCAACATACATTAATTCAATGGAATTGTATGTGTATTGCATTAAAATGATTAGCGATTTTGCTAAATTGATTGAAACCGGTTTCACCTTCTGATCGAATCGTACCCGATTAACCGAGTAATCATCCCAGTCCTAGTTAAAACTTAGATTGTGAGCTAGGTATTTAACATTTAAGCAAAAACACAACCTCACTGTCATTACCAACATTAATGATTTAACTATGTCGTACCTCCAGACACTGTCATTTGTAGCAAAAGTCACTTTAAGTGTGATCGATTACTAATCATTCCATTCTAAATCATTCACAGCGCATCCATAATTAGAGTTCGACACCCAAGCTGCTGTCAAGCCAAAGACTATCCATAAAATCTCTAAATACTGTCTGACTATGGATTTAAATGATTGGTGAAATGGCATAACACTATGTCCTATTGCAAACAAACAACAGAGCATACACTCATATCATCTCCAACGAACAGTCCGCTGTAAATTGATGACAGGTAGGATAAACTACACGGGTAGATATTTATGTACACACTCACCTAGTTTCTGGTGGAAGATCTTATCAAACGTCACTTCTCCCATCTTCATAAGATGCTTGTGCATAACACTTCTAACACTACAACAGAAAGAATCAGTGTAAACATATAAATCAGTATAAATAACAATCAAAATCAACATAATTAGATTTCATTTTATCATTTAATGCACGGTGCGATGGTAAAAATCTCCCCCTTGGTCCGAGGAAATGTCAAAATTTTACGTCAATATTTCCGCGTTCATGCAACGAGTCAGGCTCTTTAAAACTGGCATTAGGACCCACCTTGGATCTGGAAGCACGATTTTCTTGCTTGCACGAGCGGCGGGTGTCGATTTGCTTTTTTCCATAGCCATTAAATAGCTGACATCCGCGAGTACAGCTTCGAGATCCGCCATTTTGACGAAGATTTTCTGGCCCACTCGACGAATATTATTCCACTCTATGGGGCTGATATATCGCCCCTGAAAATCGCTTTATGTTTTCACACACACATACGTTCCATATCTAGCTAATGTACCCTGAATATATCAAACTACTCTCCAGATTACATGAGAAACCGTGAACTGAAAAATCCAAAACAAACGATACTATGACAGCTTCCGCGTAATATATGCAAATGTATTAATGATATGTGACTTAGCATAGTGCTCGCTAATACTCGCTTCTCATTGGTCCATTTTGGTACAGAAAATACGAGGATCAATTGTGCAGCATCCTCGCACCATAGCTTGCCAATACTTCTATTTTCGATCGGAATTTTGTTGACGAAAGATTCAATTCTCTTCATGTGTAGGCCTCCATGGGTTGACCCAATTAAGCGAGCACTTTGAAAATTAATTAATGCGTTAATTTAAATAGTATGAGTATGTAGTGGCGTTATTAACATCAATATTCCATTTTACTCTGTAGTTATTCAGGCAAGACGGAATAGTTATTAGATGTTATACTGAGTGACAACTAGCAATGTGACAAATCGTGTTAATACTATAAATTTATGTAGCATCAATTCCCACTGGGACTGCTACTATCATATGACCTACCGCGTGAGATAACGTAACTTACAGTTACATATTACTAATGGGAATTTTGCTTTTTTCTGATAAGCCCAAAACATACGTTTTCATATGTCTGGTGTGTAATTTTAATGTGTTTATAACTGCAGGCAATAAAGCCCCCAGTCCTATTACAAGATGTATATGCCTATATGTATATGTGTCTTTTTTAGAATACGGAGAATCTAAGTTACGGTACTGAGCAAAGTGAAACATTTATTAGGCAAAAACATGAAAAAGATGCAAAATTGCAAACTTTATTGACAATTGATACATTAATTTATTTGATATTTTGCTGGTACATTACGTGGGTGTATATGATCGAAATGTCTCATGTCACTGACGCGGACTGCAAACTCATTCATATTCGTGTAAGAATACTGGTCCGTGGACGTCACGATATTATATAATATAAAAGCCATCCGGGAAAACGTGTGTCTTCGTCGACCTACGATTTAATTTATCATTCAACGATATAAAAGTAAAGAATGGTCATCTGACGAGTCACTAACGTTACATTTATTTTTAACATCCTATAGACACATTTCATGTTTACATACCGGGGCATACATATATGCAAATTGTACATGAGTCATTGGTCAGTAAAGTTCTAGTTCAGCCAATATGAATAGTTTCGTCATACTGAAATGTGTCTATAGTGGTCACATTGGCATTTTTTTTAAAAACATCTAAAAAATTAACACGTGATTATAGGAAAAGTGCAAGCAATACAGACTGCCCTTACGTTTTTAAACGCATTTCTGTCAAAGCAATCACACTTTTCCATGACAAATCTTAGATGTGCATAATCTCCGCTTATAGTCACCTACCAACATTCAAAATTTCATATTCATAACTGGAAACTGTTATGACATATTGGCAATAAATTGGCATTGACGTTAAGAATATTTATACAAACGGGCTTGAAATGCTGAAACTGTAAATTTTATGCACCAGTCAGTTGCATCCACGCCCCGACGATTGGGGGGAGTTTTACTTTTGGATTGTCAACCCCCCCCCCCCCCCCCCCCGAGGCATTCTGATTGTAATATGAGGTGCAGATTAAAAACAACGGTGATGTCGACTTTGTGGGCTGCCAACCCAGACTTGCAATTGTTCAAGGTCTGGAGGGTGATGATTCTTTCCGGGGGCTAGCTGGTTCCACTGTTATTATTCTCTAGAGTCAAGACATAACAGGATATGTGTATACATATTGTTAATGATAACAATGTTCAACAAGATATGAATCTTGAACGACTGGACGAAAAATTTGACACGAATATTATGCATGATGTCAATTCATTTCAATCAAGTATAGAATATTCAAAGTTGCAAGTATTATTCCTTAGTATCAAAACATAACAGCACTATAGTATATGGGTACAGTGTTGCTTATTAATTATAATACTACTAACTACAGTGTTAAATTGCTAGAAAACACCAAAAAACGTATCCGAATACTCTATTAAATGTTTTGTTCGGTAAAATGACGGCCATTTCCCCGGCCTTTATATACGAGTCCCCGCCGCCTGGCAGTGCGGAAAAAGCTGGAAGGTAAACCACGACGCTTTCCCCCGCTATCCAACACCCATCCCTGTTGCCGAGGGTGGGCTTGGATGCAACCGATTGATGGATTAGTATACGCTGGGTTGTTTTTACCTTTTAACGCCCGCGCTAGGCGTGGGTAGCCTAGGGTATAGTACCAACTGAATGATCAGCATGGCGAGGGGACGTCGGGGATTTTGGCATCCCTCACCTACCAGGATGAGGTGGTGGGCGAGGGTGTAGACGCAACTGACGATGCATTACTGAGTGTTGAAAATATTTATGTGTTCTTTGAAGACTTTTGATAAAAAACATTGAATGTTTCAGCAGTTGATTTTGGGTCTGAAATTTCTTTCAGTGTTTTCCACAATGTTTTACGATTTTTACTGTTTAAGTTTATTTCTTGGTTAAAGTAACGTTAGTCTCTTTGTAGCATTGTATGTTATGATACTATGACAGTTGAGGTATAAGGTTGGAGTATATAGGTATCATATTTTGTTTAAAGTTTTGTTGTTCTTAAATATACTATAAGTTATTGGGACATCACGAATTTCTAGCAATGAACAACATATCGGCTGAATTATCAAACTTATACATAACTGGTTCCTTTATCATTAATATGAGTTAACTTCTGATAGTAGGTATGAGAAACCTACAGTTGTATATGTCAAATCGTGATTCTATCCACATGTCTTACCCAGGGTTACATTCTCTTAACCATTATTACTGTGATGCGTCTCTGAATTGGTAGAATTATCTCCTAATTGGTCTACTGGACATGGGAAGTTAACAGTAGGTTACACGTAGCATTTTACTCATTTCCTATATAAGCTCACCCGTTGGATCGACACTTCAGAGCAGGCTAGCCCGTGTTCCAGTAAGGTATTTTAGCCATGGCGAGCTCTCATGTTTTGGCGTCTGTGTTGGTCAAAATTCTATTCATTTTATAAATTGTTTGTTGCTAAAATTAGGTTCTAAATTATTCTAATAAATTCCGCGACTGTGCATTTTTATGAGAGAGAGAGTTATTTTACTGTTGTTAAAACGTAGTTGATCTTTCCTTAAATGTTACAATTAAATTCAATTAACTGAAGTTGGAACTTTGTTCTTGTTTTGTTAGTATTTTAGTTTTCACTATACGATCATATATACGGCCGTAACACTTGTTACTGTGTAACAAGCTTGTTGTTTTGGTGTCGTGACCGAAGATTCTGTAGAAATTTATTGTTATTTTTATTATATAGATAAAAGTGTAGCAGACAGGTGGTGACAAGTGTTTTGTAAAAATTGACTGGATATTCGAAGTGGATTGTGTAACCGGAAAAATAGTAAGTCCTGTTTATATTTACCCTTCCTGTTAGTATGGCGCAAGTAAACCCATTAGCCGGTTTGGCTACAGAAATTCAAGCGTTAGGACAACAATTAAACTCTCAGGGTGTTAACCAATCTATACCCGCATTTGATGGTAATCCTAAGTTTTTTCAGGATTGGATGAAGGAGATAGAGAAATATGCTGTTCTCGTCTCACTTAATAATGATAGGATAAAATTTGTGGCTTATCAGTCAAGCAAGGGGCCAGTTAGTGATTTCATACGAAGATATATGCAAGCTTATCCGAATAATACATGGCAACAATTAAAAACTGAATTAACGAACTGTTTTGCAGAGGTTTCTGACCCGCAACATGCTTTCACGCTAATGCGTTCTGTTAAACAAAATCACGGGGAAAGTGTTCAACTTTATTCTGAAAGGCTTATCTCATTGGCGACCGATGCGTTTTCTAATCAGCCAGGGGGCTTAGGTGGCGTAGAACGACAATTGATAGGGTACTTCACTGATGGACTAGCTTATGATTATTTACAACTTAAGGTGATAAGAGAAAATCCCCAAACTTTACAGGCTGCTATTAATACAGCTACTGCAGAGCAAAATATTAGGAAACGGTTTTCATTACGACGTGGCACAGACACACAGTCATACTCTCAAGGTGATTATAACTCTCCTCCACGTTCTAATAGACTATTTAGCCCTGACTCAGGCAGGATAGAGGAACCAATGGAGGTAGATTATTTACGACCCTCTAATAAGTGTCAGTTATGTAATAGAAAGGGTCACACAGCTAGATTGTGTCGCATGAAGTCAGTCAATGCTGTTAATACTCAAGGTCCAGATAGTAGTAGACCGGTGCAAGATAACAGTTGTTGGTTTTGTGGAAGTCCAAAACATTATCACAGAAATTGTTATCATTTTAATTCAAGGTTTGGTAATAGCGATAGGCAGGGTTATCAGTATAACTCGAAGTTCAGGAACAGCGATAGGCAGGGTTTAAACTAGAGTTCTCCTCGCAAAGTGAAACCGTTGGGAGGAGATTAAAGTATCCAGTTAAGAAAGTATTTCAAATAAATAAAAATGATAATCCAAATTCATGTTCAGTAAAAATTGGCAAACATAATTATAAAGCTTTAGTAGATTCAGGTAGTGAATTAACATTAATACATAAAAGAGTTTATGACTCCTTATCTTTCCCACCTAAATTGACTAGGAATAATATTAACTTACAATCTGTAAATGGAGGTCAGCTTAAAGTACATGGATCATGTAGGTTAAGTTTTAAAATGGGTGGTATGAAACTCAATCATTTATTTTATGTAGTATCAGATATGACTAGAAACGTCATTTTAGGAAAAGATTTCTTGTATGCATTTGGGGTTAGGGTATATTATGATTTACAAAGATTACGCATAGGTAGAACTTATGTTCCACTTGAACAAGATTTGCATATATTTTCAATTGCCAGAGTGACTCAAGACCAAATTGTAAAACCACAAACTTCAATCACTTGTCTTGCAAAATTAAAGCCAGATTCACACTTTCCACCTGATGTGTACGAGGTTTCACCTACCACTGAAGGGTATATGACACTTGAACCAGGCTTATAAGTAGCCAATAGTGTGGTTAAAATTAATAAGAAAAGAAGATTTCCGGTTTTAATTGTAAACAACACCAATAAAACAGTTCGTATTAGAAAAAATTGTATCATTGCTAAGGTTGAAAAAATCGCTGAGGTCAATATTGCCAGCTTAGGATCAAACACCAATACATCCAAGATAAATACTGATAACAGTCATCATAAACTTAATCACATAAATAAGGTCATATGTGCCATTGATACTGTCAAATGTTCAACCCATAAGGTCAAGTCTTCAAATGATAACAAGTATCATAGCACAAATCAGTGTTCCACTGATAAGGTCAACTGTTCAACTGATAACCACTATTATAACCCAAAGCAATGTTCTACTGATAAGGTAAACTGTTCAACTCCTAAGGTCAAATGTACAACTGATAACAACAATTGGGAGCAGGTCAATTGTCCATCTAACTATCAACACCTTTTATTGCCTATACTAAAAAACAATTCTGATATTTTTGCTACAAAGAACACGGAGTTAAGTCAGACTGATACAGTTACGATGAAGATAGATACTGGTGATGCTCCACCTATTAAGTTAAGACCATATTTTACTCCATTAAAAAATAGACCAGTAGTAGATCAAGCAATTGATGAGATGTTGGAAGCTAACATCATAAAGAGATCGAACTCTCCCTGGAGTTTCCCAATCGTAATCATTCAGAAGAAAGATTCTACGTCTCGGTTCTGTGTGGACTTTAGGCAGCTTAATAAAATTACTAAGAAAAATTCCTGGCCCTTACCTAGAATTGATGAAATATTGGCAATGTTAGGAGGTTCAAAATATTTCACATCCTTAGACTGTATGAGCGGATACTGGCAAATTAAAATGAGCGAAGAGGATAAAGAAAAAGTTACATTTACTAGCCATAGGGGTTTATTTAGCTTCAATGTGTTACCATTTGGACTATGCAACGGGCCTCCTGTTTTCCAAGAACTAATGTCCAGAGTGTTAGAGTCATGCAAACATTTGCTTTTTGTTATCTGGACGACATATTAATTGTTAGTCGAACATTAGAAGAACACATATCTCATATACAAGTAGTATTTGATAAGCTGCGTGAACATAAGTTAAAACTTAAACTCAAGAAATGCAGTTTTCTCCAACCTGAGACGAATTATCTAGGTTTTGTAGTAAGTGACAAAGGTATTAAACCCGACCCAGAAAAGGTCAAGGTCATTCAGGATCTCCCAGCCCCAACTACTACCAAAGCTGTTCGTTCATTCATAGGAATGGCAAGTTACTATAGACGGTTTTCAGGAAATTTCTCTAAAATAGCAGAACCCTTGATAGCCCTGACAAAGAAGTATGCTCGATTTAACTGGACTGACGAATGTGAACGTAGTTTTCGTCAGTTGAAACAGTGTTTAAAAGAAATCCCGATGTTAGGTTATCCTGATATCGATAAGGGATATATTATATATACGGATGCATCAGATAAATGTATATCCGGAGTGCTCGTACAGCAGTGTGAGCCAGACCAGAGCATACTTCCCAATGTCCCAAATGAGAAACCAATCCATTACCTGTCCCATAGGCTTAGCAGATCTCAACAAAAATGGAGTATACTTGAGAAAGAGGCATTTGCTATTAAGTACTCATAAGAGAAGTTTCATCCTTACATTCATAATGCCCATACGATAGTGAGAACTGATCATGCTCCATTAAAATATCTTCTTCAGTCCCCAATGCAAAATAGGAAAGTACAAATGTGGGCCTTAGCTATTTCAAGTTATGCCATAGATATGGAATATATCAAAGGTTTTGACAATACCTGCGCAGACATGTTCTCGAGAATAGACCACCCTCCATTATCACCCGAGGCTGAGGATGAAATTAACAGTAAGGATGATATCCATGAGAACACGTATCAAATAGGAATGGTTAATATTAACAAGATAGATCCAAATAAACATGTCAGTAGGAAGGGCGACCAAATAGCGCAAGCCTCAAAAACATTTGATCGACCTAGTTTCGAGTTTGACAATGTAGATATGTCAGTGGAACAAGCTAAGGACAAAGACTTAATGGACCTCAAACAATTGCTTAAAAAACCTGATCCGTCAAAAGCCATGAATAAGTATGTGGTTCTTGACGAAATTCTGTATTTTATTTCTGAGCCTGAGGGAGATCCTATTTTAAGGTTATGCATACCTGAACATCTCCGAGACGCTGTAGTTATACAGTATCATGACATGCTAGGTCACATGGGGTCAGATAAATGCTATGATGCCATTAAACAGAAATATCATTGGCCCAATCTGTATAAACAGTTATTAAATTACGTATCTGGTTGTGTTACCTGTCAAATGAGGTCAAAACAAAATAGCCAGGTACCCATGCAAAGAACTGAAATACCTAACTATCCTTTTGCTAAGGTCAGTATGGACTTGATCGGTCCAATGGAAACCACATTAGCGGGAAACCGTTATGCAATCGGCTTTGTTGATTGGCTCACAGGATGGCCAGAATACTTCCCCATTAAGTCCAAAAATGCTGAAGTAATTGCTTCCATTTTAATTGACGAAATATTCCCTAGATTCTCATCTTGTCTCCAGATAGTCAGTGATAACGGGTCTGAGTTCTGTAATGAGGTCATCAGTTACGTAACGAAGGAGCTTGGTATTTCACATATCCGAACATCAGTGTACAGACCACAATCAAATGCGAAGGTTGAACGGTGTAATAGAACAATTAAGGACATCATATCTAAATGTGGTAACTCTCAAAACTGGGACACCTATTTAGCACAGGGTTTAGCTAGCATTAGATTCACTCCAAGTGAAAGTACAAAGTTCTCACCTTTCTTTTTATTATATGGTCGAGACCCCTTTCTGCCTCTAGATAATATCTTAAAACCACGCAGAAAATACTTAGGAGAAGCTGAACATCGCATAGCTTTAGAACAACAACATAAAGCCTTCATGTTAGCCAAACAAAATTTAGAAGAATCAAAACGCAAGCAAGAACGGTATGCCAATGAAAAAGCTAAAGATATTAACTTTAATGTTGGAGACGCCGTATTCTTAAAGAACAATGCTAGAAAAAATAAACTGGACCACAGATACGCTCCTTATTTTAGGATTGTTGAAACAAAAACACCGGTCACATTTGTTATTCGTAATGTGCTAGATGGGTCAACTGTACATGCACACGCGGGCAACTTAAAAATGGCAAACATAGATGAATGGGATGTAGAACAGGTCAATAGACCAATGAGGAAGGTTACACAGGCTGCTCCAATGATAAGTTCAGAGTCGGAGTCAGTTTCTGAAGCTGAAGCTTCAGTTTCAAATAGGAAATCGATAGGTCTTAGGGCTAAAAGGTTAATTATTGAGAGATCAGACTCCCCAGACAGTAATGATAGTGATATACCACTGGCAGAAATCAGGCGTAAGTTAAGACGAAAGAAAAATAGGTTAAACAGTGAGATTAAATCAGACTCAGATAGAGATCATAATAAGTTTAAAGTCAGTCAGTCGGACTCTACCTCTGGCAATAACTCTACTGATAATTATGAAGATATGGAAGTGGATCAGGTTTTAATACAACCTACTTGTGCAAAGCAAGCAGAGAATACAGTTAGTGAGAGTGAGATCTCATTATCAAAGTTACTTAAAAATAACAAAAGCGTACGCAATTCAAAACAGATCAAGAATCTGTTTTGTGCAATAGCTGGTATACTGTAAGGTTTCAACATATGTTGTGTTTTGTGTTTCAGTATTTGTTTTACTGATAAGTGTAATTCTAGGGGTCATAGATAATGTCTTCAGTCGGATTGAACTTGTTCTGTATGGCGGACTTCGCCCAATTCTTAGTGGGAAATCCGGAGATTCCGGACACGGTAAAGGAAGATATACTCTTCGTCAGGACGAAGTGTATATATAACTTCCATACCGTCGGTTCAGAGAAATGTTATCAAGTGTGTCTGCGCGAAAAGCAGTTCAAGGTCATGGGGCTATTGGAAAAGTATTTCCTGAAGGAGGATGTGGAGGTCATGGGCCATTCGTACTGGCTACTGAAAGAGGAACTCTTTCAGTCAGGTTATTTAGAAACCAGGGATATGTTTAAGTCCTTGTAGAATTTAGCTTTGTCTAGTGTCCTTAGACACCCGTCCATGGTCACCCCGGAGACATTGATGGCTCTGCCGCCAATCACCAGAGCAAATGTTGAACTCCGACTGGAGTTCATATATTATATGGACCCTTTTAGAGAATTATTAGACGAATACCCATGGAATATGGGCACAGTAAATACGTGGGAGGAATTACTGGCCCAAACAGAACCAGAAGAATGGTGAAAAGGTGACCTTAATATTAATTTACCCAGTTGAGCACTGGTGTGGGTATGAGGTACCATGGTTGTAGATTAGTGAACCAAATGTATAGTTAATAGATAGTAGAATAGACTATACGCATAAAGGTTTCTTAGTTCCTTTCCTAAGATATATTATTGTTGTGGGTGTTTTGGGTTGTTATAGTATTGTTGTATTATAAATTACATAATCCGAAGAGAGATTAATTTGCCAGATAACTATTTAGTTACAAGCGGTAATTAAGACAATTGCATGAGTTGCAATATAAGTTGTTTATTTTATTTTACAGAACCACCATGGCAATGTGGTTACTTACCCTTATGTTGCTCAGTATGGTCAATGCTTTCATATTGCGGGACAATGTTTTCTTCATAAAAACAAATCAGGTTACTCTCACAAGAAATAATTGGAAGTTGGCATTAAGTTTAGATATAGGACCATATGAGAATTTTGTTAATAGGATAGACAAGGATGTCAAACTAGTTGAGGTTATCATTCAACAATCACTCAAAAAATTCGATCAGTATGGGAATATTGGGTTCAAACAAACGTTTTCAGCACTAGCTACTGAAATGAATAAGTTAAAGGAAAAACAAGTCCTGCTTCAGTCTAAATTTCAACACAACAAAGTTTCAGGAAGATCACTGTTGCCATTTTTAGGTAATGTGTTGAATTGGCTGGTGGGTACTAGCACCGATGATCAGTTAAACGTGGTAAAACAGCACGTGGCACATTTAGCAAAAACTCAAAAATCTATACTGCATGTTGTACAAGAAAGCCTCACTGTTCTTAATGTTACCAAAGCAGGTGTGGAGGAGAATAGGAAGACAATAAATGACATAATAACTAGCTTAGACGATCTAGATAGAGATATTGCCCACATCAAAGACAAACTCCGCATAGAAATTAATCAATGGACTAGGTTTATTCAAACATACTTTCATTTGAACAATATTGTTCAAAACCTCAAGGAATTAATGACACAGGGTTTTATCTTGTATGAACACTTAGAGATTGTACTGGATGCTGTGTCACTGTCACATTTGTCGCCTGGTATCATAGAACCATTTCAACTCAGGAATATCCTACATTCCATTGAGGAATCGTTACCTCCTCTGTTGAAGCTCCCTTTTCATTTAGAACATGAATTATGGCAATATTACCAGAATACGGAATGTACAGCGTTCATGGCAAACAATAAAATCATTATTGTAGCTTTCATTCCTATATTAGAGTTATATCAAAAATATGACATATACAAATTTATCAATTTACCTGTACCTTTGTTAAACAATTCCATCAAGGAAACTGACACACATACAGTGTCAGCTCAATATCAGTTGGTTGGGTCTGGTCTAGCAATGAATACACAACGTACAAAGTATGCCATATTAACAGACAGTGAATTGCACAAGTGTTCTAATAAACACTTAGGTTACTGCGATGTTAGGTCGGCACTGTACCCGGTAGGCCTTTCCACAAATTGTATCATTCAACTATATCTCAAACATAGTTGGAATCGCAGAATTCTGCCACAAGATAGTTCTCCCTAATATTCAGTTGCCATCAGCGATGTATATCTCTAATGGCTTATGGCTGATCACCAGTCAGAAACCCCAAAGGTTAGCTTTAACTTGTTATGACAATAAAGTTATCAGTTCCAAGTCCTTGGTTGCAAAGGCACCTATTGACACTGTCAGGTTACCATTAGGATGTGTCGCCACAGGAGACTATTTGTCGTTAACAGCGTATTACTATAAGGAAACACATTACAATGTTGACAATGATTTTGTAGCGGAGATAAAGTCAAATATGAACATAAGTAGTACTCAAATGTGGTCGGATTTCACACTGCAAATTCCCAATTTCACTTATTCAGAAATTCCAGCCAAACTGAAGTCATTGCCACAGATTAGCATGCCCAGTTTGATTGATGAATTAGCCTCTATACGAGAATACGATGTCGAGACCAAACATGGTTTATCTAATTGGCAGATAGTTGCCATTATTGGGGGTTCATGTGTGGTACTTGGTACCCTGATGTTTATTTGTTGTCGCTTTAACTTACTTTCGAGAGTAGGGTTCAGTAGAAGGCATTGGCTTGCAAGAAATACTAGCAGTAAGGGTAAGGTAACAGGCATGGCTGCTGACAATGACAGGAGTCCTATTGTGAAGTTCAAGTCAGCACCACCTGTTGAGGAATACATGACGTTATATCCGCGCATAGTTATTGGGACATCACGAATTTCTAGCAATGAACAACATATCGGCTGAATTATCAAACTTATACATAACTGGTTCCTTTATCATTAATATGAGTTAACTTCTGATAGTAGGTATGAGAAACCTACAGTTGTATATGTCAAATCGTGATTCTATCCACATGTCTTACCCAGGGTTACATTCTCTTAACCATTATTACTGTGATGCGTCTCTGAATTGGTAGAATTATCTCCTAATTGGTCTACTGGACATGGGAAGTTAACAGTAGGTTACACGTAGCATTTTACTTATTTCCTATATAAGCTCACCCGTTGGATCGACACTTCAGAGCAGGCTAGCCCGTGTTCCAGTAAGGTATTTTAGCCATGGCGAGCTCTCATGTTTTGGCGTCTGTGTTGGTCAAAATTCTATTCATTTTATAAATTGTTTGTTGCTAAAATTAGGTTCTAAATTATTCTAATAAATTCCGCGACTGTGCATTTTTATGAGAGAGAGAGAGTTATTTTACTGTTGTTAAAACGTAGTTGATCTTTCCTTAAATGTTACAATTAAATTCAATTAACTGAAGTTGGAACTTTGTTCTTGTTTTGTTAGTATTTTAGTTTTCACTATACGATCATATATACGGCCGTAACACTTGTTACTGTGTAACAATGTGCGTTCTTGGACTTTGTTTCTTCCAGACATTAAGAGCGTCAGTGTTTTTGTGTATGTGTTTTTAACATGCTCTTTATTACGGATGTCATTTGCTATTTAGTTGGTGAATGTGCATGTGCATTTAGAACTTGTACAATGACTTGTAAAGAGTATCAAGGGCATTTCCGTAGTGTCCTCATAGATGTCCATCAGTGACCGTGGTTGGCTTGACAAGTCAGTTAAAAATTGGTCAGGATCAAATGAATTTACGTCTAAATGCATGGAACTGTTCTTAATTTTCACATTTGGTGAAACAAACTAGTATTGGGTAGTGGGCAATGAAGAATAAGGGCGTTTTGGGTATACATGCACATGGTCAATGATAGTGGATAGTAAGTAAGTAAGTAATTTGAACCAGTTGTGAACTTTGCCAAGAGATGGTACATGTGGAGTTACTGATCCTGTCGGAGAGTTGTTTTACATGGATGACCTGGACATGGGTGGTTGTAAACGGTGCTAAAGTGCTAGTAGAGTGTCTCCAGATGAAACATTGTCGGTTCATGGCAATTTAGCCAAAGTGGAACCTTTTTCTTGACGCACGGAAGTTACGTAATCCGATCGATAAAATTTGGACAATTGCCAAATTTCTACACAATTATACAATATTATTACACAAAATTAAATCATGTATGAGCACTGAAATTAAGAGAAAATCAAGGATAAAAACGTTGCGTTTCTAGATGTGCAGAGCATATCTGAGGTATCTCAATTTTCAAATGACCCATATTAACTAGATGTGAAATGTCAAAGAACGAGTCAGTGAAATGGGTTGTTGAGCACTCTTTGCGGATCCAAGGGCCGTTATTTGACCCAAGAATAATATACTCCGCAGGCGATATACTTGCACGTTTGATGTGCCATCATTAGTAGCAGGCGACAAACTAAAATGATTTCTTGCGTAATAACCCTTCAAGGCGTGAAATGTACACGCCTTCCAACCGTTGTTCCAACACATGCTCATCGACCCAGGCGTTTGTCTGCACTTAAACACATCTTAACCAATTAAGAAACATTTCCTAACGCATTATTTTCCTCTTGAAACCCACTTCTGTTTCCAACGGTAATGTACAACAAAAAAGGTATGAGAAAATCAGACAGGGTAGGTGGCATTCAACCCAACCAGCCGAGCAAAGAAATCAGAACGACACAACCACCCTGAGCAGTGCCCACAGAAACCCATGCCAAAACGGCGACCAAATGAGACACAACAACCGCGGGGCGTGACCTAGGTTAAAACACTAAGGACAGTGACCTAACGTTATGCAACCTAAAGCGGCACAACAACGACTTGACCTAGTTAAAATATTGGCAAGGTAGGACTTGACCTAGTTAAAATGTGGGCAAGGTAGGAACGGGGCGGGAAATAATATTACATATTCCTAGCAACTACAATAAGCAATGCCCACACACAAGCCGAAGAAACAACCAAATATCCAAGTCCCCGCCGATAAAATGCAGGATTACCCACATTCACAAGGAAATTATATAATGGCGGTCATAGCCGAATGAAACGAAGCCAACACTCGACCTAGCTCCCAAAGGCCCCACAGCACGGCGAACCAACCACACAAACCCATGCCAAAACGACGAATAACTGAGGTACAACCACCCCCGACCCAGCTAAAAACACCAAGGACAGCGACACAACGTCAACACACGCCAAAGAGGCATCCTCGGACCCGACCCAGTCCCATAAGTTTGATAAGTTACGACCTTCTCATTCTAAGCTAGCGAGTTGCATCCACAGCCAACCCCTGTTGGGGATGTGCGCGGATTTTTACTTTTGGATTGTAAAACCCCCACTGTTCCCCGGTGTGCAGGGGAGAGCTGATGGTAAAATCTCCGGTATTTCCCCGGGCCCTGACCACGGGTGCAACTGACTGGAACATACATCCTTATACAGGTGATTGTACACAATGCCGTAAATTATAAAAATAAGAACTGTCCGCGGACAGCGCGCTCTACTTTTTAAGTGTTGGATAGTGCCGTGGATGACATATATTTGTTTTTTTATGATACATTTTTTGGTACGAAGATATTTGATTCAATTTAGAAAACACGTTTTTTAAATGGTCAACTCGACCAAGCTCACAAAGGCCCCACAGCACGGCGAACCAACCACACAAACACATGCCAAAACGGCGACTAATTGAGGCACAACCAACCCCTGACCTAGTTAAAAACACCAAGGACAGTGACAAAACGTTAATACATGTTAAAGAGGCATTTTCGGACTTGACCTAGTTTACAATCATGGGCAAAACGAGAGCGAAAATAAGTATGCTTAAAACGTATCTTATAGTGACCAAACAGCACAGTGATCTAATGAACAAGTATTTCATCCTTCATCTCCGCAAGATACAAATGAAAGGAGGGGGTTGCAGTAGACAAATGAAAGGAGGGGTTGCAGTGGGCGAAGGACTTAAAAACATGAAAAAGTAATTCATCCAGCCTCTCCGCAAGATACAATTGATGAAAGGAGGGAGGGGTGTAGTGGGCGAAGGACTTTAAAACAAATGGCAGAGGAAATATACCAATAATATAATGGTATTACTGGTGGCCTAAGCAAAAGCGACACCATAAAGTGGAATTTCTCATGTCCGGTTGTCTTCATCGACACTGTTTTTTTCACCAATCATATACACAGTGGCTCAAACGGAGAGACCATACGAGTCTGGTCCATGTTGCAAGCCCGAGACAGTTCAAATTCATATTGCATCTTAGCTGCGTTTCTTTCGGTCACTTGGGATCACCGTTATTTTGGTATTTCTTTGTGAAATTGGTCAGTCCTGCTTTTTTGCGGTGGGGCCTTGAGATTTTAATCATTTCTTGGGTTTGCGTGTTGGCATTGCTCCGTGTATAAATTGTTTAACATTTCTTTGCATAACTCACCAGTCATTTGACCCTCAGCCGCGGGATTAGCGGGACAACATTCACAGGTTTATACCCTTTCTGGTTTACTCGCCGCGATGATTTTGTTCCGCGCCAAAATTGCGGGAACATTTAGCCGGGATTACATTTTCTGATTGATGGCCAATGCGATAGACGGGAAATTTGACCTTCGGCATGGCCCGGGTGAGTGCAGGATGTTCGTTTCGTGCCAACATAGCGATAATTATATTGCTCTGGATTAGGGTTGGGCAATTTTGCGGAGCGTTTAAACAAAGCACAATGCCCGTCCTTAGAGCGTTTTACAAATTATGCACCAGTCAGTTAGCTGGCTAAGAATGAGAATCGTAACTACAAAATCTATATATTGAGAAAACAAGAAAAAACTGTTCGAAAGTTACTCCTTACTTATGGAAAAACAAGCTTATACAACTTCATTTTGGTCAACATGACAAATTCCGAATTTCATGACCATAAGCTTATGATGCAGGTTTCAAACATGTTTAAAGTCTTATAAGTAACGACCTTCTCATTCTAAGCCAGCGAGTTGCATCCACACCCACCCCATGTTGGGGATGTGCGCGGATTTTTAATTTTGGGTTGTAAAAACCCAACTATTCCCCGGTCTACAGGGGAGAGCTGATGGTAAAATCTCCGGTATTTTCACGGCCCCTGGCAACCTTATTCTGTCCCCGGGTATTGGGTCGGTTTAACCATCCCAGTGCGGGGAGAGCTGGGAAGTAACAACACGACCGTTTCTCAGGCTATTCACCACCCGTCCCCGCGGCGGGGCCACGGGCACTGGAACACACATCCTCATACAGGTGATTGTACACAATGCCGTAAATTATTAAAAAACAAACAAAACAAATTGCACCCCAGTGACAGGTTCGTCAATTTCCCTACAAATGGACATTGAAAGAAAACATGTTTTTTTATCATTGTTAAGGTTACCAATGTTTTCCGTCCCCAATATTATAATGGTAGTACTGGTGGCCTAAGCAAAAGCGCTATATACCGAGCGCCTTCATTCAGTTACCTACCGTTTACTGATTGAATATAGTAATTGAATATAGAAGGCATGTGTTATCTCCCGCGGAAAGCGCTACGTAGCGATTTGCTTAGGCAACGGACAGCTGCTGTTGTGTATAACTCTAACGCGGTATTGGGACCTGTGTCACTAAAAGTAAACAGGCAAGCCAGGTATAAAAACATAAGAACATTGGTAAGGGATTATCTTTTCAATACGTACCTTAGACCACAGCTTACTGTAACTGACCAATCAACGAGCAGAAAAAGTGTTGAATAAATCCCATAAATTTTTTTATACAACACTTTTCTGTGGTATATAGAAAAAGTGTTGTATATAAACTTACATTGATTTATCCAATACTATTTAGGCCAAGCAAAATAATCCATCAAGTCAGTAATTTATAGCTTTATTGTTAACACAATCCATTGACAAGTGTGATTGTAACAGTGAAGTTAAGCATTAACAATCACTATACATGCATATATCCAATACAAACATCAAACATAGAGTTTAAAGAGGATGAAGCGGCGTTTTCAATGACTTAAAATTGTTATGTTACTTTATATCTATATTTTGTGTAAATAGAGTAAAGTACCATTTAAATACAAAATAATCTATTGCTGAAGCAGTAAGAATTACAATAGTATCGATTATAAAACATATACATGCACTTAAATACTATTTAAGCAGTTAAGTATATCTAAAAAAATATTAAATCATTGTTAATTAATGAACTATTCAGTTATCACATAAGAGTTTTCTGCTCTTTTACAAAATCGGTATGCCAAAAATGAAAAAAAAACTTTCAGTGAAATAACATATTTATATTTTACTGCTGCTTACACAAATGTTTTGACTGGTGATTTTACAGTGTAATCAACATCTTTCTGATGCCTTTGAAAACCAATAATAGCATATATACAGTCAGGTACTTCTATCACAATATCATTTGGGTGTGGCAAGCCAGCAGACTCGGCCTTGATAACCGTTGCCGAGACGACTAGTCCAGCAGTAGACTGGGGGGGTGGAGGCGTGTTCGATGGCGTTTGTAGTTTGGATGATAAGTTACACTGCAGTGCCTCTAACGGTTGTTTATAACTTGTTTATATTTACCTTTATAATAATATACAGCAGTGCTTCTATGCCCACTGCGTGCCATTATTGCTGGTTCGTCAAAATTGTTTTCATATAGACGGATACCCTGTATATTTAAATGATGAAAATGTAGTCCTTGTAATATCTTATAATTGCGTCATTGTGCATATTGCTCGTATGCTGAACGTGTCCAAGAATGTTGCTTTCTGGTATCTTTCGGCTGACGCTGTTCTGCATGCGGTTGCACGTCCTTAAACCTTTGATTTTCATTGAGATCTTTGACTAAAAGGTCTCAGGATGGAAGATGCTTGATTTGCGTAGCCGCGGTTACGTCCTTAAACTCCAAAAACATACTACATGTCGATGGCTTATAATGAGAAGGTCGTAACTACAAAATCGAAAACATCATGCATGCAAGAGAAAACTGTCTGTAATTTACTCTATTTAACTATAGGAAAACAAGTTTTTAAAACTTCATTTTGGTCAACATGACAATTTTAGATTTTCATGAAAATAGGCTCATAAGAAGCGCATTGTGAAGCAGATTTCAAATATGCATGAGTCTTATAAGATCGTAAGTAGTAGTTCTTATTCTAAGCCATCGATGTGGTAGTTTCATCAAGTAAATCAAATTCCACTACTTGTTTTTAAAAGCACATGCATGTACACTTGCTTTAAAAAAAATATGTAAAATATGTACGATTGACCAATGGAATGTTACCAACGAAAACACAAAATACCCGTGCACCAAACATTCCTTGATTTTATTTTATGAATGGCTAATGTAAACGATTTGGGGATATTGTGTTTACTAAGTATTAATCATAGTATTAAGTAGTTGATTGTTGTGCAAATTGTATCTGAGATTAGACCACAGCTTACTGTAACTGACCAATCAACGAGCAGAAAAAGTGTTGAATAAATCCCATAGATTTTTTATACAACACTTTTCTGTGGTATATAGAAAAAGTGTTGTATATAAACTTACATTGATTTATCCAATACTATTTAGGCCAAGCAAAATAATCCATCAAGTCAGGAATTTATAGCTTTATTGTAAACACAATCCATCGACAAGTGTGATCGTAACAGTGAAGTTAAGCATTAACAATCACTATACATGCATATATCCGATACAAACATCAAACATAGAGTTTAAAGAGGATGAAGCGGCGTTTTCAATGACTTAAAATTGTTATGTTACTTTATATCTATATTTTGTGTAACTAGAGTAAAGTATCATTAAAATACAGAATAATTTATTGCTGAAGCAGTAAGAATTACAATAGTATCGATTATAAAACATATACATGCACTTAAATACTATTTAAGCAGTTAAGTATATCTAAAAAAATATTAAATCATTGTTAATTAATGAACTTTTCAGTTACAACATAAGAGTTTCTGCTCTTTTACAAAATTGGTATGCCAAAAATGAAAAAAAACTTGCAGTGAAATAACAATTTTACATTTTACTGCTGCTTACACAAATATTTTGACTGGTGATTTTACAGTGTAATCGACATCTTTTTGCCGACTTTGAAAACCAATAATAGCAGATATACAGTCAGGTACTTCTATCAAAATAGCATTTGGGTCTGGCAAGCTAGCAGACTCGGCCTTGATAACCGTTGCCGAGACGACTAGTCCAGCTGTAGACTGGGGCGATGGAGGCGTCTTCGATGGCGTTTGTAGTTTGGATGATAAGTTACACTCCAGTTCCTCTAACGGTTGTTGATAATAATGCACAGCAGTGCTTCTATGCCCACTGTGTGCCATTATTGCTTGTTCGTCAAAATTGTTTTCATATAGACGGAGACCCTGTATATTTAAATGATGAAAAAGTAGCCCTGATAATCTCTCAGAATTGAGTCATTGTGCATATTGCTCGTATGCTGAACATGTCCAAGAATGTTGCTTTCTGGTAACTTCCGGCAGACGCTGTTCTGAATGCGGTTGCACGTCCTTAAACCTTTGATTTTTATTCAGATCTTTGACTAAAAGGTTTCAGGATGGACGATGCTTGATCTGCGTAACCGCGGTTACGTCCTCAAACTCCAAAAACATACTACATGTCGATGGCTTAGTATGAGAAGGTTGAAACTACAAAATCGATATATTGAGAAAACATCATGCATGCAAGAGAAAACTGTCTGTAATTTACTCTTTAACTATAGGAAAACAAGTTTTTCAAACTTCATTTTGATCAACATGACAATTTTAGATTTTCATGAAATAGGCTCATAAGAAGCGCCTTGTGAAGCAGATTTCAAATATGCATGAGTCTTATAAGGTCGTAAGTAGTAGACCTTCTTATTCTAAGCCATCGATGTAGTAGTTTCATCAAGTAAATCAAATTCCACTACTTGTTTTTAAAAGCACATGCATGTACACTTGCTTTAAAAAAGATATGTAAAATATGTACGATACAGAAACAAAGTTGACCAATGGAATGTTACCAATAACCGTGCACCAAACATTCCTTGATTTTATTTTATGAATGGCTAATGTAAACGATTTGGGGATATTGTGTTTACTAAGTATTAATCATAGTATTAAGTAGTTGATTGTTGAGCAAATTGTATCTGAGAAACTAACATTTTTAGCTGTGGTCTAAGACAGATAGATCTCTCGTAAGTGTTGGGTATGAAAACATAAAATCTCGCAAACTCGATTTAGTTTTCATACCCAACACTTACTCGTGTTCTATCCTATACAACTAACATTTTTAGCTGTGGTCTAAGACAGATAGATCTCTCGTAAGTGTTGGGTATGAAAACATAAAATCTCGCAAACTCGATTTAGTTTTCATACCCAACACTTACTCGTGTTCTATCCTATACATAATTTGAATTTACCTAAATCGATGTAATGGTCAGTGATTCATGTTTATATTGACATTGCAGATTATCGCGTTAGAGTTATACCTCAATATTGGAGAAGAGAATCAAACTACAAACATGCTCCACGAAATTGCCCAGTCAAAAAGGCCAATATTGTGTGAAATAGTGAAAACATAAATCACGGGTTTAGAAGTGGATATTCTCGTGGAACACGATTTCCTCGCCGACACATAAGCCACTTTGAAGAGTTCCTTCATGCGCTGAAACGCCGTGTGGACACGTTTTACACCCGTTTTGTTTTTATTTCATATGAATACCATGATTGTGCAGGCCTTAGCTGATTTTGAACTGACAAGTCCGTTCACTATTTTGATGTTATTTGTGCTCAAATAATCCCGAAATGCATCGGTCATTTTAGCCATGAAAACATTAATGATACAGAGGGCCATATCCTTATTTGGAAGATACAGCGTTAACGAATGTTTTTTAGGTATGACACAATTGCATTATCTACACATTACAATTGAGTCGTGCCGTTGGCCCAGTGAGTGGTATTCCAGTCCTCTAGCAACTTGTAGTTCGGATGACATCGATCAAAAGTCTGTCTGCTTCATTCCTTTCATTTTCTTAAATACAGATAATTCTTGTTGACCACCACCTCCCACTTTTGGTCTCGAACCGTCCCCTTAACTGGACATAACCCGAGTTATCTGAAGTCCCCGCTATTCTAACGAACCTCATTAGTATTTCTTAATGAATCAACAGTAGGTCCGTCATTTGCACATATCGATGGCTTAGAACAAGAAGGTCGTAACTACCAAATCGATACTTTGAGAAAACATGGAAAAACTGTCTGGCATTAAATTTTAGTCTTTACTTATGGTAAAACAAACTTTTACAACTTCATTTTGGTCAATATGACAAGTTCAGATTTTTATGAAAATGGACTCGTAAGAAGCGCCTTGTGATGCTTATTCTAAATATGCATGAATCGTAAAAGGTCGTCGTAAGTGGCACTTACGAGCCATCGATATAGAGTCACGGCTAGTGTTAAGGGAACTAACCCATAAAAATCCCTAATGCTGCTATGTAGGAGTTACTCACCGTTGTTCTGTATATAGTTATTTTTCTGTTACAGCTATAAAACAGACAATACTTAATATAAAAGCTCCATTCATAACCTGACATTAGGAAATAACACGAACTATGATTGTATGTAATGAATGCCCCCAGAAACTGATTAACACAATGACGTCTAAATTACTGTTTATACTTATTATTACCTTTTATATGTATATCGCTGGCTTAAAATGAGAAGGTCATAGTATAGTACAACATCAATATTTTGAGGAAACAAGAAATGACTGTTCCAAATTGACCCGACCGACGTCCACCCACGGTATATATGCACAATTAGACTTGGTACTGACCAGTCGTGTTAAGTTTCGATGATATACGAACAATGGTTAGCCCAATTAGATATAGCGTAGACGAAATTAATAAGAGTAAAAACAAAGGACCATAGCTCCCTTAAAACTGATCATACTGACGCCTGCCTAGACTTGGTACTTGATCAGTTATGCTATGATAAATTGCTGTTTATTTTACCCTACACATACCCCAGGCTCTCTAATTCTAGGAATTTGTCTATGCCTTGGACAAGCTAACTCGTGTAATATCACCTTTTTTACTAGTCTGTAAGGTGTTTTAGAGGTGAACTTAGAATTAGAGTTTAGAGACTTATGCGTGACCATGGAAACTTAGTGTGAAAAAAGAAAAATAAATAAATTAATTAAAAATGTTAAATATATGTACTAGTATACACTCAAATATTGAGATTTGGCCCAAGTGGCGCCTAAGTGGCAACAACATTTTCATTTCGCTAAATATTATCTAGAGGAAGCACTGGTACGGATAAAATACCTTAAATTGCTTTGGAATCCATGATTGCCAAGTGAATTGTCTTTATAAATTCTCTCTATATGGAGATGACAAGGATCAGTTGTTCTAACAATGAAATGTATCCAGGGTAGGTTGCACATACGTAACAATCCTTGGTATTGGTAGTAATAATTATGGGTTGTCTTCAACTTCATATGGTCCTTGTCTGTTCATAAGAGAACTATTTTGTTTGTGGTGGAAGCTGTAAACAAGTTCGTCTTCTTGATTTTTAGAACCTTTTTTATTTCAATTATTTCTGTCCTTGTTGTTGACGAGAGGGATTCAGTCCGAACTTCCACGAAGGAATTTCATTTCAGGATGAATTATCAATCGGCTTAAAACTAGAATGAGAAGTCGTAGTAGTATAAGACTGATAACGTTACACACTTAAATTCGGCATCACAAGGCTCTTATAAAATGAGTTGTCATGTTGACCAAATTGAAGTTGAAACGAGTTATTTTCGGACGGTTCTTTCTTGTTTTCTCAAATTAACGAGTGTGTACTTACAACCTTCTCATTCTACGTTTTATCAACAACCACATTCATTCCTTCTTCGGCCTTCTTTAAAACATATTCATGGTATTTCTTTCTTGCTGTATTCAAAATAAGGTAAACTCATTCCCTTTATAACTTTTATAAAGAAGCTGTTCAACATTTTTTACGATTTTTGTTGGTGGTTTTCTTTTCAAAATGTGAGGCGATTGATCGTTTTCTAGCTCACCTGAGCACAAAGTGCTCAAGGTGAGTTATTGTGATCACTCACCGTCCGTCGTCCGTCCGTCTGTATTATTCCGTATTATATGTCCGTACTCACCCAGTTGTGTAGTTGTGAGGTGTGGAACAATAGGCTATATTTATATTCTATTCATTCCGTTGCTTACGGGGTGCAAAATGTTGCTTATGGGGTTTTACAAACAAAAGGATGAACAAAAGAAAACCCAACAATGTCAAGTCAGTGAGAACGTCCGTCCGTCCGTCCGTCCGTCCACACTTTCAAGCGACATCTCTTCTGAAACCATTTGGCCAATTTTGATGAAATTTTGCCAGGATGTACGTGGCATTGGGGGATTTAGTAATTGTTCAAATTATGGCCCTGGGGTCAAAATTGGCCCCGCCCCCGGGGTCAACGTTTTACATAGACTTATATAGGGAAAACATATAAAAATCTTCTTCTCTAAAACTACAATGCCTAGAGCTTTGATATTTGGTATGTAGCATCATCTAGTGGGTCCCTACCAAGATTGTTCAAATTATGGCCCTGGGGTCAAAATTTGCTCCGCCCCGGGGGTCACCGTTTTACATAGACTTATATAGGGAAAACATATAAAAATCTTCTCTAAAACTACAATGCCTAGAGCTTTGATATTTGGTATGTAGCATCACCTAGTGGTCCCCTACCAAGATTGTTCATATTATGCCCATGGGGTCAAAATTGGCCCCGCCCCGGGGGTCACCGTTTTACATAGACTTATATAGGGAAAACATATAAAAATCTTCTTCTCTAAAACTACAATGCCTAGAGCTTTGATATTTGGTATGTAGCATCATCTAGTGGTCCCCTACCTAATTTGTTCATATTATGCCCCTGTGGTCAAAATTGGCCCCGCCCCGGGGGTCACCGTTTTACATAGACTTATATAGGGAAACATATAAAAATCTTCTTCTCTAAAACTTCAATGCCTAGAGCTTTGATATTTCGTATGTAGCATCATCTAGTGGTCCCCTACCAAGACTGTTCAAATTATGCCCCTGGGGTCAAAATTGGCCCCGCCCTGGGGTCACCAATTTTACATCTATAGACATAATAGGGAAGACATATAAAAATCTACTTCTCTAAAACTACAATGCCTAGAGCTTTGATATTTGGTATGTAGCACCATCTAGTGGTCCCCTATCAAGATTGTTCAAATTATTCCCCTGCTGTCAAAATTGACCCCGCCCCGGGGTCACCAGTTTCTATGTTTACGCTCTACCTTTGTTAGTCTAAATTGTGCAGGGCTTCATTTATAATCAGGTGAGCGATATAGGGCCATCATGGCCCTCTTGTTTCTTTCTTGATGCCAGACTTGAAAATTTGATTGGTATTCAGTGAAATAGCTATGACATTAATTCTATCACTTGGATTATTGATGTGATGAGATAAGTAATTGTCACTGTTGGTGTTCAAAACTGATTCAGCAACATCATCTTCCCACTAGTTTAAACATATTTATTCACAATATTTACATCAGTATACGCATTTAACAACAAATAATTACAACAGCATTTTAAATATCGGAAAGGATTGGAACGAAAGACTAAGTCTTATTTGAGTTCTTTTCCTTTATAGACTAACTATTAGTTTGTAATTTGCCTGTAATTATAAAGTTAACAAAGGGGTTGAATTGAATAGCACCACTGAATAGCATCTGTTCCTAAAGATGGTTTGCTAGACTTTGTTGAACTTTCTTTGGCAGCTGACACCTACATTGTATTAGCCTGCGCTTGATGTTTGGATTTGGGAGCATTGGAAAGAGCGAGCTGGTCCCTTTCTTTGTACCATTGTGTTGAAATGGTAGCCTGGTGAGGAGACCGTTACATTGTTACCATACAGTTGGAGACTACTGTGGTTCAACGTTCATTCTTAGGCATCCCCGTAACATTTATTGTGTCACGACCCACGATTCCACAAAGTGTAGTCCTTTCTTTTGTCAAACTTTGTACGCATGTGCATCCAGCATTCTGTCAAATTGGTCGTAGTGTTACTTATAAGTAGTTTGCTTTTACTAGCAACCCTGTCTAACAGTACGGAAACCAAGATTACTTGATCTGAATGCGTAAGGCACCAGTCAGTTGCACCCGGTTTTTTCCCCGAACCAATACCCCTGGGACAATATAAACAAATCCAGCAAATCCCGGTGATGGGGCGTGGATGTAATGGACTGGTGCATAAGCAAAAGTATAATACAAATTCGACACCTTCACCTTAGTTTTTTTTATTCCCCGCCGAAGGCGAAGGAGATATGGTAATGGTAGGCGTCATTCCGTCCGTCCGTCCGTCCGAACTTCTGTGTGCAACTCCTCCTACATTTCTAAAGGGAATTTGACAAAACTTTCACAGAATAACTGATATGATGTCCCCCAGCGCATATTATCAGGATTTTTATATTCGACCATTTTTTACAGAGTTATTGCCCTTTTTTGTTTTTTACATATAAATTCTCTGTGTGCAACTCCTCCTACATTTCTTAAGGGAATTCGACAAAACTTATACAGAATAACTGCTATGATGTCCCCCAGCGCATATTGTCAGGATTTTTATATTAGAGTTATTGCCCTTTGTTGTTTTTACACATAACTTCTTCTGTTTGCAGCCCCTCCTACATTTCTTAAAGGAATTTGACAAAACTTTCACAGAATAACTGCTATGATGTTCCCAAGGGGATATTGTCAAGAGTTTTTTTATTCGACCGTTTTTGATAGAGTTAGTGCCCTTTGTTGTTTTTTACATATAAATTATTCTGTGTGCAAATCCCTCCTACATGTCTTAAGGGAATTCGACAAAACTTTCACAGAATAACTGCTATGATGCTCCCCAGCGCATATTGTCAGGATTTTTTTATTCGAAATTTTTGACAGAGTTATTGCCCTTTGTTGCTTTTTTACATATAAATTCTTCTGTGTGCAACTTCTCCTACATTTCTTAAGGGAATTCGACAAAACTTTCACAGAATAACTGCTACGAAGTCCCACAGCGCATATTGTCAGGATTTTTTTATTCGACCATTTTTGACAGAGTTAATGCCCTTTGTTAATTTTTCACCTTTTTCATGGAATTTTGTCAAAAATTTTACAGAAGTACAGTTATGAGATGCACTAACGGATATCGTGAGGGTTTTTCATTTCGGCCATTTTTGAAAGAATTATGGCCCTTTGTTGATGTTTTACATATTAATTAACTTCTTTAGATGTCCGCTTTTTACGCAGCTTTTATTGTTCTAACAATATTTTAGTTGTAGCATTCATCAAATTTGCTAATAATATGTAAAGAAAATAGATGTGTTCAACCATTACAGTACTGAATTTTGAATAGTGGATAAAATTATGTTCAATACAAAACATTCTTCATGTATGTACACTATATAATCTTGCATCCAACAACAATTCAACTGTAGCGGTCATCTTTATGAAGCTTTCGTGATAGTATTTGTCGTTTACCTCAAATTTTCCTTCGGCGGGGGATATGGCTGTCAATGACTGCTTCTTGTTTAAACACTTAGCGGCGCATCTAACGCTACCTTTGATATATTTCAGTTTACTTTCAAATGAATTGTAATGAAACTTGGCACACGTAAACAGCCATATTGTACATTAGCTCTGGTATAGTTTCTTCCTATCGCATGATACGTCTTCAACTAAATGACTACTTATTTTGAAAGTCGCATTTTATCACCTGGTTGTTACGTAAACGTGTACGCGTAGTTTCCTTCTTCATCCATTTGGTCGTCATAAATAAAAAAACCAAGCAATCATTCGTTGCCCGAAGAATATGTTTTTCTTCTAAACAGAAGTCCAGATTGCTTCTTCACCATCGATACGGTAACTGTCTACCAGTGACGCATGTGCCGTGTCTCCTTTCAAAGGAGTTGAAGAGAGTCGAGGACTTCTTTTCTGATGAAGTAACTATATCGACATCTGTTAAAACATTTGGAATCTTCAATTTCCACGTCCCTAATTCTGCAAAACATCTTATGAATTGGTTCTAAGAATATACGACTCCAGGAATTATTTGAAAGTTTTTTTGTGGAGAGGGAAAATGTTTTCGTTTTTCTTTTCGTTTAAATACGTGTACTTTTTGTTTTAGTTTTATTATGATGTCAGAATGCAGTGTTGATGTGTGATCTATTACTTGTGGAAGGAAACGTTGAATTAAACTGCAGTTATATAGTAGCATTAATACTGGGTATAGCCGGGGAAACGGTTTTTCCTTCCAGCTTCCCCTGCCGCGAAATGTTTGGATTTTTTTCTCCGAACCAATATCCCGGGGACAAAATGTAGTTAAAAGGGGCCGGGGAAACACCACAGATTTTACCATCAGCTGCCCTCCGTGGTTGTAACTGACTGGTGCATATCCACTGGTTGTCTTGTTTTTTTTCAGTCATGTCATTTTGCATGAATTGTGTATAATTTATGTACTAAAGTAATAATTTCAACAGTAACAGGGTGTTGGTGCAAAATTATATGTATTTGTGAACAGTATTTAACTATTGATATCAGGTGATACTTCTTTTGGTGCATGTTTGATTTTGTGATAATTTTTCATTTGATAAGTTTACTGTAATTGGGTCAATTTGGTACTTTACACGAATCTCAAGATGGAAAGCAAGTATACCAAGTTTGAAAGCAATGCCTTCATGCACTTTTAATATATTTAGGGTTTAACAACTTGAAAGTTAGTTAACATTTTGTAAACTAGCTATATTTGGCCGAGGTCATAATTCGGTTTAACTCTTGGATGGTGAATAAATAGAACACGAAAGAAGTATTACAGAGTTCCTAATTCAATGGGGGAAACGTATTGGGGCGGAAGTGGATACACCGACTATTTCAATGGCCGATTTACGTCGATTCGGTAAGTAAATCTTGACTTTTCGTTGCTTAGTAAGGCGTTTGAAATAAAAACAAGCTGACCAAAGTACCCGGCCAGGTTTCTAGTTTGCGACCCATGGTTGTTTTCCCTCCAAGCACCTATAATTAAGCAGAACACTCGCGCAAAGTACCGTTTTGGTTACAGATACCCTGATTTGTGAATATTTTTATCTGTAATATTTCCTATTTCTCCCGATTTTCATGGTTTATGGATTGTTTATGGGCCTAGTTTCATTTTTTATATGATTATAAGTATGCATGTGAAACAAAATTGCGATTCCATAATACATTGAGGCAAAACACACGAAAGAACCGCTATGATACCCCTGATTAACGCCGTTTGGGGCAAACACCCCTGACACGTAAGAAATGTGGTATAATAAAAACAACATTCGACTTGATCATTAACTGAATATTACGCGCAAATGATAATACTAGATAAGTTTATATAATGCCAAAACAGGAATATGTTTTCAAGCTATACACATATATCTACTTTCCATACACATTTAATCTGCCACTGTGTTTAATTTTAAATTATATATTGACAATGTTTATGGTCATTCTAAGAGTGTTTTCTATTTGCAGAACTGCCCGTAGACTGATCACGTGATGTAGTTGATGCTGCCTGCTAAGACCTGACAAAGAACACATACCTACAACAGTGGATTCGATGATAGGACCAAGCATTTCAACGATTAAACGGTTGACAATGACATGGATGATGGAGTTCGATAGAAAGTGTGAAATTCTATACTAACATGAGAAATATCAAATAAAACCCTTAAAAATCCACTTTGTTTTGATAATAGCCTGTACATGCTTGTGTGTGAGAACAGTTCACGGTGTCTACCCGTATTGTCACCCTCTCGACAGGAAAGGTACGAAAACCGACGATTTTGCCGAAGATACAGAAAGTCCTTGAACCAATCAGGCCTCTAAATGCTTTAAATATTGCAACTTTCATGAAATAACATTAAAAATATCCTACTTTCCGATTCATTGTAGCACCGGAACCCTCTCTGCTCTGGCACCGGCACCCTATCTGTGCTATAGTTATTGTGAGCACAGCGAGGATTCCCGTGCCAATCAGCTGAACCACACAGAGAGGATGCCGGTGCCACAACAAAACCGAACGTAGGTATTTTACATAATTTGATACGATACAGCGTTTTGCAGACATGGTGCCAATACGGGTAGGGGACACCGGGGCAAGTCAGAACGGTCATTTTTTTAACGAGGGCGTCTCACAAATTCTGCAATTGTACAAACTAAATACGTATTGTTATCAAGCATGGCATTACTCATATAATATAGAGGCACTTCATAGACTGGACGATTGGTTATCAAAATATGAGCATACATATGGATGGGGCAAATCGGAACATGGTCGGGGTTATGATGGAAAAATACTTTAATCATACTCTGTCCTATCCTGTATCGATCAACTTCCACCGGACAAGAACCTATTCATTGTAGTCTCATCAGAACAAAATACAGCAATCCCTGACGTATTCGGATACTCACCACTCTAAATATAACTACTCACACAACAACTTTATACATACATATCATATCTCATTTTGGTACTTAGCACATTAAACTAAAGCCACAATATGTCCTCCGAATATTTACAACCACTGAATACAGCCGAACAAGGTCGTTGCCACCCTAGAGATCAGTTTTATTAGTCCCTATTTTAGTTGTTCGTTCTTGCCACTGTCACATACACACTCACATGCTAGCTATAAAAATATACAACTAATGTACTCACCACCAACAAATACAGCCATATCAGGTCCAATGCGGTGCTCAAACCCACATAGAACAGTCACCCCGAGGCTGGGTACTCGCAAACATCAACTACAACCATACCAGACTCGAATGGGTCTCACAACAACCATATAATACCCATTTTTTTTAAATCAACTCATGCTATAGCTACACCAGGTCGTCATTGCCACACAGAACAACCATACCCGGGTTTTGGGTGATTATTCGACACACTTAACCCATTCTAGGTAAGAAAGGGTTCTCAATCTCGAACAACCACCGACTATTGCCAACCTATTCCCTTAGGTACAACCATACCTGACTATATCGACTAGCTACAAACCATGTATGCATTGTTATGTTCCTGTCTGTAGAAAGAGGAAGTACTGTACGCATGGTTGGTAGCTAGTCCATATACGTGTAGTCGGGTATTGCTATTCTTGTGTGGGTAAATATGCATAAGGTATGGTTGTACTGATTTTAAAAAAATGGGTAGTATATGGTTGTTGTGAGACCCCTTCGAGTCTGATATGGTTGAAGTTGATGTTTGCGAGTACCCAGTCTCGGAAGTGAATGTCCTATGTTGGTTTGAGCACCGCATTGGACCTGATATGGCTGTAATAGATGGTGGTGAGTACCAATTAGTGGTATATTTTTATAGCATGTGTATGTGGTAGTGGCAAGTACGAACAACTAAAATAGGGACTAATAAAACCGATCTCTAGGGTGGCAACCTACCGTAAACGACCTTGTTTGGCTGTATCCAGTGGTTGTAAATATTCGTAGGACATAGTGTGACTTGAGTTTGATGTGTTAAGTACTAAAATGGGATATGCTATGTAAGGTTTAAGTGGTTGTGTGAGTATTTGTTTCAAATAATAGGGTGTATTTACTTGAGTTCCGTGGTGGTGAGTATCCAAATTCGTCAGGGATTGCTGTATTTTGTTCTGATGAGTACGTATTACTACAATGAATAGGTACTTGTCCAGTGGGAGTAGATACACGATAGGACAGAGCATGATTTATTTTTCCATCTTAACCCCGACCGTGTTCCGATTTGCCCCGTCAATTTGGATGCTCATATTTTGATAACCAATCGTCCAGTCTATGAAGTGCCTCTATATTATGTGAGAAGAGCCCATGCTTGATAAATAAATACGCATTTAATTTACACAATTGCAGAATTTGTGAGAAGCCCTCGTTAAAAAACAAATGTCCGTTCTCACTTGCCCCGGTGTCCCCTACCCGTATTGGCACACTGTCTGCAAAACGCTGTATCGTATCAAAATACGTAAAATACCTACGCTCGGTTTTGTTGTGGCACCGGCATCCTCTCTGTGTGGTTCAGCTGATTGGCGCGGGAATCCTCGCTGTGCTCACAGTAACTATAGCACAGAGTGGGTGCCGGTGCCAGAACAGAGAGGGTTCCAGTGCCACCACGAAACGGAAAGTATGCTCTTTTTAATGTTATTTCATGAAAGTTGCAATATTTAAAGCATTTAAAGGCCTGATTGGTTCAATGACTTTCTGTATCTTTGGGAAAATCGTCGGTTTTCGTACCTCTCCTGTCGAGAGGGTGACAATACGGGTAGACACCGTGAACTGTTCTCACACACAAGCATGTGCATGCTATTATCAAAACAAAGTGGATTTTTAAGGGTTTTATTTGATATTTCTCATGTTAGTATAGAATTTCACACTTTCTATCGAACTCCATCATCCATGTCATTGTCAACTGTGTCGTTGAAATGCTTGGTCCTTTCATTGAATCCACTGTTGTAGGTATGTGTTCTTTGTCAGGTCTTAGCAGGCAGCATCAACTACATCACGTGATCAGTCTACGGGCTGTTCTGCAAATAGAAAACACTCTTAGAATGACCATAAACATTGTGAATATATAATTTAAAATTTAACACAGTGGCAGATTAAATGTGTATGGCAAGTAGATATATGTGTATAGCTTGAAAACATATTCCTGTTTTGGCATTATATAAACTTGTTTAGTATTCACAATGTACATTTTTTATCATTTGCGCGTAAAGTCGAATGTTGTTTTTATTATACCACATTTCTTACGTGTCAGGGGTGTTTGCCCCAAACGGCGTTAATCAGGGGTATCATAGCGGTTCTTTCGTGTGTTTTGCCTCAATATATTATGTAATCGCAATTTTGTTTGCACATGCATACTTATAATCATATAAATAATGAAACTAGGCCCATAAACAATCCATAAACCATGAAAATCGGGAGAAATAGGCATTATTACTGATAAAAATATTCACAAATCAGGGTATCTGTAACCAAAACGGCACTTTGCGCGAGTGTTCTGCTTAATTATAGGTGCTTGGAGGGAAAACAACCATGTGTCGCAAACTAGAAACCTGGCCGGGTACTTTGGTCAGCTTGTTTTTATTTCAAACGCCTTACTAAGCAACGAAAAGTCAAGATTTACTTACCGAATCGACGTAAATCGGCCATTGAAATAGTCGGTGTATTCACTTCCGCCCCAATACGTTTCCCCCATTGTAATTTTCAATCTACGGCTGAAAATCTAATAGAACAAGTTAGGCCATTAAATCGTCTATCTCCGCCATCTTGAAATTGTTTGCGGCGAACTATCATAATCGTTCAATAAGTAGTTCGCGTGACGAACTAATTCTCGTGGCGGACGTTTTCGTTAATGAACGTAAGGCAGGTGTTGTATTCATATGCAAACAGCCGAACTGATCCCGACTCTATTGTCCAGATATGAGTATTCAAGTGACACAATGATTATAACGGCAAAATATATTTGTATACCTACAGATTTGTGGAGATCCGGAGTTGGACTGTTGTCCTATCGCTGCACGTTTTCCCGTGGAAAGCAATTACCGGTATATTTGCGAACCCGTGTCATTAATTTGTTACTTTCTTGGACCAGCGCATGAGTTAAACATGTACACCGTATGACTTAAATGTCCACACTAGGACTAAACCGTTTGTCATCTAAAACATTTGTATTCCCCCTCCGAGGCGAATGCGTTATGGTAATGGTAGGAGTCAATTCGTCTGAACTTCTCTGTGCAACTCCTGTGCATTTCTTTGTGTACGGATTTTAAAACTTTCACAGACAGTGGAGGAGCTACATGCAGCGCATATTATCAGGATTTTGTGATTCAATCATTATTTTAGTTATAGCCCTTTATTGATTGTCACTGTGCCAATTAAAATTTTAGAACCAATTGGTTTCCGTTCAGTAACCCAAGAACGACTTGTTTGCCTTAGGGTCTTCAAAGTGTACGTGGGGGTTGTCCAGCAATAGTAGATGACCCCGATTTATTTTGAGGTCAGTAGATTATGGGGCATAGACTTTTCTTACAAACATCTCTTGTTCATTATGTGGTTGGACATCACCATGGCAATTTGCTTTGATCTTTTTTCATCATGCCATCATTTTTTCGTTACCAGATAACACAAAAATTATATTTGGGTAGTCATCTATGCCTTCTTGTTACTAGGATAATCAGTAGGCAGGGGTTTACATGTTTAAAACACCTAGGATTTATTATTTACCTGTAACAGGGTGGGGTATGTTGATAACATCAAGTCGATTATAGAAGAGTACTGTATTTAATAAAATACACAGAAGAACCTAAAACAATACAAAAGGAGAATTTACCAAAAGAACAAATCATGATATTTTTACAGTTCTGAAATATAATTTACAGTTATACATAAGATGATAAAGTTTGAACGGAAAAACAAATCAAGCAACAATTCCACGCGATCGTAAATGAAATCAAATCAATTAATTAATAGATAAATAAACTACCTACCAGGACCAATAGAATATACTTCACTTGTAAAAGTAAAATAATGACTAGGTAGTAGATAAAGAAGAAAGTACAAATAGTGTAAAATGTACAACTGACTCCTCCAATAGTCAGGGAAGGAGTGTCAGTAACAGATGAGAGAAAAGATTAAGGCGGGAAGAATGGACATGCATGGGAACACACACCGGTTCTGATCCTACGCCCATGTCCTGTTAGGTCTGCGACAATCTTTGAAGTATTTTGACATCATTGAAGATGATATAAGGATAATATTCAGTAAGAATTTTAAAGCAATTCGTTGAGTAAAGAAGTTAACTTCCTAAAACATGTTGGTATTCACATCTGACGAACCGATCTTTATAAAAAAATTATTGGGGGGGGGGGAGATATGTTGCCCCCCGGTCCAGACATTGGGGGGCCTCCCCCCTGCTCCCATGCCCATGTCATGTTAGGTCTGCGACAATCTTTGAAGTATTTTGACATCATTGAACATATTTTATAAAGTCTTCATTTTATTGTACACAGTGATGACATATCATTCGCTAAAGCAAACCTGGTTTCAGACGATATATTCTACCGTCCTTTTACAAGTACTGCAGACGTCTGAATTATGGGAGGAGGCAAAAGATATGTTGCCCCCCCCCCTGCTCCCACGCCCATGTCCTGTTAGGTCTGCGACAATCTTTGGAGTATTTTGACATCATTGAAGATGATATAAGGATAATATTTAGTAAGGATTTTAAAGCAATTCGTTGAGTAAAGAAGTTGACTTCCTTAAACATGTTGGTATTCACATCTGACGAACGGATCTTTATAAATACAGATCTGCCGATGATGAGTAATTCAACAAAGCTATGTCTTATTTTAAGATATTTTTTTAAGTGTTTATTTTATTGTACACAGTGATGACATCATTCACTAAAGCAAACCTGGTTTCAGACGATATATTCTACCGTCCTTTTACAAGTGCTGCAGACGTCTGAATTATGGGGGGAAGATATGTTGCCCCCCCCTGTCCAAACATTGGGGGGGGCTGCTCCCACGCCCATGTCCTGTTAGGTCTGCGACAATCTTTGAAGTATTTTGACATCATTGAAGATGATATAAGGATAATATTCAGTAAGAATTTTAAAGCAATTCGTTGAGTAAAGAAGTTAACTTCCTAAAACATGTTGGTATTCACATCTGACGAACCGATCTTTATAAAAAAATTATTGGGGGGGGGGAGATATGTTGCCCCCCCGGTCCAGACATTGGGGGGCCTACCCCTGCTCCCATGCCCATGTCATGTTAGGTCTGCGACAATCTTTGAAGTATTTTGACATCATTGAACATATTTTATAAAGTCTTCATTTTATTGTACACAGTGATGACATATCATTCGCTAAAGCAAACCTGGTTTCAGACGATATATTCTACCGTCCTTTTACAAGTGCTGCAGACGTCTGAATTATGGGAGGAGGCAAAAGATATGTTGCCCCCCCCCCCCCTGCTCCCACGCCCATGTCCTGTTAGGTCTGCGACAATCTTTGAAGTATTTTGACATCATTGAAGATGATATAAGGATAATATTCAGTAAGGATTTTAAAGCAATTCGTTGAGTAAAGGAGTTAACTTCCTAAAACATGTTGGTATTCACATCTGACGAACTGATCTTTATAAAAACATTATTGGGGGGGGGGGGGAGATATGTTGCACCCCGGTCCAGACATTTGGGGGGCCTGATCCCCCCTTGCTCCCACGCCCATGTCCTGTTAGGTCTGCGACAATCTTTGGAGTATTTTGACATCATTGAAGATGATATAAGGATAATATTTAGTAAGGATTTTAAAGCAATTCGTTGAGTAAAGAAGTTGACTTCCTTAAACATGTTGGTATTCACATCTGACGAATGGATCTTTATAAATACAGATCTGCCGATGATGAGTAATTCAACAAAGCTATGTCTTATTTTAAGATATTTTTTAAAGTGTTTATTTTATTGTACACAGTGATGACATATCATTCGCTAAAGCAAACCTGGTTTCAGACGATATATTCTACCGTCCTTTTACAAGTGCTGCAGACGTCTGAATTATGGGGGGAAGATATGTTGCCCCCCTGTCCAAACATTGGGGGGCTGCTCCCACGCCCATGTCCTGTTAGGTCTGCGACAATCTTTGGAGTATTTTGACATCATTGAAGATTTTATAAGGATAATATTCAGTAAGGATTTTAAAGCAATTCGTTGAGTAAAGAAGTTAACGTCCTAAAACATGTTGGTATTCACATCTGACGACCGGATCTTTATAAAAAACAGAGCTGCCGATGATCAGTAATTCAACAAAGCTATGTCTTATTTTAAGATATTTTATAAAGTGTTCATTTTATTGTACACAGTGATGACATATCATTGGCTAAAGCAAACCTGGTTTCTAACGATATATTCTACCGTCCTTTTACAAGTGCTGTAGACGTCTGACTTATGGGGGGGGGGGCAAAAGATATGTTGCCCCCCCCCCTGTCCAAGCATTGGGGGCCTGCGCCCCCCCTGCTCCTACGGCCATGTCCTGTTAGGTCTGCGACAATCTTTGAAGTATTTTGACATCATTGAAGATGATATAAGGATAATATTTAGTAAGGATTTTAAAGCAATTCGTTGAGTAAAGAAATTGACTTCCTAAAACATGTTGGTATTCACATCTTACGACCGGATCTTTATAAAAACAGAGCTGCCGATGATCAGTAATTCAACAAAGGTATGTCTTATTTTAAGATATTTTATAAAGTGTTTATTTTATTGTACACAGTGATGACATATCATGGGCTAAAGCAAACCTGGTTTCAGACGATATATTCTACCGTCCTTTTACAAGTGCTGCAGACGTCTGACTTATTGGGGGGGGGGGAAGATATTATTTTTATGCCCCCGTATCGATAGATCGGGAGGCATATAGTAATGCACCTGTCCGTCCGTCCGTCCGCACACACGAAAGCTACCTTAGGTGGTCGGAGGTGTGGCCTAACACAATAGAAATCTATTCAAATCATTCCGTGACCACTAAATTCTTTTGTCCTTTAAGTGGTTGTTCCTTTGATCTTAAACAATGGAATGACCACCTAAGGTAGCGATCGTGGGGGTGTCCGCCCGTCCGTTCGTCCGTCAGCCCTGGTTAACCCAAATTGACCGTTTCTTCTAGCATTAATATGGATTGCTACAAAGCTTTCAAACTTGCATGGATGTTGTATATGAACACTCTCCACGCGCCTATATCACCTGACTCCATTTTGACCTTCACCTTGACCTAATTTTTGACTTAGACTTATTGAAAGGCCAAATTCTTGGTTAACCCAAATTGACCGTTTCTTCTAGCATTAATACGGCTTGCTACAAAGCTTTCATACCTGCATGGATATTGTATATGACCACTCTCCACACACCTGTATCACCTGACTCCATTTTGACCTTCACCTTGACCTAATTTTGGACTTAGACTTATCTCCCCTTTAGTATTTTCACAATAAAATTTTGTCTGGAGCGTATCTTCAAAACTATTTAACATATTGACTTGAAATATGAAATATAAATAGATGGCAACTTGGAGAAGTGCATTGATAAAGAACCATAACTCTGTCTGTCTTAAATTTTGAATTATCTCCCCTTTCGTGTTTTTTATAGTCAAATTTTGCTCTGAGTATATCTTCAAAACTATTTGACATATTGACTTGAAACTTGGAATATAAAAAGATGGCAACTTGGAGAAGTGCAATGGCCAAGCAATATAACTCTGTCTGTCTTAAACTTTTAATTATCTCCCCTTTAGTATTTTCAGAATAAAATTTTGACCGGAGTGTATCTTCAAAATTGTTTAAGATATTGCCTTAAAACTTGATATATAAATAGATGGTAGCTTGTAGAAGTGCATGGACCAAGAACCATAACTCTGCCTGTCTTACATTTTGAATTATCTCCCCTTCAGTATTTTCATGATTATTGTTTGTCCGGAGCGTATCTTCAAAAGTATTTAAAATATTGACTTCAAACTTGGTATATGAATTGGTGGCAACTTGGAGAAGTGCAGTGACAAAGAACCATAACACCTGTATCACCAGATCACACATGAAGCCAATCAAGGCACTGCTTTCAAATGTGGCATATTCGTTTACCATCATAAGTCCCTTATAGTTCAAAGCCATGTAACACTATCAAACATTTTAACTGAATAGTGGCCCCTGATTGACTTAGCTTTTTATGTACATGGCTTCCACGGGGGCATAAGCGTTTATTGAACGCAGTCTTGTTTTTTAATTCTTTTCATAAAAATATGTCAACATCTAGTGTTTGCAAAAAATACACTCGTGACATACAATGTGCTCTAAACATCCCCAAACCTCCTATATGACTTTGAGATGATGTCAATTATATATAAAGCCTTTGAAATAAAGGTTTTCACATTAAGCTACAATCTCCAAATCGTGCAATTTACATTAAGTGAAAGCACTTAATTTGGTTAAATGTAAGAACTTAAATTGTCTGTGTTTCGGTCCTTTTTTAATACGAAATAAGGTATCTCAGAACGCCTAGAATGCACAAGATCGATTGATTGTACAGGAAAATTTCCAAGGGGAATGCCCCCGGAACCCCTTATACTTGAACTGATTAACATTCTGTTACTACGTAATTACTTAACCAAATTACCGCAGAACAATAAAGTGAAAGTTATTATATAGATATGGGAGGGTTGTGGACGTTTAAGAGTTCAATTTCTGTACGAGTGTATTTTTTGTTGCAAAGAATGTGTGGTGACATATGTTGACATAATGAATAATTTTTGCGAGCAAAATTTTTTTACCCCCGTTGCCAAATGTTTGGTCCCCCAATGTTGAAAACGCTCCTACGCCCATGTATGCAGTTCAGTCATGTTTTTGTCGGCTACCCACACAGTGTTCATGATGCCCTTGTTATAAACAACGCTGACCTTCAGGGAGATGAAATAGTCAAGTGTACTGATGCACATCATGTCTTGTTTACACTCAATTTGAATCTCAAATTACTCAACACAACAATATAATATTGTTTGGCCTGTAGCGTGCACCATAGCTAGGGACCGTTTATTTTGAATACATGTTAATGCTTTCATAGTATTATATGTATTATAGACAATACTTGCAAGTACATATAAAATACAAAATTGCACCAATATAGTTAAATCATAACAAACGTATGGCATTAAGCTTTTGTGTAAAATTACCTACAAAACATAACAAGATATACTTTAGCATTTCTAAAGAAATGTATCTATAAGCCCAGAAATGTTTTAAATAGTTCTCTTCCAACTTATTTGTCACTGTAATAAGTCAGGCCAGGGTAAAAACCAGAGATAAAATCTCATTCTGAGAAATGTAAAAAGCTCTGGAAAACTGCACCCGAGTTATCACATTAAGACTTAAGCTCATTTTGCTGCTGTTGATAAATTTGAATAAATTTTCTGTCACCATCATCTTGAGCTATACACATCAAACAAATGTGTATACACTCGTTAAATGTTATAAGTACACCAACACAGTACATAGCGTTACGTGCAAATAGTCGGTTGGTCGACGTGCAGAATGGTTTTCCAACAATAACTCCAAAACGGGTGGACCTAGGATTCTTAAATTGTAGTTAGAGAGTATTCATCCTCCACAGACGGTCTGACTCAATTTCAAGGTCATTTGAATCAAAGGTCAAACTTACCATGACCTTTGAACACACAATAATCACTGGTCCACACCATAAGAAATATAGGATCTTAGATAATAAAACTTGACAGAGAGGTCGCTAATCATCAGATGTAAGCTCCTACTAATTTTGAGGTCGACATGTCAAAGGTCAAGGTCGTGGTGACCTTACTACACTAGGCTATTAACTGTCATGAGACGGTATGTTTCACAAACCTCTCTTGTACGGTCTGATATCGTCATTCTTCCGGTTTTGTGTTTTCCTGGTGTGGGTATTGATGGACAATGTGTATGTAACATTTTGAGACTTCGTGCGAAAATCATTTGTTTTGCACGTGCATTTTGCATAATTTGAAAATTTACGGATCACTGCTCACAGCGGGCAAATTACACTCACCGAAATATCGGATATTGCTGCTATAATATTCACATGAAGACATCCAAAAAATGAACATGATATCATATAAAATAAAAAAGTTATGCGCATTACATGTTGGTGTACTTTTAACATTTAACAAGTGTAAAGACCTACATGTCAATGACTTTTACACTCAATCCTTACAATGTAAAGAAACATTAATGTTATCGACTTGGTGTGCTCGCTAGAACTGATTTCAATCAGAACCAAACATTCATTTACTACATAACATAACTTCCATTGGCTAATTATCCTACATAACATCTTTTCATTGGACTCTATACCCCATACATGGCTTACTGACCACCAAGCGGTCAAACTGTCCGTGACAATAAGACAATACTTTCTCGCTATACTGCGTAACGCTAGAAAGTATATGTGTTGGGTGACGGAGCATATCCGTTACGAATTTTTTTACCCCCGTTGCCAAATATTTGGCCCCCAATGTTGAAAACGCTCCTACGCCCATGTATGCAGTTCAGTCATGTTTTTGTCGGCTACCCACACAGTGTTCATGATGCCCGTGTTATAAACAACGCTGACCTCCAGGGAGATGAAATAGTCAAGTGTACTGATGCACATCATGTCTTGTTTACACTCAATTTGAATCTCAAATTACTCAACACAACAATATATATTGTTTGGCCTGTAGCGTGCACCATAGCTAGGGACCGTTTATTTTGAATACATGTTAATGCTTTCTATCATAGACAATACTTACAAGTACATAATAAAATACGACAATGCACCAATATAGTTAAATCATAACAAACGTATGGCAGTATGCTTTTGTGTAAAATTACCTACAAAACATGTCATATTCCAAATATACGCGCTGAGCATGGGACATTCGATTTTGTATACCTCACACGTTATATTGCAGCTATTACTTTGGCCCACGAGGTCAATGCGAGGAAGCAGTCACTCCAATAACATTAAGCTTACTGCCAGCACCTTTATGTGTAAAACCCCAGAGGATTGTCAAGCTACGTAACTTTAAATTTCAACTCGTGGTTTTCTGTCTTGTGCGCCACTTTTCCACAAAACTTCGACTTAACTGACGAGCGTAAATTCTTCCCGTGCTGTCGGTTATAATGAAGATTCGCCTATCAGGACCCCGGTATTTCTGTACCGTGTCATCAATCTTTTCAATTTATTTTTTTTGCGATTGAGCGACAGTAATAGCACAACTACAAGGAAGATAACACAACGAAATAATTAAAACCCCAATTACTCAGTTTAAAAGAGCAGGATGATCTAGTTTAAAAATATATGTCAAAACGGTGTCCCCAAGCGACCAAACGTACAATATCTTAGGTCAAGATATATCACTGGATGTGATCACTACCCGCAGAAATTACATGTCGCAGTGAGACATTAGTATTAGTATGTTGTCTTCCCTGTCCGATTTCCTCATTTCCTTTTTTTCTAAATTATGCACCGGACAGTTGCATCCTCGGCCCCATCCCTACCCCACCAGTCCGATTTCCTCATTTCCTTTTTTTCTAAATTATGCACCGGACAGTTGCATCCTCGGCCCCATCCCTACCCCACCAGTCCGATTTCCTCATTTCATTTTTCTAAATTATGCACCGGACAGTTGCATCCTCGGCCCCATCCCTACCCCACCAGTCCGATTTCCTCATTTCATTTTTCTAAATTATGCACCGGACAGTTGCATCCTCGGCCCCATCCCTACCCCACCAGTCCGATTTCCTCATTTCATTTTTCTAAATTATGCACCGGACAGTTGCATCCTCGGCCCCATCCCTACCCCACCAGTCCGATTTCCTCATTTCATTTTTCTAAATTATGCACCGGACAGTTGCATCCTCGGCCCCATCCCTACCCCACCAGTCCGATTTCCTCATTTCATTTTTCTCTGCTATGGAACTGCAAGCTCACTGCGTCCGTGGCGACTAAGCTTAGCCATCCCCATTGACTCCTCTTTCTTGATGTTGATTGGGCCAGTGTCACCTGTCCCGTGAGCAAATCCGTCTGCTCGCTACTCGGGAGCTTGCTCAGCATGACGGCCCCCACCAGACCCCTCGCAGCAACCAGTACCTTGTTGCAGGTATGTTCTCTGATTTGGTCTGCAGTATACATGTTCTGAAATGAGATTCAGTTAATACAGATATTTGTTATAGCTGTTAGCTGGGGTTGTGGTTATAACAAGTTGAAGTTAGCAACACTTGGGGCACCAGAATTTGTCTATATCTAGCGCATCTGAAGCCGTGGTGTTCACGCAAGATCCATGATACCATTCCTCACATCCGTCGCATTGTATCATGAATCTACCTTACCTTGGCTTGCGACACATACAATATGGTGTAGTGTTAGCTGCCTCGGTGTCGCTATCATCATACCACCTCTGCCACCATTATAATGAATATCCCGTGTCGAGGGAATACGTACGTATATAATCAGCTTGTCTGAGTCTTCGTATAAGATGTATATATATGTTTGCTTTAATTTAATCTTCATAAATATAATAATTTGGTATTCCTAGTACAAAAAGTAGAAAATCATCTTATGAAACAATATGTATATATATACAACTGTGGCAAGCAATACGAGAATACGCATGTATTGTTTTCTATTTAGTAGAGTAAACACATGCATATAATGATGTACTATACCCGAATGTAATGTATGTGAATACAATAAAATAAAGTTAAAGCCAGATAATCATTCCCGAATAACCAAAAGCCTCATACAATGAGCATTAATTAGTTTTAATTATTCAAATTCACGTTAAAATCATGTCACTTTAAAGTGGATATTAATAGGCTTGTTTCATACGACTTTAACAAAAGAAGATACTTTTTTATAAATATTGTACTAAAGTATTATTATTTACGGACTTTAATGTAATCTATAGAAACAAAGTATAGGGGATTTATAGATGTTTACTACCTTGCTCCTTGTATTGTGAACTTTTGTTGAATATTGTTTACATTCGTCACTATTGTCATCTATAAAACAAACATTAAACCAATATTTCCATTGTGGCACCTTACAAAACAAAGATGATATTATTTCATTAAATCGCATTGCTTACAAAAGCATCCCTCGTTAATCCACTGATTTATTGCCTCCCCGCACACACCATCAATGGCCATGTATACATCGAGGGTATAGTCAAATACAAAAGAAAGGCAACCGGTTGCAACAAGTCGCTATATTTCATTGTGCTAAATGAGGTAATTGAACATTTTTGTATACAAACATTGTGTAAAAGTACAATTTATAAAAGTTATCCTGATATTAAAGTGCTTTGAATTTGTATTCAGTTTTAACATACAACTTTTTTTATAAAAAAATGCATATTTTGTCTTTATTTATTGAACACGAAATAATAATAATAAAGACTTTATTTAAAGTGTATAGAGCTATATCTTAACTTCGCTTCGCTTCGCTTGGGTAGTTCCCCACTCTATTAATAGTGACAGATATTCAATGTCAAAATAATTACTTGCATTGTTTTTAATATGATACTAGACGTATCTTAATTGCAAATTAAACCTTGGATGGGTTCTGTGTACTTTGATTCAATCGTCTAAAAAAGACGATTCTTATAGTTTTATAGGGTGTTCTAGAACACTTTCGTATGAAAATGGACAGTTTGCATGTCCAATAAATCACAGAGAAAGTTTCTGTTAAAACTGAAGTGAAAAATGATCTAATGGATATGAAAGCATAATTTGTTTTTCAGTTTTTGAAAAAATATCTTCCGAAATAGCTCTATACACTTATTTGACAATACCAATATCAATCTTCCGTAAGATCCTCAACAATGAACATAACAGTTCAAATTAGAGAAAATAACAATGCAAAGTAAAGAATGAATGTTGAAGTGTGCACCAAGCTTTGTTAAGTAGTATATTATGGATACAGCTATCATACGCCCATAAATATCGATTTCGTCTATTTTGTCCATTTGAAATTAACCCCACACAAATTGTGTTGTAATATACTCATGATCTTTATAATCGCCATTTTCTTCCGTTCGTCCATATACACACTGTACAGTGCAGATATAGTCCGAACTTACCGTGAATGCGTGTTATTTGTAATAACTTGGAAATAAAGGCATGCTACATGCAGGAATGGAACGCCGTGGTTTAATAAGCATTGTCATCTCATTAGCTTTATTTTACGCTCGTAAGTAAATTTATTTATTTTCTAAAATATATTGGTTTGCGTCCATTTGATCAACTCTGCCTTTATTTTCCATCGAGAGTACATCGCCTTGGCAAAACGTGCTTAATGGGACATATGCTTCATGGAACGAGTCGTAAGTTCCAAACCTGAGTTATGGCCCTTCCCATGTACTATTACTAACAAGAAAATAAGACATAATAATTATTTAAATGCAGGTATATACCAATAAGAGGTAATTATCTTTATTGTACTGGGTACAGTTATCCCAGATTTGAAGTGGAAACAAATTTTGGTTCAATGTTGAACGTCGTAACGAAAATCGTAATTTCCTACATCATTCCTAGGAGTTTGGGCACTGGAAGTTGGAGGTAGACAAGGATTGCCTACAAAAATCACACGACGATCATTTAAATAATTTGAGATCCAGTTAAAAGGCTTTCTTCAATATAAAGTTGATTAAATTAAAATAAAAGAAACCTTATGCCAAAATGTCACACAATATAACATGTGTGCATTTTCAAATGAAAATATTCGACTATTTGATTAAAGAAGCCAATTAGTTGAAATTCTGTCGAATGTCAAGAATGAAATCCTGCTCGTTTTTCATATTTATTATTTTATTCGATATTAAATAGTTCCTACCATTAATTTTCCTAAATAATGCAAACGAGAAACAGGAAGGTAATAACTAATTACACGAATATTGTTTATCTCTCCGTTAGAAAATTGGTGAACCAAGAGCCGATTTCCATGTTGATGGAAAAAATCTTCACTCCTTCAAAGGTCTATTGAACATCGTACGTACATACTTGTTTCGCATTTTGTCATGGCGTCTTCACGTCGCTTGTACACTGCCCGAGACCGTCATGCTTGATCATAAGCTCATTACATCGGCTATCTGATATATTTAAACGCTCGACAAGATTACTGACCTTGGATTTCAAAGTTTCAAGAACTTTACTTGGTGTTGAAGGGTAGGAAATAAATGCTCCACAAGTTTGTCCTTAACTATGATATGGTGCATATGCAGACACGACATAAAGCATTTGTCCTATCACGTGTTCAATACACAGTTAACAGTATCGTTGAAGACGATTATGTTTATAGTTTCGTTTTAGTCTTTACCGTTGATACATTTACCTGTGATTCAATACACGTTAAATGTAACTCAAAATTTAAAAATAAACCAATCTCTATACAATGAAGCTTTACATGAGCAATTTAATATTAATGCCAGTGAGTGCGAAAGACTCGGTATTCTAAGCAGTATGTTTACCAATACAAATAGTTTGGTATTTATCCGGGTTAGCCTGCGTGTGATTATCTTCAAACCATTTTACCATTACTTCGCTTTCACTTTTAAATATCGGATTAATGTTTTGAAGATTGTTACTCAACGGTTAAAAGAGAGGGTATTGTCGTCTGCACAAATGTATGTTGTGTATTTGCTAATGAAGTAGAAAATTACATTTATGAAAATATAGTAATTAAATAGAGCCTTGGGGATCCTTTGCTAACATCCGTCCATGTGCTCTCCAAAAGCCTTACCTGTTGTTTACGGTCTCAGAGATAATTCAACACCAGGCTCGCTAACTGCATATTCACTACGGTAGTAGGTTTATAGGTTCATGATGTTAATATGCTTTTAAGTAATTCCTCATCATTTGCCGGTTTTAAGGTAGTTAATTTATGTAAGAGATCCTTCACAAAACGGTCACAAGCAGCGTCGTTTTATCCTCATTTACGCTCCTATTTCGCGAGAAGGAATAAGATTACTCGCATGCACTTCTGTGCATATAAGCCATAATCTGCTGTTTCTTGCACGTGATGCCTAGTACCATGTCAATTTGTTATGATTTTTGTTGAATGTCTTCTGTAACAACATGCTCCTTGGTTTAATGTTTCAGGTGTGAATGCTGAAGATGTGTGCTTCTCTGATAGTTCCTCGGTCTATTACTGTGATGATGGATTTAACTGTTGCGATGGCAACGAGAAATGCTGGTAATGTATTTCGGTAGTTTTTCAAGTTTTTGAGGGTCCAATATTTCGCATATGATTAAATGATACTGTAAGGAATTAACGCTTAATTGCGCAAATATAAACACAACAACATTTACTGCGACCTTCCCACTCTTGAAACAATTTTAATCGAGCTCCATGATAAGGATACACAACGCGATTAGTAGAAACCTGACAGGCAGTATGAATTATTTCACAAAACATGTGAATATTCGTTTTTGTCGAGTCCACTTGCGATGAGTGAGACTTAGTTGCCACTTTAAACATGTGCGTGCTTCCGAACGATTTTGTCCGGACCATAGTTTTTTTCTTTAACCCCCATGTTTTTATCTCAAAGAACACAGTTGAAGGTCTAATTGAAGCTTGTCCGGACCATAAAGCTGTCATGCATTGACCAATCGTTCTAATACATGGCATGAATGTTCCCACCCTGTCATCTTCAACCCAAAGGTTCCAAACACAAAGGCCATAGAGATCACAATTGAAGTTTGGGACTATTTAACAACTTTGTGATGCGTTAACCAATCTTGCTTAAAACTGACGCGAATATTAACCTTTATTAATCGGGGCGTCATCAACCCCATGGTCCTTATCAAACGTCAATGCCACAGTTAAAGGTCAAACTGAAGTTTGTACATATCATTTCTTCTTTATGCATGATGGTAAGTAGATGTAACTACCTGACACATTTAATTTAATGCATTTTTTAACGTGTGCCGAGGCACGACATAATTGTCATGAGGGCATGAACTTCTAATACCGGTGTAATCAAAATACACAATTTTTATGACATCTTAGTTTTTAACTAGATTACACCTGTGCTTTGTCCAACGAATGATATACATTTCTCCTTAGTTGTCGATATACTGTATACGAATTGTTGTTCTTACATTTACGGCAGTGCGGAGATGAACGCCTGGGTGATAGTTGGTATAGCCGGTGGTGGTGTGGTCTTCGTTGCTGTGGTGATCACTGTCGTTTGTGTTATACTGAAGAAAACAAACAAACCTAAAGTTAGAGTAATTCAAACTCGACCTGGTAAGTGACGTCACGAATCTAAAAATGGAATTATGTGGAAGGCAAACATTTGTAACAAACTTGCAATTAATTTAGCATGTTTTAAATAAACGAGTCGTACGTCGGCGGAGACGGGATGGTTCGTCGTCATCAAATGTTACCCTAGGTGGTCACTAATGCCAGTCAATAATTTGTCACACGCAGACTCAGATTCTTTGTAACTAGAAAATGAACAATACACTGACATAAAGATTGTATCTTTATAAAGACTTTCAGTCAAGGTGCGAGCAGTGATACCTGTGTCCGAGGTCTTAAAATACTAAGGCCACGCTGGAAACCTCAACACAGATCGTCTTAATATTATGTTCTAACTTGGTACTAACGGTACTATGGACGTATATTATACGACTAGCTTGGTCCAACTGGTTAGGGAGTACTTCATTTTTTTGTCCAAGAATTTCAATGAATTTTTTTAATTTACACATAATTATATTGCAACTAAACTAATCATACCACTGGGTACATTGTCTAATTTTCGAACTGGATACCATTATTGACGGGATAAATTTAAATTGGTACCGGCTATTTTGTTTAATTTGGAAATATTTTCAAAGAAAATAATGACAACACTTTAGGCATACACTGCACTATGGATCACAAGTTGGTAGATAGAAAATCAAATATTAACCTCGTCCAAACTGAAAATCACCCGTCCCAAGTAACGGTTTTTCCAGTTATAAAAATTGACGGTGTTTCCACTGTATAATGTAACTTTCAGGTATGCAAATAAGAACGAACTACATGAACCATCCGGGTGCCGGAATGATGCTACCAGGCCAGGTGATGCCTCCCCCACCAATGTATGATCCTATGGGTGCAGGAGGCTCGTCAGGATATGGATATAACCCCGCCTATGATATGGACGCCGAGTTTGAACGATATGGGGCAATGAAGCGAAACGATAAATTCAATAAAAATGACAAGAAAGGTGCCTCGTTAGGTCCAGATATGACGCCGGCCCCGCGACCCTTAATGATCGGTAGACCGATGAATGGCCCATCCGGTGGCCCTATGTCTATGATGGAACCGCCGCCGTATCGATCACCTACACCCAGTCTGTCGCCAAGTCCTGAACCACCGTTACTGCCAAGTTTTGGAGCACACGGAGACTCTGAAGAGGGAGAGCATCCTAGACCCGCACCACCATAAATCTTTCTGACTACATTCCTTGATGCACAACATCAAAGGGCACCGTGGATATGTTCTAACAGCACAATGTGGTTTATCTAGAATTATGAAATGTATGATAACACGTAAATATAATCAGTGAATAGTATTGTATCATGTGTACACACTCAGTACTCATATTGTCCTTCTTTTGATGAAATAAAATGATATTTTCATTCTCATTTCTTACATACCGTATTTCGTGACGAAGGTACTTTTTAAGTATACATACCGCTGGCTTTGAATGAGAAGCAATACATATGACCTTACATATGACTGATACATATAAAAGCATCATTAAAAGGCGCTTCTTATGAGCATATTTTCATGAAAAACGGAAATTGTCATGTTGATAAAACTGAAGTTAGAACAGCTAGTCCAGCAATAATGTCTCCAAAAATCGAGTAATCATTAATTTTTGGAGAAAGTTGCCAAACTTGGTATATACACTGGGCAAACATATTGGAACATTTTTTTCATGAGACCCATCTCGTATCTGCCATTATGGTTGACATGGCAATCATTTTTAAAGATGGCCGCCAAAAACGAAAAATCGGTGTATATCATATATAACGCATGATAAAAACGTTATTATGAGTAATTGTAAAGTATTTTTGTTAGAAATAACTTAACTAACATCTAACTTATACCTTTAACCGAAAAATGTTTTTGAAATATCCAAAATGGCCGACAAAATGGCCGCCAAATTAGAAATATTCTATATAATAGTCTTTAGGTATACTGATACTATATTTTTAACAGTTCTAGAAAAAAATCCGGTTAAATGTATTCCAGTTTAATTATTGATTAGTGGATAAAGCAGGTATTTTATTCCAGGGACGTAAATTTCAAGATAAATAAGCCTCGATCTGAGAAAAGGGCCCTTAATGACATTGACATGAAATTGAGAAAATTGAGTTTTTAAGTTACGTCACCATTTTCTGCGAATTTTAGAACAGGGCACAAAATGCACATAAATGTTTTATGTTATATCCTGCCACATAATTGTTGCCTTGTAACATACTTAATGGGGAGTTCTATACTAACACTTGAGACCAATATTTTTGGGGTAAATCATGAGAAACTACAAACAAAAGTGAGGATTTTTGGAATTGGCCGACCACAATGTCAATTATAGTAGTATTTTATCGCAAAACCCCTGCAATATAAGTGTAGTATCTTATAGTATTATATATCATACGAAATTATCGGCTACTGATCAAGATATGATATTTTGGGGTAAAATACTGCAAAATGAAAACAAAAATGATGATTTTTGGAATCAGTTTACTGTAATGTCATTTATTATGGTATTTGATTATAAATCAATAGGATGGACACATATTGTCTTCCTGCTTATGATATTACTAATCTGGTGCCTACATGTTATGTATTTATATAGACATTTTAGGGGCAAAAACATTGGAAATATAAACAAAAGTGAGGATTTTAGGAATCAATTGGCCATGATGGCATTTATAATCGTATTATTTATAAAACAACTGCAAATAGTTTGTGGTAACTTAAAGTTTAGTATATTAAATAATATATTATCATTTATGATTACTGAATGCTATTTTGGGGTAAAATCGTACAAAATACAAACTAAAATGGTGATTTTTGGAAAAGGTTTACTACAATGGCACCAATCACATTATTTATAGTTATAAATCACTAAGATAGACGTATATGCAGTTTTTCCTCTTAAGATAATAATAATCACGTTTCAAAATGACTGGCGTCTTGGGATATATTTGGGGTGAAACAGTCCAAAATATAAATAAAAGTGAGGAATTTTTGAATATAATGATCACAATGTCATAACACCACAAACTGTGCTATTGTATAATTAATCACTACGATAGGCACATGTTTTCTTTTCGCATTAGAAATAAATAATCTGTTCTAAAAATTGTTCATATGTTTTTTTTTTGGGGTAAAATATTACTAACTATAAACAGTATCAGAAAACCACACACTTATTAATCATCGTATTCGTCAATAAATCACTGCATTTGGTTGGTAGTAACAATTTGCTTAATACATCAAAACATTTATGTATGAAATAACTTGTGTAAAATGCAATTCTTTGGAATGAAACACAAAAAATATAAATGAAACAACCTACTCCAAGCAATTATGTATCAGGCAAAGATGTGTACCATAAAGAGACCTTATTTACCAAAAGCATTGCTAAGACAGGAATAAAACACAACGTGTCGCCAAGAATTTCTGACGAGGAATCGCTGTGCCCGACCAAACTAGGTATCTTTAGTGTCAGGATAAAAATGATCAGTGAGACCTAGGCATAATGATGAATACCATACAGGCATGGAATCTCTGCATATTGTATTTTGAGTAGATCATATTGTTTGAGATGGCTTTACCTTGTCATATTTTCAAATACTAGTACTCGGTGTGGCCTGGACATTTTCGAAAATATACAGGGCTTCAAGTCTGCTAATCAAATGAGGTTTACACTTCAAGTGGGCCCCATTTCCTTGATTACTGTTACACAATTTGTTAAGTGTTACACTCTAAGGTCACCATCTCATATATTTTTGTTTACGTTGCATTGTTTGAAATATTCGAAAAAAGAAACACTGAAGATCCACAACAAGAAACTATGAAATTCCTTGTAAAATTGAAAATCATGTTTTCATGTCGGCCAAATAATCTGGCGCAAAATACGGTATATATTCTTCAGACAAGCTACATTTACAGCAATTGCCATCATAATATCTCATTCAAAGTAATTTGAAAGTAAACTGATACTCTTGTAAAGTAACTACGACGTTGACCCCTAATACTCCACTTATATACTAGTATGAGCCGTAATCCAGGAAAACCTGCTGACTTGACATCATGTAATTACTGTATAAAACAATGTTTTGAAAAGGCTCTAAAATAAGTGAAAAATGTATATATCTGTTGATTCTACTTTAGGTAATTTATCCATATAGCACTATATCTTAGCTTTAAATTTCCTCATAAATTATGTTGAACCTATATACTTTGTTGCCATGGTTACCAATTTCGGAAAAATTCTTCAATAAAGAAAAACTGAGACTAAGCTGTTTAAAACAACAGTAGCCTTTCTCTAAATGCAACATGTTTCTTTTATGATTTATATCTTAAAAATCAGAACATAATTCTAAAATGTGACACTATTTTGAACATTTTATGTCAAGAATTAATCATATGGTGTAATTATGAAATACTTTTTACAGTCAAATGACGTTCGAATGGCGTTTGCGACGTCAGACAAAAACTCGGAATATGGACTTTACGAAAACAGCTGTAACTTCCTCAAAACTCAAGATATTTACACAATTTCTTTTGAATTATGCTTCATTGACATTAGTCTTTATAATTATAAAACATCATAAAAATATGTTTCTTGTCAAAATAGCAGGTTTTCCTGGAGACTGGCTTATATATATAACATAGTAAACTCAAGGTTTGTCCGTTTATAAAACTGGATCCGGCCATAGCTTAAACAATTTTGAAGCTAGGTTAATGAAACTTGGTATGTGGATACAGATTAAGAAGCAGATTATTCATGTCAATTTGTGTTTTATTCAGACAACAATTGTGGTTGCCATGGTAACAAAAATATAGAAAACCAAACAGGGTGCTTATATATTGCTTGTAATTCGTAATAAATTGTTATTATTAAGCAGAAACTGACTATTTATTTTATCAACGTTGACCTTGACCCCATTTACACCTATTTTGATGGAAAGTATCTACACGAAAGCTATATATAGACCACGTGTCATTCATATATGTCATTCCGGACTAAATATAGTCAGCGGAAACCGATTTTCTATTTTTAGTAACAGTGACCTTGACCCCAAATGTCCCATTTTTTATCCCAATGTGTATCATCCTACGAGCAACGTATATAGCAAGTTTCATCCAAATATCTCATTCTTAACGGAAGTTATTAAGCAAAAACTGATTTTCTATTTTTAGTAACAGTGACCTAGATATTGACCCCACGAATCCAACTTTTTATTTTTGGTGGCATATTGAGTCAAGCTAATTATACACCAAGTTTCATCACGATATGCAATTCTAAACTGAAGTTATTAGGCGAAAACCGCCATTTGATCATTTTGGCGGCCATTTTGAAAACCGTTGCTATGGCAACCAAAGAAAATATTTTAAGTGGGTCTCATGAAAAAAATGTTTCAAATGGACCAAGGAACAGTTGTACCAACTTTGGTAACTTTCTCCAAAAATTAATGTTTATTGGACATTATTGCTGGACTAAGCTTGGTTTACCATAAGTAAAGAGTAATTGTCGGACAGGTTTTTCTTGTTTTCTCGAAATACCGATTCTGTAGTTACGCCCTTCTGATTCTAAACCAGCAATATATAAATACACAAACATCACTATACAGCCACATGTATAGTGTACATTAAAGTCATTGTTTGATTCTATGATGTATATCAATGAAATATCTTTGTTATCTGTAAAATTAACCATCTCCACAGACTGATGACGTGACCATGGCCATGAACTTCTTGTGTTTTACGTTTACGAATAAGTCACACTATGGCTCTATATAATATTCGGATTGGTTTGATTCCTGGTCTGTTTTGTTTATAATGATACAAATCTTACAACGAGTGGACACACTTTATGTTGTTCTTTTTGCTTTCGCTGTAATGGTATTTTGCATACCATCATATACGACTTGAATTGATATTAGGCCAGTTGTCAATCAATTATAAAGGTAAATTATAATCACATGACCTAATGGGTAAACATCAAAACCTTCACCACGCAGCCTTCGACAAACAATCAGGAGGAGTGATCTCTTCCCAATTAGACATTTTCTATCTATTACGAAGTTGATACCGATTACCACAAAATTTATGGAGAACTCCTGGGGGGGGTCTCAATGTAAAAACAGACACAGATAATAAGAAAAGTAGCTGGGTCACAGGAAAGAATCATGTGATCGCTTAAGTACATTACGTATATTTAAATGGCGGCCGGAATCATTGATTCGAACGACACAATACAGGTATGTAAATCGTAACAGGATAAATCAGAAATGCATAATATGCGCAGAGTACTCCGCTTGTCAAATATATCAAATTTTATTGTCGAAGAATATCGTGGCTTTTTTGTTGGAGAAAACAATTATACGAGGGTCATTTAATATATAATGCAAACTAACAAATATTTATAAATTATAAAACACAGACATGATCATTTCTTTCGTGTGGTCAATGACCGACTTTGATCACTTCGACAGGCCTTCTATCCTCGTTGCTAGGCAACTTTGCACATGCACTTCTAACGACTTGGCAACGGTCTATTCCTGTGTATTCATTCCAATTTAAATTAGCAACTCGAATTCTCATGTAATTGTCGTTTTGTTTCCGGGTGATGAGAACTTATCTGCTTCTCATCTGTAGATAAAGGATGAATACAAAGTTTTGTTCTGCCACACCGAAGCGCTAAAGCTAGCCGGTATCGATTTTGATGTGACGTTACGTCTGTTTTGACGTCAAAAGATGGGAGACATTCCGAGCGAAATCCTTGTCAATTCTAATCTGTTCGGCAAATTCAAAGAAAAGAGCGTAAACTACTCTTCGATTACTTGGCTATTTCTTCGCATGTAAATATTGTGTTTGTTTTAAAAAAATATGTCATTTTTTCGGTTATGTATGGCTCCGTTCAGCCGATATTCCGTTCTGTATGGTGCTTTTCTTTAATTGTAATTTCGTAGGTCATATTTTCATTTAATTTCCTCGCCCCTTTCAAATATAGAAGAGAACATTTTGACACCAGTCTCTGGTTAAGCAAGAAACAATCGATGCACTTATGTTTCGGCGACGTTCGATTTTTTGAAAACTTTGTTATTCTTGTGACGTTACCACGTCCACGTTGCGTTAAGTGGTGTCGAAGAAAGGAACGCGCTGATGACGTCATCGACGTTAAGGGCCTTATTTTTTCGGACCAAACTGAAAAGGCCATACATGTTCAGTAGGCAAAATTTCATGGAATTCTCTTGGTGCATTTTAGAGATAATAGGTAGTTTGCATTATTGAATGACCCTCGTATTTAGTTTTTCTTTGGCAGTCAAAGTTAAAATCCAAGTTACAATTCTTGCCTTATTTAACATTGAAACTAAACACGAGTTCTGTTTCAATAAGTTAAACAGAATGGACACCTAAGGTTTTGAACTGACAGCTTAAATTCTCAACCCCTGAACCGAACTTAGAAAAAAAAGAATGTTGATTTCTCGACATTATCAATTTGCAATACTCCTTGGAATTAAAATGTATCACTGAGCACAGCATACATCATCAGTTTATTTCCCCCATTGCCATTTAAATCATCGATGAAACCATGTGCCTGTGACCCAAACATGTTATATTGTGTTCAGGTCATGTGACTTAGAACTCCATAGTAGGACGTACGCATTATTCCCTTGAACCACTCTCTGTGATACAGCGATATAACACGCTCTGTAGCGCAGTGGTTAGCGCGTTTGTTTGTCATAAAATCTGGGTAGCCGGGTTGAAATAAGGGTGGGAGTACTCATATGTATGTCATATTTCAGCAAAAAAGTGTTAAACTAAATTCTATGCTCGGCATCTTAAAAACAACAACTTTATAAATCTATGTCGGTAAATGTTAGAGCAGGTACTAAAATGTTGTCTTGGTAACGCTGTGTATTCAGTATTTCTTCTACTGTGATTGTTTTTGAGTGGAGGGGCATACCATTCTCGATCATCACATATCCTACATACGACAATTATTACAATTATCCTTTTCTGTCGACAAAACATTCCACTATGCTACATAACGACAGCACGTCCACTTTCTTTTATAGTCATCCTTCCTACGGTGTATACCCGTATCGGCACCTTCTCTGTGCAAAAGAATGGTTTTCGAGGATACTATAGTCGACAGGAGAGATTCGAAAATCATTGATTTTGCCAAAAATACAGATTTGTGCTTAAAAAAACAATTGCCCACGGAACAACCAAATGATTAACCACTGTCCGTTTGTTATATTAGTTGCTACAAGTTCAGACTAAGATGGAATGTTGGCTGGGGGTACTTGTTCGAATGAACACGAGTGTCCTAATTTTGTCACTTAAGTGCGAAATTTCGTCAATATAGGAAACAGCTCTCACCTCAGATGGAAAGTCCTTGAACCAATCTTGCCTCTAAATCCTTTTAACATTGCAACTTTTATCAAATTACACAAACTACAGCTTACTTTCGGTTTGTTTGTGCCATTGGCACCCTTTCTGGTCTGGCACCGCTACAGTTATTGTGAGTTATTTTCCCAGACACCTGCAACGCACCGAGAAGGGTGCCGGTTCCACAACGACACCGAAAGTAGGCTGATTTTACGTTACTTGATTAAAGTAACCATATTGTAAGTATTTAGAAGCCAGATTGGTTCAAGGTATTTCCATCTGAGTTGCGAGATATTTCCTATATTGACGAAAAATCGCATTTAAGTGTCATAAATATGACTGCGTGTACATTCGAACAAGTACCCTTGTCAACATTCCATCTTAGTCTGAACTTGTGGCAATTGATACAACATATTGAATAACATAAATGCAGTGATTAATCATTTGGTTGTTCCGTGGGCTATCGTTTTTAAGCACAAATCTGAATTTTTGACCAAATAAATGATTTTCTTCCCTCTCTTTCCCCAAACTTCATTGTTTTGTACATAGAGGGCGCCGGTGCCAGCACAAAGAGGGTGCCGATACAGCGTTTTGTACATAGAGGGTGCCGGTGCCAGCTCAAAGAGGGTGCCGATACAGCGTTTTGTACAGAGAGGGTGCCGATACGGGTATACACCGTGCTTCCCATACTGTACAATCTAGGGATAGCAACGAGTACTAAAATCGGTACTCGAGTACTATTCATCCGATCGAGTACTCGGAAAAGAATAAATGTGCATGATATTTGGGTAATTGAAATGTTGTACTGCAAACGTGCGTGTTCAACATCAAATAGAACAGTGTGTTTGTCTGTTCGTTCTGTTCAGTTGTTGATCAAATTTAGGTCGGTAGAAGAATGATGAAACAAGATAAACACTAATAACAACTAAGAAAAAAACCCCCAACAATACAGTGTAAAATCAACAAAACTTTTAATCAATAACGTTAGAAAATCAAATACAATGTAATAGCAAATAAAAAAAACTAAGGGGTATACTCTTATCAACTATTATCGTTTCTGCACACAAGCTACCTACAAGGATAGGTGTATTTCCTACAGTACAGAGACAAGTGAGATGGCATATTAATTGTTGGTCTTTAACGGTCGCTATGAAGTATGTTGAAAGCGAAGAAGTATTTTTTTTACCTTGAACGATCCTTTTTAGATCTTACATGATAGTCTTCATTTGCGTTAAAAATAAATGAGCAAATAAACATAGTGTAGCACTGTATTTCAATTACTGCTACATTAATTCGATTAGTGTTGCATCTTTATTGAGCCGAGCCGAGTATATTTGAATCGTGATCATGTTATGGAACTGTTTTTTTGTATCCTGTCTATTTATGTATATTTTTGACAGCGCGTATGAATACATCAAAATAGTGATTAGCCGCCTCATTTGCCTAGTTATTATATTACCGAGTAGTGTCATATCATTATTTTTAAATGGGCTTTATTAAACTCTCGCACCGTGGTTTATGCGATAAGTATATATAAAATGTATACTTAGATATGTATGTAATAAATCAGTGTCCGTAAACCTGATTAACAACACATTCGGTTCGTTTATTTATTTCTAAGCTTTACACAAGTTCCAGTAATAAAGTACAGTCATTAGTCCAATCATATATTTATTGTTATATTTTCAACATGCTGACTGGACTAAAGTCTAGCTAGATGATATTGCTTGTAAAAATAAGATCTTCGTTCGAAGTTCTCAGACTCTAGCCCGTGCCGGGACAAATCAACACTCGTATGAGTAAGCACATGACTATTAGTTAGATTTATCTCAAGCAAAATACCAAATATATTAAATCATAAGATCATACGTGTTAGTCACGAGACACTGACTATATGTTAATATCTGGTTAGTCAGGTATGTACACAATCTCATTAAAACTAGATTCAAACATTTTCTTCATTCCGTTATGCTGTTAGTCAGATCTGACTACTCCGCGTAAGAGGTCACGTTCAAATGACCTCTCTAGTGCGTGTTTTATTGAATGGATAACAACTTGGGCAAGTAAAAACTGTCGTTTGTGATACAATGTCTTAGGCCTGTGCTTATATCTACAACATACCCCGCTGGAGAGTACAACGACACCAAGTTCATTTATCTAACATTTTACAAAACCAATAGCCTATACCTAAACAACTCAACAATTAATATAAGAAACGTATTAACATTGTAGCATTAAGAAGCACATGGTTACATCTGCCCCCACTCTAATTTTAAAAGTTTTTTTTTAAATTGAACTGATTTTTGTTCACTCCTAATAAATACATTGATGAATAACAATATAATTCCGAAGAAACATACTTAAATAAATAGAGGATCTTACATGAGTGACTTTTCATATTGAATTTATTAAACGAGTTGGATAAAAGTGATACAATACGAGGCTCTGCCGAGTATGTTACTACTTTTATCCAACGAGTTTAATAAATTTAATATGGAAAGACACGAATGTAAGATTCTTTTTATCACATAAACAAAATAAGCCATATAAATTAAAAAACTGAAATAAGTAGACCCGCTTCCATTTAAGAGAGAATAAAATTGAGGTGAGTAATGCTGTTAATAATATATGAGCATCTAAACATAGTGCAACACAGTGACTGTATTTCAATTACATTTAATTCAATGTTGAAAACGACGATAAGCCGAGACGGGTATATTTGAACGGTAATAATGTCACGGACCTTTTAAGTAGGCCCCATCCAGTCTGGAAATAAGTTTGGTAGGGGAACATACTCGTACTAAAAAATGGGAAACGTCACGTACATTGTGACGTCATGTTTATGTTTTGACGTCATCACTACTTCGAATTTCCGGAAAGAGATTGATGAATTTTAAAGAATGCGATTTTGAAACTATAAATGCATTAAATTTTGCAGGAAGTGTTAGCCTATGCTATGTTCAATAAATAAATGTAGGTTTGTGTTTATTCATTATATTTGAATTGAATTGCCTTTGTAAATTCTCGTTGAGATTTTCAGATTCGCATTGTCTGTCGATCTGACCTCTACCGCTGACGATTTTTTTTGACAGCGCGTATGAATACATAAAAATAGTGATTAGCCCCCCTCATTTGCATAGTTACAATTAATTATTCAGTAGTGTAATATCGTTTTTATGTAATGGGCTTTATTACACTCCCACACCGTGATTTATGTGATAGATATATATAGATGAATATTAACCATAATCAACATGATAACAACATGGACAAGTCTCAATGATATAATGATATCATATTAAATTAAACACATCTATGAAAACAGCACTCAAACACAATAAAAAATATGTACAATTACAGGGTGGTCATTAATATATGGTAACATAAATAACTCGAATAACTTTGTTATATTTAATGATATAGAGAAGTGGTTTTACCCATATTTCAAAGATAATGTACCCAAGTTTTATTAGATGTGCATAATGAGTGACAGTCAACTTAATGTCAATAACTTCATCGATAAAGCCGTGCATTTTCCGTGATTCCAGGAAATTTTGCAAAAAAATCATTTCGCTGATGACCACATTTAAATTTGCCTCCATCACTCGCCGGACATAAACTCTTTGTATTTCTGATCATAGGAATACAAAACTAGTATAGTGAATCGATTTGAAAACTACAATACAGTGTGAAATTGGAAGAATCAATGTGGAAATGCAAAGAAATATTGGTAATCTACAACGTTATTTGCTGCTGATTTTGGCAGTTTTGCAGAAATAAGGAAAACGCTTCAAACATCTGCTGAGAAAAAAGTATTAAACGTTTGAAAATTATTTATGTCCTGAATAAAAGTTACATGCATATGTTAATCAGTGGTGTATAACACCACCTATCATTTTAAAACTGCCACAATTATTACAGTTATTTATGTTACCATATATAAATGATCACCCTGTAAAAAATCAGCTGAATATTAAAATCTCCTAAATGTTTTATTTTATAATTGATCATTAATTTAATGTTTTCAATATTCTAAATTAACATCAATGTAATGTTTCATAAAATTTAAATTACCATATAAAATTTGTCTATAAATTATGTTTTGTTTAATGATATTTGTTTTGTTTCTATCTTTATTTACATAAGGTGTAAGTTCAAAAGAATATTGACCACAAATGCTACATTTATTATTTTATATATTTGTACTGTTGGAACAAAATATTCATTTACCATTATATACATAGGTTTATATTACATGATACATTGTGTAGGTGTAATATAAATATAAATAAAATAAAATTGAAATTATAGAAACAATTAGCATACATGTTACCCCTTCCCAAGCGCTACAATCATTTTGTCAATTCATGGGTAATATACCTACGTAGGTGAATATTACATTATCTGATGTGTATACTATTATTTGTTTTCACTAGAGGAAGGTTGTATATTTCAGAAACAAAACACGCTTCAAATATTGAGGAAATTAAAGTGATCTTTAAATAGATATTTGATTTACCGAATGAATCACAATACTGCAATAGTAATTTAATTAGAGAACAATGTCTTCTCAGTAACACATTTCCATTGCAAATTACTTTGTATCACGTGTTTTCGTAACGAAAGTGTAATAAAGCAAATAAATACAAGTGATAATGCAATAGTGGAATACGTTTTCAACATGGCTTCTGGTTTCTTTGTCTGGGCATTCCTCAATGTAGTTGTGTTGTGGGGTTATTGATTTCTGTGCTCGGCTGGTTAGGTTGAATGCTGCCTTCTGATTTCCTCATATCTTATTTTCAATGTGGTTTCCACGTGGCGTCATGTAAATGTTAGTAAAGCTACTAACAATACTTTCTCTTTAAAGAACTGTTTCAGAGATAAAACTATACTAGTATATAAATAGTTTAAATGAATATGCACATAGCATTGGCGATCATTCAATTCGTGTTTGTGCTCTTGTAGCGTTAGTGAATACAGAAATCGCATCATTTTTGCAGTCATTCAGTATCTTTTCCAGTAAACATCCAGTGGTTCTGTATGACATACCCGAGGCAATAACAATACCTATAACAGGTATAAAGCGCGCAGCCTCTTCTGTTGCCATTTCAATCGCGATACTTTTTACTAGATAGTTTATGCCCTGTGATTTTATCAGGCTAAAATTTAATTTAAGGCCAGCTTGTTTTCTAAAAACATCTACTGGAAGATTAACCATAGCGGCATATCTCTTAATGTCATCATCTGTTAGCTCAAACTGCCTCTGGTACTCATCAAGTTTTTTTTGGACTAAAAGCATATCCATACAAAATGAAAACCCCGGGATTAAAACCACACCACCGACCGCTGACAGTGCTGCACTCTTCCATATTTCGTTCTTCAGACACTCGGCCTTTTGTTCTATCATTTCGACGGATAGAGATATGAAACCAAGTGTTAACGAACGCCGCTGCTCGTGTGGGGCATCACGCAGGAGTGTTGAGACAAGCGATTGGAAGTCGTACTCTGTTGGGTGGACACTGCTAATCAAAAACACATCGAGTTCTCTTGGAATGTTTTGGTGACAGTCATCTCTTATTTCCTGCAGCAGTTCTTCCAAATTAAATGAATTCCCCCTTTCAATGCTCGTATTTGTAACATCAATGTCGATCTTTGTGCGCACAAAGTAGCAGTTCATTTCACGCTTCTTTATTTCTTCCAATAGCCAATGGTCATCATCTGTAAATCGTGTAGCGGAGCATATAAGGAAGAAATCATACCTGTCAAAATCGATTTTGGTAGCGTAATTTTCTCTCGTAAACTTTTTCGTGCCAACGCCAGGAACGTCCCAGAGGACAATATTCTCATAAAGTGGGTGATAATACGGTGTACATTTCATGGTTGTTTCTATAACACCCGTCTCTGCATATCCTTCGTCCCCGTAAGAAAGATTTCGCAACGTGTTGATCAATTTTGATTTTCCTTGTCCACTGCTGCCTATTACAGCTATTGCCAATGGCTGAACCGCCATTTTATCAGCTTCCTCGAGTATATCTTTTAGCTTCTCTTTGCCTTTGGTTTTCATTGCCTGCCTAACGTACTCTATCCCTACAATAGAATGATTATAATAATAATAATTATCAAGTTGATCATTATTCCTCTGAAATGTACGCGTTATAATTGATTGTCTGATATACTTCAAAGTATTCTACTATGCAATTTATTTAGAAACGAGGCACGGCTTGTATAATAGAAGGCTGTTTATTGTTGATTAAGGCTTCGTAGCGCTGTTCTCAAATAGGTGTACTATTTGTATTCAATATTTAAAAGGCTTCTATAAATAAAATACAAGTATGTATGGCAGATTCATTATGCAAAAGCTTTAGGATTAACGATTGAAAATTGTTGCTACTTTAAAGAATTATCGCAATTAAAAATAATTTCTATAAAACCATGTTAAACATTGATTTCGTATAAGCTATTCACTCAGAAGCAAATACTTTTGTTGAAGAAAATCATGACAGGCAATTATTATTACTTCTTGTTAGCAGAAAATACTTATATAATGTTCATTAAGTTAACAAATAATAACAAAAGTAAGCAAAATATACATGCTAAATATATTGCCTCTATTTAAAGTCTTGACTATTTGAACACTTACTGACCACGTTCTTTATATGGTGGCATAATATATTCAAGGAACTTAGGCAAGAGCATATTACAATGCATCAATGAGATCATGACATCAATACTTGTTTTACATAAACTTCCTCATTCAAAACAAAATTCTCGCATCTGGTACAGGACAGCCAAAATATGATGGCACAATAACATTGTTTATTAACCAAGGGCTGGATATGTCCACATAGCAAAGCTGGTATGTTAAATTCATTATCATATAAACGAATTTCAGTTAAATAAACAACTAATTTCTGATAATCGATATTGACCAAGACTACAAACGATACCCTTTTTTAGAAACCGTTGGTAAAGTAGCACGTGTAAATATTGTGGTGTCATCCTATCTTGGTAGCACTAAAATGTGGTATGTATTGACCTAAACTTTAATCATATAAGCGTGGCATTTGTAATGCATGCGTGTCTTGCCTCTGCACTCAACAAATATAAAATAAACTTTTATTTTTGCTGTCGGATCAGTAAACGCTTTGATTTATTAACAATTCAATTATGGGAACTACGTTTCTATACATCATAAAACAGTATCCATTACCTGATGTTAAGTTTTCTACTGGAGTTGACCATGTCCATTCTGTCTTCGCTTGTGCTAAAATAATAACACTTTAAGATATGACGAAATGTAGTAAAGTATGTCTTCATCCGCATTGGTTGCCAGCATACTTGTTTTGTGCTTAACATCTATGTCTCAACAGTCATATGAAAAAACAATCATCATAAACAATATGACCAATATAACTATACAATGTTCAATGAGTATTAGAAATATAAACCAATTATCTACATGTATGTTTAAAATACAACAAAAATGCCGAATAATTGAAATTGGGAGGGAGTTAATAAGGTTTATGACATTAGTTGAGTGTTGATTTAGACTTGATAACGATAGATAGATAAAAAATCTTTATCTTTTAGATTTGTGCTATTTGCACATCACCACTTCATATTCATACAATTTAGATAAACATTGATATACACGCGGGTTTGACCTTGCGATTTAAGGATTCATACGCCTGCGTACTCTAACATTCGTAATGGTTAACTATAATCTTCACCACTGGTATTGCATACGATGGTGTTATACATTTACCTATTGTAGCCAGTCAGATCGGGGAAAATTGTGGGTTTGATGACAAAAGCATTGAATTTTGCATGATGGTACATGTAGTGGAATGCATTTTAGTCAATATTAGATATGGACCCAGTTTAAAAAAAATCCAATTTGACCACCATTTTACGAATGGCCGTCATTGAAAAAGATACAATATAGTGTACCTTGAAAATATGATTAGCAATGACATCACAATGAAAACAGGGCTAGCATTTGCTTCACAGCAATCAAAAATTAGTCATGAACATTTTAATATCAATCTGGTAAGTACTTTTGATTGCTTTTAAGCATATGATAATCATGTTTTCATTGCGCTGTCATTGCAAATCACATTTTCAAGGTACAATATATTGAAATTTTCGCATTTGCTGTCATATAGGATTTTTTAAAAAGTGGGTATTATATTGACTTAAATACATTGAACTACAATCATGCAAACATTGCAAAGTTTCATGCTTGTTCCAACAAACCAACAATTCTGCTAAAATATGCACCAAATTGCTAGATATTATATACATTTTAATTGTAAATACAAAGCAACTTACGAAACTGAATACTGGCCGTGCGTATCAAACGGTAACCGATGTGTCTTTAAGTAAGACATATTACCCACAGCAAACGATTGTACCAGATCTCGTGCTTTGTCATTATTTGTAACAAATGGTCAAATACTTGAACCTCGATAGAAGTTTTGATAGTTTTGAAACAGACACTGTTATCAAACCAGTTTAACGTTTAATCCTCCGGTAGTAGAACACACTAAGATCGATAATTGTACTGTATGAAAACACTTGTTATTCAATGATAGTCAATTGATATATATTTGCCGGCTAACAAAAATATAAGAATGGTTGAAATGAGAGAAACACGTTTAGATTTAAATATGGGAAATATTGAAATATTAAATATGTACATTGTGATCGTGTGTATAATAACACACCAATGAATCAAAATTACACAAATGATAAACATAAGATCTTACCACGAGCTTCACGAATTTCATTATTGTTAACTATTTGAAACCCGTATTCGTCTACTTCTTCGCTTCCATATTCTAATTCATGTATCTCTTCAGTTTCCTTTTGATGTTTAGTTTCTTCTTTATCTGAATATAACATCATTATAACGCATACATTGCCATTAATGTTCACTTAAGGACATTCGTTCCATTTCAGTTGGTCGGAAGTTTAAAACTCGAGGTCCCTTAGACGTATCTCAAGCATCTAACTACCATGATCAAAACGTATGCAAAAGTTTAAAATTGATGTTGTAGTACATTTTCATGTCTTAAAATCGCGATTATTCTGAATGTTTAATACTAATTTACAGTATTGATAAAAATATTGAAGAAACTACTGATGAGGCCTTATGAATGATTTATTCTAAATGGTTTTAAACACCAAATCTCACGAGTTGGTTACAACGTTTGTAAAACGTAGTACTATGCGCTCGATCATTTCAAAACTAGTTATATTTTATAACCGCACCCCTATCTAAAAGAAGGTTTGTTTGTGTTTATTTCTAAAGGGTATTGACAAGCAAATGCAGGAGAAACAACCCTTAAACTGGTAACATATTTGATTATTAACATTTATTAAATGCGTATTATCGCGAAATCTATACACAACGGATGCAAAACGTTGATTCGTTTTGTAACCTCCCCTGATTTCAGCATTTCTGAAATTACAATAATTGTAATGTAAATTACATAAATTACAATAAGTTCAATTAAAAAAATCTAACCGAGCAATCGTCATGAAATTTGCTATGCAACTTCTATGATTGTTACTGTACGTGTTGCATATACGAAAACCATATGTTTTTTCATGTAAAACATATTTTTTAAAAATACATATTTTTAAATATTATTAAAAAAATACAAATAACTTACGAAGTATATAATAAACTTTACTGATTGATTCCTTACATGTGTAATTTCATGTATGCCAAGTTTTATGCTTTTTGAACCAAAACTTTTTCGGTAAAATACATTTTTCAGTTTTTAGGGGTAAACCCCTAAATCTAAGAATATCTTAAAAACTAGCCGAGCAAAATTGTTGGGAATTTTCTAAATGATTGGCATTGATCTGATCTTCATAAAAATAACAGGTTTTATATACCTTGTACAGAAAATATCAAAAGGAACGAATGTCCTTAATAAATGCATTGATTTAATGCCAAAACGTGTTGCAATATCAATATAATAAAATGTCATTCATGAAGAACTATTGTATGTAGCAAGAGGAAATCACATCTCATCTTATCCATCCTGACAGTTACACAGTAAACATGCTGATTGTCAACTGCTGAACTTTAAGTCATGACATACATGTATGTGTGCTCAATATATCAATGGAAAGAACGTAAAATACTCTCTCGTCTTGAATAATCTGTCCGAGTCCAGTGACAATACACGGTCAAGATGGATTGGGATTAAGCTAAAAACAGAAGGTGCAGGAGTCTAGGCAGAGTTTGTCTAACAGCCCACCTGTGTGTATTTCTGTCAGGGTTGTTTCCCTTAGCATTTTACCTAATCCTACCTAATCATCCACAAGACAGTGAAAATATGAACCCATAATTGGGGACTATAGAATAATAAGAAGTAAGGAAAATATTAATAGGTCAATTTTAGTTTATGGTTGATTCAAAATTTGTGACAAATATTTTGTTTATGATCAGCAGTATAATTATGTATTGAACGTCAAATGAAAACCATTTCTGTGTTAAGGCTATTTCGACGACCGCTCATAATTTATGTTCGTTGAAATAAGCGTTTTAATTTATCTTCTTTGTTATTTATTGTGTCACAGTATTGTATAACAACATTTAAATTTCATATTTTATGAAATGGACAGGTAGCTCTAGGTCTTCGAAAATGAAGCATGCATAACTTCTATGACACAAGCATTAAGTATGGAAATTACCTGTTACTGTTAAGAGTGTATAGTTAATACAAATACCTTTATCTATTCTGATCTTGATTGTAGTATTATTTTCAAATAATTCCAAACAAGACAGGTCCAGTTCCGCATTGTTCTCATCCAACTCAAGTATAAGTTTCGCTTCATTGTCATAACCAAATTTTTCTCTGCCTGAATAAGAAACAATTAATGACACACCATTAATATTTACGTGTTCGTTTTCAGCAGACGTACGCTGTTTTCACATGATGTTGGAAGGTGGGTTTGTGTTTTCTAGGTTGATTCGTTCGTAATATTTCAGCAGCTTCATTTCTGGCTATGCAAAAATATGTGAAGGCATCAACTGACGTATTACATTGTTGTTTTCAGACAGTTTTCTCAATTATTGACTTAATGTGTTGGTATTTATTAAATGCGAGCGCCTGAAGTGTTGACGTTACATTATCGAGACATTGGCTATGCATGACACAAATTTATATCTTATTCTTTCACACAGACATTTCACTCCCTAAATTGTACATTGGGAGAGACGACGTAAAGCTGAAACTGCATGGACAGGTGAAATGTACTACTTTCTGAATTTAGCAGATCTATCCGTGAAAGTTTGTATCGAAAAGAGAGAGATAGCTGGATATCGTTCATTGGTTCACTCTAGTTAAAAATATTTCAGAAGTTTGGTGTTTCCAGGTACTTCATCTCCTGTCTGATGACAAGCTCTTATATCCGTTCTTTATGCTTTATGTGCAACTAATGCAATTTGTGATTTTCTAAAGGAATTCAGCATAAACTAGTATTATGTTTAACTGTGTAGTAAAGAACATCACCATCGGCTACATACGTACATCTGTCTTCAAAGTCTGAATCTTGTTCAAACTTAATGATGCATTTGCGACCACTCTGTGTGTCTATTACTTGAAAGAAACGTCTTGTATCTTCAGTCTTTGTCCGTCTGAATATAATATAAAATAGATATGAGCTGTTTTCCAGGAAAACCTGCTATTTAGACATCATTTTATTACTGTATAAAACCTAGTTTTAACTGCAAAATAAGAAAATTTTGCGCATGTCAAAAATTGATCAAATTGTGTAATGATGAAATGTAACGGTAACGTCAAAAACAGCTGTTACTTCTTCAAAACTAATATTTAAGTCTAAATACGTCACTTTATCGAAATTGTCGTCGTTTATGTTATTGACATTTTAACCTAACACTCGTCCCAAAATATTCCATTAGAAAGCTAGGGATCGACACTCAATATAGTTTATGCTCATAATAGAGGGAAGTACGAAAGTGTGCCAGTATAAATGCAACATATATTTAAAAAGTCTGATTTGAACATAAACTCGTACTTGTTCTTTGTTCGTATTCCAATATACACTAGTATTGGAGTACCAGCCAAAAGCAGATACTTGATGTAATCCAAGGCGGAGAACTCACGAATTGTTAAGTAGATATAGTAGAATATTGTTGTGATGAGAACCAACCCTAGAATAAAACGTACCGTGTTACATTGAGAATGTTTCGAAAGACATTTAGAACTTGTTCGTTCTTATATGGACATGTGTACGACAGGTATCACACTCTCACAAATTTCCACTGTGTTAAATAGGTGGTACAGTGGTCGAATGGGTATGGTTTATATACACAAGGCATCTTAGAGAGCCAATATGTCATATAGGGACAATAACGGACGACTAAGTAATTTGCGATTGTAATAATAATAGTGTAGTCATGTTTTAATCGAAATAAAACATTCAAACATTCAGATAAACTACAAAAACTGACATTTATACGAAATAAAGTGTATCACAATGATTTATCTTGAATTTTGCCTGTATATCCTATGTCAAGGTAGATTATTATACAGTTTACAGTTTTCTCACCTACACTCGTTACCACAATTATGACACCTCTCCCCATTGTCTTGTTAGGTGTAGTCAAATATGATAAGTGACTCTTCTGGTGTCGTTGCTGACAGTTGTCCTGTAATTATAAAATGATAATTAGTATACATCGACACACAACTGAAGGACTTCCAATGATGAAGTAATCTACGTCAGATGGTCGACCCAATAGGAAATGCGTTTACAAGTTGAGTTGTTCTTACTTAGTCCATTGTACACATACAAATAACCACAACTACTGTAAATGACTTAGAAATTGGTGTGTTTTATAGCTAGTGTATATAAAAATTGTTTACTGCTTCAAATGTTATATAACACATGCGAACAATAAAATATTCTTAAGAGTAATTTACGTTACAAATTATTTGGTAACGAAATAGCAATCGGTATGCGTATGTCGACGTCTCTTCTGCATACGAAACCGATACGTTCAAAATAAACGTTTCAAACGTCAAAGAAAGCTACTTGAAAGGTACAATACACTTAGCGGCACTTCTAACGCTACCGTTGATATATTTCTGATTTCTTTAAAACTCCTTAATAGATTGGTATGAAATATGGCACACGTATTCATCAATATTGGATTCAAGTTCAGGCGAATTTTCCGCTCGATATGACAATATACCATTCCATGACCCGTCTTCAACTGGCTGGATACTTATATTGAAAGTCGCAATTTATCAAGCAATAACGGTCATCTGATTGTTATGTATGCCTGAACATGTTCCTTTTTCGTGTAATGGTTGTGCATATCAACATTATATTCGCTCATGCTTTTTAATAGATATTAACAATATTTACCAAAATGCTAGTAAACGAAAATTGTTGGTTTTGCTGCAAAATATAGTGTTTTCCGTACCCATAGCCTGTCTGTTGAGAAAATACGATTCCTGCGAGTAACGCGGGTTGCGCTCAACTTGAAACTTAAATTTAGGGTGATCAATTATTATATCATACTGAATAAATGCAACTCTACTGCTTGCTATTAACATTCATTATTCAGAAGAAATGTGAATTTTACAATTCAAGTAGCCTTATTTGAGGTTAAACGCTTATTTTAAACGCATCGGTTTTATATTCAGATTATGAGCTGGTTTTGAGGCGGTCTAAGCTTACCAACGGCTATTTCGTTACCTAGGAAATTGTAACATAGATGAATTTTATGAATATTTTCCTTGTGTACACTTTTTACAAATCACTTGAAGCTGTAAAGAAATAAAATATTAAAAATACTCAATTGGCCCCTAATAAACACGCTGTTTAATTTTGTGACTTTGTAATTCCGGGTGACGTAAATTACGCTTTTACCACGAATTTTTATACACACCAATTCCTGATTTAACAAGTGCAGCAATAGACACATGCATTGAACTAAAACTTGTGAAAATTTGATAAAGTTATCTCAAAAGGTTTTCGAGATATCAAGAATAATCAAGTGGCAGCGTTAGAAGTGCCGCCAAGTATACACATACTGTCTAAGCAACAAAAATAATGATATTTTGCAATGTGACAAAGACACATGTTGACCATACAATCCCAAATTGTCTCACGATTTCATATTAAGGTGGCTTTTTCTATTGTATAAATGGAAAACCAAGAAGAGCTGACAAGGGCTTTGACGTTGGAAAACCGTCAAACTAACTAACACATTAACCCCGAACTACACGCTACCAATTGAATACGAAAAATTACTGTATGCAACATTTGCAAACATCTTTTTTTTCAATTTATGACATAGTTTACATATCACCACAGTTGTGTTAAGATTATAGTATTACCGTACGAGAATCGTCAGTCAAATTTAATGCCAGTAAATCATTGTAACGTAATCAGTTTTTGTCTTTGGTAGGACAATTAAGACTTAAAACAGTAGAATTAATAACCACTGCCTGCTAAGAACGTAGCATTTTTTTATACCATATTTATATAGCCCTTTTTTCATGTATACACACGTTCAAAAGTGCTGTACAGTCCTGACTAATACATGGTTAAAACAATATATAATGTACATAAAATATACAATTTTTTTCTCAAAGCTATTTAATCTCCCATCAGTATCATATTGCCGAAACGAAATGCAAGATAAAACTTAGGAGACATGGTATATAGAAATACTTTGCTACAATAAAATAGTGGTGTACAACGATAAGATTATCTGTAGGACAAGAATGTGTTACAAAGGACGAAGAAATAACACAAGTTCTTCAAGACCTCACCACACTTTGAAACGGGCTCTACTTAACCCAGTAGACGGGCGTCTACTTAATCATGAACTTCAGCATAAATAAGCTAGAGTAAATTAGTGCGTTTTCTGGGCTTTCTTGAAGGACGGTAGTGTTTTACTGACTCTGAGCGCTGTTGGCAGTGCATTCCAGAGTTTCGGTGCACCAGCTGTGAAACATCGGTCACCGTAAGTCACAGTCCTCGTCCTTGGCACAACTACATGTAGAAGAACAGAATCATTTCGGGACCTTAGCTGTCTTTGTGGAGTATATACTTCCAACATACTTCTGATGTAGCCAGACGATTTTCCATGTAGTGCTTTGAAAACATGAGTCAAGACCTTGTACTCTACCCTGTATTGTACAGGTGATGTGATTGATTGTAACGCGGTGTCCGAGTGATGAGGCGGGCAGCTGTATTTTGAATAATTTGTAGTTTATTCAGAATGATTTTCGGGGTGCCACATAATAATGAATTGCAGTAATCCAGTCTCGATGTTACTAAATAATTAATCAGGGATTTTGTTGCATCAACAGTCAAGTATTGTCTGATTTGACCTATTTGTCGGATCTGCATGAAACACGACCTTGAGACAGAGTTTACATGTTTATCCATGTCCAAATATGAATCTAACATGTCAAGCATGTCACTGGGTAAGATGAATAGTATGAACGCTTCCAGACTGCCAGTGGTTCTGCTGCAGATGATCACATGACGACCAGCTGTGAATGAGACGCCAGACCTTGCATCTGACGTTTCTGCCAGGTTTTGTGTAATTTCGAATACTTGGCAAAGCGACCCTGGAAGTGCATATCTTGAAGCGAAGCATATGTTGAGAAATAAATCATTGTTATTATTGTGCCATTTTACTGAATGAGATTTATCCAAAGCATGTTAATTGCGTACAGTCAGAGATAACGTTATCCCGCGTAGCCGTCACTGATATTACAAACAAAATGTAATATGATGGCACTACTTTTGGAACGCACCTCGTGTATAAACATATCAAAGGTCAATTATTCTGGAAAAAGGACATACAATTTTCTGTCATATATATACACTAAGGTTACACTAAGAATCTGCATTGCTTCTGGTCAGAAAGTTTTGTATTCTGGACTATAGGAAGAAAGTGATGATGAACATGGGGTGGGTTTTCTCATCAGCAAGAGAGCATCTAAGTGTCTTATGGAATGGAAACCAGTAGGTGATAGGATTATCTCAGCACGTTTAAGGTCAAAGTTCCAGAGAGTAACTTTAATACAGTGCTATACACCAACGAATCATGCAGACCAAGCAGTAAAAGAGAACTTTTACCATCAACTTCAGAGCGTGATTGACAATGTGGCTAAGAGAGGTATAGTGCTTGTGATTAGTGATACGAATGCTAAAGTAGGAAATGACAACATCGGAAGGGATATAATTATGGGCAAGAACGGTGTTGGCACTATGACCGAAAATGGAGAACTCTATGCTGACTTTTGTGGTGATAGGTGGAACCATTTTCCAGCACAAACGTATTCACAAAGCAATATGGATTTCACGCAACATGGATTTCACCCGACATGGTCACAGAAAATCAGACCGATCATATTGATTTTTCACAGAGATGGAGAAGATCACTGCTAGATGTGAAAGTTTGTAGAGGAGCTGAAGTCATGGTCATGACCAAGCTTAAAGCATTTCACAAATGAAGAAACCAGACATTAAGAGACACCGACGTTATGATACCTCAAAGCTAACTTCAAGGGGGCGTGCCAGGGCTTTGAAGTATCTGTCTCGAACAGGTGTCAGGCCCTTTCCCGTATGGATACGGAGCAAGAATCGGTAGAGAAGAAATGGAGCGTTGTTAAAGACGCTGTGAAGACCATCTGTGAAGAAATTCTGGGGTACCTCACCAGACAATATAGCACCGGTTGTCAGAAGATTATGTAAGGCTGGTTGAGGAGAATAGAGCAACAAAGCACAGACTCCTACAAGCAAAGACCAGAGCATCAAAGCTAACTGTGCAGACAGAGAATAGAACAAAACAGCGGGAGGTTAAGAGAAGCGCCAGAAAGGACAAGAGAGACCGAGTTAATCAGCTGGCCACAGAGGCACAGAAAGCAACAGAGAAAGGAGACGTGAAGACTCTGTACAGCACCAGCAGGAAATTATCTGGTAAGAGAAGCGCTGCAGACAAGCATGTCAAGTCTAAGGATAGAAGGCCACTCACGAAACCAGATGGACAACTGGAAAGATGGAGGGAACACTTCAGTGAACTGCTGAGTGGCACACCAGTTGATACTCCCCCGGACATACAAGAAGGAGATGAGCAGGACATCGATGAAGGACCAATCACTAAGGACGAGATCATAGATCATAGTAAGGAGGCTCAAGATTGGCAAGTCACCGGGCCTCAATGTGATCCCACCATAAGCCCTAAACGCAGATAGAGAAACTACAGCCAATCTACTACTAGGAATACTACAAGACAAAAGGGAAAAAGAAGAAGTACCAACCGAATGGAGGACAGGTCTGGTCGCCAAACCGCCAAAGAAAGGAGATCAAGGGGACAGTCAGAACTGGAGGGGCATCCAGTTGTTATGTTTGCCAAGCAATGTTTTGCCAAGGATAATCCTTGAATGTATCAAGCACGCCATAGAAAATTTCACGAGGAATGAACAGGCATGGTTCCGCCAAGGAAGATCGTGTACAGATCAGATTGCAGCGCTGAAGATTATTGTTGAAGAATAAATTTGGATGGCAAACACCCTTGTACCTAACTTCATCGACTTCCGCAAAACATTTGACACTATAGATCGAGCAACAATCTGGACGATAATGAAACACTATGGTGTCCCAGTGAAAGTTATCAACACAATCCGAAGCCTTTATCAGGATACAATCTGCCATGAGTCTCTTTGATCTTCTCACTGGTGGTTGACTGGATCATGAAGACTGTGACCAGAGAACAAAACGGGCTACAGTGGACCTTTTCAAAGAGATTGGAAGATCTTGACTTCGCAGATGATATCGCTTACTAATACATTCAGGCACAGATACAGAGTCTAGACCTCACGACCAAGCACACAGGGTTCGGCATCAACGTCAAGAAAACTAAGAGCATGAGAATCCACCACTTAAACGAAGCTCATCTTACGCTGGATAATCAGCTGATCGACGAAGTGGGGAGTTTTGTATATCTTGGAAGTGTTTTGAACAAGACAGGAGGCTCAGATGAAGATTGAAGATCAGGATTGGTAAAGCAACAGGGGCCTTTATAGCCCTATCAGACATCTGGAAAAGTGCAGTCATACAGCTTAAGACCAAGAGCAAGCTCTTCAATTCCAACGTGAAGTCTATATTACTTTAGGGGTCTGAGACATGGAAACATTCCAAGAAATTTGAACATAAGCTCCAAGTTTTCATCAACAACTGCCTCAGTCGAATCTTGAAAATTAGATGACCGGAAAGGATTTCAAATGTAGAGCTCTGGAGGAAGACGAGACAGAAGCCAGTCATGGTAACCACCAAAGAGAGAAAGTGTTGTTGGATTGGACATATTTTTCGAAGCTTTCGATTGGAATCCTCAAGGAGATCGAAGGCGAGGTCGACCATAACTGACCTGGAAAAGAACTTTGGATGCTGAACTGCGAGCTGTCAGGCTATCATTGGTGAATCAAAGAGAAAAGCACAAGGCATAGACGACTGGCAGACTGTAGTGACGGCCCTATGTCAACTCAAGGGAGAAGAGGACTAAGTTAGTAAGAAAGTGTTAACTAAGGTTGCTAATCTTTGAAAGTGTGAAGTAATATTACTCAAATCCAACAACAATGCTGGACAAATGAATACATTTTCAGACGATTATTCATACATAAATTGTTAATTGGCCACTGTACAAATGGCATTCACACATGAATTGTGAATGGAAAATGTCGGAAGGGCATTTAGAAGATAATTTAAACATAAATTGTGAATAGACATCCGCCGGAAGGGCATTCGGAAGTGTACCCAAACATAAACTGTGTATTGACATCTGCAGGAAGGGCATACAGAAGCACTTGTGAATAAAAAGCGGCTGGAAGGGCATTCTGAAGTGTGCCCAAACATAACTTGTGAATGGACATCTGCCAGAAGGGCATTCTGAAGTGTGCCCAAACATAACTTGTGAATGGACATCTGCCAGAAGGGCATTCTGAAGTGTGCCCAAACATAACTTGTGAATGGACATCTGCCGGAAGGGCATTTTGAAGTGTGCCCAAAGATAAAATGTAAATAGACAAATGCTGGAAGTTCAAACGCACGAGGGTGTGTCGTACGAAATGGCACTGCTGCCATAGTAACGTCAGTAATGGCTACCCGGGGCAAATTTGACGTTACGTCGTAGAAATGGTCATGCCCGAACCAAACAGCTATAGTTAACTACGACCTAAAATTACTGCATGGAACGTTTATGAAGGGCGGTATAACATCATTTTGGTCAATTTATGCCATAGTTTTGATATTCCCACTGTTGAATTCAGGTTATTAGTCGCCGTATTAGAATCACCTGTCAAATGTCAGTAAATCATTGGAATTTGACCAGTTTTTGTCTTCTGGCAGGAAAATTATGACTTGAAACAGTAGAATTTATAACCACTGCCTGTCAAGAAGGTAGCATGTCACTGGATAGGATGTATGAATAGTATGAACGCTTCCAGACTACCAGTGGTACTGCTGCATATGATCACAGGAAGGCATGGCATGTTGTGAATCAGACGCTAGACGTTGCATTTGACGTTTCTGCCTGATTCTGTGATACTTTCGAATGCTTTGCAAACGGACACTGGAAGTGCATACCTTGAAGCGAGGCACTTAGAATATAAAACATTGCCGTTATTGTAGCAGATGTATTATGTGTGTCATTTGACTGACTGAGTGAGGTTTAGTCAAAATATGTTAATAACGCACGGTCAGCGAAGACGTTGTCCCGGGTAGCCATAACTGGCGTTACTATGACAGCCATGTAATTTTGTACGACACGCCCTCATGCTTTAAATTCATAGTAAATTATGTATCATGAATTGTTTTATTCAATGCAAAGTTTGAAGTAATTTGACCATAAGACAAATATTATAGAGCACTTTTCCTGGAACTTTTGAAACGCCCTACGTACTCTGTCCTGTCAAGAATACACCAAATGTGAATATTCTATTGTAAAGTTATCTGATAAGAGTGTGATGCAACCTTGATACGAATATTGTATCTATATACTACATGAAACGGACTGTCACACGTCAAGGCGTATTGCAAAAAATATTTTTTTCAAATTGTCACTAAATTTTGGTATAGATTTATGTTTACATACATATATATTTTCGGTGTTTTTTTTTTTTTTTATTAGCATCACATAAATAACAATAGACATAGCTAACTATAGTTTGTGGTTCGGAAGAATGTAGGCGCTCCCAACCGGTGTATCGGTATATATATATATAATATATAGAAATATACTTATCGTATACAAGGTACAGCCGCTTTAATGACTTTTATATGTAGAATGAACATGTCTAGCCTTCTTAACTGACTTGTATGATACATATAGAAGTATACTTATAACACTGTTTTTTCTCTCAATATTATAATGTTGTCTTTATGTTAAATGGTGTTTAATAAAAATCCCTGTCACTGTATATAACTCTCTTTAGCGGGAAGGCTCATCACTTAAACATATGACTTACATTTCCGATTTATAGAACAAAAAGGAAAATGACTGTATGTGTACGCGTCTGAACTTTGAACACTATACTAAGTAATACTGTATTGTACACTGATCGAATTGAGTGCATTTGTCAAATTTGCTTTCACACATAAACTAGTGAGATCAGGGTGTTATGTATCAAAACGACTCGCTTTTTGTATGAAATCTTTTTTTATTGTAAAAAATATGTTTCCCCAGAACAATTCTTTTTTGTTATATGTTATGTGGGCGTTCTGTTAATATGCCCATTTTTCTTTTATTATCTTTCTTAAATGTCTGTTTTTGTTCTAATTCTACAATTCTGGTTTGTGAAATCACTCGATATCAACCCAATTCAAATACGGGAGATATTGCTATTTTATCTTTAAATTGAATAGGCCTACAGGTTAGGTTGAAGCGACTTCATGTTTTTCAATACTTAAAAGGGGCAAATTGTGACATTTTGTGTATGCAAGATACTCATTTGAACCAAGATGAATTACAAGACATATGTACCGAATGGGGGTCGGAGTGTATCCCTAGCAGCTGCTCCTCTAACTCCAGATGCGTAGCTATACTCTTTTCGAAAAATATAGAATATATGATTCATAAAACCACGTGTGACAAAAAAAACCACGTGTGACAAAAAAGGAAACCATGTTATCATTGATGATAATATAAGGGAAACTAAATTAACTTTATCGTCAATATATGGACCAAATACTGACACACCATCTTTCTATGAAAATATTTTTGAAATTATTGATAGTATAGAAAATGAAACATATATGTTAAGCGGTGATTTCAACTTAGTTCTAGACGCTTAGTTAGACTATAGTAATTATAATCATATTAATAATAAACTCCCGCGTCTCACGCTATTTAAGATTATCGATTCTAACACGATTCGCGGATTAATCCAATACACAAAGAACGAACCGAACCATGTTTTATTGCCCCCATAAAACATACCTATCAAATTGGCTGTTTCTATTTACGCCCAGTATCACTTGACATATTTATGAATGAATGAACGTAAACTTTATAGTAAAATTTACTACGAGTCACGATGATTAGGCGAGTTGCACGAGAATCCAGTGTTACATCTATGACGCATCTATTTTTAGAAACACCAATATACTCTAGAAACCAAGTTTTATTAAAGCTTCTGATAATCAATCCATTTATATTTTTCAATTTTATGAAATAGATACCATATACTCGTGTTATTAAAATTGTTTCAATGTTTAAATTGTGGTATTTCCTTCAGAAAATTACGAAGGTCATTTTCATTAACGAGGGAGGTAATTGTACCAGCTAATAAGCCACTCAATTTCATCGTGGAATTATGTTCAATGTCAAATGGGTGAAAATGGGATGCGCGCAGTTAAATAGTGCGGGATATTATCGTATTTAGAATCGAAATAAAAACTCTGTTCTTGTATATTGTCGGTGAATAAAACACGGGCACTCGTTCGGATGCGGAAAATTAAATCACTCGTGCTACGCACTCGTGATTTAATTTTTCCGCATCCGAACTCCTGCCCGTGTTTTATTCACCAACAATAAACGCGAACAGATTTTTATTTCTTAACTATAGAGAACTTTCAGATTCTTTCAGATATAAATATTCCGATACCAAAAGATATACATGGCGCAGAACTAACCCACTACAAGCTAAAACAGACAACGAAGGGCAATAACTCTATCAAAAATGGTCTAATAAAAAAATCCTGACAATATGCGCTGGGGGACATCATAGCAGTTATTCTGTGAAAGTTTTGTTGAATTCCCTTAAGAAATGTAGGAGGAGTTGCACACAGAAGACTTTATATGTAAAAAACAACAAAGGGCAATAACTCTGTCAAAAATGGTTGAATAAAACAATCCTGACAATATGCGCTGGGGGACATTATAGCAGTTATTCTGTGAAAGTTTTGTCAAATTCCCATTAGAAATGTAGGAGGAGTTGCACACAGAAGTACGGACGGACTGACGGACGGACTGACGGACGGAATGACGCCTACCATTACCATATCCCCTTCGCCTTCGGCGGGGGATAATACGCGGAAAGTCTATTTCGTATAGCGCATATAAAAACGTGGTGGCCATGGAAAATGAAGAATGAAATTCCCTGATTAGTACCTGATTTTTCCCAGACCAAAAGGTAATTTTCCATGAATTGTGCGGCGTTTGCGACCATGATTTACTAAAGACTGCTTTACTATTTAGCATAAAACCTAAAGGCAATATAGGATATGGCGCAAACTTTATCTCTCTATTTCTTTTTGAAACTACTTGATAAGATGTTTATACAGATTAAAGTTATTTTGCGAGCGAAGCGAGCACGAAAACTCACGTTTCATACTTTTTCACCAAAACAAAGGGCAAATTAACAATAACAAGACTATTTGATTTCTCCAATTTTGTAAAATTCCCTGATAATTCTCTGATTTTTGCCCAATTTTGAAATTCCCTGATTTTTCCCTGCAGGGAATTTATTTTGGGCATTTTCCCTGTTTTCCCTGTTTTCCAGAGTCAGTGGTCACCCTGAAAAATCAAATCAAAATAAAAAGAATGTACTACTAACAAAGAAAAGAGAATATAGAAAACCCACAGCTCGAAAAAAATGTAGAAACTATAAACCAATTAAAAGTCGAACTGAAAGATATTCATGATAGTAAATCAAATGGTTATATGGTGCATCTAAGGTTGATAGGATCATAAATGGTGAAAAACCTAGTAAATTATTCTGTAATCTAGAACAATATAATTACACTACTAAAAAATCAATAGACTTGTCAAATCCAATTGAACAGAATTAACTGGATCAAAAAGATATACTACTAAAGATATAGTACGACTAACATGGAATTATGTATTATTTTGACAAGCAAATTACATTATACATATTCAAATGGTCAAAACAACAATAACACATGTGGTGAAGACAAAACCGAGACAGACAATAAATAACTTCTGTTACTATTTATTGCCAGAAAACATGAATTAGTATGTATCAATATTTATTGTGCTTAACACACGTTAGCCATTTTTCTTTTAACAGCTATGGTAAAGACAGAAATCGCATCATTTTTGCAATCATTCAATAGTCCTTTAAGTATCGTTCCTTCGGTTCCGTATGACATACCTTTCACTAAATGGTTTAAGCCGCCTTGTGAATATATAAAGTCAAAATTCAATTTAAGTTTAGCTTGTTGTCTTAATGCCGCTCCCGACACATTAACAACACGAGCATATCGCTTTATGTCAGCATCAGTAAGTTCAAAACGTCTTTGGTACTCGTTCAGTTTGCTTTTGATAAGAACCATGTCTGGACCATATAAGAACGAGAATAAACCACCACGCGCTGACGGCACACTTTGTCGTAAGTTATCTGCCCTCAGCTCTATTTTCTCGACTGCTACAGATAAGAGATTAAGAAATAGTGAATGTTTCTGTTCCAGTGGTGCATCAGTTATGAGTGTTCTCACAAATAATGGGAAATCATACTTTTCTTTGTAGAAGCTGCTTATCAAAAACAATTTATAGTCTCCTTTGAGGTTTCGGTGGCAGCTATTTCTTATTTCTTGCAGGACTTCATTTTCATTAAATCTTGATCCCTTTTCACTACGCGTATTTTTAACATCCATATCCACCTTTGTGCGCAGAAAGTAGCAGTTCCTTTTACGCTGTTGTATTTCTGTCAAAAGCCAAGCATCGTTATCCGTAAATCGTGTAGATGAGCAAATAAGGAAGAAATCGTATTTGTCAAATTTGATTTTAGAAGTGTATGTTTCTCTAGGAAACATTTTTGTTCCAACACCAGGAACGTCCCAGAAGACAAGATTCCGATATAACGGATAGTAGTATGCTGTACACTCCATTGTTGTCTCAATCACACCAACCTCCGCGTATCCTTCATCACCGTAATACAGATTTGTTAATGTGTTGAGTAGCTTGGATTTCCCTTCGCCACTACTGCCTATTACAGCTATCGCCAATGGCTGAACGGACATTCTACTCGCTTCTTCAAATATATCTGTTAAATTGTCTGTACCACTGCGTCTCAGGTCATGTTTGAGTTTTTCTACCCCTGTAATAGAGCAAACACTTTAGCACCACGTTGATATTTGCAGCCGTTCTCTAGCCTATGTAACTAAATTCATCTTATTTAGAATAATTATTAATTAAACTGATTTTATTGCAACCCGAATACAATTTTCACCAGCATACTATATACTAATGATTACATCAAAAGTTAATGTCGTTTTTGTCGGATGTTTGTCGGATACTTGTCGGGTTGTACATGCAATTATGTGAATTAGGTGAAAATGTTCTTCTGCACGTGTATGTACTTATCATTTACTTGTGGAAATGAAGACAACAGTGATAAGAATAAAGCACACTTTATAGGTTTATAATTGCTTACATTTTACCTTACAAATGAGTAACCTCCCCTTGCCCGTAATGCAATCAAAATACAAAAATTATGTTGTGTTTTTCAATTTGACGATATCAATGATTATTGAAGATAAAATTTGAATTGACCACTCATAAAATATCCACCAATTTCTCAAACAGTTTCCGTTAATTCATGATCACAGTTCGATGAACTGCTGTATCTTATCTTAAAGAAACATTTATCAATGAAATATTTAGTAAGTCAATAGCATTGACACACTATCGATAACTAAAAAAGTTAAAACACATGCACACTAAGATATGTTGTGGATAAGAACACATCGGGTTATAGACATCACCGTGCATTACGTAAATAAATGGTTCAAACATTATTCGCATTAAATGAGTAAATTTCAGAATTATGAAATGTAATCCTAGCAAATACCTGATGTTTTCCGTTCCAATGGGAGACTTGACCATGAACCTAGTACCATTCCTGGAATAACAAAAAAGGTATGAGAAAATTCGACAGGAAAGGTAGCACTCAACCCAACCAGCTGAGCACAGTTTCAGAAACACCACGACACAACCACCCTGAGCAGTGCCCACAGAAACCCATGCCAAAACGGCGACCAAATGAGGCACAACAACCCCGGGGCATGACCTAGGTTAAAACACTAAGGACAAAGACCTAACGTTATGCGACCTAAAGAGGCACAACTACAACTTGACCTAGTTAAAATATGGGCAAGGTAGGAATAGGGTGGGAAATAATATTACACATTCCTAGCAACAACAATGAGCAATGCCCACACATAAGCCAAAGGAACAACCAAAGATCCAAGTCCCCGCCGACAAAATGCAGGATGACCCACATTCACAAGGAAATTATATAATAGCGGCCATTGCCAAACGAAACTATGCCAATCCCTGACCAAGCAAAATTGATAATACCAATTCATAAGACGAACCACCTTCTTATTCGCATGTATTTATACAGTATCCATTATCACATGGAATATAAATAACGGGGGCAAGACCGCCTTTTATTATAATATACAATGTACAGTCCGACCACATTCTCGTTTAACCAGCGTGTTTTTCCTCCGTAATACTATAGTCTAGGGACTTGACTATACACTGATTCATGAGAATGTCCGACCAGGGATACATGACAGTGACGTCACGTTTACAATCAAATGTTTACTTTATATATCGTCTGCAAAGATTGGGATTATGAGTATATTTCATTACCTATGGTCTCGTGAAATCGTGGTCAAGAGGATAACGGTGCAGTATTAGTAATTAAAACATTAACCCCGTCAGTAGAACGTTTTACGCCTATTTTTATTTTATTTTTTTGCAATTGCATTGAAAGTATGTGTACAGAATGCTGCTAGAGCAAAAAGACCTTTGTCATTTCACTCACCTTCATATGGCTCAAACAAACTTAATTTCAGTAGGGAGTCTTTGAAGAATTAAGAGAAACCTACAGCTATCCTCAACGTGTTTTCAATTACACGAATTCAACGGGTTCAATTTAATATTAATACGGCAAAGCATTTTTTTTCAAAATAAATGTCTTATCAAATCATCAAGGGTATAGGCCTACATTTCTCGTATGTAAAAAATTGATGTAGTTTATGACTGTCATAAGCTTTTAAAATTTGAACTTAGACCGCCAGAGTAAAAGTCAACATACACATCCACAGAACCATGCATTGCTTAAAATATATGAATATGTAAAGACATGCTTCAATATGGTATGATCCTCGGTCTTTTTGGGGATATACCCTTCTTATTCATAGATTGTTTACAAAATGACGTCACTGTCAAAAATCGTTGGTCGGATAGTATGTATTGTCACAAATACAGAACACATTGCACAATGGAATACAGCGTGACGGAGCAGATGTTCCGTATCATACATGTTTGGTTTTTGAATCCATACCATGCATGGCTGAAACATGTGTTATATGCCAAAAATATTCCAACGTTACAGACGTCATGACATTTACTTTTTTATGTAACGTATTTGCGTTATGACTGTCGCGCGAGGTACGGCATTACACAAACAACTCTAGGTAATACGGCCCGACGCATGTAGTTACTTAGGTAATTACCTTTCATGGTTTTGACCGTGATTAGCGTATTATTCGGAAGTAATTCCAAAGTAGAGTCGTTCAGTTGTTCACCCTTATCTTCCAACACAAGTATTTCTTTCTCGTCTTCTCGATAATTAAATTTGTTGATACCTGAAAATGGTACATATCATTAATAATTATATTACAAAAAAGTATTATTATTATAAGACCATATTTGTATAGCCCTTTATTATGTATACACACATTGAAAAGTGCTGTAAAATCAAGACTAATACATATGAACATATGAATCCCATATTAAACATATCTACCACTCATTTATGCAAAAGGTAAAATACTACTTTACCCAGTAGTTGGGGCCCTACTTAAGCCAGTAGTCGGGGCACCGCTTAACCCAGTAGTTGGGGCCCTATTTAACCCAGTAGGCGGGGCTGTACTTAACCTAGTTGAAGGGGCTCTACTGAACCCAGTAGCAGGGGCTCTACTTAACCAGGAGATCGGGCCCTACTAAAACCTAGTAACAGGGGCTCTACTTAACCCAGTAGGCCGGGCTCGACTTAATGCAGTAGACAGGACCCTACTTAACCCAGTAGGCCGGGTCCTACTAAACCCAGGAGGCGGGGCTCTACTTAACCCAGTAGACTGGGCCCTACTAAACCCAGTAGGCAGGGGATCTACTTAACCCAGTAGCAGGGGCTCTACTTAACCAGTAGATCGGGCCCTACTAAACCCTAGTAGCAGGGGCTCTACTTAACGCAGTAGACAGGACCCTACTTAACCCAGTAGGCCGGGCCCTACTAAACCATAGTAACAGGGGCTCTACTTTACCCAGTAGGCCGGGCTCTAATTAACCCAGTAGGCCGGGCCCTACTTAACCCAGTAGACGGGACCCTACTTAACACAGGAGGCGGGGCTCCACTTAAACCAGTAGACGCGGCCCTACTAAACCAAGTAGCAGGGGCTCTACTTAACCCAGTAGGATGGGCCCTACCAAACCCAGTAGGCAGGGGCTCTACATATAACACTAAGACATTTATATACAAAGCACATTAACTCTTAAACTCCACAGATGTTATTCATTGTATAATATGTGTGAACTTAAAAATAAGCAGTCGGGTATAGTCTATAGATCCAATAAGTAATATTAATGAGGGAACTGTCCAGTTTGAAAGAATAGCGGCGATTACATTAACTCAGGTTTACTCAGTTAAACCTAGATAAACATAGTTTACTTGACGGATGAGTTAATGTTTAAAAACCGAAAGGATGTCTGCAAATTCATTGCAAGCCATGTAAACACTCATCGAGCCAGAGAAGTCAGCACTCATCAGGAAAAACTTCTAAATACTGGACAGATGGAACATAAACACGACATACAACTTCGACAACCTACCACATTAGTCAAAATCTGCTTCAATAGTCAGAAGATAAAAGCATACTAAAAAGGAAAACCACACAAAATAAGAACAACCTAGAAACAACACTCAACATATAGAATGTGTATGCACTTTTGAAGGAAACGAGGAGGCATTATGTTTGACACTATGCCTCTATTTTAGGCATATTTGGAAGCCCCAACCAGCAATCTTTATTACCTCTCTCACTGAAGCAACTTATTCATATCTTACAAAGTTTGTGTTTTATATACAAGCTAATGTTATGTCATTAAATGATACATCGAATTCCATCAATTTCTGGGAATATTGTTATATAAGATTGCGAAACATTAATTTGTATTTATTAGTCTTTTGTAAACAGCATAACGTAATTACTATGTAATTTCATTAAAAATCGTACAGGGAAGTCAGCACTCAACTTAATCAGCCGAATACAGAACCCAGTAACATCACAACACGACTACACAGAGCAATGCCTCTTCATAAACCAAAGAAATTATTCAAAGTCAAAGTCCCACAGCAAAGATACAGGATGACCCAATTACACAAGGAAATAACGATATAAAGGTGATCCAAAGTGACCGAATGAAATGCAGCTAAGACCCGACCTAGTTCCCCAAGTCCCCGCTGCGGTACGATGTAGTTTCATAAATATATGCCAAAACCGTGTACCAAGCGATCAAATGACCTAGTGTACAAACACCATACACAGTGACCTAACTATTATAGTGACTCAACCAGCAAACCGGGCAATTTTAAGCCACAACATTAAAAGGGGAGGGGGAACATAACATAGTTCTAGCTATATGTAGTTGTCAACAATATGCCAAAACAGTGACCTTAGCAACCAAACTAGGCATCATTTAGTCCGGTTTTCGTGGAGAGCAGCTTATATTTTTATGCCATATACATGTAAACTGATATACAATGTACTTTTATTTCTTATTCAGGGTGGACATACCACGTGGTGTGTGACGTAATTTTTTGATTAGGCGACAAGAAGAAAACTGTCAACAAAACGAGAAAAACAGCCGTTAGTATTTTATTCGTTGATCATAATAATACTGGGTTCTGTATTCGGCTGATTAAGTTGAGTGCTGACTTCCCTGTACGATTTTTAATGAAATTACATAGTAATTACGTTATGCTGTTTACAAAAGACTAATAAATACAAATTAATGTTTCGCAATCTTATATAACAATATTCCCAGAAATTGATGGAATTCGATGTATCATTTAATGACATAACATTAGCTTGTATATAAAACACAAACTTTGTAAGATATGAATAAGTTGCTTCAGTGAGAGAGGTAATAAAGATTGCTGGTTGGGGCTTCCAAATATGCCTAAAATAGAGGCATAGTGTCAAACATAATGCCTCCTCGTTTCCTTCAAAAGTGCATACACATTCTATATGTTGAGTGTTGTTTCTAGGTTGTTCTTATTTTGTGTGGTTTTCCTTTTTAGTATGCTTTTATCTTCTGACTATTGAAGCAGATTTTGACTAATGTGGTAGGTTGTCGAAGTTGTATGTCGTGTTTATGTTCCATCTGTCCAGTATTTAGAAGTTTTTCCTGATGAGTGCTGACTTCTCTGGCTCGATGAGTGTTTACATGGCTTGCAATGAATTTGCAGACATCCTTTCGGTTTTAAACATTAACTCATCCGTCAAGTAAACTATGTTTATCTAGGTTTAACTGAGTAAACCTGAGTTAATGTAATCGCCGCTATTCTTTCAAACTGGACAGTTCCCTCATTAATATTACTTATTGGATCTATAGATAAACGAATAAAATACTTAAGGCTGTTTTTCTCGTTTTGTTGACAGTTTTCTTCTTGTCGTCTTAGCAAAAAATTACGTCACACACCACGTGGTATGTCCACCCTGTTATTGGTAGGTACAGAGATATGAACATTTTATATGATCGATTAACTTAAGACGACAGTTTTAAATGTAAAACAATTTCAAATTATATAATGCTATTGTAGTAATAAATATATGGGTACATACATCTTTGTTTGAAGTCTGAAGGATGGATGAACCTAATAATGCATCTACGACGGCTCCGTGTGTCCAGAACTTGAAAGCTCTTTTTGCGATCTCTAAAAATAAAATGTGTATATATAGCACTGTATACATTACAATGCACACCAAATGGTATTCTCAAACATATTTTATTATTGAAATGGTAAACTATTACTGTAAAGTGAAGGCGAATAGTATTTACATTCTCTGGTGACTCTGCAACAATTTGCTACATATTACCTTATTGTTATAGATCAGTAATTCGATGGTTACGTTTAAAGTGACTTAATTCCATTTCGATGATAAAAACATGTTTTGCAGACATTTTAATTATACGAATACTCAAAGTATTTTTACAACTTACATTACCATCAAAAGCGCTATTGTTAAAAAATCCTGTACACGTTTTACCGTCCGTCACGGCTTTTCTCGGTATTTATACACTACTATGCTGTACTAACGTTAAATTATTTTACTGGTTTAGTCACGCAATATATTTCAGGGGTTTAAAAATGTAATAAACCGACTGTATAAGATTAGTTTTCCTCTAGATGAATAATAACAGATTCGTATATACATGTATGAGGTCAGTCAAGCCAAAACAATAGGAAATTTTCGGAGAGCGTTTTGGTAAAATTTGAAATATACCAACTGGAGTTTAGTCCCTTTAAGATTTAAGCATGAATTTGACTTACTTGCGCTTAGTTGACGTTGATGCATACCTGCGCTTAGTTGACGTTGATGCATACCTGCGCTTAGTTGACGTTGATGTATATACAAGGTATGTAGTGGCAGCTATTATCAGACACACTACAGCTGCAAGTACGATAAAACAAAAATCCATGCCGGAAATGATGTTATCCAAGACGCAAAGTAGTTGACGGTAAGTGCTTTTGACTGATCGAGCCTAAAATGAGACGTACCAGTCATAAAAAGCGTCCAGTTCATATTATCAAAAACAGCACTTCACACACTACAACGTAGCTAGTCACAAAATAGTTCAAAACGTGTAGAAAATGACAGAACAGAATAAAACAAAACATGAACCAGTCTCAAGGATAGCCTATTCTGACCAAGATACATAGCCCATGGCTTTCAGTGAAAATAGTGACCTCTGGAGAGAACACAAGGTTTTTCTAAGATTTGATATATTGACCTAGTTTTTGACCCCAAATGACCCAGTTTTGAACTTTTCCTCTGTGACTTTGACCCAAAAGAACATTACTGAGAAATTATTTAAAATCAGGTAACAAATAAGCGGCTTTGTCAATGGGGCCAAAATGTGGGGGCTACTTTTATAGGGCCTAATATTTCCTGAAATTGTCTCACAGTAAACTAGTCTCACTACTGAAAGCACATGGGTTATTTTCTGTTAGAAAGTATTAGTTTTTTTTGTTTTTCTTGTTTTTATGATGGTGAAATAAATGAACAAAACACTCAAAAGGTAAAATTTATTTGTGGTCAACTTTAATACATGCTGTTTTAAATTTATGATGCATTAAATCAACAGCAATGCATGTTTCAGTTTGTACTTGAAGCTTTCAATATTTCGGACAGAGTTTTTCGGATACTTTATTTGTACCGAATAATACTGTGATTGTAATTTAAATGTACTTCTGTTTTACTGTTTAGTAATGTATTGATATTTTAACTATTATCAAAATGCACAGCATGGCTTTATATACATTTGAGTTTGAGCAGATTATCAAAGGGATGTTAAAGCTACTTGAACTTCTTGTATGCTTATCTTAGTTACACCGTATTCCCTAGTAGAAGTAGAGGTATTTAGCTTTGCACATGGCAGTTGTGCTCTAATGTCTAAAACATATGTAGGCATGGTGATTATGACCTATATTGCTTTTCTTTATTGAAATTGAACACTTGTGTTGGAAAAAAGGAAAAGAAATAAAAAAAAGATTCGTGTCATTGATATCTAAAAGTGTAATTTAAGTTTTACCTCATCTGAGCTCACATTACTCGAGATGAACTTTTGTGATTTGTATTTGTTTGTTGACCTGTGCTGATGTAAAACAATTTTAGCTCTATTCTTTTGGAAATGTTTGAACATGTTTGAAAATGTTAAATATCCTCTTGATTTGGATATATTAGAACATTTTCCACCATGTTATGGGACCTTGATTTGTATATGTTTAAACATGTTTAGATGTTTTTGGATCGTGGTGCCATTTAAGGTGCATGTTTAAACATGTTCCATCATGTTTAGATGTGTTTGACAGTAAAGTAGTAGTTACATGGTCAATCATATTAAAACATGCTCTGTGAACGTTTTCAAAAATGTTAAAACATGTCCAAAGCATGAAAGCTGGACAGAACAAAAACATGTTAAAATGTGATTTGCCATGTTACTCTTTTTTTATCACCAAACATGACTAATCACGATTGTCAACTGACCATGTTAGATCGTGGTGCCATTTAACGTGCATGTTTGAACGTGTTTAAAACATGTTCGGACATGTTTCAATCATGATTTTTTCGCTATGGTATATTCGTACATGTATATATTATCTGGTGACAATGGCATCACATAAAGTCTGATGTAAGTGTGTTAGGTGGTGGTGTGTAGCCTTAAGAACTTTGAAAAAGTGCATTATAATAATAAGTGTATCTAACGAAGGTTATACACATTAGTTAATACATTTCATGTATAAACTTATTTACAACATGGCCTTCTAATTTACATATATAAACACAATTCAGTACAAATAAAAGACACAAATACAAATCAATAAAAAATAAATAAAACGTTTGCATGGGGTAATGTTTTCCCTACGTGACATAATGTATGACATATTTGTGAGTGTACTTGGTGGCTTGGAGTACCCAATGACTGTGTGTATTTGGTGGTGGTTAGCAAAACACAATAATTATTATGGTATTGAATTGTTGTATTGAGAAATCGTGTGTAAAGCAAATGTCCGGAAATAAATGTACCGGTATTGGCTAGTGGTATGTTAATAACAGGTCCTTGATTGTATGCATCTTGGTGCAGGTAAGTTCCTTATAGGTTATTCGATAGGTATTTATGTGGTAATTAATGTTTTGATGATTAATCCGGGACGAAGTAGAGCTCGTAAGGCTTGGAAAGTCGTTTTAGTGATGATGGGCATAAAGCGTTAGCGACTATTCACTATTCACTAATTAAAGTCGCAATGGAACACCAACCACTATAAAATACAATATAATTATAAAGTGACCTCACCACTACATAATACACCTCTTATAGGTCTTTTAGAGTATCGAACATCACCCAATATACTTATCAAATGCCCTTTGTGGTACTCACAGCCGCCTAATACATGCATTCAATGCCTAATGTGGTACTTACAACTACACAACATATCTATTCAATGCTTTATTTGGTACCCACAATCACTCAATAATCCTATTGAATACCCTTTCTGGTACTCACACCAACCCAATACTCCTAGTCAGTGCCTTATGTGGTACTCACAACTACCCAGTATCCTAATTCAATGCCCCATGTGGTACTCACAACAACCCAATATTCCTATTCAATGCCTTATATAGTTCTCATAACCACCCACTTCTCTCATTAAATGCCCCATGTGGTACTCACAACCGCCCAATACCCCCATTCAATGCCTATCGTTGTACTCGCAACCGCCCAATACCCCCATTCAATGCATATCGTTGTACTCACAACCGCATAGTATCCTCATTCAGTGCACACTGCAGTACTCATAACCCCCAAATACCTTCATTTATTGCTCTATGCGGTACTCACAATCACCCAATACCCTCATTCAGCGCCCCTTGTGGTACTCACAACCGTCTAATATCCTCATGCAAAGCCCCATGTGGTACTCACGACCACCCAATGCACTCATTCAGTGCCCAATGTTGTACTCTCAACCACATAATACCATCATTCAGTGCCCAAAGTTTATAAACCGCCCAATACCCTAATTCAGTGACCATGTGTTACTCACATGCAACCAATACTACTATTCAATACCCTTTGTTGTACTCACAGCCACCCAATACTCCCTTTTATTGCCATATGTGGTACTCATTAACACCAATTCAGTGCCCTTTGTGGTATTTCTAATACACACAGTCCTTTGCTTATTGGACTCTCCCCGCCATGCGGGATACTATATTCTGAACCAAATGTACCCAATGAAGGTCCTATAGTGACATTTCCAACTTCCAGTAGACCCTTTTCATCCCATTTTCGGTACACACTTACACTAAATGCAGAAATGTACATCAATACACCCATTCAATGTCATGTGGGGAAATAGCATGCACCAAATACACCAATTCAAGGTCCTAAAGTTAACTTAATCTCCACCACCTTATACATCCATTTGATGTTCTTTGTGGTAACAACCTATATCAAATACACCCACCTATAGGGAACTATTCATCGCTTATAATAAACACATCTCAAGCTGTTTGGGATAACAATTACACACATTTTATGTCTAAGTGCCCTTATAGGTACCCACTTCAACAATTACACCCGTTTAACGCATTGTGTCGTACTCTGTACATTTGTGCACACTCATTATACACTGCAGGGATGGGTCGAGTACTGATGGTCAGTACTCTAGTAATACTCGAGTATTTGAAATTTAGTACTTGCTCAAGTGAGTACTGAGTACTATTTTTAGTCCAAAACTCGAGTACTACAGACAGTACTTATGAGTACAGGATGAGTACTTTTGACTACTGGAATGTAAGGTAGTAAGCTTGAAGGTCACAAGAATACAAACTTACAAAATTTAATAGTATAATTTAGAATACTACACATAATATATTATTACACAGGCCACAGAGTGACAGAAATAAACAAATCTATGTTCAAAGTTACTTGCTCATATGTCATTTTTAACGGGTACATCATATTCTCAAATTTGACAAAGATTAAGTGGTGACAGTGCCAGCACTTTCCTCTTACTTCTCCAACAGCACCACTTAGTAAATCAAAGTGCTTGTAAAGTACCGATTTTGAATGTATAACCGATAATAACTAATATTGTATTGGCTGCAATGGACTTAAGATATAATGAACAGGTACCTGTGTTAAACAGTTTTATCTTATTATTCTATTTAATAAACCAGACATTTGATTTTGGATGGCTGTAATTTAATAAACGCAACTAGCGACCGTGCTTTATTATTTTATATTTATAGCTTTTATGGATAGGTGAAAGTCATGTAAATATTATTTTGATTCTAACATTGCCAATATTTCACATTTAGCAATATTTGTATATATCGCTGGCTTAGAACAAGAAGGTCGTAACTACCAAATCGATATATTGAGAAAACAAGAGAAAACTGTCTGTAATTTACTCTTTACCTATTGGAAAACACGTTTCATTAAAATAGGCTCATAAGAAGCGCCTTGTGAAGCAGATTTCAAATATGTAGGAGTAGGAGTTACGACCTTCTGGTTCTAAGCCATCAATATATACAGAGTAATTAATAATATCTGATACACTTTCAACAAAATGCTATAAAAAACGCTTTGTGCAATCAGGTATTTATAGAGAAAATCCTGATGCAATCCGATATTTTATAAACCAATGGAAAAATAACATTTCAAAGTTTTTTTTCAATATGTGGCATGAAATGCTACTATCAATGCAACCCAGATATTTCACCAGGAGAATCAATTTTGAACAATAATCATGTGTGTGAAGTTAGCAGCCAGTTGCCAGTTGCCAGTTGCCAATTCAACTTTTTGAATCGGCAACTGGCAATTGTCAGCTAACTTCACAACCCAGCGACCGATTCGTCGATTTCGAAAGTTAAATCGGCAACTGGTAACTGTCAGCCAGCTGAGGATTCAAATTTCACTGTAGACTCGAATTGGCAACTGGCAACTGTCAGCCAGCTGACGATTCAAATCTTTCGGAAAATCGAATTGGCAACTGGCAACGGTCAGCCAGCTGATGATTCAAATTTCACTGTAGACTCGAATCGGCAACTGGCAACTGTCAGCCAGCTGACGATTCAAATCTTTCGGGAAAATCGAAATGGCAACTGTCAGCCAGATGACGATTCAAATTTCACTGTAGACTCGCATTGGCAATCTGGTTGTCCATATCGGCTGTCCACTCTGGATGTCCACTCTGGCTGTCCAATCTAGATGTCCTCTCTGGCTGTCTAATCTAGTTGTCCATTCTGACTGTCTACACTGGTTGTCCACTCTGGCTGTCCGATCTAGATGTCCAATCTGGTTGTCCATTCTGGCTGTCCACTCTGGCTGTCCAATCAGGCGGTCCATATTGGCTGTCCACTCAGGCTGTCCAATCTGGTCGTCCACTCTGGCTGTCAAATCTGGTAATCCACTCTGCTGTCCACTCTAGTTGTCCATTCTGGCTGTCTTGTCCACTCTGGTTGACCACTCTGGCTGTTCACTCTGGTTGTCCACTCTTGCTGCCATATTGGCTGTCCACTCTGGCTCTCCACTCTGGCTGTCCACTCTGGTTGTCCACTCTGGTTGTCCACTCTGATTGTCCACTCTGGCTGTCCACTCTGGCTGTCCAATCAGGCTGTCCATATTGGCTGTCCACTCTGGCTGTCCATTCTGGCTGTCCAATCTAGATGTCCGCTCTCGCTGGCCACTCTGGCTGTCCAATATGGTTGTCCACTCTGGCTGTCCACTCTGGTTGTCCAATCTGGCTGTCCAATCTGGTTTTCCACTCTAGTTGTCCATTTTGGCTGTCCACTCTGGTTGTCCACACTGGCTGTCCACTCTGGTTGCCACTCTGGCTGTCCAATCTGGCTGTCCATATTGGATGTCCACTCTGGATGTCCACTTTGGCTGTCCAATCTAGATGTCCACTCTGGCTGTCCAATCTAGATGTCCACTCTGGCTGTCCAATCTAGTTGTCCATTCTGGCTGTCCACTCTGGTTATCCACTCTGGCTGTCCACTCTGGTTCTCCACTCTATTTGTCCACTCTGGCTGTCCACTCTTTTTGTCCATTCTGACTGTCCAATCTGGCTGTCCATATTGGCTGTTCACTCTGACTGTCCACTCTGGCTATCCACTCTAACTGTCCAATCTAAATGTCCACTCTGGCTGTCAAATCTGGTTGTCCATTCTGGCTGTCCACTGTGGTTGTCCACTCTGGCTGTCCACTCTAGTTGTCCATTCTGGCTGTCCACTCTGGCTGTCCACTCTGCCTGTCCAATCTGGCTGTCCACTCTGGCTGTCCAATCTTGTTGTCCACTCTGGCTGTCCACTCTGGTTGTCCACTCTGGTTGTCCACTCTGGTTGTCCACTATGGCTGTACACTTTAGTTGTTTATTCTGGCTGACCACTCTGGTTGTCCACTCTGGTTGACCTCTCTTGCAGTCCACTTTGGCTGTCCACTCTGGTTGTCCACTCCGGCTGTCCAATCTGGTTTCATTCAGGTTGTCCACTCTATTGGTCAACTCTGGCTGTCCACTCCGGTTGTCCACTCTGGTTGACCAATCTGGCTGTCCAATCTAGATGTCCACTCTGGCTGTCCAATCTAGTTGTCCATTCTGGCAGTCCACTGTGGTTGTCCACTGTGGTTGTTCACTCTGGCTGTCCACTCTAGTTGTCCATTCTGGCTGTCCACTCCGGCTGTCCACTCTGGCTGTCCACTCTGGTTGTCCACTTTGGCTGTTCACTCTGGTTGTCCACTCTTGCTGCCATATTGGCTGTCCACTCTGGCTCTCCACTCTGGCTGTCCACTCTGGTTGTCCACTCTGGTTGTCCACTCTGATTGTCCACTCTGGCTGTCCACTCTGGCTGTCCAATCAGGCTGTCCATATTGGCTGTCCACTCTGGCTGTCCATTCTGGCTGTCCAATCTAGATGTCCGCTCTCGCTGGCCACTCTGGCTGTCCAATATGGTTGTCCACTCTGGCTGTCCACTCTGGTTGTCCAATCTGGCTGTCCAATCTGGTTTTCCACTCTAGTTGTCCATTTTGGCTGTCCACTCTGGTTGTCCACACTGGCTGTCCACTCTGGTTGCCACTCTGGCTGTCCAATCTGGCTGTCCATATTGGATGTCCACTCTGGATGTCCACTTTGGCTGTCCAATCTAGATGTCCACTCTGGCTGTCCAATCTAGATGTCCACTCTGGCTGTCCAATCTAGATGTCCATTCTGGCTGTCCACTCTGGTTATCCACTCTGGCTGTCCACTCTGGTTCTCCACTCTATTTGTCCACTCTGGCTGTCCACTCTTTTTGTCCATTCTGACTGTCCAATCTGGCTGTCCATATTGGCTGTTCACTCTGACTGTCCACTCTGGCTATCCACTCTTACTGTCCAATCTAAATGTCCACTCTGGCTGTCAAATCTGGTTGTCCATTCTGGCTGTCCACTGTGGTTGTCCACTCTGGCTGTCCACTCTAGTTGTCCATTCTGGCTGTCCACTCTGGCTGTCCACTCTGCCTGTCCAATCTGGCTGTCCACTCTGGCTGTCCAATCTTGTTGTCCACTCTGGCTGTCCACTCTGGTTGTCCACTCTGGTTGTCCACTCTGGTTGTCCACTATGGCTGTACACTTTAGTTGTTTATTCTGGCTGACCACTCTGGTTGTCCACTCTGGTTGACCTCTCTTGCAGTCCACTCTGGCTGTCCACTCTGGTTGTCCACTCCGGCTGTCCAATCTGGTTTCATTCAGGTTGTCCACTCTATTGGTCAACTCTGGCTGTCCACTCCGGTTGTCCACTCTGGTTGACCAATCTGGCTGTCCAATCTAGATGTCCACTCTGGCTGTCCAATCTAGTTGTCCATTCTGGCAGTCCACTGTGGTTGTCCACTGTGGTTGTTCACTCTGGCTGTCCACTCTAGTTGTCCATTCTGGCTGTCCACTCTGGCTGTCCACTCTGGCTGTCCACTCTGGTTGTCCACTTTGGCTGTCCACTCTAGTTGTCCATTATGGCTGTCCAGTCTGGCTGTCCAATCTAGTTGTCCACTCTGGCTGTCTAATCTGGTTGTCCATTCTGGCTGTCCATTTTGGTTGTCCACTTTGGCAGTCCACTCTGGCTGTCCAATCTGGTTGTCCATTCCGGCTGTCCACTCTGGTTGTCCACTCTGGCTTTCCACTCTAGTTGTCCATTCTGGCTGTCCACTCTGGTTGTCTACTCTGGTTGACCACTTTGGCTGTTCACTCTGGTTGTCCAATCTGGCTGCCATATTGGCTGTCCACTCTGGTTGTCCACTCTGGTTGTCCGCTCTGGCTGTCCATTCTGGCTGTCCACTCTGGTTGTCCACTCTGGCTGTCAACTCTGGCTGTCCACTCTGGCTGTCCACTCTGGCTGTCCACTCTAGTTGTCCTTTTTGGCTGTCCAATCTGGTTGTCCACTCTGACTGTCCACTCTGGTTGTCCACTCTGTTTGTCCACTCTGGCTGTCCACTCTGATTGTCCATTCTGGATTTCCACTATGGCTTTCCACTTTGGTTGTCCACTCTGATTGACCACTCTGGCTGTCCACTCTGGTTGTCCAATCTGGTTGCCATATTGACTGTCCACTCTGGCTGTCCACTCTGGCTGTCCAATCTAGATGTCCACTATGGCTGTCCACTCTGGCTGTCTAATCTGGTTGTCCACTCTGGTTGTCCACTCTGGCTGTCCACTCTGGCTGTCCACTCTGGTTTTCCACTCTGGTTGTCCACTCTTATTGTCCACTCTGGTTGCCACTCTGGCTGTCCACTCTGGCTGTCCAATCGGGCTGTCCATATTGGCTGTCCACTCTGGCTGTCCAATGTAGATGTCCACTCTAGCTGTCCAATCTGGTTGTCCATTCTGGCTGTCTACACCGGTTGTCCACTCTGGCTGTCCACTCCAGTTGTCTATTCTGGCTGTCCACTCTGGCTGTCCACTCTGTTTGTCCATTCTGGCTGTCCAATCTGGCTGTCCATATTGGCTGTTCACTCTGATTGTCCACTCTGGCTGTCCACTCTGACTGCCCAATCTAGATCTCTACTCTGGCTGTCCAATCTGGTTGTCCATTATGGCTGTTCACTGTGGTTGTCCACTCTGGCTGTCCACTCTAGTTGTCCATTCTGTCTGTCCACTCTGGCTGTCCTCTCTGGCTGTCCAATCTGGCTGTCCACTCTGGTTGGCCACTTTAGTTGTCCACTCTGGCTGTCCACTCTAGTTGTCGATTCTGGCTGACCACTCTGGTTGTCCACTCTGGTTGACCACTCTTGCTGTCCACTCTGGCTGTCCACTCTGGTTGTCCACTCTGGCTGTTCAATCTAGTTTCCACTCAGGTTGTCCACTCTATTTGTCAACTCTGGCTGTCCACTCCGGTTGTCCACTCTGGTTGTCCAATCTGACTGTCCAATCTAGATGTCCACTCTGGACAGCCAGAGTGGACAACCAGATTGGACAGCCAGAGTGGACAACCAAAGTGGACAGCCAGAGTGGTCAACTGGAGTGGACAGCCAGAGTGGACATCTAGATTGGACAGCCAGAGTGGACATCTAAAGTGGACAGCCAGAGTGGACAGCCAGGGTGGACAGCCAGAGTGGACAGCCAATATGGACAGCCTGAGTGACAACCAGATTGGACAACCAGAGTAGACAACCAGAGTGTACAGCCAATATGGCAGCTAGTTTGGACAACCAGAGTGAACAGCCAGAGTGGTCAACCAGAGTAGACAACCAGAGTGGACAGCCAGAATGGACAACTGGTGTGGACAGCTAGAGTTGACAACCAGAGTGGACAACCAGAGTAGACAGCCAGAGTGGACAGACAGAATGGACAACTAGAGTGGACAACCAGAGTGGACAACCAGAGTAGACAGCCAGAGTGGACAGCCAGAATGGAAAACTAGAGTGGACAGCCAGAGTGGACAACCGGTGTGGACAGCCAGAGTGGACATCTAGATTGGACAGCCAGAATGGACAACTAGAATGGACAGCCAGAGTGGACAACCAGTGTGGACAGCCGGAGTGGACATCTAGATTGGACAGCTAGAGTGGACATCTAGATTGGACAGCTAAAATTGACAAACAGATTCGACAGCCAGAGTGGACAGCCAGGGTGGGCAGCCAATACGGACAGCCTTAGTGACAACTAGAGTGGACAATCAGAGTGACAGCCAGAATGGACAACTGGAGTGGACAGCAAGAGTTGACAGCCAGAGTGGACAACCAGAGTGGACAGCTAGAATGGACAACCAGAGTGGACATCTAGATCGGACAGCCAGAGTGGACAACCAGAGTGGACAGCCAGAGTGGACAACTAGGGTGGACAGCCAGAGTGGACAACCAGATTGGACAGCTAGAGTGGACAACCACAGTGGACAGCCAGAGTGGTCAGCAAGAGTGGTCAACCGCAGTTGACAACCAGAGTGGACAGCCAGAATGGACAATTAGGGTTAACAGCCAGAGTGGACAACCAGATTGGACAGCCAGGGTGGACTGCCAATATGGACAGCGTTAGTGGCAACTAGAGTGGACAATCAGAGTGGACAGCCAAAATGGACACCTGGAGTGGACAGCCAGCGTTGACAACCAGAGTGGACAATCAGAGTAGATAGCCAGAGTGGACAGCCAGAATGGACAACTAGAGTGGACAGCCAGAGTGGACAACCGGTGTGGACAGCCAGAGTGGACATCTAGATTGGACAGCCAGAGTGGACATCTTGATTGGACAGCTAAAATTGTCAACAAGAGTGGACAACCAGAGTAGACAGCCAGAGTGGACAGCCAGAATGGAAAACTAGAGTGGTCAGCCAGAGTGGACAACCGGTGTGGACAGCCAGAGTGGACATCAAGATTGGACAGCCAGAGTGGACATCTAGATTGGACAGCCAGAGTGGACAGCCAGGGTGGACAGCCAGGGTGGACAGCCAATATTGACAGCCTGAGTGACAACCAGATTGGACAACCAGAGTTGACAGCCAGAGTGGACAGCCAGTGTGGACAGCCAGAGTGGACAGCCAATATGGCTGCCAGATTTGACAACTAGAGTAGACAGCCAGAGTGGACAACCAGATTGGACAGCTAAAGTGGATAGACAGAGTGGACAGCCAGAGTGGACAGCCAATATGGACAGCCAGATTGGACAGCCAGAGTGGACAACCAGAGTGGACAGCCAGAGTGGACAACTAGAGTGGACAACCAGAGTGGACAGCCTGAGTGGTCAACCAAAGTGGTCAACCACAGTGGACAACCAGAGTGGACAGCCAGAATGGACAATTAGAGTGGACAGCCAGAGTGGACAACCAGAGTGGACAACCAGAGTGAGCAGCCAGAGTGGACAACCAGATTGGACAGCCAGAGTGGGCAGCCTGAATTGACAACTAGAGTGGCCATCCAGAGTGGACAACCTGTGTGGACAGCCAGAGTGGACAACCAGATTGGACAGCCAGAGTGGACATCCAGATTGGACAGCCATAGTGGACAGCCAATATGGACTGACAGATTGGACAGCCAAAGTGGACACCCAGAGTGGACAGCCAGAGTGGACAACTAGAGTGGACAGCCAGAGTGGACAACCAGATTGGATAGCCAGAGTGGACAACCAGAGTAAACAGTCAGAGTAGACAGCCAGAGTGGACAATTAGAGTGGACAGCCAGAGTGGACAACCAGATTGGACGGCCAGAGTGGACAGCCAGAATGGACAACTAGAGTGGACAGCCAGAGTGGACAACCGGTGTAGACAGCCAGAATGTACAACCAGATTGGTCAGCTAGAGTGGGCAGCCAAGGTGGACAGCCAATATTGACAGCCAATATTGACAGCCTGATTGGACAGCCTGAGAGGACAACCAGAGTGGACAGCCAGAGTGGACAGCCAAGGTGGACAGCCAATATTGACGGCCTGATTGGACAGCCAGAGAGGACAACCAGAGTGGACAGTCAGAGTTGACAACCAGATCGGACAGCCAAAGTGGATAGTCAGAGTGGACAGCCAGAGTGGACAGCCAGAATGGACAACTAGAGTGGACAGCCAGAGTGGACAGCCGGGGTGGACAGCCAATATTGACAGCCAATATTGACAGCCTGATTGGACAGCCAGAGAGGACAACCAGAGTGGACAGCCAGAGTGGACAACCAGATCGGACAATTAGAGTGGACAACCAGAGTGGACAACCAGATTGGACAGCCAAAGTGGATAGTCAGAGTGGACAGCCCGAGTGGACAGCCAATATGGACAGCCAGATTGGACAGCCAGAGTGGACAACCAGAGTGGACAGCCAGAGTGGACAACTAAATGGACAACCAGAGTGGACAGCCAGAGTGGTCATCCAGAGTGGTCAACCACAGTGGACAACCAGAGTGGACAGCCAGAATGGACAATTAGAGTGGACAGCCAGAGTGGACAACCAGAGTGGACAACCAGAGTGAACAGCCAGAGTGGACAACCAGATTGGACAGCCAGAGTGGACAGCCTGAATTGACAACTAAAGTGGCCATCCAGAGTGGACAACCTGTGTGGACAGCCAGAATGGACAACCAGATTGGACAGCCAGAGTGGACATCCAGATTGGACAGCCATAGTGGACAGCCAGATTGGACAGCCAATATGGACTGACAGATTGGACAGCCAAAGTGGACACCTAGAGTGGACAGCCAGAGTTGACAACTAGAGTGGACAGCTAGAGTGGACAACCAGATTGGACAGCCAGAGTGGACAACCAGAGTGGACAGTCAGAGTAGACAGCCAGAGTGGACAATTAGAGTGGACAGCCAGAGTGGACAACCAGATTGGACGGCCAGAGTGGACAGCCAGAATGGACAACTAGAGTGGACAGCCAGAGTGGACAACCGGTGTAGACAGCCAGAATGTACAACCAGATTGGTCAGCTAGAGTGGGCATCTAGATTGGACAGTCAGAGTGGACAGCCAGAGTGAACAGCCAGAGTGGACAGCCAGATTGGACAGCCAGAGTGGACAACCCAAGTGGACAGCCTGAGTGGACAACTAGAGTGGACAGCCAGAGTGGACAACCAGATTGGACAGCCAGAGTGGACAACCAGAATGGACAACCCGATTGGACAGCTAGAGTGGACATCTAGATTGGAGAGCCAGTGGGGACAGCCAGAGTGGACAGCCAATATGGACAGCCATGTTGGACAGCCAGAGTGGACAACCAGAGTGGACAGCTAGAGTGGACAACCAGAGATTACAGCCAGAGTGGACAACCAGGTTGGAAGACAGAATTAACCTCTGATGGACAGCCAAAATGCAAAGCCAGAATGGACACCTAGGATTGGCATCAAGAGTGGATAGCCAGATTGGACAACACATATGGACAGTAGTCAATTGTCCAGTCTATTTGAATATATGGACAGCTATTTTGGACAGTGGACAGTTGTCCAGTCTATATAAATATATGGACAGCTGTTATGGACAGTGGACAGTTGTCTAAAAAATGAATTAGAGATATTTCTCTAATTAAAATTGATAAATGGACAGCTAGAATGGACATTGGACAGTGGACAGCTAACCTCACACACCCGTGATGGGCTGCCTATACACCGGCCCGTCTTTCCGTGTCGACTCTGACGGTACACGGCTGGCTATCTTGCTGATCGTCTCGTGGATGGGGGGACTTATTGTTTGTAACTCTTAAGAGATGCGAGTTTGTTAGTATATTGTGGTAAAAGAATTAAATGTATTACGAACTTATCAACAGATTTGATCACAGGCAATTTACTTGGCATCTACATTTTGTATTTAGTATATACATTGGATATTTTGAAAACATCAACATATTATTAGAAATAATAATAAACATAAATGTCATAATAATACATTGAAAGAATTCACTCACGTTCAATTAAACTTTGCATTAGGACAACCTCAATACTCGAACCACCTTCGAATTAAGACCACTTTCACTGTTTTATAGTGATTCAAAATCAATATTTTCACTAACTCAAAAGTCCAACAAATCTCATATTTTTGAAACCCAAGTCTATTTTCATACAATATATATGTTAATGATTGAATAATTAATGCATGATTTGCGTATTTATAAATTGGCTGAATGTGCAATTTTTAAAACTTATTAAGCATGTAAATGCACATGGATATCTACGCCAACAAAACTCTAGTCACCTACATCTCATCTTCTGACGTTATACGAACAATCTTGCGACGAATGTGAACATGAAGTTCATCGGTGTATCTGCATTGACTAACTGGAGTTGTCCGTACCCTGACGTGTTCTCGGCATATATCAGATCCGGCCTATCAATGAGCAAGACAGCAGAGGTGCGATTGTCCCCAGACCTAGCATGGTGGTTACTCGGAATACGCGGGTACATACTGTGTTGATCCGAGATTATCTGTGTCTCTCGTCCGAGTTATTCCGTTGCTCTGAAGTGCCTATCCGGGCATTCCTTAGTCATCCGAATGGGAGTCTGGTAGATTGTGTGTTGTTGTCGTTTTTGCACGCGCTCGTCCGTTTTTCCTTGTTGACACATCATCGATGGTCGCAAAGTGAATGAATAGTACCGAATCTTGATAGGATGCGGACCTGTCCATTCTTGTAATTGAATATGTGACTCAGTGCTCGCGATGTAATATCTTGCGAAACACGAAGCAACATGCGAAAATCGCGCGACACACCAAACGAGACACGATATTTTCCGCGAAATAGCGTGGTTTTGATACTGCGACAGAGCGAGATCTCGTGTTTGAATATCGCGCCTCGCTTCGCGTGTCGCCTCGTGTGTCGCGCAATTCTCGCCCCTCGCCCTTTTGATGCGAGGCACGATAATTCATATGGCACTAACCAGATTCCGTACCATACACAATGATGGATTCTATGACATGTTTATATTTGTATATATGTTTGTAGAATGATAGGCTAACGACCTTTTCTGAATAAAAGCTAGCTATCTATCTACGAGGGTCATTCAATATATAATGCAAACTAACAATTATCTCTAAATCCAGTCAAGATGATAAAATGAAACTTTGCATGATTATAATATAGGACAATTCCTATTTGATAGAACATTTTAAGGACATCTGACGTCGATGGCGTCACCAGCGCACGACCTCATTCGATATGACTTGAAACGTCATGGACGCGGTAACGTCACATCTAAAAAGTAGTAAACATTTAATCAAGTGATCATGCAACAAAAACTCGATGGATATTGTTTTACCTCACAAGAGACATGTTTCAAAATGTCAGCAACAAAAATTATCATAAAGTGGCGCTACTGTTGAATGAAAATACAAACGACAAATATAGAGTTAAGGGCTACTAGTGTGTAAAAGTGAAAATGTGTACAATGGCCCCCATGTCTTATCGAAACATTAAGAGAACAATTGAAACTAGACAAAATATCAACATACGTAGAGATAGCACAGGGACTTGACAGTAGTTTTGGCTAATTTAATTTGAAATTGCAGAACAGAGTACACATGTAACCGGGTTCCACTCACTGAATGTCGTATATTTTTGACGTCAGAGCCGTCCGAACGTCGCACCGAACTCATTGCAGGCTTACTTTAGGGCTTAAATATAGAAGGAAAAAACTTTATACGCAAACTTGTAGTGATATGTGGCATGTAGATACCACATTACCAGTCGAAAATGATACCACGATTACCTGGGAATTCGACATGCCACTTCACATTAGGTTGACGGGACGAGACCGTGTCCGTGCAGTTATGAGTGTATGTACGTAGTTGCCTAGCAACGGGAATAGAATAATGACCGAAAGGATGAACGTTGGTCACTGAACTCAAGGAAAAGTTACTTTGGATGATTATGGCATTCTTTAAAAGATAAATATTGTATCAAAGAATTTATATGATAGTTTGCATTATATATTGAATGACCCTCGTATGTTATCACGTAGCTGTTGCATTATATAAATAATTACAAGATAAAGTTTGAACTAGCTCATTATATTATATACAGTAACACCTCTCGGACGACAACTAATCGGAAATTCACAGATTGTTGGTCATTCAGATGATGTTGCTGTATGTAGGTAAGCGATATACGAGGGGTGTTCGAAGAGTAATGCAATTTTATGCATATCTTTGTAGTTTCGGGACTTTTGAGTGTCCAATTTGGCATGTGTACTATAGTAGCTATCGCCGTTCATTGGGTAAAATTTGGTTTACTTCCATATATCGGTTTTTTCATAATGTAAGTTTGAAATGTACCTTCTAATGTACACTAAGCTCAAAAAACCGTTCGAAAAACGTATGACAAAACTGACTGAAATTATGCCTTATATAAACGAAAGGACTAAACATAGATAAAGTGACAAATCTTTAGCCGTGTAACTTTTTAAGATTAGCAGACATCGTGGGATGTCTTTTAGCAAAGTTTATGTGTTTAACATGTTTCAAAGCAGACCAGCAGCAGCTGGAGAACAACAACAAAAGTGATCAGTCGAAAACAACAACTAGCAAACAAAATGTTGATAAAAAGTAGGATATTGGTCTCACAGCTGCAATACATTGACAATTGAACAGTAAGCAGATCGCACGTGCTCGATTTTACCCCATTTTCACATCATTTGGAAAAAAATTATCAAAGTTAACAACATGTGTACACCATTGATACCATGCTCACTACGTGGCGTCTAAAACGTCATCTTATTTTAAATGCCAAAGAATGTTTAATTTATACCCTAAATACTTTCAAAATACGTTTTAACAGGTGGGGAAATACAGCCTCACTATTATTCACGAAGACGGAAACAGAAATATTACGTATTTGATAGCTGAAGTTCTAAGAAGCCCGCATTTGTAAATTACATTCGTTCAGTGACGAAGGTGATACATTTGATTTTGTCCACCGACCAATGCTCTACTATTCAAATACCCGAATCAATAAGTACATTAGTAGGTTCTACAGATAGTTTGTGCAGGAAAAATGTAAGAAACATTTCATATAGCGTCGATTTGTTAATGAAATTGAGCATTATGTCCCGTTCACATGAAAATGCCTCTTTGCACAGGCATCTACTGAAGAGTCGTTTGTGAGCGAAACACAGATAAATACGCTCGATTAACAAGTTCATGCTACAGATCTAGTCCCATGCAAATTGTTTTTTAGTTCCTAAATCGCATTCTGTATGGCGAAGGTACGTTTCCAGGAAGCATATGTGGGCAACCATATTGCAGTGCATGAAAGTAGTAACTGTTGCAGACGCTGAAACATGATTTTAATCTTGAATTTAATAAAAATATCAGTAACCATCTTGAACCCGGGATTTCAATGAAGATTTTCTGTAAGTTTCATTGAAATCGGTTCAGTCAAAGACCTAAATTACAGTAATTTAGGTCTTTGGTTCAGTCAATAAAAAGTTAGAGAGCAAATTGCATTACTTTTCGAACTCCCCTCGTATTATAGTGAGAGACAACTTCTGCAAAATATGATAATGCTCATACTAGAGTTGCTTTATGCATAGTTTGCACTGCGTATAACTATTGATGCGTTTGTGTCGGTTTTAGGTAATTGTTTAATGCATGTCCTTGCTCTATATGGTCATAGAAATTTAATTTGTACTAATATATTTGTATGATATTATAGGCAATCCCATTGTAGACACGAGGGCGCTTTCGTGTGTGTTTCTCCGACTCATAGATAACTCCACTGGAGCTTTTTCCAGACCAAAGTAGCAGGGAGTATCGACAGTGAAATTTGAATTGCCAGTTGCCAATCTCATTCTTCAGAAAACATTGAATTGTCAGCTGGCTGACAGTTGCCAGTTGCCAAATCGATTTTCCACCAACATTTTTTTTCCGAATTGTCAGCTGGCTGACAGTTGCCAGTTGCCAATTCGATTTTTCACAATTTTTTTTCTAATTGTCAGCTGGCAATCAGAATGAAATTGTGAATGTTGTTAGATATATCTTCATTGATAAAAAAATCATGAGTACTGACATGTATACTCATAAGTACTGAGTATTTTAGGTAATGTGCTCCAGTAAGTACGAGTACTGTTTTTTTTTTCAGCTGAGTACTGAGTACAAGCGAGTACTGGAAAATCAGTACTTGTACTCATAATACTCGAGTACAAGTATGAGTACCCTTTCCCTGATACATAGTATTATGTCCTATCAGGTACTCACAAACACAAAGTAAAATTGGGACTAAAATACTAGTACCACTAAATACATCTGTTCGATGCACCAGTCTAGGGCTGTAACGGTATACCGCGGTACACGAAAGACCGCGGACTTAAGTCCCACACGGTTCACGGTACAAGAATTGCAAATTTCGGTACGGTTCGGTATAAGCTTTTTAATGAGCAAAAAAATATTCAGGGCACGAAAATGTCTGAAAGTCCTCTGATTATGTAAAAATACCATGCACCAGTCGTTTTAATTGTATTAAGATATGCCTAATATTGTCAAAATACATTTAAAATTGTTGATAGCCATATAATAATTGGTGTTATAGAATCAAAAAAATCTTTGTCACTAAAAATTGAAGTTTTTAAGCTGCTGTTAGAGAATAGTGTATCATACCGAAATATACCGAACCGTTAGAAAAAATGACGGTACGTATCATATCGTGAGGTGAGCGTACCGTTACATCCCCTATGCACCACCATGTAATAGCCCTATTACACGTCATAAGGGGGGGGGAATAACCATCAAGACATTTTAGAACTTTGGTTTTCTTCAGATGAAAACTGTTCAAAGGTAAAATATATTGTGGTAATAGTCACATTAATTAAAAAAATATTAGTTGGTCTCAATGGTCTGTGCTACAACATTGTCAAATGGACTAACCATCTAACATATTGAATAAGGTACGGTGCTAGAGTAGAGTACTTATATCGCGTATCATTTCTCTTTGATGGACCCAGCAACCAGGAAATAGGGACAATAATTAATGAAAATAAGTTATATTCAAAATAAAGTATCTTACCTTCCTATAGCCTTTGTACACGACTCGTCACACTGATCATGGACCGTGTCACTATAATTATACTGAATATAGATCCTGTACTGATGACGCTAGCGCTATCACTCCAACCAGGGCCCAAAATTACAACCAATACTTGCACTCTGCACTCAGCTATCAAAAGATAAAAAATGTTATATTATGAGCTATTATTTGTTCTAGATTGCAGTATAAATAAGGACAATGCACTATTTGAATGTTTAAAATATCATTTGATACATTATCTATGCATTTGTATACTATTTATGAGATAAAAATGTAATTGTTTAATCCGAGTACCACACTCTGTACCCAGGCTGACAAAATACACTTATAGTTTACAAATACACTAAATTTCAATTTGAAACAAGCAAATGATAAAATTTAGCATAATATATTCAACATAGTTTCAACTTCCCGTTCTCAAAAAATATCGCTTTGAAACTCAAAAGAAGGAATTTCAATATTTGAGTGCTGAGTGCAGAGTGCATAAGTATTGGTTGTAATTTCGGACCCTGGTTAAACTTTAAATCATCCGACAGTTGACTGATTTAATATCTGCATGTTGTATCAATCAAATCATGGCCACGTAAATTTTAAAATTATGAGCTCATTATGTGGGCCAAAAATAGGAAAATATATCTAATCTTATCTGAGCACACAAACCAAGATTGCGCATGATTAGCTGGAGGTAGATCTAATTTATATATTCAGGTAATAAAATATTATTCACGGTTAGACGTCAAAAGGTGAGGCACGCAAGTGTAACGTTTTTGACGTCGAACAGCCTGTTGTTAAAACGCCAGTGTCCGTAATAAGTACGACGGATGAGAATCGCCACAAAATTAAATTATTAATTTTTAAGTTGCAATTTTAAATACTCAGTATCTATATACTACATACTACATACTACATACACAAAAGGTCAAATGGGCTTTTCAACGGAATCTATATTCTTACTCAAACCATTATACGATTAAATGTAAAAGGTATCTTTTGTCGGAATTCCAGTCGACGTCATAATTTTAACTAATTTGACGTCGATTGACATTTTGTAGAAGCAAGGAAAATTTGTATACTGTACAGTATCTTTTTTATTTATCATCCAATCCACTTGAAAATCGCTATGCTTGTTCGACGAAAAAAGTATTGTTTTTTCAAATTATTTTCCATTGGAATAACTTTGGATCGACCAAATTTGCAAACCTTTAAAAATTGAACTATTTTTAAAATTCATTTTTTTGTTCATTTTAACCCATTTTGGACAATTTGTAGACGCAACCTCATCTTCAAGAAATAATTCGTATTTAAATTTATGGTATCAAATCAACTTTTTAACCAAGACATCTACGGAAAAAGTATATTTTTAGCATAAAATGACTTACGTGCACCCAAACATATTTAAGTTATTCACCTTAATTAAAAGACAGACAATTTAAAATTACGTCACGAAAATACGAGGAAATTCCAAGTAGTGATGACGTCAAAACATAAACATGACGTCACAATGTACGTGACGTTTCCCGTTTTATAGTACGAGTATGTTCCCCTTACCAAACTAAGTTCAAGACTAGATAGGGCCTACTAAAAGGTCCGTGAAGTTATTACTGTTCAAATATACCTGTCTCGGCCCATCTTCGTTTTCAACAATAAATTAAATGTATTTGAAACACAGTCACTGCGTTGCACTATGTTTAGATGCTCATTTATTTTTAACCGCATTACTCACCTCAATTTTATTCTCTCTTAAGGGGAAGCTAGACTGGTCCCCGGTCAGAATATCTACAAAATATCTGAGGGGGCTTCCGGATTCATGACGGAAAGACCCGAGTAGTTACGAATGGGGTAGCGGGTCTACTAATTTTTAGTGTTTTTTTAAAAAAAAATTTAATGGCTTATTTTGTTTATGTGATAAAAAGAATCTTACATATGTGTCTTTCCATATTAAATTTATTAAACTCTCTTTGGATAAAAGTAATAAAGTACGAGGCTCTGCCGAGTATTTTATTACTTTTATCCAAAGAGTTTAATAAATTCAATATGAAAAGTCACTCATGTAAGATCCTCTATTTATAGATTTGCCTATGCAGAAATTTTACGTTAAGCAAACATATAATGAAACATCAAAGATATCAGCTCAATCAAGTATATTTATTAAATGGAGAATCTTTGAAAATATGCATTTTTCAGAACTCGAAAAAGCAAAAAACCTTAATTTTCAAGGAAAATCACTTTTCCATAGTTAGGTTACAAACCACTAAATGCCTCCGCGAAACAAAATAGGATACACTCAAATAGTCCCTAAAAAAACTTGTGATTGTGTTTAAATGGTAGTATGCTTTGACAAGGTGGAACTGGAATCATCTAATTGGGTTAACAGGCATTGTATACATGTATGTGATGTATTGAAACTGTTTTATTTTACATATTTTGAGATTTTGGCCAAAAAACCAAAGCGAAAGTAGGGTAGGGTAAAACCCGGATTTGGTCGGTCCGCGCGCCTGTAAAAATATGTTCACCGCGTTGGACGGACAAAATTTTTCTTATATGATACGTGACCCCCTGTTTTTTTTGTATTTTCTTAAAGCTGGTAGCCCCTTCTTTTCATTGATATATGTCTGCCACCTGGCCATAGACTTTAACATGTTTCAACCTGGGACTGACTATTGTAACTTTACATTGAGCTAAAGAACAAATTTATTTAGTGGTTTGTGACCTTAAGAAATGACCCAAAAAATTAAAATGTATATTTTCAATATTTTGACTTTAAATGTTTAGAAATACATTTTTCTGTGGGTTTTATTCCATTTTTCAGTGAAATTTGTCTCAAAATGTGAAAAAAATGTGTTTTGGGGTGAAAATTTAAGAAAAAAATGAGATTTTTCCTCCACAAAATGACATTTTCATACCAATTTTGACCTTGTTTAGGTATCAGACCTGGGTTATTGTGTATATATATGAGGAATAGTCACATAATTAAGCACCCAACATAAAATAATTGCCCAATGTAAGGTTTATACAAAACTGCAACTGTTTAATTTGCCAGTATTCATACAATATGGCAAGCAGAATCCAAGAAATTGCGTTAAAGGCGCTTACTCTCTTTTGTCAAAATTTTGAGAAATCATGTCATTTCAGTCTGGAAAGTCATCATTTGGAGTTGTATATACATAGTAGTTGTCAAATAAGTGCTTAAATCAATCAAAATGGGGGAAAAGGGTTGTCTTAAGGTTACAAACCACTAAATGCCTCCGCGAAACAAAATAGGATACACTCAAATAGTCCCTAAAAAAACTTGTGATTGTGTTTAAATGGTAGTATGCTTTGACAAGGTGGAACTGGAATCATCTAATTGGGTTAACAGGCATTGTATACATGTATGTGATGTATTGAAACTGTTTTATTTTACATATTTTGAGATTTTGGCCAAAAAACCAAAGCGAAAGTAGGGTAGGGTAAAACCCGGATTTGGTCGGTCCGCGCGCCTGTAAAAATATGTTCACCGCGTTGGACGGACAAAATTTTTCTTATATGATACGTGACCCCCTGTTTTTTTTGTATTTTCTTAAAGCTGGTAGCCCCTTCTTTTCATTGATATATGTCTGCCACCTGGCCATAGACTTTAACATGTTTCAACCTGGGACTGACTATTGTAACTTTACATTGAGCTAAAGAACAAATTTATTTAGTGGTTTGTGACCTTAAGAAATGACCCAAAAAATTAAAATGTATATTTTCAATATTTTGACTTTAAATGTTTAGAAATACATTTTTCTGTGGGTTTTATTCCATTTTTCAGTGAAATTTGTCTCAAAATGTGAAAAAAATGTGTTTTGGGGTGAAAATTTAAGAAAAAAATGAGATTTTTCCTCCACAAAATGACATTTTCATACCAATTTTGACCTTGTTTAGGTATCAGACCTGGGTTATTGTGTATATATATGAGGAATAGTCACATAATTAAGCACCCAACATAAAATAATTGCCCAATGTAAGGTTTATACAAAACTGCAACTGTTTAATTTGCCAGTATTCATACAATATGGCAAGCAGAATCCAAGAAATTGCGTTAAAGGCGCTTACTCTCTTTTGTCAAAATTTTGAGAAATCATGTCATTTCAGTCTGGAAAGTCATCATTTGGAGTTGTATATACATAGTAGTTGTCAAATAAGTGCTTAAATCAATCAAAATGGGGGAAAAGGGTTGTCTTAAGAAATGACCCAAAAAATTAAAATGTATATTTTCAATATTTTGACTTTAAATGTTTAGAAATACATTTTTCTGTGGGTTTTATTCCATTTTTCAGTGAAATTTGTCTCAAAATGTGAAAAAAATGTGTTTTGGGGTGAAAATTTAAGAAAAAAATGAGATTTTTCCTCCACAAAATGACATTTTCATACCAATTTTGACCTTGTTTAGGTATCAGACCTGGGTTATTGTGTATATATATGAGGAATAGTCACATAATTAAGCACCCAACATAAAATAATTGCCCAATGTAAGGTTTATACAAAACTGCAACTGTTTAATTTGCCAGTATTCATACAATATGGCAAGCAGAATCCAAGAAATTGCGTTAAAGGCGCTTACTCTCTTTTGTCAAAATTTTGAGAAATCATGTCATTTCAGTCTGGAAAGTCATCATTTGGAGTTGTATATACATAGTAGTTGTCAAATAAGTGCTTAAATCAATCAAAATGGGGGAAAAGGGTTGTCTTAAGGTTACAAACCACTAAATGCCTCCGCGAAACAAAATAGGATACACTCAAATAGTCCCTAAAAAAACTTGTGATTGTGTTTAAATGGTAGTATGCTTTGACAAGGTGGAACTGGAATCATCTAATTGGGTTAACAGGCATTGTATACATGTATGTGATGTATTGAAACTGTTTTATTTTACATATTTTGAGATTTTGGCCAAAAAACCAAAGCGAAAGTAGGGTAGGGTAAAACCCGGATTTGGTCGGTCCGCGCGCCTGTAAAAATATGTTCACCGCGTTGGACGGACAAAATTTTTCTTATATGATACGTGACCCCCTGTTTTTTTTGTATTTTCTTAAAGCTGGTAGCCCCTTCTTTTCATTGATATATGTCTGCCACCTGGCCATAGACTTTAACATGTTTCAACCTGGGACTGACTATTGTAACTTTACATTGAGCTAAAGAACAAATTTATTTAGTGGTTTGTGACCTTAAGAAATGACCCAAAAAATTAAAATGTATATTTTCAATATTTTGACTTTAAATGTTTAGAAATACATTTTTCTGTGGGTTTTATTCCATTTTTCAGTGAAATTTGTCTCAAAATGTGAAAAAAATGTGTTTTGGGGTGAAAATTTAAGAAAAAAATGAGATTTTTCCTCCACAAAATGACATTTTCATACCAATTTTGACCTTGTTTAGGTATCAGACCTGGGTTATTGTGTATATATATGAGGAATAGTCACATAATTAAGCACCCAACATAAAATAATTGCCCAATGTAAGGTTTATACAAAACTGCAACTGTTTAATTTGCCAGTATTCATACAATATGGCAAGCAGAATCCAAGAAATTGCGTTAAAGGCGCTTACTCTCTTTTGTCAAAATTTTGAGAAATCATGTCATTTCAGTCTGGAAAGTCATCATTTGGAGTTGTATATACATAGTAGTTGTCAAATAAGTGCTTAAATCAATCAAAATGGGGGAAAAGGGTTGTCTTAAGAAATGACCCAAAAAATTAAAATGTATATTTTCAATATTTTGACTTTAAATGTTTAGAAATACATTTTTCTGTGGGTTTTATTCCATTTTTCAGTGAAATTTGTCTCAAAATGTGAAAAAAATGTGTTTTGGGGTGAAAATTTAAGAAAAAAATGAGATTTTTCCTCCACAAAATGACATTTTCATACCAATTTTGACCTTGTTTAGGTATCAGACCTGGGTTATTGTGTATATATATGAGGAATAGTCACATAATTAAGCACCCAACATAAAATAATTGCCCAATGTAAGGTTTATACAAAACTGCAACTGTTTAATTTGCCAGTATTCATACAATATGGCAAGCAGAATCCAAGAAATTGCGTTAAAGGCGCTTACTCTCTTTTGTCAAAATTTTGAGAAATCATGTCATTTCAGTCTGGAAAGTCATCATTTGGAGTTGTATATACATAGTAGTTGTCAAATAAGTGCTTAAATCAATCAAAATGGGGGAAAAGGGTTGTCTTAAGGTTACAAACCACTAAATGCCTCCGCGAAACAAAATAGGATACACTCAAATAGTCCCTAAAAAAACTTGTGATTGTGTTTAAATGGTAGTATGCTTTGACAAGGTGGAACTGGAATCATCTAATTGGGTTAACAGGCATTGTATACATGTATGTGATGTATTGAAACTGTTTTATTTTACATATTTTGAGATTTTGGCCAAAAAACCAAAGCGAAAGTAGGGTAGGGTAAAACCCGGATTTGGTCGGTCCGCGCGCCTGTAAAAATATGTTCACCGCGTTGGACGGACAAAATTTTTCTTATATGATACGTGACCCCCTGTTTTTTTTGTATTTTCTTAAAGCTGGTAGCCCCTTCTTTTCATTGATATATGTCTGCCACCTGGCCATAGACTTTAACATGTTTCAACCTGGGACTGACTATTGTAACTTTACATTGAGCTAAAGAACAAATTTATTTAGTGGTTTGTGACCTTAAGAAATGACCCAAAAAATTAAAATGTATATTTTCAATATTTTGACTTTAAATGTTTAGAAATACATTTTTCTGTGGGTTTTATTCCATTTTTCAGTGAAATTTGTCTCAAAATGTGAAAAAAATGTGTTTTGGGGTGAAAATTTAAGAAAAAAATGAGATTTTTCCTCCACAAAATGACATTTTCATACCAATTTTGACCTTGTTTAGGTATCAGACCTGGGTTATTGTGTATATATATGAGGAATAGTCACATAATTAAGCACCCAACATAAAATAATTGCCCAATGTAAGGTTTATACAAAACTGCAACTGTTTAATTTGCCAGTATTCATACAATATGGCAAGCAGAATCCAAGAAATTGCGTTAAAGGCGCTTACTCTCTTTTGTCAAAATTTTGAGAAATCATGTCATTTCAGTCTGGAAAGTCATCATTTGGAGTTGTATATACATAGTAGTTGTCAAATAAGTGCTTAAATCAATCAAAATGGGGGAAAAGGGTTGTCTTAAGGTTACAAACCACTAAATGCCTCCGCGAAACAAAATAGGATACACTCAAATAGTCCCTAAAAAAACTTGTGATTGTGTTTAAATGGTAGTATGCTTTGACAAGGTGGAACTGGAATCATCTAATTGGGTTAACAGGCATTGTATACATGTATGTGATGTATTGAAACTGTTTTATTTTACATATTTTGAGATTTTGGCCAAAAAACCAAAGCGAAAGTAGGGTAGGGTAAAACCCGGATTTGGTCGGTCCGCGCGCCTGTAAAAATATGTTCACCGCGTTGGACGGACAAAATTTTTCTTATATGATACGTGACCCCCTGTTTTTTTTGTATTTTCTTAAAGCTGGTAGCCCCTTCTTTTCATTGATATATGTCTGCCACCTGGCCATAGACTTTAACATGTTTCAACCTGGGACTGACTATTGTAACTTTACATTGAGCTAAAGAACAAATTTATTTAGTGGTTTGTGACCTTAAGAAATGACCCAAAAAATTAAAATGTATATTTTCAATATTTTGACTTTAAATGTTTAGAAATACATTTTTCTGTGGGTTTTATTCCATTTTTCAGTGAAATTTGTCTCAAAATGTGAAAAAAATGTGTTTTGGGGTGAAAATTTAAGAAAAAAATGAGATTTTTCCTCCACAAAATGACATTTTCATACCAATTTTGACCTTGTTTAGGTATCAGACCTGGGTTATTGTGTATATATATGAGGAATAGTCACATAATTAAGCACCCAACATAAAATAATTGCCCAATGTAAGGTTTATACAAAACTGCAACTGTTTAATTTGCCAGTATTCATACAATATGGCAAGCAGAATCCAAGAAATTGCGTTAAAGGCGCTTACTCTCTTTTGTCAAAATTTTGAGAAATCATGTCATTTCAGTCTGGAAAGTCATCATTTGGAGTTGTATATACATAGTAGTTGTCAAATAAGTGCTTAAATCAATCAAAATGGGGGAAAAGGGTTGTCTTAAGGTTACAAACCACTAAATGCCTCCGCGAAACAAAATAGGATACACTCAAATAGTCCCTAAAAAAACTTGTGATTGTGTTTAAATGGTAGTATGCTTTGACAAGGTGGAACTGGAATCATCTAATTGGGTTAACAGGCATTGTATACATGTATGTGATGTATTGAAACTGTTTTATTTTACATATTTTGAGATTTTGGCCAAAAAACCAAAGCGAAAGTAGGGTAGGGTAAAACCCGGATTTGGTCGGTCCGCGCGCCTGTAAAAATATGTTCACCGCGTTGGACGGACAAAATTTTTCTTATATGATACGTGACCCCCTGTTTTTTTTGTATTTTCTTAAAGCTGGTAGCCCCTTCTTTTCATTGATATATGTCTGCCACCTGGCCATAGACTTTAACATGTTTCAACCTGGGACTGACTATTGTAACTTTACATTGAGCTAAAGAACAAATTTATTTAGTGGTTTGTGACCTTAAGAAATGACCCAAAAAATTAAAATGTATATTTTCAATATTTTGACTTTAAATGTTTAGAAATACATTTTTCTGTGGGTTTTATTCCATTTTTCAGTGAAATTTGTCTCAAAATGTGAAAAAAATGTGTTTTGGGGTGAAAATTTAAGAAAAAAATGAGATTTTTCCTCCACAAAATGACATTTTCATACCAATTTTGACCTTGTTTAGGTATCAGACCTGGGTTATTGTGTATATATATGAGGAATAGTCACATAATTAAGCACCCAACATAAAATAATTGCCCAATGTAAGGTTTATACAAAACTGCAACTGTTTAATTTGCCAGTATTCATACAATATGGCAAGCAGAATCCAAGAAATTGCGTTAAAGGCGCTTACTCTCTTTTGTCAAAATTTTGAGAAATCATGTCATTTCAGTCTGGAAAGTCATCATTTGGAGTTGTATATACATAGTAGTTGTCAAATAAGTGCTTAAATCAATCAAAATGGGGGAAAAGGGTTGTCTTAAGGTTACAAACCACTAAATGCCTCCGCGAAACAAAATAGGATACACTCAAATAGTCCCTAAAAAAACTTGTGATTGTGTTTAAATGGTAGTATGCTTTGACAAGGTGGAACTGGAATCATCTAATTGGGTTAACAGGCATTGTATACATGTATGTGATGTATTGAAACTGTTTTATTTTACATATTTTGAGATTTTGGCCAAAAAACCAAAGCGAAAGTAGGGTAGGGTAAAACCCGGATTTGGTCGGTCCGCGCGCCTGTAAAAATATGTTCACCGCGTTGGACGGACAAAATTTTTCTTATATGATACGTGACCCCCTGTTTTTTTTGTATTTTCTTAAAGCTGGTAGCCCCTTCTTTTCATTGATATATGTCTGCCACCTGGCCATAGACTTTAACATGTTTCAACCTGGGACTGACTATTGTAACTTTACATTGAGCTAAAGAACAAATTTATTTAGTGGTTTGTGACCTTAAGAAATGACCCAAAAAATTAAAATGTATATTTTCAATATTTTGACTTTAAATGTTTAGAAATACATTTTTCTGTGGGTTTTATTCCATTTTTCAGTGAAATTTGTCTCAAAATGTGAAAAAAATGTGTTTTGGGGTGAAAATTTAAGAAAAAAATGAGATTTTTCCTCCACAAAATGACATTTTCATACCAATTTTGACCTTGTTTAGGTATCAGACCTGGGTTATTGTGTATATATATGAGGAATAGTCACATAATTAAGCACCCAACATAAAATAATTGCCCAATGTAAGGTTTATACAAAACTGCAACTGTTTAATTTGCCAGTATTCATACAATATGGCAAGCAGAATCCAAGAAATTGCGTTAAAGGCGCTTACTCTCTTTTGTCAAAATTTTGAGAAATCATGTCATTTCAGTCTGGAAAGTCATCATTTGGAGTTGTATATACATAGTAGTTGTCAAATAAGTGCTTAAATCAATCAAAATGGGGGAAAAGGGTTGTCTTAAGAAATGACCCAAAAAATTAAAATGTATATTTTCAATATTTTGACTTTAAATGTTTAGAAATACATTTTTCTGTGGGTTTTATTCCATTTTTCAGTGAAATTTGTCTCAAAATGTGAAAAAAATGTGTTTTGGGGTGAAAATTTAAGAAAAAAATGAGATTTTTCCTCCACAAAATGACATTTTCATACCAATTTTGACCTTGTTTAGGTATCAGACCTGGGTTATTGTGTATATATATGAGGAATAGTCACATAATTAAGCACCCAACATAAAATAATTGCCCAATGTAAGGTTTATACAAAACTGCAACTGTTTAATTTGCCAGTATTCATACAATATGGCAAGCAGAATCCAAGAAATTGCGTTAAAGGCGCTTACTCTCTTTTGTCAAAATTTTGAGAAATCATGTCATTTCAGTCTGGAAAGTCATCATTTGGAGTTGTATATACATAGTAGTTGTCAAATAAGTGCTTAAATCAATCAAAATGGGGGAAAAGGGTTGTCTTAAGGTTACAAACCACTAAATGCCTCCGCGAAACAAAATAGGATACACTCAAATAGTCCCTAAAAAAACTTGTGATTGTGTTTAAATGGTAGTATGCTTTGACAAGGTGGAACTGGAATCATCTAATTGGGTTAACAGGCATTGTATACATGTATGTGATGTATTGAAACTGTTTTATTTTACATATTTTGAGATTTTGGCCAAAAAACCAAAGCGAAAGTAGGGTAGGGTAAAACCCGGATTTGGTCGGTCCGCGCGCCTGTAAAAATATGTTCACCGCGTTGGACGGACAAAATTTTTCTTATATGATACGTGACCCCCTGTTTTTTTTGTATTTTCTTAAAGCTGGTAGCCCCTTCTTTTCATTGATATATGTCTGCCACCTGGCCATAGACTTTAACATGTTTCAACCTGGGACTGACTATTGTAACTTTACATTGAGCTAAAGAACAAATTTATTTAGTGGTTTGTGACCTTAAGAAATGACCCAAAAAATTAAAATGTATATTTTCAATATTTTGACTTTAAATGTTTAGAAATACATTTTTCTGTGGGTTTTATTCCATTTTTCAGTGAAATTTGTCTCAAAATGTGAAAAAAATGTGTTTTGGGGTGAAAATTTAAGAAAAAAATGAGATTTTTCCTCCACAAAATGACATTTTCATACCAATTTTGACCTTGTTTAGGTATCAGACCTGGGTTATTGTGTATATATATGAGGAATAGTCACATAATTAAGCACCCAACATAAAATAATTGCCCAATGTAAGGTTTATACAAAACTGCAACTGTTTAATTTGCCAGTATTCATACAATATGGCAAGCAGAATCCAAGAAATTGCGTTAAAGGCGCTTACTCTCTTTTGTCAAAATTTTGAGAAATCATGTCATTTCAGTCTGGAAAGTCATCATTTGGAGTTGTATATACATAGTAGTTGTCAAATAAGTGCTTAAATCAATCAAAATGGGGGAAAAGGGTTGTCTTAAGGTTACAAACCACTAAATGCCTCCGCGAAACAAAATAGGATACACTCAAATAGTCCCTAAAAAAACTTGTGATTGTGTTTAAATGGTAGTATGCTTTGACAAGGTGGAACTGGAATCATCTAATTGGGTTAACAGGCATTGTATACATGTATGTGATGTATTGAAACTGTTTTATTTTACATATTTTGAGATTTTGGCCAAAAAACCAAAGCGAAAGTAGGGTAGGGTAAAACCCGGATTTGGTCGGTCCGCGCGCCTGTAAAAATATGTTCACCGCGTTGGACGGACAAAATTTTTCTTATATGATACGTGACCCCCTGTTTTTTTTGTATTTTCTTAAAGCTGGTAGCCCCTTCTTTTCATTGATATATGTCTGCCACCTGGCCATAGACTTTAACATGTTTCAACCTGGGACTGACTATTGTAACTTTACATTGAGCTAAAGAACAAATTTATTTAGTGGTTTGTGACCTTAAGAAATGACCCAAAAAATTAAAATGTATATTTTCAATATTTTGACTTTAAATGTTTAGAAATACATTTTCTGTGGGTTTTATTCCATTTTTCAGTGAAATTTGTCTCAAAATGTGAAAAAAATGTGTTTTGGGGTGAAAATTTAAGAAAAAAATGAGATTTTTCCTCCACAAAATGACATTTTCATACCAATTTTGACCTTGTTTAGGTATCAGACCTGGGTTATTGTGTATATATATGAGGAATAGTCACATAATTAAGCACCCAACATAAAATAATTGCCCAATGTAAGGTTTATACAAAACTGCAACTGTTTAATTTGCCAGTATTCATACAATATGGCAAGCAGAATCCAAGAAATTGCGTTAAAGGCGCTTACTCTCTTTTGTCAAAATTTTGAGAAATCATGTCATTTCAGTCTGGAAAGTCATCATTTGGAGTTGTATATACATAGTAGTTGTCAAATAAGTGCTTAAATCAATCAAAATGGGGGAAAAGGGTTGTCTTAAGGTTACAAACCACTAAATGCCTCCGCGAAACAAAATAGGATACACTCAAATAGTCCCTAAAAAAACTTGTGATTGTGTTTAAATGGTAGTATGCTTTGACAAGGTGGAACTGGAATCATCTAATTGGGTTAACAGGCATTGTATACATGTATGTGATGTATTGAAACTGTTTTATTTTACATATTTTGAGATTTTGGCCAAAAAACCAAAGCGAAAGTAGGGTAGGGTAAAACCCGGATTTGGTCGGTCCGCGCGCCTGTAAAAATATGTTCACCGCGTTGGACGGACAAAATTTTTCTTATATGATACGTGACCCCCTGTTTTTTTTGTATTTTCTTAAAGCTGGTAGCCCCTTCTTTTCATTGATATATGTCTGCCACCTGGCCATAGACTTTAACATGTTTCAACCTGGGACTGACTATTGTAACTTTACATTGAGCTAAAGAACAAATTTATTTAGTGGTTTGTGACCTTAAGAAATGACCCAAAAAATTAAAATGTATATTTTCAATATTTTGACTTTAAATGTTTAGAAATACATTTTTCTGTGGGTTTTATTCCATTTTTCAGTGAAATTTGTCTCAAAATGTGAAAAAAATGTGTTTTGGGGTGAAAATTTAAGAAAAAAATGAGATTTTTCCTCCACAAAATGACATTTTCATACCAATTTTGACCTTGTTTAGGTATCAGACCTGGGTTATTGTGTATATATATGAGGAATAGTCACATAATTAAGCACCCAACATAAAATAATTGCCCAATGTAAGGTTTATACAAAACTGCAACTGTTTAATTTGCCAGTATTCATACAATATGGCAAGCAGAATCCAAGAAATTGCGTTAAAGGCGCTTACTCTCTTTTGTCAAAATTTTGAGAAATCATGTCATTTCAGTCTGGAAAGTCATCATTTGGAGTTGTATATACATAGTAGTTGTCAAATAAGTGCTTAAATCAATCAAAATGGGGGAAAAGGGTTGTCTTAAGGTTACAAACCACTAAATGCCTCCGCGAAACAAAATAGGATACACTCAAATAGTCCCTAAAAAAACTTGTGATTGTGTTTAAATGGTAGTATGCTTTGACAAGGTGGAACTGGAATCATCTAATTGGGTTAACAGGCATTGTATACATGTATGTGATGTATTGAAACTGTTTTATTTTACATATTTTGAGATTTTGGCCAAAAAACCAAAGCGAAAGTAGGGTAGGGTAAAACCCGGATTTGGTCGGTCCGCGCGCCTGTAAAAATATGTTCACCGCGTTGGACGGACAAAATTTTTCTTATATGATACGTGACCCCCTGTTTTTTTTGTATTTTCTTAAAGCTGGTAGCCCCTTCTTTTCATTGATATATGTCTGCCACCTGGCCATAGACTTTAACATGTTTCAACCTGGGACTGACTATTGTAACTTTACATTGAGCTAAAGAACAAATTTATTTAGTGGTTTGTGACCTTAAGAAATGACCCAAAAAATTAAAATGTATATTTTCAATATTTTGACTTTAAATGTTTAGAAATACATTTTTCTGTGGGTTTTATTCCATTTTTCAGTGAAATTTGTCTCAAAATGTGAAAAAAATGTGTTTTGGGGTGAAAATTTAAGAAAAAAATGAGATTTTTCCTCCACAAAATGACATTTTCATACCAATTTTGACCTTGTTTAGGTATCAGACCTGGGTTATTGTGTATATATATGAGGAATAGTCACATAATTAAGCACCCAACATAAAATAATTGCCCAATGTAAGGTTTATACAAAACTGCAACTGTTTAATTTGCCAGTATTCATACAATATGGCAAGCAGAATCCAAGAAATTGCGTTAAAGGCGCTTACTCTCTTTTGTCAAAATTTTGAGAAATCATGTCATTTCAGTCTGGAAAGTCATCATTTGGAGTTGTATATACATAGTAGTTGTCAAATAAGTGCTTAAATCAATCAAAATGGGGGAAAAGGGTTGTCTTAAGGTTACAAACCACTAAATGCCTCCGCGAAACAAAATAGGATACACTCAAATAGTCCCTAAAAAAACTTGTGATTGTGTTTAAATGGTAGTATGCTTTGACAAGGTGGAACTGGAATCATCTAATTGGGTTAACAGGCATTGTATACATGTATGTGATGTATTGAAACTGTTTTATTTTACATATTTTGAGATTTTGGCCAAAAAACCAAAGCGAAAGTAGGGTAGGGTAAAACCCGGATTTGGTCGGTCCGCGCGCCTGTAAAAATATGTTCACCGCGTTGGACGGACAAAATTTTTCTTATATGATACGTGACCCCCTGTTTTTTTTGTATTTTCTTAAAGCTGGTAGCCCCTTCTTTTCATTGATATATGTCTGCCACCTGGCCATAGACTTTAACATGTTTCAACCTGGGACTGACTATTGTAACTTTACATTGAGCTAAAGAACAAATTTATTTAGTGGTTTGTGACCTTAAGAAATGACCCAAAAAATTAAAATGTATATTTTCAATATTTTGACTTTAAATGTTTAGAAATACATTTTTCTGTGGGTTTTATTCCATTTTTCAGTGAAATTTGTCTCAAAATGTGAAAAAAATGTGTTTTGGGGTGAAAATTTAAGAAAAAAATGAGATTTTTCCTCCACAAAATGACATTTTCATACCAATTTTGACCTTGTTTAGGTATCAGACCTGGGTTATTGTGTATATATATGAGGAATAGTCACATAATTAAGCACCCAACATAAAATAATTGCCCAATGTAAGGTTTATACAAAACTGCAACTGTTTAATTTGCCAGTATTCATACAATATGGCAAGCAGAATCCAAGAAATTGCGTTAAAGGCGCTTACTCTCTTTTGTCAAAATTTTGAGAAATCATGTCATTTCAGTCTGGAAAGTCATCATTTGGAGTTGTATATACATAGTAGTTGTCAAATAAGTGCTTAAATCAATCAAAATGGGGGAAAAGGGTTGTCTTAAGGTTACAAACCACTAAATGCCTCCGCGAAACAAAATAGGATACACTCAAATAGTCCCTAAAAAAACTTGTGATTGTGTTTAAATGGTAGTATGCTTTGACAAGGTGGAACTGGAATCATCTAATTGGGTTAACAGGCATTGTATACATGTATGTGATGTATTGAAACTGTTTTATTTTACATATTTTGAGATTTTGGCCAAAAAACCAAAGCGAAAGTAGGGTAGGGTAAAACCCGGATTTGGTCGGTCCGCGCGCCTGTAAAAATATGTTCACCGCGTTGGACCGACAAAATTTTTCTTATATGATACGTGACCCCCTGTTTTTTTTGTATTTTCTTAAAGCTGGTAGCCCCTTCTTTTCATTGATATATGTCTGCCACCTGGCCATAGACTTTAACATGTTTCAACCTGGGACTGACTATTGTAACTTTACATTGAGCTAAAGAACAAATTTATTTAGTGGTTTGTGACCTTAAGAAATGACCCAAAAAATTAAAATGTATATTTTCAATATTTTGACTTTAAATGTTTAGAAATACATTTTTCTGTGGGTTTTATTCCATTTTTCAGTGAAATTTGTCTCAAAATGTGAAAAAAATGTGTTTTGGGGTGAAAATTTAAGAAAAAAATGAGATTTTTCCTCCACAAAATGACATTTTCATACCAATTTTGACCTTGTTTAGGTATCAGACCTGGGTTATTGTGTATATATATGAGGAATAGTCACATAATTAAGCACCCAACATAAAATAATTGCCCAATGTAAGGTTTATACAAAACTGCAACTGTTTAATTTGCCAGTATTCATACAATATGGCAAGCAGAATCCAAGAAATTGCGTTAAAGGCGCTTACTCTCTTTTGTCAAAATTTTGAGAAATCATGTCATTTCAGTCTGGAAAGTCATCATTTGGAGTTGTATATACATAGTAGTTGTCAAATAAGTGCTTAAATCAATCAAAATGGGGGAAAAGGGTTGTCTTAAGGTTACAAACCACTAAATGCCTCCGCGAAACAAAATAGGATACACTCAAATAGTCCCTAAAAAAACTTGTGATTGTGTTTAAATGGTAGTATGCTTTGACAAGGTGGAACTGGAATCATCTAATTGGGTTAACAGGCATTGTATACATGTATGTGATGTATTGAAACTGTTTTATTTTACATATTTTGAGATTTTGGCCAAAAAACCAAAGCGAAAGTAGGGTAGGGTAAAACCCGGATTTGGTCGGTCCGCGCGCCTGTAAAAATATGTTCACCGCGTTGGACGGACAAAATTTTTCTTATATGATACGTGACCCCCTGTTTTTTTTGTATTTTCTTAAAGCTGGTAGCCCCTTCTTTTCATTGATATATGTCTGCCACCTGGCCATAGACTTTAACATGTTTCAACCTGGGACTGACTATTGTAACTTTACATTGAGCTAAAGAACAAATTTATTTAGTGGTTTGTGACCTTAAGAAATGACCCAAAAAATTAAAATGTATATTTTCAATATTTTGACTTTAAATGTTTAGAAATACATTTTTCTGTGGGTTTTATTCCATTTTTCAGTGAAATTTGTCTCAAAATGTGAAAAAAATGTGTTTTGGGGTGAAAATTTAAGAAAAAAATGAGATTTTTCCTCCACAAAATGACATTTTCATACCAATTTTGACCTTGTTTAGGTATCAGACCTGGGTTATTGTGTATATATATGAGGAATAGTCACATAATTAAGCACCCAACATAAAATAATTGCCCAATGTAAGGTTTATACAAAACTGCAACTGTTTAATTTGCCAGTATTCATACAATATGGCAAGCAGAATCCAAGAAATTGCGTTAAAGGCGCTTACTCTCTTTTGTCAAAATTTTGAGAAATCATGTCATTTCAGTCTGGAAAGTCATCATTTGGAGTTGTATATACATAGTAGTTGTCAAATAAGTGCTTAAATCAATCAAAATGGGGGAAAAGGGTTGTCTTAAGGTTACAAACCACTAAATGCCTCCGCGAAACAAAATAGGATACACTCAAATAGTCCCTAAAAAAACTTGTGATTGTGTTTAAATGGTAGTATGCTTTGACAAGGTGGAACTGGAATCATCTAATTGGGTTAACAGGCATTGTATACATGTATGTGATGTATTGAAACTGTTTTATTTTACATATTTTGAGATTTTGGCCAAAAAACCAAAGCGAAAGTAGGGTAGGGTAAAACCCGGATTTGGTCGGTCCGCGCGCCTGTAAAAATATGTTCACCGCGTTGGACGGACAAAATTTTTCTTATATGATACGTGACCCCCTGTTTTTTTTGTATTTTCTTAAAGCTGGTAGCCCCTTCTTTTCATTGATATATGTCTGCCACCTGGCCATAGACTTTAACATGTTTCAACCTGGGACTGACTATTGTAACTTTTCATTGAGCTAAAGAACAAATTTATTTAGTGGTTTGTGACCTTAAGAAATGACCCAAAAAATTAAAATGTATATTTTCAATATTTTGACTTTAAATGTTTAGAAATACATTTTTCTGTGGGTTTTATTCCATTTTTCAGTGAAATTTGTCTCAAAATGTGAAAAAAATGTGTTTTGGGGTGAAAATTTAAGAAAAAAATGAGATTTTTCCTCCACAAAATGACATTTTCATACCAATTTTGACCTTGTTTAGGTATCAGACCTGGGTTATTGTGTATATATATGAGGAATAGTCACATAATTAAGCACCCAACATAAAATAATTGCCCAATGTAAGGTTTATACAAAACTGCAACTGTTTAATTTGCCAGTATTCATACAATATGGCAAGCAGAATCCAAGAAATTGCGTTAAAGGCGCTTACTCTCTTTTGTCAAAATTTTGAGAAATCATGTCATTTCAGTCTGGAAAGTCATCATTTGGAGTTGTATATACATAGTAGTTGTCAAATAAGTGCTTAAATCAATCAAAATGGGGGAAAAGGGTTGTCTTAAGGTTACAAACCACTAAATGCCTCCGCGAAACAAAATAGGATACACTCAAATAGTCCCTAAAAAAACTTGTGATTGTGTTTAAATGGTAGTATGCTTTGACAAGGTGGAACTGGAATCATCTAATTGGGTTAACAGGCATTGTATACATGTATGTGATGTATTGAAACTGTTTTATTTTACATATTTTGAGATTTTGGCCAAAAAACCAAAGCGAAAGTAGGGTAGGGTAAAACCCGGATTTGGTCGGTCCGCGCGCCTGTAAAAATATGTTCACCGCGTTGGACGGACAAAATTTTTCTTATATGATACGTGACCCCCTGTTTTTTTTGTATTTTCTTAAAGCTGGTAGCCCCTTCTTTTCATTGATATATGTCTGCCACCTGGCGATAGACTTTAACATGTTTCAACCTGGGACTGACTATTGTAACTTTACATTGAGCTAAAGAACAAATTTATTTAGTGGTTTGTGACCTTAAGAAATGACCCAAAAAATTAAAATGTATATTTTCAATATTTTGACTTTAAATGTTTAGAAATACATTTTTCTGTGGGTTTTATTCCATTTTTCAGTGAAATTTGTCTCAAAATGTGAAAAAAATGTGTTTTGGGGTGAAAATTTAAGAAAAAAATGAGATTTTTCCTCCACAAAATGACATTTTCATACCAATTTTGACCTTGTTTAGGTATCAGACCTGGGTTATTGTGTATATATATGAGGAATAGTCACATAATTAAGCACCCAACATAAAATAATTGCCCAATGTAAGGTTTATACAAAACTGCAACTGTTTAATTTGCCAGTATTCATACAATATGGCAAGCAGAATCCAAGAAATTGCGTTAAAGGCGCTTACTCTCTTTTGTCAAAATTTTGAGAAATCATGTCATTTCAGTCTGGAAAGTCATCATTTGGAGTTGTATATACATAGTAGTTGTCAAATAAGTGCTTAAATCAATCAAAATGGGGGAAAAGGGTTGTCTTAAGGTTACAAACCACTAAATGCCTCCGCGAAACAAAATAGGATACACTCAAATAGTCCCTAAAAAAACTTGTGATTGTGTTTAAATGGTAGTATGCTTTGACAAGGTGGAACTGGAATCATCTAATTGGGTTAACAGGCATTGTATACATGTATGTGATGTATTGAAACTGTTTTATTTTACATATTTTGAGATTTTGGCCAAAAAACCAAAGCGAAAGTAGGGTAGGGTAAAACCCGGATTTGGTCGGTCCGCGCGCCTGTAAAAATATGTTCACCGCGTTGGACGGACAAAATTTTTCTTATATGATACGTGACCCCCTGTTTTTTTTGTATTTTCTTAAAGCTGGTAGCCCCTTCTTTTCATTGATATATGTCTGCCACCTGGCCATAGACTTTAACATGTTTCAACCTGGGACTGACTATTGTAACTTTACATTGAGCTAAAGAACAAATTTATTTAGTGGTTTGTGACCTTAAGAAATGACCCAAAAAATTAAAATGTATATTTTCAATATTTTGACTTTAAATGTTTAGAAATACATTTTTCTGTGGGTTTTATTCCATTTTTCAGTGAAATTTGTCTCAAAATGTGAAAAAAATGTGTTTTGGGGTGAAAATTTAAGAAAAAAATGAGATTTTTCCTCCACAAAATGACATTTTCATACCAATTTTGACCTTGTTTAGGTATCAGACCTGGGTTATTGTGTATATATATGAGGAATAGTCACATAATTAAGCACCCAACATAAAATAATTGCCCAATGTAAGGTTTATACAAAACTGCAACTGTTTAATTTGCCAGTATTCATACAATATGGCAAGCAGAATCCAAGAAATTGCGTTAAAGGCGCTTACTCTCTTTTGTCAAAATTTTGAGAAATCATGTCATTTCAGTCTGGAAAGTCATCATTTGGAGTTGTATATACATAGTAGTTGTCAAATAAGTGCTTAAATCAATCAAAATGGGGGAAAAGGGTTGTCTTAAGGTTACAAACCACTAAATGCCTCCGCGAAACAAAATAGGATACACTCAAATAGTCCCTAAAAAAACTTGTGATTGTGTTTAAATGGTAGTATGCTTTGACAAGGTGGAACTGGAATCATCTAATTGGGTTAACAGGCATTGTATACATGTATGTGATGTATTGAAACTGTTTTATTTTACATATTTTGAGATTTTGGCCAAAAAACCAAAGCGAAAGTAGGGTAGGGTAAAACCCGGATTTGGTCGGTCCGCGCGCCTGTAAAAATATGTTCACCGCGTTGGACGGACAAAATTTTTCTTATATGATACGTGACCCCCTGTTTTTTTTGTATTTTCTTAAAGCTGGTAGCCCCTTCTTTTCATTGATATATGTCTGCCACCTGGCCATAGACTTTAACATGTTTCAACCTGGGACTGACTATTGTAACTTTACATTGAGCTAAAGAACAAATTTATTTAGTGGTTTGTGACCTTAAGAAATGACCCAAAAAATTAAAATGTATATTTTCAATATTTTGACTTTAAATGTTTAGAAATACATTTTTCTGTGGGTTTTATTCCATTTTTCAGTGAAATTTGTCTCAAAATGTGAAAAAAATGTGTTTTGGGGTGAAAATTTAAGAAAAAAATGAGATTTTTCCTCCACAAAATGACATTTTCATACCAATTTTGACCTTGTTTAGGTATCAGACCTGGGTTATTGTGTATATATATGAGGAATAGTCACATAATTAAGCACCCAACATAAAATAATTGCCCAATGTAAGGTTTATACAAAACTGCAACTGTTTAATTTGCCAGTATTCATACAATATGGCAAGCAGAATCCAAGAAATTGCGTTAAAGGCGCTTACTCTCTTTTGTCAAAATTTTGAGAAATCATGTCATTTCAGTCTGGAAAGTCATCATTTGGAGTTGTATATACATAGTAGTTGTCAAATAAGTGCTTAAATCAATCAAAATGGGGGAAAAGGGTTGTCTTAAGGTTACAAACCACTAAATGCCTCCGCGAAACAAAATAGGATACACTCAAATAGTCCCTAAAAAAACTTTTGATTGTGTTTAAATGGTAGTATGCTTTGACAAGGTGGAACTGGAATCATCTAATTGGGTTAACAGGCATTGTATACATGTATGTGATGTATTGAAACTGTTTTATTTTACATATTTTGAGATTTTGGCCAAAAAACCAAAGCGAAAGTAGGGTAGGGTAAAACCCGGATTTGGTCGGTCCGCGCGCCTGTAAAAATATGTTCACCGCGTTGGACGGACAAAATTTTTCTTATATGATACGTGACCCCCTGTTTTTTTTGTATTTTCTTAAAGCTGGTAGCCCCTTCTTTTCATTGATATATGTCTGCCACCTGGCCATAGACTTTAACATGTTTCAACCTGGGACTGACTATTGTAACTTTACATTGAGCTAAAGAACAAATTTATTTAGTGGTTTGTGACCTTAAGAAATGACCCAAAAAATTAAAATGTATATTTTCAATATTTTGACTTTAAATGTTTAGAAATACATTTTTCTGTGGGTTTTATTCCATTTTTCAGTGAAATTTGTCTCAAAATGTGAAAAAAATGTGTTTTGGGGTGAAAATTTAAGAAAAAAATGAGATTTTTCCTCCACAAAATGACATTTTCATACCAATTTTGACCTTGTTTAGGTATCAGACCTGGGTTATTGTGTATATATATGAGGAATAGTCACATAATTAAGCACCCAACATAAAATAATTGCCCAATGTAAGGTTTATACAAAACTGCAACTGTTTAATTTGCCAGTATTCATACAATATGGCAAGCAGAATCCAAGAAATTGCGTTAAAGGCGCTTACTCTCTTTTGTCAAAATTTTGAGAAATCATGTCATTTCAGTCTGGAAAGTCATCATTTGGAGTTGTATATACATAGTAGTTGTCAAATAAGTGCTTAAATCAATCAAAATGGGGGAAAAGGGTTGTCTTAAGGTTACAAACCACTAAATGCCTCCGCGAAACAAAATAGGATACACTCAAATAGTCCCTAAAAAAACTTGTGATTGTGTTTAAATGGTAGTATGCTTTGACAAGGTGGAACTGGAATCATCTAATTGGGTTAACAGGCATTGTATACATGTATGTGATGTATTGAAACTGTTTTATTTTACATATTTTGAGATTTTGGCCAAAAAACCAAAGCGAAAGTAGGGTAGGGTAAAACCCGGATTTGGTCGGTCCGCGCGCCTGTAAAAATATGTTCACCGCGTTGGACGGACAAAATTTTTCTTATATGATACGTGACCCCCTGTTTTTTTTGTATTTACTTAAAGCTGGTAGCCCCTTCTTTTCATTGATATATGTCTGCCACCTGGCCATAGACTTTAACATGTTTCAACCTGGGACTGACTATTGTAACTTTACATTGAGCTAAAGAACAAATTTATTTAGTGGTTTGTGACCTTAAGAAATGACCCAAAAAATTAAAATGTATATTTTCAATATTTTGACTTTAAATGTTTAGAAATACATTTTTCTGTGGGTTTTATTCCATTTTTCAGTGAAATTTGTCTCAAAATGTGAAAAAAATGTGTTTTGGGGTGAAAATTTAAGAAAAAAATGAGATTTTTCCTCCACAAAATGACATTTTCATACCAATTTTGACCTTGTTTAGGTATCAGACCTGGGTTATTGTGTATATATATGAGGAATAGTCACATAATTAAGCACCCAACATAAAATAATTGCCCAATGTAAGGTTTATACAAAACTGCAACTGTTTAATTTGCCAGTATTCATACAATATGGCAAGCAGAATCCAAGAAATTGCGTTAAAGGCGCTTACTCTCTTTTGTCAAAATTTTGAGAAATCATGTCATTTCAGTCTGGAAAGTCATCATTTGGAGTTGTATATACATAGTAGTTGTCAAATAAGTGCTTAAATCAATCAAAATGGGGGAAAAGGGTTGTCTTAAGGTTACAAACCACTAAATGCCTCCGCGAAACAAAATAGGATACACTCAAATAGTCCCTAAAAAAACTTGTGATTGTGTTTAAATGGTAGTATGCTTTGACAAGGTGGAACTGGAATCATCTAATTGGGTTAACAGGCATTGTATACATGTATGTGATGTATTGAAACTGTTTTATTTTACATATTTTGAGATTTTGGCCAAAAAACCAAAGCGAAAGTAGGGTAGGGTAAAACCCGGATTTGGTCGGTCCGCGCGCCTGTAAAAATATGTTCACCGCGTTGGACGGACAAAATTTTTCTTATATGATACGTGACCCCCTGTTTTTTTTGTATTTTCTTAAAGCTGGTAGCCCCTTCTTTTCATTGATATATGTCTGCCACCTGGCCATAGACTTTAACATGTTTCAACCTGGGACTGACTATTGTAACTTTACATTGAGCTAAAGAACAAATTTATTTAGTGGTTTGTGACCTTAAGAAATGACCCAAAAAATTAAAATGTATATTTTCAATATTTTGACTTTAAATGTTTAGAAATACATTTTTCTGTGGGTTTTATTCCATTTTTCAGTGAAATTTGTCTCAAAATGTGAAAAAAATGTGTTTTGGGGTGAAAATTTAAGAAAAAAATGAGATTTTTCCTCCACAAAATGACATTTTCATACCAATTTTGACCTTGTTTAGGTATCAGACCTGGGTTATTGTGTATATATATGAGGAATAGTCACATAATTAAGCACCCAACATAAAATAATTGCCCAATGTAAGGTTTATACAAAACTGCAACTGTTTAATTTGCCAGTATTCATACAATATGGCAAGCAGAATCCAAGAAATTGCGTTAAAGGCGCTTACTCTCTTTTGTCAAAATTTTGAGAAATCATGTCATTTCAGTCTGGAAAGTCATCATTTGGAGTTGTATATACATAGTAGTTGTCAAATAAGTGCTTAAATCAATCAAAATGGGGGAAAAGGGTTGTCTTAAGGTTACAAACCACTAAATGCCTCCGCGAAACAAAATAGGATACACTCAAATAGTCCCTAAAAAAACTTGTGATTGTGTTTAAATGGTAGTATGCTTTGACAAGGTGGAACTGGAATCATCTAATTGGGTTAACAGGCATTGTATACATGTATGTGATGTATTGAAACTGTTTTATTTTACATATTTTGAGATTTTGGCCAAAAAACCAAAGCGAAAGTAGGGTAGGGTAAAACCCGGATTTGGTCGGTCCGCGCGCCTGTAAAAATATGTTCACCGCGTTGGACGGACAAAATTTTTCTTATATGATACGTGACCCCCTGTTTTTTTTGTATTTTCTTAAAGCTGGTAGCCCCTTCTTTTCATTGATATATGTCTGCCACCTGGCCATAGACTTTAACATGTTTCAACCTGGGACTGACTATTGTAACTTTACATTGAGCTAAAGAACAAATTTATTTAGTGGTTTGTGACCTTAAGAAATGACCCAAAAAATTAAAATGTATATTTTCAATATTTTGACTTTAAATGTTTAGAAATACATTTTTCTGTGGGTTTTATTCCATTTTTCAGTGAAATTTGTCTCAAAATGTGAAAAAAATGTGTTTTGGGGTGAAAATTTAAGAAAAAAATGAGATTTTTCCTCCACAAAATGACATTTTCATACCAATTTTGACCTTGTTTAGGTATCAGACCTGGGTTATTGTGTATATATATGAGGAATAGTCACATAATTAAGCACCCAACATAAAATAATTGCCCAATGTAAGGTTTATACAAAACTGCAACTGTTTAATTTGCCAGTATTCATACAATATGGCAAGCAGAATCCAAGAAATTGCGTTAAAGGCGCTTACTCTCTTTTGTCAAAATTTTGAGAAATCATGTCATTTCAGTCTGGAAAGTCATCATTTGGAGTTGTATATACATAGTAGTTGTCAAATAAGTGCTTAAATCAATCAAAATGGGGGAAAAGGGTTGTCTTAAGGTTACAAACCACTAAATGCCTCCGCGAAACAAAATAGGATACACTCAAATAGTCCCTAAAAAAACTTGTGATTGTGTTTAAATGGTAGTATGCTTTGACAAGGTGGAACTGGAATCATCTAATTGGGTTAACAGGCATTGTATACATGTATGTGATGTATTGAAACTGTTTTATTTTACATATTTTGAGATTTTGGCCAAAAAACCAAAGCGAAAGTAGGGTAGGGTAAAACCCGGATTTGGTCGGTCCGCGCGCTGTAAAAATATGTTCACCGCGTTGGACGGACAAAATTTTTCTTATATGATACGTGACCCCCTGTTTTTTTTGTATTTTCTTAAAGCTGGTAGCCCCTTCTTTTCATTGATATATGTCTGCCACCTGGCCATAGACTTTAACATGTTTCAACCTGGGACTGACTATTGTAACTTTACATTGAGCTAAAGAACAAATTTATTTAGTGGTTTGTGACCTTAAGAAATGACCCAAAAAATTAAAATGTATATTTTCAATATTTTGACTTTAAATGTTTAGAAATACATTTTTCTGTGGGTTTTATTCCATTTTTCAGTGAAATTTGTCTCAAAATGTGAAAAAAATGTGTTTTGGGGTGAAAATTTAAGAAAAAAATGAGATTTTTCCTCCACAAAATGACATTTTCATACCAATTTTGACCTTGTTTAGGTATCAGACCTGGGTTATTGTGTATATATATGAGGAATAGTCACATAATTAAGCACCCAACATAAAATAATTGCCCAATGTAAGGTTTATACAAAACTGCAACTGTTTAATTTGCCAGTATTCATACAATATGGCAAGCAGAATCCAAGAAATTGCGTTAAAGGCGCTTACTCTCTTTTGTCAAAATTTTGAGAAATCATGTCATTTCAGTCTGGAAAGTCATCATTTGGAGTTGTATATACATAGTAGTTGTCAAATAAGTGCTTAAATCAATCAAAATGGGGGAAAAGGGTTGTCTTAAGGTTACAAACCACTAAATGCCTCCGCGAAACAAAATAGGATACACTCAAATAGTCCCTAAAAAAACTTGTGATTGTGTTTAAATGGTAGTATGCTTTGACAAGGTGGAACTGGAATCATCTAATTGGGTTAACAGGCATTGTATACATGTATGTGATGTATTGAAACTGTTTTATTTTACATATTTTGAGATTTTGGCCAAAAAACCAAAGCGAAAGTAGGGTAGGGTAAAACCCGGATTTGGTCGGTCCGCGCGCCTGTAAAAATATGTTCACCGCGTTGGACGGACAAAATTTTTCTTATATGATACGTGACCCCCTGTTTTTTTTGTATTTTCTTAAAGCTGGTAGCCCCTTCTTTTCATTGATATATGTCTGCCACCTGGCCATAGACTTTAACATGTTTCAACCTGGGACTGACTATTGTAACTTTACATTGAGCTAAAGAACAAATTTATTTAGTGGTTTGTGACCTTAAGAAATGACCCAAAAAATTAAAATGTATATTTTCAATATTTTGACTTTAAATGTTTAGAAATACATTTTTCTGTGGGTTTTATTCCATTTTTCAGTGAAATTTGTCTCAAAATGTGAAAAAAATGTGTTTTGGGGTGAAAATTTAAGAAAAAAATGAGATTTTTCCTCCACAAAATGACATTTTCATACCAATTTTGACCTTGTTTAGGTATCAGACCTGGGTTATTGTGTATATATATGAGGAATAGTCACATAATTAAGCACCCAACATAAAATAATTGCCCAATGTAAGGTTTATACAAAACTGCAACTGTTTAATTTGCCAGTATTCATACAATATGGCAAGCAGAATCCAAGAAATTGCGTTAAAGGCGCTTACTCTCTTTTGTCAAAATTTTGAGAAATCATGTCATTTCAGTCTGGAAAGTCATCATTTGGAGTTGTATATACATAGTAGTTGTCAAATAAGTGCTTAAATCAATCAAAATGGGGGAAAAGGGTTGTCTTAAGGTTACAAACCACTAAATGCCTCCGCGAAACAAAATAGGATACACTCAAATAGTCCCTAAAAAAACTTGTGATTGTGTTTAAATGGTAGTATGCTTTGACAAGGTGGAACTGGAATCATCTAATTGGGTTAACAGGCATTGTATACATGTATGTGATGTATTGAAACTGTTTTATTTTACATATTTTGAGATTTTGGCCAAAAAACCAAAGCGAAAGTAGGGTAGGGTAAAACCCGGATTTGGTCGGTCCGCGCGCCTGTAAAAATATGTTCACCGCGTTGGACGGACAAAATTTTTCTTATATGATACGTGACCCCCTGTTTTTTTTGTATTTTCTTAAAGCTGGTAGCCCCTTCTTTTCATTGATATATGTCTGCCACCTGGCCATAGACTTTAACATGTTTCAACCTGGGACTGACTATTGTAACTTTACATTGAGCTAAAGAACAAATTTATTTAGTGGTTTGTGACCTTAAGAAATGACCCAAAAAATTAAAATGTATATTTTCAATATTTTGACTTTAAATGTTTAGAAATACATTTTTCTGTGGGTTTTATTCCATTTTTCAGTGAAATTTGTCTCAAAATGTGAAAAAAATGTGTTTTGGGGTGAAAATTTAAGAAAAAAATGAGATTTTTCCTCCACAAAATGACATTTTCATACCAATTTTGACCTTGTTTAGGTATCAGACCTGGGTTATTGTGTATATATATGAGGAATAGTCACATAATTAAGCACCCAACATAAAATAATTGCCCAATGTAAGGTTTATACAAAACTGCAACTGTTTAATTTGCCAGTATTCATACAATATGGCAAGCAGAATCCAAGAAATTGCGTTAAAGGCGCTTACTCTCTTTTGTCAAAATTTTGAGAAATCATGTCATTTCAGTCTGGAAAGTCATCATTTGGAGTTGTATATACATAGTAGTTGTCAAATAAGTGCTTAAATCAATCAAAATGGGGGAAAAGGGTTGTCTTAAGGTTACAAACCACTAAATGCCTCCGCGAAACAAAATAGGATACACTCAAATAGTCCCTAAAAAAACTTGTGATTGTGTTTAAATGGTAGTATGCTTTGACAAGGTGGAACTGGAATCATCTAATTGGGTTAACAGGCATTGTATACATGTATGTGATGTATTGAAACTGTTTTATTTTACATATTTTGAGATTTTGGCCAAAAAACCAAAGCGAAAGTAGGGTAGGGTAAAACCCGGATTTGGTCGGTCCGCGCGCCTGTAAAAATATGTTCACCGCGTTGGACGGACAAAATTTTTCTTATATGATACGTGACCCCCTGTTTTTTTTGTATTTTCTTAAAGCTGGTAGCCCCTTCTTTTCATTGATATATGTCTGCCACCTGGCCATAGACTTTAACATGTTTCAACCTGGGACTGACTATTGTAACTTTACATTGAGCTAAAGAACAAATTTATTTAGTGGTTTGTGACCTTAAGAAATGACCCAAAAAATTAAAATGTATATTTTCAATATTTTGACTTTAAATGTTTAGAAATACATTTTTCTGTGGGTTTTATTCCATTTTTCAGTGAAATTTGTCTCAAAATGTGAAAAAAATGTGTTTTGGGGTGAAAATTTAAGAAAAAAATGAGATTTTTCCTCCACAAAATGACATTTTCATACCAATTTTGACCTTGTTTAGGTATCAGACCTGGGTTATTGTGTATATATATGAGGAATAGTCACATAATTAAGCACCCAACATAAAATAATTGCCCAATGTAAGGTTTATACAAAACTGCAACTGTTTAATTTGCCAGTATTCATACAATATGGCAAGCAGAATCCAAGAAATTGCGTTAAAGGCGCTTACTCTCTTTTGTCAAAATTTTGAGAAATCATGTCATTTCAGTCTGGAAAGTCATCATTTGGAGTTGTATATACATAGTAGTTGTCAAATAAGTGCTTAAATCAATCAAAATGGGGGAAAAGGGTTGTCTTAAGGTTACAAACCACTAAATGCCTCCGCGAAACAAAATAGGATACACTCAAATAGTCCCTAAAAAAACTTGTGATTGTGTTTAAATGGTAGTATGCTTTGACAAGGTGGAACTGGAATCATCTAATTGGGTTAACAGGCATTGTATACATGTATGTGATGTATTGAAACTGTTTTATTTTACATATTTTGAGATTTTGGCCAAAAAACCAAAGCGAAAGTAGGGTAGGGTAAAACCCGGATTTGGTCGGTCCGCGCGCCTGTAAAAATATGTTCACCGCGTTGGACGGACAAAATTTTTCTTATATGATACGTGACCCCCTGTTTTTTTTGTATTTTCTTAAAGCTGGTAGCCCCTTCTTTTCATTGATATATGTCTGCCACCTGGCCATAGACTTTAACATGTTTCAACCTGGGACTGACTATTGTAACTTTACATTGAGCTAAAGAACAAATTTATTTAGTGGTTTGTGACCTTAAGAAATGACCCAAAAAATTAAAATGTATATTTTCAATATTTTGACTTTAAATGTTTAGAAATACATTTTTCTGTGGGTTTTATTCCATTTTTCAGTGAAATTTGTCTCAAAATGTGAAAAAAATGTGTTTTGGGGTGAAAATTTAAGAAAAAAATGAGATTTTTCCTCCACAAAATGACATTTTCATACCAATTTTGACCTTGTTTAGGTATCAGACCTGGGTTATTGTGTATATATATGAGGAATAGTCACATAATTAAGCACCCAACATAAAATAATTGCCCAATGTAAGGTTTATACAAAACTGCAACTGTTTAATTTGCCAGTATTCATACAATATGGCAAGCAGAATCCAAGAAATTGCGTTAAAGGCGCTTACTCTCTTTTGTCAAAATTTTGAGAAATCATGTCATTTCAGTCTGGAAAGTCATCATTTGGAGTTGTATATACATAGTAGTTGTCAAATAAGTGCTTAAATCAATCAAAATGGGGGAAAAGGGTTGTCTTAAGGTTACAAACCACTAAATGCCTCCGCGAAACAAAATAGGATACACTCAAATAGTCCCTAAAAAAACTTGTGATTGTGTTTAAATGGTAGTATGCTTTGACAAGGTGGAACTGGAATCATCTAATTGGGTTAACAGGCATTGTATACATGTATGTGATGTATTGAAACTGTTTTATTTTACATATTTTGAGATTTTGGCCAAAAAACCAAAGCGAAAGTAGGGTAGGGTAAAACCCGGATTTGGTCGGTTCCGCGCGCCTGTAAAAATATGTTCACCGCGTTGGACGGACAAAATTTTTCTTATATGATACGTGACCCCCTGTTTTTTTTGTATTTTCTTAAAGCTGGTAGCCCCTTCTTTTCATTGATATATGTCTGCCACCTGGCCATAGACTTTAACATGTTTCAACCTGGGACTGACTATTGTAACTTTACATTGAGCTAAAGAACAAATTTATTTAGTGGTTTGTGACCTTAAGAAATGACCCAAAAAATTAAAATGTATATTTTCAATATTTTGACTTTAAATGTTTAGAAATACATTTTTCTGTGGGTTTTATTCCATTTTTCAGTGAAATTTGTCTCAAAATGTGAAAAAAATGTGTTTTGGGGTGAAAATTTAAGAAAAAAATGAGATTTTTCCTCCACAAAATGACATTTTCATACCAATTTTGACCTTGTTTAGGTATCAGACCTGGGTTATTGTGTATATATATGAGGAATAGTCACATAATTAAGCACCCAACATAAAATAATTGCCCAATGTAAGGTTTATACAAAACTGCAACTGTTTAATTTGCCAGTATTCATACAATATGGCAAGCAGAATCCAAGAAATTGCGTTAAAGGCGCTTACTCTCTTTTGTCAAAATTTTGAGAAATCATGTCATTTCAGTCTGGAAAGTCATCATTTGGAGTTGCATATACATAGTAGTTGTCAAATAAGTGCTTAAATCAATCAAAATGGGGGAAAAGGGTTGTCTTAAGGTTACAAACCACTAAATGCCTCCGCGAAACAAAATAGGATACACTCAAATAGTCCCTAAAAAAACTTGTGATTGTGTTTAAATGGTAGTATGCTTTGACAAGGTGGAACTGGAATCATCTAATTGGGTTAACAGGCATTGTATACATGTATGTGATGTATTGAAACTGTTTTATTTTACATATTTTGAGATTTTGGCCAAAAAACCAAAGCGAAAGTAGGGTAGGGTAAAACCCGGATTTGGTCGGTCCGCGCGCCTGTAAAAATATGTTCACCGCGTTGGACGGACAAAATTTTTCTTATATGATACGTGACCCCCTGTTTTTTTTGTATTTTCTTAAAGCTGGTAGCCCCTTCTTTTCATTGATATATGTCTGCCACCTGGCCATAGACTTTAACATGTTTCAACCTGGGACTGACTATTGTAACTTTACATTGAGCTAAAGAACAAATTTATTTAGTGGTTTGTGACCTTAAGAAATGACCCAAAAAATTAAAATGTATATTTTCAATATTTTGACTTTAAATGTTTAGAAATACATTTTTCTGTGGGTTTTATTCCATTTTTCAGTGAAATTTGTCTCAAAATGTGAAAAAAATGTGTTTTGGGGTGAAAATTTAAGAAAAAAATGAGATTTTTCCTCCACAAAATGACATTTTCATACCAATTTTGACCTTGTTTAGGTATCAGACCTGGGTTATTGTGTATATATATGAGGAATAGTCACATAATTAAGCACCCAACATAAAATAATTGCCCAATGTAAGGTTTATACAAAACTGCAACTGTTTAATTTGCCAGTATTCATACAATATGGCAAGCAGAATCCAAGAAATTGCGTTAAAGGCGCTTACTCTCTTTTGTCAAAATTTTGAGAAATCATGTCATTTCAGTCTGGAAAGTCATCATTTGGAGTTGTATATACATAGTAGTTGTCAAATAAGTGCTTAAATCAATCAAAATGGGGGAAAAGGGTTGTCTTAAGAATTGACCCAAAAAATTAAAATGTATATTTTCAATATTTTGACTTTAAATGTTTAGAAATACATTTTTCTGTGGGTTTTATTCCATTTTTCAGTGAAATTTGTCTCAAAATGTGAAAAAAATGTGTTTTGGGGTGAAAATTTAAGAAAAAAATGAGATTTTTCCTCCACAAAATGACATTTTCATACCAATTTTGACCTTGTTTAGGTATCAGACCTGGGTTATTGTGTATATATATGAGGAATAGTCACATAATTAAGCACCCAACATAAAATAATTGCCCAATGTAAGGTTTATACAAAACTGCAACTGTTTAATTTGCCAGTATTCATACAATATGGCAAGCAGAATCCAAGAAATTGCGTTAAAGGCGCTTACTCTCTTTTGTCAAAATTTTGAGAAATCATGTCATTTCAGTCTGGAAAGTCATCATTTGGAGTTGTATATACATAGTAGTTGTCAAATAAGTGCTTAAATCAATCAAAATGGGGGAAAAGGGTTGTCTTAAGGTTACAAACCACTAAATGCCTCCGCGAAACAAAATAGGATACACTCAAATAGTCCCTAAAAAAACTTGTGATTGTGTTTAAATGGTAGTATGCTTTGACAAGGTGGAACTGGAATCATCTAATTGGGTTAACAGGCATTGTATACATGTATGTGATGTATTGAAACTGTTTTATTTTACATATTTTGAGATTTTGGCCAAAAAACCAAAGCGAAAGTAGGGTAGGGTAAAACCCGGATTTGGTCGGTCCGCGCGCCTGTAAAAATATGTTCACCGCGTTGGACGGACAAAATTTTTCTTATATGATACGTGACCCCCTGTTTTTTTTGTATTTTCTTAAAGCTGGTAGCCCCTTCTTTTCATTGATATATGTCTGCCACCTGGCCATAGACTTTAACATGTTTCAACCTGGGACTGACTATTGTAACTTTACATTGAGCTAAAGAACAAATTTATTTAGTGGTTTGTGACCTTAAGAAATGACCCAAAAAATTAAAATGTATATTTTCAATATTTTGACTTTAAATGTTTAGAAATACATTTTTCTGTGGGTTTTATTCCATTTTTCAGTGAAATTTGTCTCAAAATGTGAAAAAAATGTGTTTTGGGGTGAAAATTTAAGAAAAAAATGAGATTTTTCCTCCACAAAATGACATTTTCATACCAATTTTGACCTTGTTTAGGTATCAGACCTGGGTTATTGTGTATATATATGAGGAATAGTCACATAATTAAGCACCCAACATAAAATAATTGCCCAATGTAAGGTTTATACAAAACTGCAACTGTTTAATTTGCCAGTATTCATACAATATGGCAAGCAGAATCCAAGAAATTGCGTTAAAGGCGCTTACTCTCTTTTGTCAAAATTTTGAGAAATCATGTCATTTCAGTCTGGAAAGTCATCATTTGGAGTTGTATATACATAGTAGTTGTCAAATAAGTGCTTAAATCAATCAAAATGGGGGAAAAGGGTTGTCTTAAGAAATGACCCAAAAAATTAAAATGTATATTTTCAATGTTTTGACTTTAAATGTTTAGAAATACATTTTTCTGTGGGTTTTATTCCATTTTTCAGTGAAATTTGTCTCAAAATGTGAAAAAAATGTGTTTTGGGGTGAAAATTTAAGAAAAAAATGAGATTTTTCCTCCACAAAATGACATTTTCATACCAATTTTGACCTTGTTTAGGTATCAGACCTGGGTTATTGTGTATATATATGAGGAATAGTCACATAATTAAGCACCCAACATAAAATAATTGCCCAATGTAAGGTTTATACAAAACTGCAACTGTTTAATTTGCCAGTATTCATACAATATGGCAAGCAGAATCCAAGAAATTGCGTTAAAGGCGCTTACTCTCTTTTGTCAAAATTTTGAGAAATCATGTCATTTCAGTCTGGAAAGTCATCATTTGGAGTTGTATATACATAGTAGTTGTCAAATAAGTGCTTAAATCAATCAAAATGGGGGAAAAGGGTTGTCTTAAGGTTACAAACCACTAAATGCCTCCGCGAAACAAAATAGGATACACTCAAATAGTCCCTAAAAAAACTTGTGATTGTGTTTAAATGGTAGTATGCTTTGACAAGGTGGAACTGGAATCATCTAATTGGGTTAACAGGCATTGTATACATGTATGTGATGTATTGAAACTGTTTTATTTTACATATTTTGAGATTTTGGCCAAAAAACCAAAGCGAAAGTAGGGTAGGGTAAAACCCGGATTTGGTCGGTCCGCGCGCCTGTAAAAATATGTTCACCGCGTTGGACGGACAAAATTTTTCTTATATGATACGTGACCCCCTGTTTTTTTTGTATTTTCTTAAAGCTGGTAGCCCCTTCTTTTCATTGATATATGTCTGCCACCTGGCCATAGACTTTAACATGTTTCAACCTGGGACTGACTATTGTAACTTTACATTGAGCTAAAGAACAAATTTATTTAGTGGTTTGTGACCTTAAGAAATGACCCAAAAAATTAAAATGTATATTTTCAATATTTTGACTTTAAATGTTTAGAAATACATTTTTCTGTGGGTTTTATTCCATTTTTCAGTGAAATTTGTCTCAAAATGTGAAAAAAATGTGTTTTGGGGTGAAAATTTAAGAAAAAAATGAGATTTTTCCTCCACAAAATGACATTTTCATACCAATTTTGACCTTGTTTAGGTATCAGACCTGGGTTATTGTGTATATATATGAGGAATAGTCACATAATTAAGCACCCAACATAAAATAATTGCCCAATGTAAGGTTTATACAAAACTGCAACTGTTTAATTTGCCAGTATTCATACAATATGGCAAGCAGAATCCAAGAAATTGCGTTAAAGGCGCTTACTCTCTTTTGTCAAAATTTTGAGAAATCATGTCATTTCAGTCTGGAAAGTCATCATTTGGAGTTGTATATACATAGTAGTTGTCAAATAAGTGCTTAAATCAATCAAAATGGGGGAAAAGGGTTGTCTTAAGGTTACAAACCACTAAATGCCTCCGCGAAACAAAATAGGATACACTCAAATAGTCCCTAAAAAAACTTGTGATTGTGTTTAAATGGTAGTATGCTTTGACAAGGTGGAACTGGAATCATCTAATTGGGTTAACAGGCATTGTATACATGTATGTGATGTATTGAAACTGTTTTATTTTACATATTTTGAGATTTTGGCCAAAAAACCAAAGCGAAAGTAGGGTAGGGTAAAACCCGGATTTGGTCGGTCCGCGCGCCTGTAAAAATATGTTCACCGCGTTGGACGGACAAAATTTTTCTTATATGATACGTGACCCCCTGTTTTTTTTGTATTTTCTTAAAGCTGGTAGCCCCTTCTTTTCATTGATATATGTCTGCCACCTGGCCATAGACTTTAACATGTTTCAACCTGGGACTGACTATTGTAACTTTACATTGAGCTAAAGAACAAATTTATTTAGTGGTTTGTGACCTTAAGAAATGACCCAAAAAATTAAAATGTATATTTTCAATATTTTGACTTTAAATGTGTAGAAATACATTTTTCTGTGGGTTTTATTCCATTTTTCAGTGAAATTTGTCTCAAAATGTGAAAAAAATGTGTTTTGGGGTGAAAATTTAAGAAAAAAATGAGATTTTTCCTCCACAAAATGACATTTTCATACCAATTTTGACCTTGTTTAGGTATCAGACCTGGGTTATTGTGTATATATATGAGGAATAGTCACATAATTAAGCACCCAACATAAAATAATTGCCCAATGTAAGGTTTATACAAAACTGCAACTGTTTAATTTGCCAGTATTCATACAATATGGCAAGCAGAATCCAAGAAATTGCGTTAAAGGCGCTTACTCTCTTTTGTCAAAATTTTGAGAAATCATGTCATTTCAGTCTGGAAAGTCATCATTTGGAGTTGTATATACATAGTAGTTGTCAAATAAGTGCTTAAATCAATCAAAATGGGGGAAAAGGGTTGTCTTAAGGTTACAAACCACTAAATGCCTCCGCGAAACAAAATAGGATACACTCAAATAGTCCCTAAAAAAACTTGTGATTGTGTTTAAATGGTAGTATGCTTTGACAAGGTGGAACTGGAATCATCTAATTGGGTTAACAGGCATTGTATACATGTATGTGATGTATTGAAACTGTTTTATTTTACATATTTTGAGATTTTGGCCAAAAAACCAAAGCGAAAGTAGGGTAGGGTAAAACCCGGATTTGGTCGGTCCGCGCGCCTGTAAAAATATGTTCACCGCGTTGGACGGACAAAATTTTTCTTATATGATACGTGACCCCCTGTTTTTTTTGTATTTTCTTAAAGCTGGTAGCCCCTTCTTTTCATTGATATATGTCTGCCACCTGGCCATAGACTTTAACATGTTTCAACCTGGGACTGACTATTGTAACTTTACATTGAGCTAAAGAACAAATTTATTTAGTGGTTTGTGACCTTAAGAAATGACCCAAAAAATTAAAATGTATATTTTCAATATTTTGACTTTAAATGTTTAGAAATACATTTATCTGTGGGTTTTATTCCATTTTTCAGTGAAATTTGTCTCAAAATGTGAAAAAAATGTGTTTTGGGGTGAAAATTTAAGAAAAAAATGAGATTTTTCCTCCACAAAATGACATTTTCATACCAATTTTGACCTTGTTTAGGTATCAGACCTGGGTTATTGTGTATATATATGAGGAATAGTCACATAATTAAGCACCCAACATAAAATAATTGCCCAATGTAAGGTTTATACAAAACTGCAACTGTTTAATTTGCCAGTATTCATACAATATGGCAAGCAGAATCCAAGAAATTGCGTTAAAGGCGCTTACTCTCTTTTGTCAAAATTTTGAGAAATCATGTCATTTCAGTCTGGAAAGTCATCATTTGGAGTTGTATATACATAGTAGTTGTCAAATAAGTGCTTAAATCAATCAAAATGGGGGAAAAGGGTTGTCTTAAGAAATGACCCAAAAAATTAAAATGTATATTTTCAATATTTTGACTTTAAATGTTTAGAAATACATTTTTCTGTGGGTTTTATTCCATTTTTCAGTGAAATTTGTCTCAAAATGTGAAAAAAATGTGTTTTGGGGTGAAAATTTAAGAAAAAAATGAGATTTTTCCTCCACAAAATGACATTTTCATACCAATTTTGACCTTGTTTAGGTATCAGACCTGGGTTATTGTGTATATATATGAGGAATAGTCACATAATTAAGCACCCAACATAAAATAATTGCCCAATGTAAGGTTTATACAAAACTGCAACTGTTTAATTTGCCAGTATTCATACAATATGGCAAGCAGAATCCAAGAAATTGCGTTAAAGGCGCTTACTCTCTTTTGTCAAAATTTTGAGAAATCATGTCATTTCAGTCTGGAAAGTCATCATTTGGAGTTGTATATACATAGTAGTTGTCAAATAAGTGCTTAAATCAATCAAAATGGGGGAAAAGGGTTGTCTTAAGGTTACAAACCACTAAATGCCTCCGCGAAACAAAATAGGATACACTCAAATAGTCCCTAAAAAAACTTGTGATTGTGTTTAAATGGTAGTATGCTTTGACAAGGTGGAACTGGAATCATCTAATTGGGTTAACAGGCATTGTATACATGTATGTGATGTATTGAAACTGTTTTATTTTACATATTTTGAGATTTTGGCCAAAAAACCAAAGCGAAAGTAGGGTAGGGTAAAACCCGGATTTGGTCGGTCCGCGCGCCTGTAAAAATATGTTCACCGCGTTGGACGGACAAAATTTTTCTTATATGATACGTGACCCCCTGTTTTTTTTGTATTTTCTTAAAGCTGGTAGCCCCTTCTTTTCATTGATATATGTCTGCCACCTGGCCATAGACTTTAACATGTTTCAACCTGGGACTGACTATTGTAACTTTACATTGAGCTAAAGAACAAATTTATTTAGTGGTTTGTGACCTTAAGAAATGACCCAAAAAATTAAAATGTATATTTTCAATATTTTGACTTTAAATGTTTAGAAATACATTTATCTGTGGGTTTTATTCCATTTTTCAGTGAAATTTGTCTCAAAATGTGAAAAAAATGTGTTTTGGGGTGAAAATTTAAGAAAAAAATGAGATTTTTCCTCCACAAAATGACATTTTCATACCAATTTTGACCTTGTTTAGGTATCAGACCTGGGTTATTGTGTATATATATGAGGAATAGTCACATAATTAAGCACCCAACATAAAATAATTGCCCAATGTAAGGTTTATACAAAACTGCAACTGTTTAATTTGCCAGTATTCATACAATATGGCAAGCAGAATCCAAGAAATTGCGTTAAAGGCGCTTACTCTCTTTTGTCAAAATTTTGAGAAATCATGTCATTTCAGTCTGGAAAGTCATCATTTGGAGTTGTATATACATAGTAGTTGTCAAATAAGTGCTTAAATCAATCAAAATGGGGGAAAAGGGTTGTCTTAAGAAATGACCCAAAAAATTAAAATGTATATTTTCAATATTTTGACTTTAAATGTTTAGAAATACATTTTTCTGTGGGTTTTATTCCATTTTTCAGTGAAATTTGTCTCAAAATGTGAAAAAAATGTGTTTTGGGGTGAAAATTTAAGAAAAAAATGAGATTTTTCCTCCACAAAATGACATTTTCATACCAATTTTGACCTTGTTTAGGTATCAGACCTGGGTTATTGTGTATATATATGAGGAATAGTCACATAATTAAGCACCCAACATAAAATAATTGCCCAATGTAAGGTTTATACAAAACTGCAACTGTTTAATTTGCCAGTATTCATACAATATGGCAAGCAGAATCCAAGAAATTGCGTTAAAGGCGCTTACTCTCTTTTGTCAAAATTTTGAGAAATCATGTCATTTCAGTCTGGAAAGTCATCATTTGGAGTTGTATATACATAGTAGTTGTCAAATAAGTGCTTAAATCAATCAAAATGGGGGAAAAGGGTTGTCTTAAGGTTACAAACCACTAAATGCCTCCGCGAAACAAAATAGGATACACTCAAATAGTCCCTAAAAAAACTTGTGATTGTGTTTAAATGGTAGTATGCTTTGACAAGGTGGAACTGGAATCATCTAATTGGGTTAACAGGCATTGTATACATGTATGTGATGTATTGAAACTGTTTTATTTTACATATTTTGAGATTTTGGCCAAAAAACCAAAGCGAAAGTAGGGTAGGGTAAAACCCGGATTTGGTCGGTCCGCGCGCCTGTAAAAATATGTTCACCGCGTTGGACGGACAAAATTTTTCTTATATGATACGTGACCCCCTGTTTTTTTTGTATTTTCTTAAAGCTGGTAGCCCCTTCTTTTCATTGATATATGTCTGCCACCTGGCCATAGACTTTAACATGTTTCAACCTGGGACTGACTATTGTAACTTTACATTGAGCTAAAGAACAAATTTATTTAGTGGTTTGTGACCTTAAGAAATGACCCAAAAAATTAAAATGTATATTTTCAATATTTTGACTTTAAATGTTTAGAAATACATTTTTCTGTGGGTTTTATTCCATTTTTCAGTGAAATTTGTCTCAAAATGTGAAAAAAATGTGTTTTGGGGTGAAAATTTAAGAAAAAAATGAGATTTTTCCTCCACAAAATGACATTTTCATACCAATTTTGACCTTGTTTAGGTATCAGACCTGGGTTATTGTGTATATATATGAGGAATAGTCACATAATTAAGCACCCAACATAAAATAATTGCCCAATGTAAGGTTTATACAAAACTGCAACTGTTTAATTTGCCAGTATTCATACAATATGGCAAGCAGAATCCAAGAAATTGCGTTAAAGGCGCTTACTCTCTTTTGTCAAAATTTTGAGAAATCATGTCATTTCAGTCTGGAAAGTCATCATTTGGAGTTGTATATACATAGTAGTTGTCAAATAAGTGCTTAAATCAATCAAAATGGGGGAAAAGGGTTGTCTTAAGGTTACAAACCACTAAATGCCTCCGCGAAACAAAATAGGATACACTCAAATAGTCCCTAAAAAAACTTGTGATTGTGTTTAAATGGTAGTATGCTTTGACAAGGTGGAACTGGAATCATCTAATTGGGTTAACAGGCATTGTATACATGTATGTGATGTATTGAAACTGTTTTATTTTACATATTTTGAGATTTTGGCCAAAAAACCAAAGCGAAAGTAGGGTAGGGTAAAACCCGGATTTGGTCGGTCCGCGCGCCTGTAAAAATATGTTCACCGCGTTGGACGGACAAAATTTTTCTTATATGATACGTGACCCCCTGTTTTTTTTGTATTTTCTTAAAGCTGGTAGCCCCTACTTTTCATTGATATATGTCTGCCACCTGGCCATAGACTTTAACATGTTTCAACCTGGGACTGACTATTGTAACTTTACATTGAGCTAAAGAACAAATTTATTTAGTGGTTTGTGACCTTAAGAAATGACCCAAAAAATTAAAATGTATATTTTCAATATTTTGACTTTAAATGTTTAGAAATACATTTTTCTGTGGGTTTTATTCCATTTTTCAGTGAAATTTGTCTCAAAATGTGAAAAAAATGTGTTTTGGGGTGAAAATTTAAGAAAAAAATGAGATTTTTCCTCCACAAAATGACATTTTCATACCAATTTTGACCTTGTTTAGGTATCAGACCTGGGTTATTGTGTATATATATGAGGAATAGTCACATAATTAAGCACCCAACATAAAATAATTGCCCAATGTAAGGTTTATACAAAACTGCAACTGTTTAATTTGCCAGTATTCATACAATATGGCAAGCAGAATCCAAGAAATTGCGTTAAAGGCGCTTACTCTCTTTTGTCAAAATTTTGAGAAATCATGTCATTTCAGTCTGGAAAGTCATCATTTGGAGTTGTATATACATAGTAGTTGTCAAATAAGTGCTTAAATCAATCAAAATGGGGGAAAAGGGTTGTCTTAAGGTTACAAACCACTAAATGCCTCCGCGAAACAAAATAGGATACACTCAAATAGTCCCTAAAAAAACTTGTGATTGTGTTTAAATGGTAGTATGCTTTGACAAGGTGGAACTGGAATCATCTAATTGGGTTAACAGGCATTGTATACATGTATGTGATGTATTGAAACTGTTTTATTTTACATATTTTGAGATTTTGGCCAAAAAACCAAAGCGAAAGTAGGGTAGGGTAAAACCCGGATTTGGTCGGTCCGCGCGCCTGTAAAAATATGTTCACCGCGTTGGACGGACAAAATTTTTCTTATATGATACGTGACCCCCTGTTTTTTTTGTATTTTCTTAAAGCTGGTAGCCCCTACTTTTCATTGATATATGTCTGCCACCTGGCCATAGACTTTAACATGTTTCAACCTGGGACTGACTATTGTAACTTTACATTGAGCTAAAGAACAAATTTATTTAGTGGTTTGTGACCTTAAGAAATGACCCAAAAAATTAAAATGTATATTTTCAATATTTTGACTTTAAATGTTTAGAAATACATTTTTCTGTGGGTTTTATTCCATTTTTCAGTGAAATTTGTCTCAAAATGTGAAAAAAATGTGTTTTGGGGTGAAAATTTAAGAAAAAAATGAGATTTTTCCTCCACAAAATGACATTTTCATACCAATTTTGACCTTGTTTAGGTATCAGACCTGGGTTATTGTGTATATATATGAGGAATAGTCACATAATTAAGCACCCAACATAAAATAATTGCCCAATGTAAGGTTTATACAAAACTGCAACTGTTTAATTTGCCAGTATTCATACAATATGGCAAGCAGAATCCAAGAAATTGCGTTAAAGGCGCTTACTCTCTTTTGTCAAAATTTTGAGAAATCATGTCATTTCAGTCTGGAAAGTCATCATTTGGAGTTGTATATACATAGTAGTTGTCAAATAAGTGCTTAAATCAATCAAAATGGGGGAAAAGGGTTGTCTTAAGGTTACAAACCACTAAATGCCTCCGCGAAACAAAATAGGATACACTCAAATAGTCCCTAAAAAAACTTGTGATTGTGTTTAAATGGTAGTATGCTTTGACAAGGTGGAACTGGAATCATCTAATTGGGTTAACAGGCATTGTATACATGTATGTGATGTATTGAAACTGTTTTATTTTACATATTTTGAGATTTTGGCCAAAAAACCAAAGCGAAAGTAGGGTAGGGTAAAACCCGGATTTGGTCGGTCCGCGCGCCTGTAAAAATATGTTCACCGCGTTGGACAGACAAAATTTTTCTTATATGATACGTGACCCCCTGTTTTTTTTGTATTTTCTTAAAGCTGGTAGCCCCTTCTTTTCATTGATATATGTCTGCCACCTGGCCATAGACTTTAACATGTTTCAACCTGGGACTGACTATTGTAACTTTACATTGAGCTAAAGAACAAATTTATTTAGTGGTTTGTGACCTAGTTACAATGACAATGGATGTTGATATGCTAGATTTTGTTCACAAATACCTATTCCTATGGTCATAATAAAAGGGTGCAATTTTTGTAAAATTCTGAGACTATCAGTTGTAGGACCCCTTCATAATGATTCGGAAATTATAAATAATCTCTCTTAAAGGTCGGGATCGTGCCCATTGCCGGGCACCCGTATGGAAAATGCTAGATACCAGATAAGATAAGAAATATGTTATTTTCCAATTTTGGGCCCACATATGGGCATACCATTTTGAAATATACATGTGTGGCCTAAAGTTCGAAGTATGTATTAAAGTGCATATAGCTATATCTGACGATATTTATTTTATTTTTAAATAAAAAAAACTGAAAAACAATTATGCTTTCATATCCATTAGATCATTTTTCTCTTCAGCTTCAACAGAAACTCTCTCTGTGATTTATTGGACATGCGAATTGTCCGTTTTCATACGAAAGTGTTCTAGAACACCCTACGAAATTATAAGAATCGTCTATTTTTTCGACGATTGAATCAAAGTTCACGGACCCCATCCAAAGTTTCAATTTGCAATTAAGGTAGTCTAGTATCATAATGAAAACGAGGCAAGTACTTATTTTGACATTACATGACTGTTAGATATAGCTCTATACACTTTAAACAGATAACTAATTCTTATCTACTTCTAAACAACACTACAAACTACAACTAACAACATATAGAAGTATAAGCAAATAAATGTTAAAATCAGAAGCAGCCTAAATCATCCAGCATAATATTGATTAACAAACATCAAATTAACAGTGTTAAGCAATTAATGAATGGTGAAAACATAACTATTGAAAAACAGACGATACAAGGGGGACAACCTCACAATGAATGTCAGGTAATGACTGTCAATGTTAAATGAGTTATCCTCACTTATCATTACCATTCACGATAACATGCCGTATTTGGAGAGATAGTATAAGTGTTGGCCATATATCACACTTTTATAAAATCTAATCTACAAACATGTCGGCTGAACAACTCGCTGAAATAAGTGAAAGATTCTCTGGATCATGGAAAGTTGACCGTAGTGAATGCTTTGAGGATTTTCTACGTGAAGTTGGTGGGTATAAACATGAATTTGTTTGTATAATTATACTGCATGTGTATAGCTATTCTGTATATTGTCATCCTTTGACGTATAGCTTGACTAGTTTGACCTGAGTCTGACCTTTATGCAAGAATATATTACAAGGTTCTTGCTTTGAATAAATCAACTTTCCGCAAGCAAATCGTGCGATATCGGTATTTCAAATTTGTGTTTGTATTACATCTCGAGCGTCATCGTGATACTCCCCGATTATGAAAACATACAATCGGTGTTGTATCGTAGGAAATATATCGACTGTTAAATTATGTTAATTCATAGGTCAGGCTCATGTCAATATGGGCAAGCTATACGTACATTGTCTATGTATGGGGTTACGTTAATATAATGTTACTTTAAATGTCACCTGTGTACTGTAGTGATTTGTTATGATATGTAGACTCTACATGCTCCTGTCTAATTAATGCACATTTATACTAGTGATATTTTGGTAATATAATCATATTCTTGAGTGGGTGATGATTACAATGGTATAGCCTCCTCAAGGTACTTTCACCGCTTTCGTCTTACCAGCTCTAGTTTCAGAAGCTTGAAATCTTAACATCATGAATGCTTCATAGTCTCGGAGAATCTAAGAGTCAGCATCGTACAACCCGTTAAAAGTTAAATGAGAACGGTAATAAACATAAGATTTCCACCAGATCAACTAGAACCATCACTGTCGTGATCAGGGCCCTGTCGTTATCAGGGGGTGGGGGGGGGGAGAAAATATAATGGTCCAAAAATATTACAATGCTTTATTTAGTTGAATAAATATCAGTAACGGTTTTGAAGTAATGTAGAAAAAAAGATGAAAAATGAGGAAAATTGTAATTTTACAAAGGGCCATAATTCTTACAATATTGTAGCTGGAGTAACATAACTTGGCATACAACAGTGTATTGTTGCTGTGACCTTATGTTTAAAGTTTGAAGTCGATACATTAAACGGTTTGCAAGTTATTAAGAAAAAACATGAAAAATGTGGACAGACAGACAGACGGACGGACGGACGGATGGACATTCTCACTGACTTGACATTGTGGGGTTTTCTTTTGTTCATCCTTTTGTTTGTAAAACCCCATAAGCAACATTTTGCACCCCGTAAGCAACGGAATGAATAGAATCTAAATATAGCCTATTGTTCCACACCTCACAACTACAAGTGGGTGAGGACGGACGGACGGACGGACGGACGGACGGGGTGATTACTATAGGGCACCTGCAAAAGATTTGCAGGGCCGTAACTATGTTTATCTAGGTATACATGTTTGTAACTGAATAAACGATAGTCTCCGCTATTCTTTCGAACGGGATAGTTCTCTCATTAGTATTATTTATTGGATCGAAAGTATGAAAGAATAGCGGGGACTACCGTCCACTCTGTTATTCACGTTTAAACTAGATAAACATAGTTTACCTGCCAGACGAACTGATGTTTACAAACCGTTCTTAATTAACTTTGAAAAGATTGTAGAGAATTTTACTGTGAATGGATCAACACTGTTTTCATTTGCTTAAAGAGGCGTTCCCTAGAACGTTGATCGTTTAAATATATTCAGAAATATTATACATTAAAAGAGAATCATTATTGTCTAAACTCCTCATATTATCAACAACCCCCACTTATTACCGAGAAAAGAATGAAAACATATTTCCGTAACGAGCCAAAATAGTCATGAGTTGTTTTCCTTTGACAGCATAATAATAAGTCGCTGGAAGCGATAAGTTATTATTGGTGATTTAAATATATGTTTGACATTACAGAGACATATTTGCGCACACTTTCTTCTGACAAATTATAATAATTGATAGTTCTTTGTACATTTAGCTCATTTAATGTGATAGTAGAGAAAGATATGCTAGTTATAGGGAATGCCTCTTTAAGTATTACATGCATGTACTCGTATATGAGGCATATTGGCTTAATTCACGATTACTGGATGAGTAGAATTCACAATACATAAAACAGGAAGAGATTTGTATCAGGTTCAGCACGACTTCACTCTCGCTTCTATTGATTTTTACACATCCCTAGACGTATTATTGAGTGATTGAACACAAAACATGTAGCTGTTTTATCCATGAGATGTGAGTGCTCAACATGCATTATACACAGTACAGTTACTGTACTGTTTCATTGATAAAGGCTTAAACGAAAAATATCTTTTTTTGGAAAATATTTTTTTCCTATAAAACAAGAAAAATGTAAATTTTACATTTTTTCCGGTTTTTTTTCGTTATCAATAAAACAGTTACCTGTGGCATTATACAGTAAACACTCAATAATATATGACCACCATTTAGACCCTCGACAATCGGTTGCATAATTTTATATTTATTGTTAAATAGCTAGCCAAACAGTGCACAATGACGTGAGGTGGTCTTATAAATGAGGCGGGGCTGCACTAGAACTTTAATACATATACACTTAAACGAATTTCTAATTGGTCACCCTAAAAAATATCATATCATCTGATAAATTGTATCAATAAATCTTAGGCTGTGTTATTTGTTCATTCCACGCACTTACCTATCTATTTCTGGAAAGAAATGGCGTATTCATATACAAAATCATCCATGCGTAACGGTTGGTGCGAAATTGCTTTTTTGCACGTTAGCCTCGTGCGCAGCTTGGAAGAGTATCGTATTTGGTATAAATTTGTTTCCTGTAGATCGACTTTTCTTTAAACACTATAATTTGTGAAAATGAGCCATGTGGAACGCGTTCATGACGTCAGATGCATGCATGCATTGAACGAATTTCTGATTTGCCACGTGTTTTTATAAATTAGTTTAAAAAATGCTTTTAGAATAATATAAATAATCGAAACCCCGATACTGTCCATTTGTATTGATGGAAAATAAGTTTCTCGCAGTAATTCGAGCTAAACCCTACGTTATCATAAATATCGCTTTTTACAAAAAGACGTTTTGACGTACATGTCTGGATTTTGGTGCTAGTACTCGTCATTCTAACGGCCTCAGCGCGCCCCGTATTACTTATTCTCGCCAGTATTAACATCTTTCATTAAGTCAATCGACAGAGAATACATTTTGGCTAATTTCAAAAATCAAACATGTCGGGCACGTCAACCACGTGCACGTAAGCCATTTTGCACTAACTGTTCCGTATGGATGATTTCATACATGCATGCGTAATTTATTTCTTGAAATCGATAGATAAGTGCATGGAATGAAAATAACCACACTTTTAGAAATATTGACTGAATTTCTGATTTGCCACGTGTTTTTATAAATTAGTTTAAAAAATGCTTTTAGAATAATATAAATAATCGAAACCCCGATACTGTCCATTTGTATTGATGGAAAATATGTTTCTCGCAGTAATTCGAGCTAAACCCTACGTTATCATAAATATCGCTTTTTACAAAAAGACGTTTTGACGTACATGTCTGGATTTTGGTGCTAGTACTCGTCATTCTAACGGCCTCAGCGCTCCCCGTATTACTTATTCTCGCCAGTATTAACATCTTTCATTAAGTCAATCGACAGAGAATACATTTTGGCTAATTTCAAAAATCAAACATGTCGGGCACGTCAACCACGTGCACGTAAGCCATTTTGCACTAACTGTTCCGTATGGATGATTTCATACATGCATGCGTAATTTATTTCTTGAAATCGATAGATAAGTGCATGGAATGAAAATAACCACACTTTTAGAAATATTGACTGAATATATCTCATAATATAATATTTCTTTGGGTGGCCAATTAGAAATTCGTTTAAGTGTATACACAGTAACATGTACATTTATGTCAAGGATACGTTCCATGCAACTCCGTATGATTTATCAATTATTATATTAGATGACTGCTTTACATAGTGTTTTGCTTAGTTCAGGGACTTATTGATGCTGTCGCGATTGTACATAACGCGTCATATCGAGATGTATTGATTTATTAATGATGACTGCTTATGGCTTAAAGACTTTTATCTAGGAGAAGTCAGTTACATCCACGGCCCCACCACCAAGGATGTTTACTTTGCTGATGGTAAAATCTCCGGTATTTTCCCGGCCCTCAGGCTACTAAATATTGTCCCCTGGGCATTGTTTCGGAGAAAAAGGTCCAATATTTCCCCGGAAGTGCGGGGAAAGCTGGAAGGTAAAATCATGGCTGTTTCCCCGGCCGTCCATCGCCCACCTCCGGGGTGGGCCGTGGATGCAACTGAATGGTACATAACACTGTGTATAAACAATTCGATTTCCGACAATTGCAATAAGGAATACACGTTGAATTATACAGTACGGCAATAATGAGTAAAGTGATCATATTGTACATGTACCTTCAATAGCAATAAATGATACAAGTTGAATTTTATAGTAATCCGATAAACCATATGTAGTGATTTGGTTTATGCGTTGTGATTAATGCAGGTTCGAATGTATGTGACAAAGGCACGGCCTTTATATTGATCAACAATGCATATCGCTTGTGTTCTGATGTGAACTATATCTTGTGAATTGTACAACCTTTATATCTCATAGCAGTCACTGACCCTGTTTAAAATTCAAATGTCAATGCAATAATGATAATAATCACCTACATTTTGATTGTGGTAACATAATAAACATCATTTACAGGAGCGTAGCTGCTTATACGGCCTTCCTCATAAATCAGTGGTAAGTCAAGTTCGCAGATTATCCGACAAAAAAAACGCTGGTTGAACGAGAATGGTTATTGATAGGGGGTTCGGAAAACAGTAATGAAATCTGGTGCGTTCTTATTATATATATATATGTAATCTGCACTGCTTTTTCGGCGCTTAAAATACAGTATGTTTTAAGATAATATGAACTAAGGCATCGCCTAAATGAGGGATTAAATACACATTGGATATCTGCTTAGCTATGTTTCAGATAGAAACTGACTAAATATGAGTTGATTTAGATGTTATAAAATATACAAAGATAGTTATTGATTAGCAACTGATCACTTTTCCTCTTTAAATTTAAGACCAGAAATAATAATTATTCAAAATTTTAGATTGGCTATGTATCTGTGGTTAATGTTTGGAATAAGTGTAGGCATCCCAAACCTGGAGTTTTACCTATATTATACTGATTTGTTATACATTGCAACGTAACGTCCTGATATATTTTGCGTACTTTTGGTATGACGTCATTTCCTGTTATTTGTGACGTCATGACATCACGTCTTGTATTGGCACCGTGTATCCATTACAGTAGCGTATTTCTAACTTCCCTTTGTTTTTTTAAAAAGTTTGTTTTATTTATTGAATATTTTTAAAGATGGTTATAATTCGAAAGAAAATGATAGGGGGCAACCGTTTGCAGATTACTATTTTTTTATTTTCCAAGGACCATTCACCTCGGAAAACTGCCTGAAATTTTTGACCGGAAATAACTTTTTCTGAAAGCATTAGTAGCTGCAGAGACTCGACGAAGATACGCACGTGGACATTATTGGTATGGGTATTTACAATAGCCAGCTTCGCTGGCTATTTAATCCCCTAATACATATAGTTACGAACAACCCCATAATGTAGGCTTAGTCAAGACAAGACAAAGAAGCGTATCGGAATCAAGTAGGGAGTTGTTGTAAAGGGCATGCCCGTAGCCCCGTTGCTGGGCGACTGGAAACTTGAGTAACCACTGATGCCAGTATGAGGATGGTCACAATTATGCTACCAAATAAATAGTAGGTAAGCTACAAGCTCGAGTTCTTCTGTCATCATGCAGGGGTTTGCGGAAAGCGGGACGATTTGTGTTATAAAATTTTGTCTTGTTCCTACATTTACGGCGTATCATATTATTATCGTTTGGTTATATTTGATAAATCTATTATCTTTTTCCATTTTGATACATATTGTGGTATTATCTTATTATTGACATTATGTTATGTGATGAACTTTCTCATCATTAATTCATCCTGTAAAATTATGGAACGCCGTTTTCACTCAAGTATCTGTTGCACTTACATCGATTATGGAACGCCGTGTATCTCATTTTTAGACTTTTGAATCATGAATGCGTTTAATTGCGCCTAAACTGTGATAATATAAATATAAAGAATATATTGGCTTGTGTTATTATTGGTTATTCTTCTGATTGATTCATAAGTTGATCCCTTACATTGAGAGAGCAGCGATGGACAGCTGTCAAAGTCCTAGCCGAGAATTGATCAACAAATGACACACCTCTGGAGGACATCGTGGATAGCGCCTAACCGTACACAACAATAGAGAATCCATCAGATAGATGAAGAACCTAGCTACAGATGATACACTCGTGTTTCAAGGTATTTTTATGGCCAATTGTAGACTCTAACTTTATTTCAGGAACATTTTTTATATTCCAGGTGTGAATTTCGTTATCAGAAAGATGGCGAGTTTGGCCAAACCAACATCGGATATAAAAGTAGAAGGCGAGACCATCACAGTATCCATGAATGCTGGTTTTATGGTAAAAGAAGATAAATTTAAACTAGGAGAAGAATTTGAAGCAGATCACATGGGAGAAAAATCCAAGGTTAGTAGGCATGGATTTCACACATACATGTCGTTGTACTGTCTACCACTAGGCTAATGAGAAGTTTGGTTAAATCTCTTATTGCGTCTGGTTTTAGCCAACCACGTTGTGGAAAAGTTGTGTTAATAGGAATATACGCCAATCACTTGTAAGCATAAACACGACATGACTATTCGATCTTTATAATGTATTTTATTCATTTTATTTCAGACTACATTCACGTATGAAGACGGGAAACTAGTGGCAAATGCTTTACCCGTCAGTGACAAAATTAAGCCAACTAAAGCAGTCAGAGAAATTGTTGGAGACGAATTGTTGTTAGTGAGTAGATATGTCGTCGTCATTCATCCTCCAAAGACCGAACTACATGTACCACTTATACGACGATAGGTGACATGAAGTCAAATCTTGTGGCAGCATAATGTTAAATCGGTCCACTTGATTCATCGCTTATATCATATTTATATCCAAAGTATGCCTTTCAAATTATTTTAATGTTCTCTCAGTTTGAATGAGTTCATCAACAATACATTTTGCACGTTCGTTGGAATTAAATCGAATCTTTAGCGCTGTGTGCTTTTGCATATAAAAAGCAATATTACGCACGAAAACCCTATACCATTATGATGTCGCAACAAACACACTATTAGTCAATATTAAAAACTCTAAACGCAAGCAAAAAGCAGTATCAATGTGACACCAACAAATCATATTGTTATTACGTTTAAAGTTGAACAGTATTTCAACATATCGAATGAGAAAGTCGTATTACAATGCACTTCTCATGAGCCTATTTTCATGAAAACTGTTACGTGCCATGTTGGCCAAACTGAAGTTAAAAATATTAGGGTTTCCATAATAAGTATATGATAGTTTTCAGGCAGTTTTTTCTCTCGTTTTCTTAAAATGGTGGTTGTGTACTTACGACTTTTTTCATTTTAAGCCAGTGATATGTAATTCCCAGCTTTTCTTCCCACTTTACACATTATTGTTACGTGACTGGGGGTGACAAGGAGCTGGACCTTGTGGCTGTACATATCTTTGCAATAAGTGATTAACCATGATCGGATTCCCACGGTACATACATACATTATGTGTGATAGCATGTAGTAATCTATGGCGTAATTATATCGAACGTGGGCTCCGAATATGATGATTAATGCATTTAATATTAAATGTTTACAAAATTGTACAATAAAGTAAAGTACATGTTATTCTATAATTTCAGACGATGTATATTGGTGATGTTGTCTGCAAGAGATACTTTAAACGAATTCCAAAATGAAATGTAAAACTAGTCAAACATAATTTATGGACCATGGACAAAGTGCAATTTGAAACATTTTAACATACACATGTATATAAATTGTGAGATTATTGACGTACTGAGTGTTAGTGGAGTATGGAGGGTGCTATGAAAATACAAGTGTGTTTCTAAACTGGCTTTACTTTACCTAAACTGTGTTTAGTCAAATACAGGCGCCAACGTATGGATGTAGTATGTTACATGTTGATTTTTATGAATGGACAGCCTCTTTATAAATATAATTATGAATTAAACATGCAAACCTGTTTTTTGTTCGACTTATATGCTTAATTACTAACAATTTAGTATTTGATTTTAACTCCACTATTCTAAGAATAAGGGAGCTCTTGCAGTCACCCGAAGTTTATGTCGTTGAAGTTTATGTATATTGTGTCTATTTTGACCTGAGCCTGACGTTTATGCAAGAATATATTACAAAGTTCTTGCTTTGAATATATCAATTTCCGCAAGCAAATCGTGCGATATCGGTATTATATTACATTCGTCTTCGTAATACTCCCCGATTATGAAAACATACAATCGGTGCTGTAAACGCAGGCAATATATCGACTGTTAAATAATGCTAATAAAAAGGTCAAGCTCGTGTCAAATTGGCCAAGCTACAAATGTATACACCTTTATCACATAATATAATTATGTTACCATTATACAACTGGATACCCTAAAAAAGGCTTGCTCTCTTATAACATTGATATGTATCAATGGAAAGTTAACCTTAAAAAAAATAAAGTAAATAACATGACCATAAATGCAATAAAAGCAACGCAGTATTCTAGTCACTTTAGATAAGTGTCCAAATGTTGCAAGGGAAATAACCACACAGCGAATCATATTGATCACATTGTAAATGTTAAAGGAGTTGTCTTTGCTTACCACACCGATAATTGGACAGTCACTGCCAAGTGCAGTTGGTATTGCCATACCATTTACATATTCACGGTGGGGAATCACGTGATTTCGATGGTAGGAGCCACCACAAAAATGGCGGCCAAATAGCGTCGACTTAACCCATATTTTGAGGTAAATATATAACATCGAGACTCGTTTATTTATGGACACCCCGGCCAGCACGCAATGGCTTCTCCACTGAATCTTTTGGTACCCTACTTTCCACGATTGATCCCGTAGTTTCCTCAAACACTTCGATATTGTTCCGTAAATAACAAAACACTAGCGGGGTAGACCTCACGATAATGACGATTTTGACCATATTATGACCATATCTCCTTTATATCATCCGTATTTCAAGCGATTCCAACGTGCGAACATTTCGCCAACATTTTCCAACGAAATTACCACCAGAATATCATGAATTTTGGTTTACTGAAACATTTAACAGTCAATTTGCATGAAAGATAGGATCCACGCTATGGGTAGGACACACGATTGAACCTGAGCAGAGCGCATCCATCATTGCGGTCGGTAGTTTTCTACGGTTCTATCGATCGGAATATGCGGAACGGGCTCATTTTGTTCATTTATATAAGTATGCTATTAGTCGACAGCTTTCTACGCTTCTATCGATCGCATGGAACGCTTACCGATCAGTTCACTTAGTTAACTGTAACCGTGACGTGACGGCCTACTCGATCTGTACTAATTCATCTACAAACATGTCGGATTATAATTAATATATCTAATAAGGTGTTACACGAAGAATGTCATAACGTTGCGGACTAGACAAATAGCATGAACATTTATATATGTGGAATTGAACAGCTAGTCCAGTCGTAATTTATCGTTTGAGATATGTCAATGTTCGCTGTGAGATATTTTGTAATATTTTATTATAATTGAAATATTATATTATATATGTATGTTACCATTATTTTAACCAAATAGCCTTTTAATACATTGCCACTGGACGGCTAAAAGTGGGAATATGGGATGTTATAATTCTGTAATGGTGGAATGTTGTGGAAAGCTGCTTCCAGCTGTGCGATGTAGTTTGCTATAACTGACACCTTGAATTCAGTCTTTTCTCTTTAAGCAACTTTTACCACTCGGAATCCTGGATTTAAAGAGTCTGTTACTTTTCAACCAATTAGAACTCATGAATAGTTACAAGGGGCGACACAATTTAACATCTGTTAAAGCCAACGCTTCTTTGTGACAGTTTTTAAACAATATTGGCAGAAATAAAATATAGATAAAATATTTATATATTTATAAGACCTGACGTCCACTAGGGCCCCGAATGGTTCTCGAAGCAGAAATTCACCATATCGAGATGGTTCGGCATGCCATCAAGATGTTATGGAAGACTTCCGTATAATTCCGCAACGCCTCTGGTACCCTTCGGGACCGAAAATCTTCGTTTAAAATTTTTAAAAAAAATGGACGCCGAAGGTCTTGCTTGGAAGTGCCTCGGGAGAGTTTCAGTAAACCATCGGCATTTACTCCGCATCTTCGAGACGCCTTTCGTATTCATTAGCCATCCCGAATGGTTCTAGATGGAAAGTCGAATCGATGCCGAACGCTTCCCGAAAACGGCGAAGTGATGAGATTAACACACGGAAACTATGCCGATCATGTTATGAACTTGACTGTCAGGTGCAGTGGTACAGTAGTAATCGCTTTCAACCGACTATTTTTTATTTCCAGTGTAAGTTCAAAATACCAGAATGGGAATCGAACCCATTCATTCAGTTCTGAAGAACTCGTATTCATAGTAGCTTAGCCAACTACGATATGCGCACTACATGATAAAACCATTTCTAAATGTATGTTTTATGGGTAAATACACCCCTATAACATGGATTAATGGTAAAGTATATTTACGCTCGAGTGATTGTGGTTTATCTATAGTAAAACTAACTTACGAATTTGCGTAAGGTAGATATATAAGCGTAAATTTACGCGACATTATCCCAGTTGTATATCCCGAATGACAGCTGAAGTGATGCCGTCAGTTTGCCTCTATGTCGAGCTAGACAACCTTTCGGCAACCTATCGGCATCGATTCGTAAACCCTTCCGCATATCACTCGGTCGGGGGAAACATCCGGGACTAACTCCTGAACTGACGGCATTTAGTCGCGATACGTTCGGCTACTTTGAATAGGCTTCGGCAGTTATACTGCGTGTACAGGTATACAGCAACCATTCTTACCCGCAACCGCGAATATCGTACTTCCCGAACAAGCACGATGACACGGCTCCGCATATTGTTATTGATACATGATCCCGAATGGTTGCCGAAACGAGCACATTGTAACCGGCATCCCTTCCGCGTAGCATCGGGGTCTAGCGGTCGGCAGGTCTAACCGCAACCCGGCTTTCCGCACGATCGGATCTACCATTCGACTATTTCCGATAGGCTATGGCATGCATACTCCGTGTATACCACAACAATACAATTTGTATACCGAACCGCGAATACTTGCCGAACAACCACGATGACAAAGCTCCGCCCATTTTTATTAATAAATGATCCCGAAGGTTTTCCGAAACGAGCAGTCTGTAATCGGCATCCCTTTCGCGTAGCATCGGGGTCTAAGTGGACGGCAGGTCTAAAACATTATTACATCTACACTTCAATTCTGTCTCAATATATTCATACTGTACAAATAGTATAACCTAATGGAAACAACTTAGCCTTCAATTCACCCGTGAAATAGTATACTAGATTACCACATACAATATAGTGCAATAGGATACCGGCGATTATCGGTACCGGAGGATAACGGTATTTAACTTTTAGTTACACGTATATACTCGCATAAATTGGTCATCAATATATGCGTCCTCGATTTATAATGGAAATGTACGAACTGTCCTCGGAACGAACCGTCGATTTCAGATTGTAAACAACGGGGTATTTTGTTTACCACACAAACTACTAAATTGGCGACTTGCGGAGGTGATTATTCTAAGGATGAAAGTAAAAACAGATCAAATATGGATGCTGTCCTGATTCTATGCCATTTAGGGAGCTCTATAACCTGTCAATTTTCATAGTCTTATTAGGTAGTGAATTAAAATATTGCTGTTTCTGAAACTTTGTGGAACTTTAAGCTAAGGTGCAACTTTTTCAACGCATTGCTCTGAAAGAAGTGAAAGAAAACAATCAACGTGATGACCTATTACATAGAATATTAGACAATATGTGTTAAAATATAACCGATTCATATACGATTAAATGGAGAGTCAAGCTATTTCACACGGGCTTATTAACACCAAACAGTACCATCATTAGAAGCATATTTCTGCAACACATTGATCGACACACATACACGATTTACGTGTATTGTTTATGCATCAACATTATTTGTTTAATAGCTGTCAGACTAACATACCCCGTCGACAAAGGACAACATTACATTTATATTTGCAAAATCAATCCATCACTTATTATTTCTAAATGTCAAGGTTGTGCATAAGAGAAAGTTTTAGGAAACTCCAGCAACAACAGTTACAGTAGGTCGAGTTGTGTTCACTAGAATTCGTCTTTTGAACAGACTGACTGAAGGACAGACAGTATACACCCTACAACTGTGTTGTGCGAGCTTATAAAATTCAATTATAAACAAAATATGCCAGGCAGCATACTAATTACATACATGCACTTGTACATGGACCGTATATACTGATATACTGATTCCGCATATCTCGATCGATAGAACCATAGAAAAATGCCGACCGCACTGATGAATGTGCACTGCCAAGGTTCAATCGTGCGTCCTACCCTTAGCGTGGATCCTATCTTTCATGCAAATTGACTGTTTTATTTTTTAGAAATCCAAAATATATGATATTCTGGTTGTAATTTTGTTGGAAAATGTTAACGAAATGTTCGCACTTTGTAATCGCGTGAAATACGGATGATATAAAGGAGATAATAAAAAGTATGGTCATAATATGGTCAAAATCGTCATTATCGTGAGGTATACCCCGCTAGTGTTTTGTTATTTACGGAACAATATCGAAGTGTTTGAGGAAACTACGGGATCAATCGTGGAAAGTAGGGTACCAAAAGATTCAGTGGAGAAGCCATTGCGTGCTGGCCGGGGTGTCCATAAATAAACGAGTCTCGATGTTATATATTTACCTCAAAATATGGGTTAAGTCGACGCTATTTGGCCGCCATTTTTGTGGTGGCTCCTACCATCGAAACCACGTGATTCCCCACCGTGATATTTATTCGCCAAACATGTCGGATGAACAACTCGCTGAAATAAGCAAGAAATTCTCCGGATCATGGAAAGTTGATCATAGTGTTTCGAGAAATTTCTGAAGGAAGTAGGTGGGTGAACATTGTAATGACTTAAGTTATATAAATACAACTGTATTGTATATTATACAGTCCGTTCAAAGTTAAATGATAACGGTTATAAACATTGTCTCGTCCGTCAGGTAAACTATGTTTGTCTAGGTTTAATTGGGTGTGGCTGAGTTAACTGTAATCCCCACTATCCGTTCGAATGTGCGGATAATGCATTGATTAGTATTACTTATTGAATCGTCACTACTGAATGTATATCATAAACCTTTCATAATACGTTTCAATGTCCGGGCAACACTATTCATGTACATTAATTGTTCCCAAATAAAAAATTAATGTTGTTTATCTTGGAAGAGAACAGCGATGCGTATGCTCAGAAAAGATCATTGTGACTAGTTAACAACTATAGATTTATAACAAAAATACTCTATACATATACTCTAAACTTATATTAATAAAGTCACACATGCAGTATGTCTTCAATAATGTTGAACTAGTGTGTCTTAAAAATAAATATTTTATGTGTTAATAAAACGGCCTCGGGCCAATACGACTGCCCTCGAACAAATAACAGGGCTAATATCAAATCATCCATTTATTGACAATTTTTGCGAAAAAATGTGAAAAACATTTTTTCAGATTTGTGCATCCAAATATAGTCAAACTTGTAGCAAATGGTCTAACTAGGAAAATGAATATTCATATGACATGTTTCCGTTCATTAATAAAAAATTATATACATTTTAGTGAGTAAAAATCGATTCTCCATAATTTCAGCTGAAAATCTTTATCACTTTTTGGCCATGTCTATTAGCCAATCAGATTGTTTAAAAGGCGGGCCAATATTAATATCACTTTTCGGCCCTGTCTCTAAGCCAATCAGATTTTATAACACTTTTTCGCTGATACAGTGATAGTCATTTAATAAATGTATATACGATCATATATTTTTGATTATTTATTGAATATAGCCAATCACTAAATTTTCGTTAAAATGGATCGTCGTAGAGTATTTGTTGTTGGTTTAAATTTCATAAATATTATTCACAAAACTGGGCCTAATTACATCTCATAACACCAAAATCAATAGTTTATTAGCAAAAATACAATCCAAATGCATGTGTCTGTATAATTATTCTATACATGTAAAAGTGATTATGTTTTAAGTTAGCGTAGTGGTTATGTCGAAGAATTTCGTGCTGTTTTCTCTAGGCAAAATTGTGGCATACAAAGAGCCGTCTAAAAATAGTTAGCTACCACAATTAAAGGGTTGATTAGATTGATCCATCTTTTTCCGGACAATTTTTTAGGTGGTGTGATAGTCATTAATCATCCTCGTCCATATATGTTCACCTTGGTCGAGGCATCCCAATACATGCACATTTTGAATTAGTAAATAAGACACTGTCGATGGCTTAGAATGAGGAGGTCATAAGTACATACTCGTTATTTTGAAACAGCAAGAAGAAAACTGTCTGAAAACTACTCTTTACGTATGGGAAAACCAAGTTTGTGGACTTCAAGATAACAAGTTCTAATTGTCTTGAAAATAGTCTCATAAGGAGCACAGTGTAATGCATATTCTAAATATGTATGTCAGAGTCTTAAAAGGTCGTAAGTAGTAGTTACGACCTTCTCATTCTAAGCCAGCGATATGTTATATGTAGCGGGTTTAGTTACTAATATGAAGACGGAAGAGGTTACTATGTATTTGAAGTTTGACTATTATTCTTGCTGACAATATTAAGATTTTGTCGTTATTAACACGTTCCAGACTAGAATGAACAATACATGTAACAGCACAATTATGAGTACATTGTATATATAAGCTTATAAAGTCGTCATCTCTGAACAATTGTATGAAAATGTCAAACACGTTAACCTGTGATTATAGGCTAATATTTCCACAATGACAGTGTAGTTCACATCATCACATGCAAATTGATCAAATCTCACGCATTTATTGGACATACTAGAACCTGATATGTGTTGTCTACATTATGAAAATGATCACACACACTAGTTTAAACTGCTTCATGAAGCATGTTCGGCGGTGTTGTCATGCAAGTAATAGAAGTAAAAACTGCATATCAACGTCATTAGTCTAGACACAGTAAAAGCCATGAAAATCGCCTACACGTGGTACTGGAATTTGCGTTCCATCAACAACGTCATACAAACTATTCTGCGAAATTTGGCACGAAAAAAAAACCTTTTAAAATACTCATGTACGAGGAGGTACCAAAACGTTCGTGGACTATGCCTGCCATTTGTTTAGTTTTTGACCGAATTCAGTAAAAATCACACTTTCTTTAATACTACGTATTTTGAATCGATTTGCAAATTTCCAGCTCATATAACTTTTATCCGAGTATGTGGTGGTTACTATGGTAACTTAGATTATGCCCCGCAGCACATTTTCAAAATATCGTTCACTTGACTTCCTAAAAGTAATATATAATAATGTATATGTTATAGCGCTGTTGTCACCGATACTGATGTGACGTTATAAACATGTCGTTTTGTGTAGACTGATTTTCGACGCATTTCATGACGTCGGCTTACTTTCGACATGACGTTACACTCGGAATATCGATCTTCCGTTGCATTTTGCCCTTTTACTCAATTATACACCAATTCTGGTCTCAGATTAGAGCATGTCTACCAAGTATATAAAAATAAGGTTGTCTTGCGAAAATGAATCTGTTTAAATGGTAAAAAACATGTGGCGATGAGAGTTCAATGATGCTAATATCGGTAGGGTAGACTCCATGTACTGTGTGATTATCGGCGCTGGAATAAATAAATTTGTCAAATCTTTTATAAACTGACCGAACGTTTTTATGAATAAAAGGCTATTTAGTAAAATCTATGTATTCTGGTAGGCAATAGGACAGTTCAATCCAGGTTTGTGAGTTTTGGATTCTTTAGACGATAAAAAAGTGGCAGAAGTTTTGACGGTTCATGACGTCGTAACGTCATAAAAGTGCGCCGGGTGGCCGTTGGTCATCTTTTAAATCGTTAGAATATTTTATTGATACTATTATTTAATCAAAATTTTATTTGTTTCTCAGTACAGAATTGAATGTAGTTTAAGATGATAAAATAAATATTTAAATCGCATTACGCATATCGAAATGAACGGATTAGTACCCCCTCGTACCATGGACTTAATGCAATTGGAAACAATTATTACCAGGTATCGTAATATGTTAATGCTATGGGTTGAATGTGCAACTAAATAAGACGAACATCGCTGCGTTCTGTTTAAACATGACCGGACTATGAACGAGATCCAAGTACTTTTTCTGGGTACTTACGGAAATCTTAAGCCCGAATTCAAATTCTTTATAATTCTACAAATACAGTTAACTACAAATTGTTGGTAAAGGGGTCTACAACCTTACCAATGATTCTGGTTTTAATCTCTGCTAAAAATGCCTGTTCGACATGTGAAGTTGTTAAGGCGAAATAACGAATTTGAATTTGAGCGTATATTTAAGATTTCCGTAAATGCTTTGATAAAACAGTACCAAGCTGGAGAATGCGATGAATCCATACCTTAAGACATATACAACCATGTGTCAAAAGAAGAAATATTTGATATATTGTAAAGCAGCTGTGTATGAATATGTATAATTAAAAAAAACATATAATATTATATGAATAAAGAACTATTTGAATTAAATGTTTTCGAATTTCACGTACGTGTTTTATTCAAATAATTAAACGGGACGATTAACAATGGAAACGGATCCTCAAGTTGCTGCACACCATCAACATGAACACCACTTTCATCAATAGCGCTGATCACTGAGCTACGGAGGCACACAAAAAAATAAAACACAGACTACAAGGACAATTCACAAGAGGAACTAAGAATGAACAAGAAAAATAAAACTGAAGACTTACAAAAAAGACACCCTACCCGCGGACACTATAAGACTATACTACCGTAGTATTTATTGACCAGACTTTCTAAGTCAAAGCCTGGTCCAGCCAGCTGTTGCATTTCCAATTAACAACGATGATAAGACCTATGTAAGGAAATAATAAGAAAAAGGCGACACATGTTACACGTAGAAGCGAAAACTGGATTAGAGTAAAAGCAAGATACATAACATTCAACAGATTGTAGATTAGTTTATTTATCAATATATTACTTGTCAATCATGGCGGCTAACCAACTCGCAGAAATAAGTGAGAAATTCTCCGGATCATGGAAACTGGACCGTAGTGAAAGTTTTGAGGATTTTCTACGTGAAGTTGGTGAGTTATCATTTCTACCTATGTCCACATATATATACTACTTACTTGTATTCTTTTACATGTTTGTGTATGTCCAAGTCATGTTATATGATATTAGTTTTAAAAAGACAGCGCTTTCAAAATACATTGTACATGTAATTTATCCCACAGGCATTATCTTTCAGCGGATAACTGCAAATCACATAAAGGCATACTACGAAAGAGATATACACGATAGAACGAGCACAAATAACAACACGATGGTGTATCTTATTGAGCTGCTATTCAAAGTTTAAATTACTTGTATCTGACTAATAGTAATAGTCTATTCGGGAACCAACATCAGCATACAATCATGTTCGTACAAAGCAAATCTTCGATAAGATGAGGACAAATAAGTCTATTGTAATGTTAAAGTTCGCTTATGGATAGATGCGCCAAGCATGGCAAATTGTCACCAAGACACCGTTAGTGCTTCACCATCGCCAATACCGTTCCAAATAGTCTAATAATTTATTAAGGGTATTCAGTAGGAGGTAATACAAGCACCATTGTCCTTTTTCTGCCAAACAGTTTCTAAATAAGCGCAATGCATGAAATGGTTTGTAATACTGTAACGTAGCAACCTACGTATAACATGACTGATGTAATTTTATAATGCTGTCTCAAATAAAAAGGCAAATAAATGAAAAGTAATAAAACACTGAGGCATGCTGTTTCCTTGGAGTGTTTTTATACGAAATTATGTTGATATCCCCAGTAAGATCGTCGAGCGTTGACTTTGATTCCAGTGAAATGGTAGGTAACTTGAATAATCTTTGAACAGTCTGGCAACAGCCGTGAAAGTATGTTTGAATACATATCATCTTATTATTGACATTACTTTATGCGGGATCAACTTTCACAGATATACATTAGTAATATACATCCACTATGGTATACCATACTATGTTTGATACTCGTCTGTCGTTTCACATATGCTAAATTATGGAACATCGTTTGCTATGATGATGAGGTATTTATAAACTATTACAGCAATATTTGAAATTTATTTCGGTTACATTTGCAAATATGTACCAAATTTGTAATTTTAATTAACTAAATATGTAACACGCATTCATAAAAGATATGAGAAAATCGGAAAGGGAAGGCATCACTAAACTAAGCCGACGAGCACAAGTTCAAGAAATTTTATTGGCATAAACATAAATACATGTTTGTCGCCACAAATAGTAGGCGTTTGAAATATACAATTACAGAGAAATACATTTATAAGAAAAAAAGAAAAGTATGAATAATATTAATTGCAAACAAATAGTTATGTTCAATCACATACATGCACCGAAAACAGTAATGTTCAACCCAACACAACTACACGGAGCGATGCCCACACCCAACCCAAAGAAATGACCAAAAGCCCAAGTCCCCACCGCCAACATGCAGTATGACCCAATTTGACACACACAAAACAACAACAAAACATTGAGTTGTACACACATACAAAGTACATGTACATACATTGATGTCACATTTCAGGTGTAAACTTCGTGATCCGAATACTTGCCGGTTTGACGAAGCCAACAATAGAGATAAAAGTTGAAGATGAGACCATCACAATATCAACAACTAATGCTGCTTTCATTGTTACAGAAGACAAATTTAAACTCAGGGAGGAATTTGAGTCTGACCATATGGGAGAAAAGACCAAGGTACGTTAGTACATCACTTTTTCTTGTAAGACCGATTAGCTGATGTCAGGCAGTCTCAATCTGTTGGGTGCCCTCGACATAACGGTGTTTACATCCTGTGGCTTTGATTCGTTTAATAATTTCACCAGGGGAAGACGAACCGACATTTGATATGGCGTTGTATGTCGTTCTGCAGCTCATAACTTTGTCCTGTCCTGCTCTGCCACCAAACATATTAGGTTATGGAATTATGTGACATTCTCTGTGGTAACTTTACTATATGCTAGCAGGGGTACAAAAAGACTAATGAGTATGTACAAATGGTTGCTAATTCATTTAAGGAAAGCTGGTAAGGTTAAATTGACGACCGTGAAAACATGTTGATATATGACGTTGGATATGATAACAAAGTTCATAGGCAGGTACAATACCATCAGCCTTGGTTGAAATTATATCATTTGTTTCTAACCATGACCAGTATTTACTAAGAAAAGTCTAGACACAGTCAATACTTGTTTCGATACTAAACATGTGTCAACTATATCATTGCATTTTGTAATAGTGGAAGTTTCGTACAAGGAATCATTGTAGAACATATGACAGGCAGTGGGTTTAATCAGCCGACTATTGTGTGGTTTGATATAACAAAGTTGATAAACAGAGAATACGGCTTTCTCTACTGAAGAGGGATACATTAATTAAGAATGAGGTAATCTGGACTCGATCTCCAGAAACATAATAGTTTATCTTGCATTCTGGAAACGCAGCGGTCAGGGCAGCTACCACGTTTGTCTGAAGTATGAGATTTTAATCGACATGAATCTTTTTTGAAGATCGAGGAATGTACGTACATGCACAATAACTCTCAATTTTTTTTATTTTTCAGACTACATTCTCATATGAAGATGGCAAACTAGTGTCTAATGCTATACCTCTTAGTGACAAAATAAAGTCAACAAAATCAGTCAGAGAAATTGTTGGTGATGAACTGGTTTTGGTAAGTGCATGCTTCGTTGTGTCGTTTTCACGTGCAATCCGTCAAATACCAAAGTATAATATATTTCTTTATTTACATAGTGCACATCGCTTGACATAGTTTGGATTCGTTATTATCATAAATCACGAAATAACTACAAGATTGTTAAGACATTGTTTCGATCAAATCGCTGGCTTAGAATGAGGAGGTCGTACACACTACTTACGATCTTACAAAAAAGGTATGGGAAACTGATAAGACTGATTCATATTTGCAATCAGCAAAACAAGGCACTTCTTATGAGCATATTTTCATGAAAATCCGAGCTTGTCATATTGACCAAACAGCTTGTTTTACCATAAGGAAAGACTAATTTTCGGACAGTTTTTTTCTAGTTTTCTCAAGATATAAATTTTGTTCTTACGACTTTCTTCGGCGTTGCTAATGTAAGATAAGCGCGTTGCTAATGGAAGAAAAACTTATCTCACATTGGCAACATCTTTCTCACATGAGCAACCGCACGTGAATTTATTCCGACCTTTAAGTGGGTCTACTTTTACTTCTACTACGTCTGCATAGTAAATAAACTTGGTATTTAGCTAATAAGAAGAACAAAAATAGGTTCTATACTACTTAAGGGGCATTTTCTTAGGCAGAGCATGACTGTGTAGGTACATTACGACGCTATGTTATCGATTGTTTTGAATGCGAACGTACGGCAAATGCCGCGTTATGATGACGTCACGTTGACGCCATGAACGCTAAATAATAATAAAAACTTATATTTTCACGAATTGCGTCGAAGAAAAATGATCCTTCATGAGACAGTCTATGTAGGATAAGGAAATCTCACCCTCGGGGTCGGAATTTTAACCAGGGAACTCGGCAAGCCTCGTCCCTGGCTAAAATCCGACCCCTCGGGTGAGATATCCTTATCCTACATAGAAGCTCATGGTGGATCCTTATATTCTCATTCTAAGCCAGCGAAAAAGTACCATAATGTGCAGCTATATGAGCAAAATACCAATAATTACCTACTTTGAGCAAGTGCTTTCTGTTACTGGATTGAGCCATATCCCAAATTCGTTATTGGAAAACCATTGGTGATAGGCAAGTGTTTTCGGTGTAAATATACATTATTTGGGGTTATAAGCATACTTGCTAAGCCATCGAAACTTTCACAAGATGCACTTAAATGTGATTTTAAAGGGTTTAGATGCATAAACAAGAGAATTTATCAACGGAATATACGAGTAACTCCACTTTAATAGGAGACTCAGTACTAATTGGCAGGTATGGTTATAAGAATTAGGTTATTTGACGAACTATACAAACTTAATGAGTGTTCTTCATGTCATATTTTACAATTTCAGACGATGCATGTTGGGGATGTGGTCTGCAAGAGATATTTTAAACGAATTCCGAATTGAAATGTACCAGTCAACCGGGCGGATCATATATTTCATTTTAACCTACGATTTATATATTATACCATTATTGTATTCACATTGAGTGAAAGTGTTAGCGAGGTCTGGACTATAACTGTGCATGGATATTACAGCTACACTGTGTTGACTCGTATACGATACAAATGAAATCAAACTATTCATAGAAATTTGGTTACCATATAATTTACCTTCTATTGCAAAATGAAAAATTATGCGAGAACATTTCGATTTTCAGAGCAGATAATTAACTGCTGTTAATGTCCAAGAACATTGCTGGAACAATTCTAAAATACAATTACTTAATATTCTTGCATGATATTTAATGAGCTTTACCGAATGTGCAATGTAAGTCTAACATATAAGCACTTATAAAATTTGTGTGCGCTTGACTTGGGTAACTCTGTTCCGATGTAACATCAGTGTTCCGATGTAACGTCAGTGTGTTTGATCACGTTTTGACATTATGTGTATTGGAGTAAAATGTGCTATTGTGTGATAGGGGCATTACGTCATACATAATTTGAAATGTGTTTGTGCAATACAGAATCATCCTTTACATTTGTTGAGATTGTGTTTCCTTCCTATAACTAACTCACACCTTTTTTAATAACTTCTCTTTTGACCAGCATTCTACAGATCAAAACTAGGTCAAATCCAAGACCAGCTGTCACTAGTTTCGATTTGCAATACAAACATGAGCTTACAGGAACATAAAGTGTGAGAAAGGGTGGCATACAGATTTACCATTGTCTGTCGGTCCAAATGCATTGTTTCAGCTATTGTCATAAACGCTTATTTCATAGGATTAATAGTCAGTGTTTGTAGCTGGCACCGACATTGAGAAAATTTGATTCAGCTTCATCAAGTATATGCAGAGTAACTAGTAACTATTACGACCATTAGTTTAAACAATATGCAATTAACAAATATTTTACACTATGAAGTGTATTTCTACAAAAGATACAAAATTGAGAAACTAATTTTGAAACTATAACCTTTGGTACGGGAGATTTAAAATGCATCACATCACTGGATTAGAATGAAAATGTCGTAAGTACAAAAAAGCCACTTTTAGAAAAATAGTAAAACAATGTCTGAAAACTACTCTAATTTACTTAAAGGAGAAACAAGCTTGTTCAACTTTAGTTGTTCAACACATCATATTTTGATTTTCATAAATTGATGCAGATCGCAAATACATGTATGTATGAGTCTAATATGGTTGTAAGTTAAAGTAAGTACCTTTTCATTCTAAGCCAGCATCATGTGATCAACACAAGATGTTTAGAGAAAAACACGTACACAACATATCTAATAGATTGCAGATGATTTTATTTTGAAGCCTATAATATGTAAATACACATTAATGAAGAAAATGAGTAAGACAAAGGGAACGAGTTGCCAGTAGGACTGGTATTAAACATACATTTGTCAAGTAATCAGTAATCAAATAATGATTTGTCATATAGGTAAGAAAATTTGATAAAGTTCAACAAATATTTACTAAGCATAAAGTCAACTGGTCTTTTTATTCAAAGTTAATATAAGGAAACGTTCGTTAGGTGGCGATGGTAGAATATATGATAGGACCATATAACTGTGCGATGATTAAGACAAAGCATACATTATCAGTGAACACTTGTAAAGGTATGAAGGTTAAATGAGATATTTTACATGAACTGAACTCATATCCAACTATTTGTCCCATTTGTATTCGCACATGTGACAATTTTTTTACCATTGGAAGGCATGGGGACACCACGTAAAATTGTCCATATGATAAAAACTATTTGAGAGATTTCTTATGTGCAAACATATTTTGTAGTTTGATATGTCTACAAAATAATGCACTAAATTTCATAATTGTATCTTTATAGGATCAACCCCCTTTTTAAATGTTTTTAACATGACTATCACTCACATTGAACAAAGAAGGAAATGGACGGATTTGATATCAAACTTGTTTACTTTCTTGTCCGTAGTTCTTTTGTTTCTCGGGGAATATATTTTGTGCAAACTTGATTAATAGTTTAATTTCTTCCCGTCAGATTGGTGTTTTGATATAAGAAATGCGATAATTAGATCTGCCCCCTTTTTACGGTTTTTTAAAACAGGTATCATTTTTTTTAAGTAAAAAAGTGATACACATATTTAATTTGCACATTGTTAATTGTTTTATGACGCGCCCCGCTGCGATTGTCACAGCATGTGGGGTAATAAAAGTGGTACATTCGCTTGAAGGGTTATAACCGTTATATTTGTATAACCCCTATATTTCCTGTATACATACTTTATTATGATTTTAGAGATTTGAAACTTTGACTTTATTGCCGATTTGGAAAGTAATACATGCAGTAAAATAATTAAAAGTGAAATGTCATCACGCATAATTTAAAATTATAATAATCGAACAGGTGAGACTTTATTATGATTTTAGAGATTTGAAACTTTGACTTTATTGCCGATTTGGAAAGTAATACATGCATTAAAATAATTAAAAGTGAAATGTCATAAGCTCACGCTAGTTTAAAATTATAATAATCGAACAGGTGAGACATAAAAATGAAAAATCATGTCATTCCTATGACACTTGTTAGATAAACTGGTTAGTTGACACGTTGTACCACCTAATTGAATATATACGAATTGTAAATTGAAAATTAAATGTCAAAAAAGGTGAGGAAAAATCCGTCTAGACAATGTGATACTGCACCACTTTCCTTATATCATGTTGTTATAAAATGTTTCACATGTAGTTCTCATCCAGTACAGGAAAGAGCTATTTACTGAATAATAAGAAAAACAAGAAGACATCTGATGTTGTAAGTGTATTCTCCTATTTAATTCAAGAAAAAAACGCTCATAATTCACGAACTTAAAATTGTCATAACTTTTTTATTTTTCAAGATATTATAAAACCAATTCCATAATTGTATGGTCTATGGCTCGAAGATGCAACTGAACAATCAACCGTACAACATACTTGAAAAATCAGCAGTGGTTGCTAGATTTCATTTAAACTGTACTTTGTGATATTGCACACATACTCAAGCATAGTACAGTTACTAGTAACCGGTTTTTTCATCCATCGAATATGCATGATAATAAGTATACATATCGTGACATGTATTGCGGTTACTAGTATAACAAATGCATAATTGTTAGATTCCTCACACAAGATCAACGAATTCTAAATGATACCATGGAAGTATTTAAATGTTCCTGATGATACCTACCTCATGAACAAAATTTCATAATGACAGAGCTGTGCCCATAAAAAGGTACTGGTATGCATCATATACAAAATGTCAAAAATACCAAAGTGTAACTGAACGCACAAAACCCCTCCAGCAAATGATATATATTAATTTATACACTCCGACAACCCGCTGGGTTAGCATAGCGCGATTACGCAATTGAGATAAGATCGATCAGATTAAAATCGGTATAACACCAGTCAAGGGAAGGTAACTATTTGTCCCATTTGTATTGAATGTGTTTTCAAGTCGACCAGACTTGAAAACACATTCAATACAAATGGGACAAATAGTTGGATATGTCCAATTTGGTGATAAAAACACGTATTGGTAGACGTTTAAATCACAAGACAATGTTATACGAATACATAAAGTATTTTTTCAACTTGCATTACGTTCAAAGGCGCTATTTATGAAATTTCCCGAACATGTTTTACCGGCCGTTACTGGTTTTCTTGGTACATGTATTAGATCTTTCTAAGTTAAAACAATGTTGATTTAAAATTTTAATGCGCTAGTCACCAATAGATTTGAAGTCATTAAAAGTTAATAAACCGGCGTTATGCGATTATTATTCTTCTTGATGAATAAGTCCAGATTCGTATATCAATGTTTTGGGCTGGCCAAACCAAAAAATGCGATTTTAAGAGAACTTTTTGATAAATTTTGCAATTTACCAACTGGAGTCGAGTCAATTTAAGGCATAAATACAAAGCACAAGAGATTCTAAATACATTAAGCATTAAATAAGAGATTTTAAATGGATAAAGACAAAGTACAAGAACATTCGATGAGAGATTTTAAAGGTATCAATACAAAAGTACTAGAACATCCAATAAGAGATTCTAAAGTCATTAAGTCAAAGTACATGTACTAGCAGAAGATTTTAAAGGAATATAGATAAAGACAAGAGTATTCACTACAAAATTATAACAGAAGAAACTATAAAGTAGTACAAGAGCAATCAATGAGATATTCTAAAAGCGTAAAGACAAATTACAGGAGGTAAATGAGAACATAATTGTGAGTGATTATTGTTTCGCTACAAAATAGTATCTAGGGTCCCTGGAAATGTTTAAGATATATGTAGCGAGATCCCTACAGAAAAAGCAGCATATTATGCTAGCAGCAGATAAATAATAACTTTAATCATTAATAGTATACTAGGTTATAATGAAATACAAACCATACCAGTTAATGAACATTATGATTTTAAATCATGCTATACTATGTTGGTCAAATACTGATTCATACCATTTATCCAAAATCACCAACAACTGACACAATAATACCCTGACCCAAATCAAACAATATGATATCTAACAAAGGTAAAAACATTATTTCATCTCAGAACATGCATAATATAGGATAATAGATATGGCATTGAAAACACAAAAATATAGCAGAACAGCCAATGAAAACATGTTAAACAGACCACATATTAATTTTAACAATTGTCAATGAAGGCTCTTGTATGAATATGACCCAGGATTCTACCAAGGTCCTCTGTGGTGGGAATGAGGACTCTTAAGTGCATAAAATTAAACCGACCGGAAGCAGGAATTCAAACATTGAAATTAAGGATAAGTAGATGGAAATGACATGTAGTGTATGTAAAAGTAGAACTGTGTTTTGTTTCGAAATATGACAGACATGGCGATAAACAGATACCAAAACATGCAATGAAGTATGGTTAGCATCCAATAGATGGAATATACATAACTTGTATGTTCTTTGTGTACAACAGGTATATAGTGTAATAACATGGTATATGGCACATCCCATCACAGAGAATAAGGTAGGTTTAGGAAACATGTATATCACCATGACGACCAAAATGTCATGTTAATCAATCACCAAACAATATACACTTCAACCTCAAATAGGCCAAAATAAAGCTAGTTCACACTGACAATACTCTTTCAAAAATGCCATGAGAATACTGATTGTCGTTCATAATGAGGTAGGGATTCACCCTTAGCAGTATATTGTATATAAGGCAAATATGTAGACAAGTTACAATAAAATCTAAGTAAAAGAAGTGAAAATTGTAAGGTGGTATACAGAAGAGTACAGAAAACAGCAAAATGAATATAAAGTGATGGAAATAAATTATTGATTAGTTTGGAGTGTCCGAGCGTTGATAATGGCCAAGAAGCTATGACCAGTGCACTTCGGAGCACGAAGCTTGAGGTCATGAGACATCACATTAACTGATGTGGAAGATAATGCACATTCTGAGACCTTCGTTTAACTAGAACTTGGAAGCTGATGGCCAATTATATTGACCTCAAACAGGAAGTGGTACTCTTGGTCTTCTAATTAACCTCCTAGTCATGATTTATAATAATGCAAATGTCAAAGAACTTATTTCTGTGCTTGGCTGGTTGGGTTGAGTGCTACCTTCCCTGTCGGATTTTCTCATACCTTTTTTTATGAGCACTTAGACACAATGTCAGATCTACCAACTTAACAACATTCAAAAGAATGAAGCAAAGCTTAATAAAGATACAGAACTATAAATAAATAGAATAACACATTTGACTGTCTTAACAGAAACAATAATAAAATAAAACATGATCTGATTCTAAATCAACAAATTGATATACTGTAAAATGATTAATTTTCGAGGGGGGTTACATTTCATGGAATTCGTGGTTCCCATTCAAAAATCCCATCAAACAATAATTTTGACCAATGTATTTATAGCCTGCAATGCAAAATTCATGAATAAACATCTCATCAAAATTGTCTTTTTTACTAAACCATTAAATTTTGTCCCAACAAAATTGAATGACTTTACAGTATGATATTCCCAAAAGTGGTCTATAAAGCTAATGATGGTATGCTGGTATCTAATTCTTTGGTAAATATTTATCCTCAGCAGCCACAAGTTCACCGTCATTCTGTAACCTGAATACCTCTTTTACAGACACAATCTGAAATTGTAAACATTGATACAATCATATAAGTAGCATAATAAGCAGATAAAAGCAAGTTATTTGGGTTTAAGGATGTGTCTCAATCATTGTATGCCATGTTTATAAGATGGTTGATTCACATAAACAGTTTTGCCTGACTCTATCCATACCTGTAGTAAAATACCCTTTCATAAAAATCCGAAATTCTTCACATGAAGAGGAAACTTGACATAGTTATGAAATTGTCATGAATGTGTATGATCACCACAATGATCGCAGAGTAAGAAATTCAGCACATTGCTCACTGAACCAAGGCCAACACAAAACTCCTTTGATCATCAACCTATCCTAGGCGAAGGTATCATATTGTTCTAAAAATAACCACATTTATTATACATTTTACCTCTTTGGAGAGCAATAACCTGAACTACCAAATTTTGCAAACACAAAATAAACAAAATAATTCCCACTAAAAATGATGATTTCACAGAATATGCACTTACATTTGGTTCTACACCAGTCAGTGAGCAATTCTTGTATATGTCTGCAGAAGTCTCTTGCATAGCTTTAACAGAAGCACGAAGATTATGATTGGCCCAAATCACCATGGATACGCCTAAATCTTGGAAATGCTGAGTCGGCGTTTTATAATATTTAGTAGGCACAATGACTACAGGTCCCTGAAATAAACAAACGCAACTGAATAAAATAAAGTTAACAAGATCTTAAGATTCATAAACCTTTTCAACGAAGGTACAATTGAGTTTGCAACAACCACATAAGCTAGTGTATATAGAGGGTTGGACATTGGTTAAACACTGGTTAAAGCCATAAATTTACAAAAATCAAGGATTGTTTTAACAGAAAACAACCATTTATATCATTTATCAGTATCATTCATTTCTTATTAACTAGTAGAGAGTGGTGTCTTGGAGGTAGTGCATGCCTTTTAGGACATTCCAAGTTTAATCCCAAGTCTGTATCACTGCTTATGCTGGATTTCTCTTAGCGGGCATAATCCACAATTCTTCACTTTACAAAGTTGTTAGAATAGCAACTGGAGACTGTCATGAACCAATATGCTGTATATTCCATTGGGGCTGAGTATATTAGCTGACTTACTACTCAATGATTTAGAGGGAGGGGTTGGGATAAATAAACAGTTGGCTGAACGGAACCATGTCTGAAAATAGATTTTAACTTGGTCCTTTCTTCTTTCGTATCACTAAGCACTATCACCATGGCAACAAAAGGTGATGCCACCATCATTGAATCTTACCTGATTATTCCAAGCGTTCATAAACGCTTCAATATCAGATGGATCACTTTTCTTACTGTGCATGAGGATGGCATCAGCACCTGCAACAAATAGACAACATCAGACAGGGTTCCCACAAATATTCTAAGACAGAATCCCCTGACCAGACAGCAGTTTTCCCTGACTTTTTTTATTGATCGTGCCTTTTTGTTAGAGCAAAATAGTGAAATAGAAACAGTAAAAAAGAGGTTACGTTTGCTTTATATTGAGCTAATAATAGTTTCAGGTAGCAGTTTTAGGGCCATTGAGTCACATAAAGTTATCAAAATGAAGTTTTATCCCGAGCGTGCATAGCGAGCGCGGATGTTTTCAATAGTTGTTATTTTCTTCATAGGAAATGACACTTATCAACATCTTTAATGAAGAATTCCCTGACTTTTGCTCGATTTCCAATTCCCTTGACTATTTTTAAAATTCCCTGACCTTGAATTAATAATGTTTTTCCCTGACTTTTCCCATGGGAATCCTGTCAGATAACAAAACATGACATTAACACAACATTAGAAACATGAACCATGAATTCATTATCAGAAACACAAAACATTATGTCAACTTTTACAGCACTGATAATACAGTGGTACACAGACAACCCAAAGCCACACAGCTACGGTGGCAGTGCCCAGCCACCCATGCAAGAGTCAGACATAAAAAGAACCATCCCCACATCTCAAAAAATGCATGTTTCAAGCAAGCTAATACACTCATTCTGCAACGAATGACACACTGTGGACTTCAATTTTGTGCATAATTAGCCATAAAGGGAGGTAATTATGAATGAAAACTACACTGAAGTGAAGTAGGGTGCGACTTTTACAGCCGCCACAAAACTAACTTACCACATTTGACAGTAAATATTTGTATAAAACCAAGATCCTACTTCATAGACATATCTTAACTAAGAGTTAGCATTTCATATATTTTGAGCTACCTAAGACAACTTTTACATATTTAAGCAAATTTATCTAAACTAGACTTATAAAATATAACTATATTAACAACCTCAAAACCTTATCTTAGCTATGAGACAGGACCCAGTAACTAAGAACACATTGAGTAGTGAAGTTTCTGTGACCATCTACGGGCCCCGTGTTCACAAAGGATCAACTGATCTGGATCAAATTTGATCCTGAAAATAAAAGTCCAATTTTTGGAAGTTTTTGGTAACTCATGGAAATACAACTAATAGACATGTAGAGAATACCTAATACACTTCAAATTAACATTTTCAAAATATTCTATCATCACTTTTCTGCCACAAAATTGAATTATTGTACTTGAGACTAAAATTGATCCTGAAAAACGAGGATCAAATCTTAAAAAGAGGATCAGTATGAAACTGAGACCACCTACCAGCATTCCTGTAAGCCTCAGCACGTTTTAATGCTTCATCCAGACCCCAACCTGCTATAAATGCTTCCACACGAGCAACTATACAGAAATCTGGATCAGTCTGTGATTCCTTGCATGCCTGGTGTAGCATAAATATACAGTTAATATTGTAGCACATAATCTAAAGCCCAAAGGAATGGCGGCACTGCTTTACGTGACTCAGGTAAAAGTCAAATGTAGCACAAACTATCCATGTATCCACAAAAATAGATATTTCAAGTAAGCCTATATCAACACCCTGCAATGAATGACATACTGCAGACTTTGAATTATATGCATAATTGACTATAAAGGGAAGTAAGAATGAATGATAACTACACTTTTGTTTTGTTTGTTAATTCTAGGTTAATGCAATTTCTCAAACAATTATCTGGTTACCTGTGCTGAGCAACATTGACGTCCTACGGATGCTCCAAATATTGACCCTTGTTTAAAATTAAGAAAGAAAGCAGGAATGAAACAATTTGATAGACCATATAGGATGAAAATGTTTATATCTCAAATTCATTAAAAAATTAACATTTTTATCCTTTAAACGGTTAACTGTTTAAAATTACCTTAATTTTTAAAGCAAATTCTTCAATATCAGCTAAAGGTTGAGCACGTCCATCATGTAGAGAGTTTGTCTTCGGGAATAGTTTATCTTCTAAACAGGCACCTGCAATACCACGATCTTCTAACTTACGCACGAGACGTCGTGCATTGTTGAAATTACCATACCCAGTGTCAGCATCGAGCAGTATTGGTACGGTTGTAGCATCACTCATAAACTCTAGAACTTCTACAACCTAGCAATAACATTAATACTAAATTTTAATAAGTTACCAATTTCCTAGGGCTCTTTTCAGCTGTAAGGATGCTCAAGCACCCTTTGGCATTATAACATCCCTTGGTCATTGCGCTACTTATGGAAATTAAGACTTGTGTTTTCCTGAGAGACTTTTTCTCTTCGGTGGGTGTGGCAGCCAACATAGATCTGCGGAGCCCAGGAAAATACGCTGCCCTAACAGGTACCATTTTACACCATGGTGGAGTGGAGCATGTGGGTCTTGCTCAGAGAGATTAACCAGTGGTCCAGAGGGGAGTTAAACCTGGGACCTCAGGATCCCGAAGCGTGCACCCTACCTTTTAGGCCACCACCCCCCCCACAATCTCAATACTCAATTTTCTACTCAATGAGCAGTAGGGGAGGATTAAGGGTGTTTGTATAACCTGATGACAAGAGGCAACTAAGTATACTTTGTACTCTTTCCACAGTGCATAAACCAGTTATCCTAAAAAGTAGTACTCACTATATTGTGTATTCTCCCAATAGGTCATACAGTGACCAGATGCTTCATTTACTTTTGCTCACAATCAGTAATAAAAGTTGATCCATAAAATTATAGTGCCACAAGAAATGATACAGTGATTAGCCAAGGTTTATACTGTGCTATACTGTAACATCATTAATTTTCGTTTGGGATTAAATTTTGTGGATTTTGAGGATTTTGTGATTCCCCTTAACTATGAAATTCAAATCCCATCCAAGAATAATTTAGAATTTGATGCTTGTATTTATTTCCTGAAATGCAAAATCCACAAATTAACTTCCCATCAGATTGGTATTTTTTACCAAAACCACAGAATTTTGTCCAATCTTATTTTTATCAATTTTGTCTTACCTGTGTCCACGAAGCCTCGTTACTGTCTCGAACACCGAGCTGTGCAGATACAGATAGCCCGCTACCCCATATACCCTTAAATCCTGAAACAATAATTATAATAGTGCATACAGTAAAATGTCAATAATATGAAAAAATCCGTAAAAATTGTCTGTCCTTTCCTTGGGTCCTAAGTGACAAATTTCTAATCGGACCGACAGAAAATTTTGTATTTTTCAATTTTTTCTATTAGACAAATAGAAACATTAACTTGTTTAACCAATCTGGACTGACAAGATTAAAAACAATGCGCATAGCCAGATGTGAATACTCATGAGATCTGTATCTATACGGTATAGAATTTAAACTGCAATCATTTAAATTTCCTGAGATTTATTAGCATGTGAAGAAAACATATTAAAAATAAACTGAGGTTTCAAATTGATCTAGTGAATAACATAACTCACAAATCATGATGAAAGTAAAATATTTGCTGTTTTTGAAGGAAAAATGCGGTATTGTGTGGTTAAAATAAATTATTTGCAATATTTTTTCTTAATGCAACACTAAGCAACTTTCTGTTATATAAATACTTGATTTGGTAAGAAAATATACTTTTTTAAAAAATTTGCTCCATCTGTGAGGCAGTTCCTTTAATCTATAGACAGAACACAGCAGTGTATATAACATACCTGTTTCCTGTACAATTTTAGCACTAAGACCATTATGTGCTTCCATTATATATTCTAATTCTGGGGATTCTAACATTTTCTTCAGCTGAGTTGTTTTCTGATGAGAAAGAATAATTGCATTGATCATCCAATAATACAAGTTTTCTAAAATATAAAAACAATGAATGCCAAGCAAACAACAGTTAGTAAATCTCTACATGTGGATGTTAACGAGTAACCCTATTGAAGTTGAAGAGTGGATTTAAGAAATTAGGGGAGTGGGGAACGGTGTACCCAATTTATTTAAAAATTTGTCATAGATTTTACAGAGATGATCATTGTGACCAAGTTTTATAAATTAAATGCTGTTGATTCAATAAGTAATACTAATGAGGAAACTATCCCATTCAAAAGAAGTGGGCATTAATGCCTTAACACATAGTTTACTTGATACATGAAGGCGAGCTGATGTTTAGAACCATAATCATTTAACTTTGAACGGACTGTAATATAGACCATATTGATTTGAATTCATGTGTTTCTTAAGCACATTTACTATAGCTAGATGACAGACTTGCACACAAAAGACATTGAGCTAGCACAAAAAGCTCTTTTGTACTCGCGCTATGTCACAGCTTTCGAAAATGCAGTATATTGCCACAACCATAAGTACCATAAACATACTGTAAAATCATTAATTTTTGTTGGGGATTAAATTTTGTGGATTTCGTGGTTCATCTTCAACCATGAGATCAAATCCCATCGAACAATAATTTTGACTCTTGTATTTATTACATGAAATGCAAAATCCACAAATTAATGTCCCAACGAAATGGTCTTTTTCACCAAAACCACGAAATTTCGTCCCATCGAAATTAAATGATTTTACAGTACATTGAAACATGATACGAACACATTCAGTTTGATGCTCAACTTGTTCTGAATCAATAACTTGATATACTTCTACTTTTATTGCAACACACGTGTAAAAAAATTGATATAATAATTCATGGTCTGGTAAGAAATTATAGAGCATTTTTAACACAGAGTCATTAAAAAATATGTTTTACCAAGAGTCCAATATTTAGATAAAATCTTAATTTCTCAGCATGAATATAACAAACCAACCATGTAGGGTTATGATGGCAAGCTATCTAGTTTTATAATCAGCAACAGTATATTTTAAATAAACAGTTTTTGATTATAAATACAAAGTAACATTGTATATATTACAAACAATTTAACCTGGACCCAAACCTTCTATTAGCATACTTAAACAGTCAATCACCAAAAACTTGTCTAGCCTTCGTTTTTGTAAGAAGAAACTTAGGAAGTATGATTGATATGCATAGATTGAAACAGAGTATTGAGCCTTGATAACACTTTTGCAGTAGACAATCATTATATTAGTGAATTGTTTAAGGTCACTGCTTAGGTGTCGGGTTAGATCGAATCAGAGTATTGAACTGCATTTTTCGCAAGTAGACTTTCTATAGTGAATTGCGTAAGGCTCATGATCTTAGGCAAAGGCACAACTTTTTTGGGGAAAATGATGTTTCACAGAAGAAGCTGGTTTTAAATATCTAAATCATGCAGGAAAGCTAAGGATCAGGTTAGTTTGTAAGCACTTACCCCCGGTAGTTATTTTTTTAAAAAAATACAGAATTTACCAACAGTTTATTTAATATTCTTTGCATGTTAAATTTCAGTAGCTGTTACAATATATGTTTGATTTATCTTGGCTTGTTCAAATGTTTAAACTCAAGTTTGAGGTATAAAAAATAGGTGAAAAAATTTCCATTCACACACAGCCTAACAGCAAAAAATTCCTGTGACCTAAAAATAAAAGTTTGGTTGTTTAATCTACCTCTCTGACACTTCAAAATAAAAAAATATTTCATTATCACTTGGCTGTACAAAAATTTGTATGTTTGCACTTATGCTACCTGTACACCCAAAATGTACTAAATGCACCATGGTTCATAAAAAATTCAACCACCAAAATTATAGGACTCTTCATGGAAGTATTTGTATTTTCAAGGCATTTTACCTGAAACATTTATCCAAGTATCATAGTTTTATACACGTTTAACTCTTTAATGTATATGTAAGATAAATATTAACCAATATTTAGAATACCTGATTGCACTAAATTATTACATATTACCAGTGACATAAACTTTATCTGTACTTTTCAAGGTTGAACCCAAATTCAAGGACTTTTCAAGGCTTGTGTGAAATTTGTTTTTCTCATATATATGCAGCTTTATGGACAAAATTGATGATTGATCTCCCTTCCTTGATTAAGTGGTTTGTTTAGTTTCAAGACGTCTTGTTTAGTTCATATCGCTGGCTAATAGAATGATAAGGGCGTAAGTACACTTTAATTGATATTTTGAGAAACTAAGAAAAAAATGTCCGAAAATTATTCTTTGCTTAAATGGTAAAACAAGCTGTTGGTCAACATAACCAGTTCTCGATTTACCTGAAAATAGGCTCATATGAAGCGCTCAGAGATGCAGATTTTAAATATGTTTCAGCCTTGAATGGTCGTAAGTAGTTTTAATTATAAGCCGACAATATAGACACTGAGACATTAGGTTTCAACTGGCCAAAACTCGGTACAGTATAAAAGCAATGTTGTTTTACCTTCGTGCCTGACTGACATGACATGTGCCTGTGGGGCGTTGACGTACCAGAAAGGTTAAAAACTGTAGCTGAAACATAATTGTAATGATCAATGTATTATTATAATGAATTAAGTTATTAATTATAATAAAAAAAATATAGGCAACCCTTAGCCTGGCCACTCTGTATACTTTTATTTCCTTTAGCATACAGTACTTTTTCCAACATGCGGAGATGTGGGTTGAGTTGGCGGTTGGTAGATCTACTGCATATCATACATATAGACCCTGGTAAATTTATTAATCAACTACCTAATTATAATGAAATTAATAGAAAAGCTAACTAATTAGAATATACAATAAAATTAATAATCACATAAATTAAAATATAATAAATTGCATGCAACTATGTGATTTCAGAGATTACGATATTGAACTAAAAGGTACAGATTCAGAGGCTGTGTAATTTTAATGAAAAATATGCACATCGGGATTTTATTTGAGCATGTACGGTATTGGATAATTTCTACGTGCGAGAACACGCCATTTATGTACACATTTAAATCGGTTTAAGCTGAATGAAAAGTAGTTTATGCTTGGTGTAAATCAATCAATCATTGAACAAATAACGTTACCTGGTAACTTATTGTTTACATCACTGCATAGATTCTTTAAAATCCGCTGACAAACACGCGAACCGGTACTTGCTGCCATTTTGGAAAATTTGAGTAAACCGAAAGTATCACTCTGTTGAATACCGTAGTTCGTGGTTTTATCAGCTCCGAGCTCATGAGCGTCGAGTCACAACGGTGGTGTAACTAGGAATCCCTATATAATGTATTGTATTTGTATATAAATTGGGTAAATATCAAAAATATATACCCGAGAGGGTCCAGAATTTGGAAATTAAACTCTATTCTATTCTGTATACGATTCTTATTGCTCCATGTCAGACAACCGTCCGTAGTATCCAGGTTCTTGAAGAAGGGGGTAGTGTTCAGTGAGTGAGTAAGGTTAGCGTTTGAAGCCATGCCCCCACCACAGATATATATTACTTGACGGACACAATTCCACCAAAGTAAGTTCATTTTCTTGTTTTATATGTGGTGTGTATACAAAAGGCCTAGTAGTAGCAGTCTACTCTACTAGATGGATATTATCTGTTTTCGGAAATGTGTGCTACAGGCCACATCAATTTGGTAGATTGTGGTTTCAAATACATTTGAAACACCCACCATTTTCTTCATCGCATTTATAATATAGAGGATTTGGAATCAGTTTTCGGATCAGTATTCTTTCAAGCACTTACGTACAATCCACAATGAACCAACAACTTCTCAACATGTAGAGTAAAACCAGCATTGACGAAATTGAAACAACTGGGAATCAAACCAAGATATTAATAAAGGCGTATCTTACTTTAAACTGTCATATTTTAGAGTTGGTTATATTATAAAACAAGAGTACAACATGTAAACATGGGAATTGACTTCGGACTGGAGGTTTTTATTTTGAGGTAGTCTTAAGTGCAGTTTTACTGTTTGTTACATTCATTAGAGCGAAATTCAATATTCGCTCTCTTCAAATGGGTCCTGTGATTTTGCTATTTAAGAGGCAGCAAGTAGAGAACACAATATGGTGTTACCATGCATATGGGCGCACTGCCCTACATACATTGGTTCTTTAACGTACCTGGTGTACAGCACTGATACATGCGAGACTACCCCTGGGTTACCTACCAGTTCGATCATCTCTAGTTGGGTGGGGAACACGGAAAAGCGTTCCAGGAATAACTAAGTGCATCGACCGAGGTTCGAGCCAGGGACCTATTGATCAGCAGTCAAGCGGGCTATCCGCTCGACCACAGTTCCACCCTAGTAAATACTTTGTAAGTTTGTATACTATTTATAAAGAAGTCATTGCCGAGAGGTCATGGTAGACCGATAGTCACTTTAGGTGCAATCAATATAGTAATAATTACGTCAATTTGTTTGATGTTTTTATTTACAAACTGTAGTTTTAAAGGTTCATTAGCGCAGATGATCAATGTTATAAAGGTAGTGTGATCTGATGCTTTGTGAACCAAAATGTTCCAGGCAGTATCTTAACATATTCAGCAACAGTTGTTGAACAATAACATTATTTTAAAAGAAAATAAAAATAAAGAATGCAACCAAAATCTGTGCTATTGGACATTTCCAACAAAACAAAATAGATACATTATTTCATGTTCTTTTATTATTTTACAAAATCATAACCTTGAACATGTAATAAAATACGTGAATAAAGTGTTATCATGAGACTTTACTCTATATTTATTTTCTTTTATTTCTGGATTTTCACTTGGGTTCTTCGGGTCGATACAAATGACAAGGTGATGCTGAAGTTAATCGTTTTCTTCTTAATGACGAAAATCTAAATGGTGACGGCGTATTTAGTGTTTAATTTGCGATACAAAGCTTCTTAGTTGCACTTTTATTAGGCAACGAGATTTCATTAAAATTTCTCTTTCGTTTTCTTTTATACCACTTGAATGAAGTAACGTCTTTTTTGGTACGTATTCTTCAAACCAGGAGTCTGAAAAATAAATAGAAACTATATTTTTAATCAACGAAGGTAACACTCTATGCTGCAAAACATTTTAGAACAGAATACTTGCATTGATTTAATTCTCCACCGTTCGGGTCTAAAAGTTGACGATTCTCCATGAAATCGTCTTAAACGTTAAAAATATGCAATGGAGCCTTCTAAATAAGCAGACACAGTTTTTTAACGATAAAATCATGCATGAAGTACCTAGCAAACAGAGTAAAACCATCCAGAATGCCCCGGATACCTCAGAATTAATAAAAATCAATGCGGACTACGGACACCCGATGTCACCATCCCTTCTTTCAGGCTTTTATCGCTGCACTGACGGACTAAAACAGACCGCCGATAGGTGGCTTAAACTTATGGCTAGGTGGTTATCGCATACACACCACATATAAAACAAGAAAATGAACTTACTTTGGTGGAATTGTGTCCGTCAAGTGACAAAAAACATCAAAATATCGACCATTGGCACCAATCTCCATGGAAAGTCTTACTTAAACCACCATTCTCCATGCTTTAGGTTATACCCCTTGAGATTGTACGTAATGTTTAGTGAACGTGCAGTGTTCATAGATGGAGTGAACAGTGTAATATGAGTGTTCAGTGTAAGGGAATGCATATTGTTCCAACTGCAAGTTTACCGTTCCGCATAAAATGCATTCATTTGCAACAAATTCAGATGAGCGAAGTGCTTTTATTGTTTAATAACATAGTATAACAAGTTATCTCGATAAAAGACACGGGTGTTTTCAATTCGTTTAATAACGCTTAAATATTTAGAATTGCGATAAAAAGTTCACGTGTGTGCGGCTGTGATTTCTGCCGTGTTGTTGTCCCGCAATGTTAGCCAATGATCGCAGACTGGGCACTGAAACAATTGATGAAATAGTGGAGTTACAATTTCTGATTTCGGAAGAGGTACAACTTATGTGGAGCCAGAAATGTTATATTCAATAATGTACTCACTTAGAAGTTCTTGGTACCCAATAGGGTATGGAATGGCTGAACTCAGGAGGTGATGGGTACCAAATATGATCTAGGATAGCTTTACTCAATAGTGGTTGGTACCCTGCAAGGTCTATGATGGCTATATGCCTACTCAGAAGTGGTTGGTAACAAATATGGTCTAGGATGGATGTGCATGTACTCAGTAGTAGCGGGTACCCAAAAGGACCTTGGATGGCTGAATTCATAAGTGTGGGGGTACTCAATAGCATCTGGGGCGACTGTACTTAGTAGTAGTGGATGCCATATACGGCTTGGGACTATTGTACTATGCATTATTAAAAACCAAATATGACATTGTGTGGCTGACTCAGTAGATGTGAGGACAAGTCAAGCATAGTATTGCAATAAACAGTGCCTGTGAACTTGTGAATAAGTTTTTATCTCTTATGGAGTGTAGGACAAATCCCGGGTTGACAGAATACCGGCCCCTCATTTTTGACAGGGTGGACATAATCCCGTCCATGTTTTTTACAGGGTGGACAAAATATCCACCCTATAAATTTCAGGGTGGACATAATACCCATCATGACTATTATATATGATACAGTTGATAGTATGCATGTTAAATAAAGAATTACCCTTTATTGTAACATAATCATAGAGAAGTTCCTTACAAAATCACACAATAATCGTTAACAATGCAGCAATAACCCTTTTCATAAGTCAAAGTCATGATGGGTATTATGTCCACCCTGAAATTTATAGGGTGGGGATTTTGTTCAACCTGTAAAAAACATGGACGGGATTATGTCTACCCTGTCAAAAATGACGTGCCGGTATTCTGTCCACCCGGGATTTTGTCCGGATTCCTCTCTTATAATTTAGTTTTGATGAACTCAAGTTCCATGTACTACTGTAGTCGGTACTGATGAGGTATTATCCATATAACCTGATATAGATGTCCTATGTGATAGTTACATCATATGGAGCCTGATATGGCTGTACTCAAATGTTGCGAGTAGTGTACATTTATCCTTGTTCAGAGGCGTTGCGTGTCATTGATTAGTGACAGTGCGAGCCCAATATGACATCGGATGACGGTACGCTGCGGTGGAAAGTACCTTTTATGACATTTTTAATTTAGAGAGTTTTATCTTACAGTGTCATGTATATGGTCTGTGTGTCTGTTCTCAGGCATGTGATTGCACCAAGAGCAAAAAAGGCTGAAGTACCCTACCCCCAATCTCACCCTTGCAAAAACACAGCATTATACCAATACACCTACGTTTTAAAATATGTTGAAATCTAAAAACAACTCACTGGCTAAGAATGAAGGTCGTAACTACTCTTTACGACCTTATAAGACTGATCAATGCATATTTGAAATCTGCACCATAAGGCGCTTCGTATGAGCCTATTTTCATGAAGTTTTGAAATATTTTTTACCGTCAGTAAATTTCAGACAGGTTTTTCTTGATTTTTCAAAATATCGATTTTGTGCTTACGTCTTCTCATCCTAAGCCAGCGAATTATAAATTGTAGGATGCATCTACAGTTGACTACTTACTCATCATTTGCTTTACATATATAGTGGAATGCACTCGAGCATCTCGCATCATGCCATTCACCGGCCGTCGACAATGCAACACAAAATTCCAACCCATTGTTATTTGGTTGTCCTGTAGCCCAGTTGGTGTAGTTAGCCAGTTTATCGGTTGAATACCATCGCCACGTGTTCTGTTCTAGAATATCCGCCAACCCTATCCAGTAGAAACCTGATTCAATATAAAAATGTACTTGTAAGCGTCAGCGCAAGTTAAAAGGGCAGACTGTGTTATTTTATAAATATAAATATGTACATTTTTTATTTTAATGTATTTTATAAATATAAATATGTACATTTTTTATTTTAATGTATTTTATAAATATAAATATGTACATTTTTTTTTTAATGTCGTGTTAAACCGCGACTGTGTTAAAGCAGTGAGGGCATCCACAATGAATGCGGGAGCTCTCGAGAAGGTTCGGATCCCAGTTGAAGCTGGATTAAAACTGATGCGACCAGCTAGTTAAAAATCGGTTACTGACAAATTAAATTAGTATTTTGCCATTTTTTAGTTGCGCTAGCTAAAGCCGCTTACAAAGAACATCGTTTCCATTTCTTATTTTGATACACACTGGTCACTGGTCGTTGGACGCGTCCAATGTAACAGTCTGTATGTAGTTGTCCTGTGTGGGTGTCTGTATCATTGATTAAGAGTAAAACTAAAACACAGATTGTTTAATGAAGATATCACCGTCTAACATGTTTAAAGAGGCATTCCCTATAACTAGCATATTTTTCTCTACTATCACATTAAATGAGCTAAATGTACATCACACTATCAATTATCATAATTTGTCAGAAGAAAGTGTGCGCAAATATGTCTCTATAATGTCAAAAATATATTTAAATCACTAATAATAATTTATCGCTTCCAGCGATTTATTATTATGTGGTCAAAGGGAAACAACTCGTGACTATTTTGGCTCGTTACGGAAATATGTTTTCATTCTTTTTTCGGTAATTAGTGGTGTTTTTTGTTTATTGAAAATATGAGGAGTTTGAGCAATAATTATTCTCATTTAATGTATAATATTTCTGAATACATTTAAACGATCAAAGTTATAGGGAACGCCCATTTAACTGATTATGAAAATAATACCATCATTGCGAAGTTTTACTTGTTGTGCTATATATGCACTTTCTGTTGGACTGTCTACTTCAATAAGACCTCCACCAAAATGCTGACAAATTACCTGAATCAGAAGAGAGGAAACATGATATTATCAGCACTGCAATAGTGATATTTACCGGACACCGGATGAACCAGCAGTGATAACTTGTAAAAACATGCAAATGTTCAAAAACAAACTCAGTTGGTGTCAAAAAGCCTTTACTTTGTTACATGTACATGTATTAATTCCAATGCAATATTACAATTGTATTAGCAGTTTATGTAAGCCTTGATTTTCACTAATTAGATGACATGTTTAAGTTATTTTACAATTAACGGTCTCTTAGTTTTTCGAAACCTGACATTTTCTATAAACGTTGATTGATTGACTGAAACTGAAAACTTATAAACTGAAATTGGTAATATCAAATTCAAGCAACTTGATCATTTTACAAAATGTCACACTTTATTTGCTTTGGGCCTTATCTGGAACTAACTAAGTATGAGCATGCTGTGGTACGTGTAAGTAGTGTGCACCAGGAGTACCATTGTTAATGACAAAACGTAACGGGGTAGATCCCATGGGATCGACCAAAACGAAATATATTGTTCTATCCAATAGCTTAATTTGAATAGGATTATAACACATACAGCTGCAGAAACAGGTCAAAATCAAAACCAGTTTCATCATTCATATCACTAATAATACTTACATATTGTGATGTTATCCCGATAATATCAAATTAAAATTTGTATGTATCCCTGATGAAGACTTGAATTAAAGTCGAAACGTTGGATCAGCTAAACTGGGGTTTCTGTTGTGGTCAATTATATTTGATGATATTATATGTCATCCATATAAAAACAAAGCCGACAATTTTAACGCAGAAAACGGAAAATAAAACTCCACAGAATTAAACGCGCTTTACGGAACATATAAAATTGACAATGTGGTGTTACGGAAATTGCGCAAGTTACAATACCTGTGCTGCCAGGAACGACTCGGCATCATGACTGAAATGGTAACACTTGGAGGCATGGTGAATAAACCCGTCACGACAACTGCTAACTGTTGATAATAATAATAATGATAATGATAATAATAATTATAATGATAATAATAATATAATGATAATCATAATAATGATAATCATGATAATAATAATAATGATAATCATAATAATAATAATAATAATAATAATAATAATAATAATAATAATATAATGATAATCATGATAATCATGATAATAATAATAATAATAATAATAATAATAATAATAATAATAATAATAATAATAATAATAATAATAATAATAATAATAATGATAATGATAATGATAATGATAATGATAATGATAATGATAATGATAATCATAAGAATCATAATAATAATAAAAATAACGGAGAGTTGTCCGAACATAACCTGACGAGACAATTAAAGTCCAAGTCATCCCTGTAAAAGAGCAGGATGACCTAGTTTCACAAAGAAATACAAAACACTGGACCCTAAGTGACAGATTGAAGCGCAGCCCTTTAGAAACCCTGTGTAAGCCTTAATGTGATTTGCTTAATAACGTTTATTTGTTTGGATTCCACAACTGTGTCACTCTATTCGTACCCTAACTGGGATGTAATTGTTAATTTTTCTAAGACCAAGCTATACAAAGGAGAAAATACAGAAACAAATATACCTAACTTGAGCCCACCTGTAAGTTCAACATAATCTAGAATTCAATACATTGGTTTAGAGATTGCTACAACGGTGAAGAAAAACAATGCATAAGAACTTAAAATACGAAGTTATAAAACATAGTGTCATGGGGTGCACGCCCATTCTTTCGAACGCAACTCTTAAAATATAATAATCTATTTATTGCCAAATAGCTAGTGATCTACTTATTCTCATCGCATATTCTGATATTAACTCAGTTAATGTAAAATTGCTAAATGTAAATACGACCCAAACACTTACATACTGCAGTGATACACATTGACAAGCAAATAAAAGTAATTATCCTTGCCATTTTACTTGTCAGAAAATAATAAATATAAAATCGAGGTCAAAAGTCTTAAGTTTGCTCTTATCGCAATTATGTAAGCAAAATGATTATGCACTGAAATTCCCACATAAATATAGAATTATGAACATATGCAGTCAAATGTGTAATAATGTTCATCTTAAGGACGAATGCCACAGTGTCTTTCCTGCGGAGACTTTTTCATTTTCACTGTGTTCGTTATTGTATATTCTTTGAACACTTTAAGATGACTACAAACGTCAGATGAACACTCCAGTGTGTACACCTTTGCAAACCCTTTTGTTGATAACCAAGAGAGATAACCGACGACTAATCTTTAGATTAAGACAAACATAATTATATTATAGGCAACGGCTATTTATCGATGTTTATATGTTTCTCTTTTCCAATATCAGTGGTTAGTTTTTGCAATTAGTCTACTTAACGTGTACCTTTGTCCTCTTCGTGTATCATTCGATTTGTCTTTTCTCGAATGTTTGATATAAGTTGTTTTCGTATTTGATACATTTGCACAATTTCTCACGTCCGTTTTCAAATTTCGAAAATTTTCCCATGGAGTTCGTTTCTAGTATTCTTCATTATTCCTCTGCATTTTTGCCTTGTCTCGTAGCCGGACAGTTGTGTCCTTCATGCATTGTCTGGGAGTTAATGTCATTAGTTTGCTCCGATTCTCTCTCTATATTATATATTAAGAGAAATATGCACTGGTGCCATGCGTGTGGACTGGCCATGCTATATGTATGCTTCCGCGATGGTTGGTGGTCGTTCAATGTGATATATTTTGTTACACAAAATTACTCTATTCAACAACGGTTTATCGTTAAATTAATCAGTTATATGTGACGGGGTTGTTAATGACTGGATGGTATTTTCCGACACGCTAAATGTAAAACGACCTAACAGCATCCACAACAACAACAGCAACTACAGCAACAACAAGAAATATATACTTTATTATTAATCTGCAAATAAGTTTGCCTTCCAAAAACAAAAGCATACCCATACTTATACAGTATATGTACACAGAAAGACACACAAATAGTAAAATCATATATAGTAACAGTAAAATAATAAATAGCATTTTGGAATGTTCTACAATTTAAACAGTTTCAGCAGTTTATTTCATATATACATATGACACTGTGTGCACGTGTACACATGTATCAACAACCAGTTGAACGAATCCAGAAATGCATGAGCACTTAGGAAACGTTTCCAAATGTTTACGTGTCTCAGGAAAATTCTGAATCCGTTTAGTTGCGACTCCAAGATTTTGGTTTATTGAGTGCACCAATACAGCAATTAATAACCCGAATTATTGCCTATTTGACCCGGCCCGTTTTCATGCAGGGTCAGCGGCAAGATACAAGCACTGAACGTACCATCCAAACCACATGTACTTTTCAAATACGCCTATATCACACTGCCCCTCACGACAAGCTTTTCCAAGTTTACAATTACCGCAAAGGCAGGTACCTGCATAATTATGGTATTTATGCTGCAATAAAGACTTCCGCTGCTTGATTGATAAGTTTATGAATTTCCATATTCACACAAACTCAATTCAAAGAAAAGGCTTTCTCATTAAATAAACCACGAATATGTAACCATGTTTACCATAGAATAAAGCACGGCCAGGAATTTGGATGTGTGGTGAATTAAATTAAAAGATTCTTGACTGGAATATAACAATGTTCACGAATAGTTGTACCTTGTTGTAGATTAAAATTAGTAAAGTGCACCTAGCATAATGTGTATATACCGAAATTGGTCGACTGTTACAAAATCGGTTACTTTGATAAACACATAATTTATGGTCAATTGTATACTAAAACACTCTGTGCGCACTATAGCCATAGTCGTATTACTGTCAACTTCTAAAAACAAAAGAGGAATATAAATGCTATATTATATAGCTTGGCCACATTGACATGAGTCTGACCTACACTTAAACGAATTTCTAATTGGCCACCCTAAAAAATAGTATATCATCTAATAAATTATATCAATAAATCTTAGGCTGTGTTATTTGTTCATTCCACGCACTAACTTACCTATTTCTGGAAAGAAGTTGCGTATTCATATACAAAATCATCCATGCGTAGCGGTTGGTGCGAAATTGCTTTTTTACACGTTGGCATCGTGCATAGCTTGGAATAGTATCGTATTTGGTATAAATTTGTTCCCTGTACATCGACTTTTCTTTAAACACAATATTTTGTGAACATAAGCCATGTGGAACGCGCTCATGACGTCAGATGCATGCATACATTGAACGAATTTCTGATTGGCCACGTGTTTTTATAAATTAGTTTTAAAAAAATGCTTTAAGCAGAATATAAATAATCGAAACCCCGATACTGTCCAATTTTATTGATAGAAAATATGTTTCTCGCAGTAATTCGAGCTAAACCCCACGTAATTATAAATATCGCCTTTTACAAAGAGACGTTTTGACGTACAGGTCTCGATTTTGGTGCTGATACTCGTCATTCTAACGGCCTCAGCGCACCCCTATTACTTTTTTTCTCGCCAGTATTAATACCTTTTATTAAACCAATTGACAGAGAATACATTTTGACTGATTTCAAAAACCAGACATGTCGGGCACGTGAACCACGTGCACATACGCCATTTTGCACTATCTGTTTCGCATGGATGATTTTATACATGCATGCGTAATTTATTTCATGAAATCGATAGATAAGTGCATGGAATGAAAATAACCACAATTTTAGAAATATTGACTGAAAATATCGCATAATATAATATTTCATTGGGTGGCCAATTAGAAATTCGTTTAAGTGTATTGATTACCATAACTAACAGTCGAATTATATATCGATGGTGCCAAACCAAATCCCCGTAACTCAATTTTGGCGCGAAAACTTTTTTTGCAGCATCCGCATCTTCTAGACGTCCTGCGTATTTCGGTCTTGTCGCAATATACGTATCGCGATTGGCTATTTAAATGGCGACAGGACAGAAATGCGCGGGACGTCTAGCAGATGCGGATGCTGCAAACAAAGTTTTCGCGCCAAAATTGAGTTACGGGGTTTTGGTTTGGCACCGTCGATATATATTATTGTCTACGTTTACAACACCGATTGTATGTTTTCATAATCGGGGAGTATCACGAGGACGCTCGAGATGAAATACAAACACAAATCTTGAATATCGATGTTGCACGATTTACTTGCGGAAATTGATATATTAAAAGCAAGAACCTTGTAATATATTCTTGCATAAAGGTCAGGCTCAGGTCAAAATAGCCAAGCTATACAATAAAATCAGCTGTTAATTTATCCAAATAGAAGGTTCGCAGACCACGTTAATTTTTTAACTTCGCACTTATACCTTTAATTATCAGTTTGATGACCATTTTCTTATTATTTCTTACGCAGACAAGAGCGAATAAATTTCTCCAAGTCATCTATGCACGTTGTATTCATATCACACGAATACAATCCACTATCTGACATAAAGGCAAAGTCAAGTATTCCACCGATATCGTCAAACTGTGGATCCACCAATATACGATCACTCCGGGTGACTGGTAGAGCATGCTCCTCCTGGTGATGTAATATCAACAAAACTGTTGACTTTGGATCTGAAATATATAGAAAAAACCCTGCAAAGTTATTAAACTAGATTATACTATACACCTATTATCCCGGCGGTCGCTCGGCTGCTTCGTCGGATACCCACGCTACATAACTACATGTTAAGTAAGATAGCAGTTATTAGTATGAGGAAATGAATCGAGCGTGGTGTCCGGCGATGTACAGCTGCGGATATATAGAGGATTCATCACGAGTTCTGGCGAGCTTAATAATATTTCCTGAACGAGTTTAATATAAATATATAAATTGACAACGAGTGATAGATTCTTTATATCATTTGACACTAAAAACGCAAAATACGCATTGATTTATTGGAAAAACACACCCATGTATTTAAACTTTATACTACACGTGTTACGTATAAGATTATACGTACTCGCTATACTAACCTGGATATAAGGAAAATCATACATTAAATTTATATCGCTTGACATTTTATGTAAGTTTTATAACTGTGCATACATTTATATTAAGTTCACATGGAAGACTTTAGTGTGGGTATATTCAACTATGTTGCCTTTTTAAATAAAGTATTTACTATATACATTATTGTTATTTTCACCATCTTTTGCCCCTTCACAAGCCTCCCGCTCAACAACGGTCATAATGTTCTGATATTTATTAGATGCATGTCGTTTCAATATTTCTTTCTAAGGTTTGTGATTTATATGAGTAGTAAAACGTGTTATGCAACCATTTCTGCACCGTTATTGCGGCTATTCACAAGTCGTAAACAATATTTTGAAATGTGTTATCTAAACCAATGATACGATACAAAAGTACATGTGTAAGCTTACTTATCAAATGTTCACATTGCCTATTTTGTTAAAATAAACTTTTGAACTTGAAACTCGGCATTAGTGTCAGGAAAAGAATTTAGGTCGATTTTTTCAACAGTTCAATAGAAATCCTAAATTATTGGAACACACAGCGGTATAATCAATGAAACCATAACTTCATCGACAATAAAAAATAACAAATTTGAACAAGGTTGGAAACACTCGATTGAAACAACAAAAAAGTATGAGGAAATCCGACAGGGAAGGTTGCACTCAGCCTAACCAACCGAGCACAGAAAACAGAAACAACACAACTACGCAGAGCAATGCCTACACATAAACCAAAGAAACAACTAAAAGTCCAAGTCCCTGCAACCATGAAAGAAATAAAAAGGAGCAAATAAAATAACAGGCTACAATCCTCCCAAGAAAGTATAAACATCAAGAAAAATACTTACGCAACAACCCTTTCACTGCATTGGTGGCATCGGTTCCTAATCTTGAAGTGTGTACACATATGATAAGTAAAGGAAGTTCAGGACTGACACTGGTCATGCTTTGAATGTGTTTGGGGATAACCGATAGCGCATGTATGTCCAGGTTATCAATCAACTCTTCAGCTGCATTTCGTACTATTGGAATATCAGTATTGCTGAGTACTTGAACTGAAACGAATACAAATACAGTCAATCAGAACAAACAAGTAATGAAAAAGTTAACAGGTAAGGCAGCACTCAACATAAACTTCCGTATTATCTCAAATGTTGCATTTTTGCACACACCAGATACATTGTATTGTATATGACACAGGTATTTATTGTCGTAAATGTAATCCGACTTAAAATAAAGATTGTATTGGATTGTTTTTAGATAATAAGTGTACACGTATACGGGATGCAATGAAATAATACACAATTGAAAGTAATTAAACTTTCGAACTAGCCTTTAAGACAACTACAAACTTCCAAGTTACCTTTCACACCGAAAAATTTAATTTAGAATCAAATATCAACGCATTGATTAATAATTATAAATCAGCCATAATGAACCTTACCAGTCATTGTTTTTATAACATATCTTTCCTCAACAGTGTCAGAGTGTGTGTTATCGACCGGTGCCACGAATGCTTCCTGGAATGGTTCGACTGTTTGTTGATCCAGCTGTGGGTCTGTAATTGGTTGATCTTGTACATTGCGTAGTTGACCCATCACGATATTGGGCGGATTATCATTTATTAGGTTAACATTATCAGGTTCATGAACATCACAGTTATCTTGTTCTTCCTCGTGTATTTCACTTGTCTTTCCAATCGCATCATGATTTGTATCGTCTATACCTGTATTCGTAGCTGTGTCGATGCCATTCCAATCAGTAGATGTGTCCTTTGGCAATTTTTCATCGTCTCCAACGACGGTATTATCGGATTTTGTGTCGGTTGCTATGTCAGTGTTTTTATTGTTTGAATCGATACTGGATGCATCTTGTGATTTTGTCTTGGTTACCGGGTATTTACCAGTGTTTGCTTCTCGAACTGAAGCATAGTCATTGACATGGTCTCCATTCGTTCGCCTTCCTTCATCGGGAACTGGCTGGATAAAACAATACCATATAAAACTTTTAAAGACATTTAATGAATAAATTACTATAAATTACTAGATTTCAATAACGAAATTAGAATTAATCAAATAAAGACTTCACGTCAGCGTCAAAGAATTAATCAGTAAATCAACTGCAACACTATCGTAACTCAGCCGAGAGTTGCAAGCGTCGAACAAATACATAAAAGTCTAAAATACAAAACGAAATTTGTTATATATTTACCTCAGACTCATCCAGCTTATTGAACTTGCGTCCTGTATATTTTCGTTTACAACATCTCCAGCACACAATGGCCGTGATGATTGTGGCGAGTACACTGCATGTTAGGACTATATACAGCGTTGCATCCATTGTTCAAACCCTTAATACATATATAGATAATGTAGATCAATATTCGAAATGTATCGTCTAGTTGACAATTGTCATTAAAGCATTGTGGCTGAAATAAAAGAAAGTATAGCTTAGTTGTATGTCATTATATAAATGTATTAACTAAATGTATCACTCTCGATGCATTTCTGGTGTTTTCCAGCACAACGTGTTTATGTGAGACATATGCCAGTTTCTCGTTAACGCTCAGTCCATAGCACGTGAATTGCAGCCATGCTTATTTCTGATTTTATAGGTTGAACCTATGCCCCCGCATACATAGATTATTTTAAAGGTACAAGGTCACCGATAGAGTTTACACTTGTGTTCCTTTTGCTAATTATTACAATACCCTATACAATTTGGAAAAAATACGGCAACAAAATACGAAAGTTTTTTAAGTCACGTTAAATGTCAGTGTGTTTGTATGCACATATATCACATGAATTTCCTTGTATCCGGGTTAGTATAGCGAGTATACGTATAATCTTATACGTACTTTTTTATACTACATGGGCGTGTGTTTTCCAATAATTTGGTGCGTATTTTGCGTTTTTAGTGTTTTCGTTGTCAATTGATATTTTATATTAAACTCGTTCAGGAAATATTATTAAGCTCGCCAAAGGCTCGCATAATAAACTTTCCAAAACTCGTTTAATATAAATTTATATCAATTGACAACTCGTGATAGATCCTCTATATACCAAACATCGCGCCAATAATTGACAAAATTATGTTTGCAATACGCCAATACTATACGTGATACAGTACATTTAACGTTATTAGACGACTGATACTGTTTATTGTTTTTACACTACTGTCACGAATTGACAGTTTTTACACACGTACACACATGGATATCTTGAGTCATGTTATTTAATATCATAACAAGTTGTCAATGTACTTAGCCATTGTGAATTTTCTTAATACTTGATACGGCAAAACGATAGCTTTAATTTCTGTTCCAAGCACTGCTTATTGTTTAAGAATACAACATCATTTACATTGACCAAAGAACGACACATTATACATTTTTTTAAAGTACATATTAGAGGAAAGAGAGCTAACGCCTGTAATACTCTAGCTTATTGTGTATATTTAGTAATATGTAAAGTATATTTTGCGTAGACAAAACAGAGCAATCTAAAAACTGAACATTTATGTGATATTATTATTATCATAAATATCATATCAATTAAAAATAGTGGTCTCTTACCGATTTCGTTACGTCACGTGATAAACTGAGATTGAATCCGAGACAGATTTAATTTGTATTAAGCAAACGATTCTGAGTCGAATTTAATCACAACTGTTATACCATATACACAGCGTAAACAAGTATAACATCCACTCACATGACGGATTAAATAGTAGCAAATATACGTAAATTTTGTAAAATCCCTCGAGTGTAAATTGATCATACTTACTGATTATCACAATTGTACGTATACAAAACAGCAACATGTATCGAAAGTACGAAAGTATAAATGCAATGGTTGAATGGTTCAACGCGCATCATCGTTACCAACACAGTATGCAAACAGCGATGTAAACTATATTTGTTAAATATTTTCGTAAACCGGACTATATTTTATTTACTTGTGGTTTCTCTTGCTTCTCACCATTCATGTAGTAATGTGCATGTCAAATGAAACCACTGCACCCAACCTCTAGAAACGGCGGGGATCGGTCTTGGATTTTTACCTTTCCGATATCCAAGCAATGCTGGTCGAGTGCCGCAATTGTGTTGTGTACCCGGGGGTTGGGCATGAATCACTGCGCCTCAGTGAGGTTAATTTCGTGCCAACTATAAGAATGCATGACAAAGTTAAGATCCGGAGAAGCCTCAATTTACCTGTGACGTCCAGCTGTGAACTTGACCTTTAAGGAACCTGTGGGTTGTGTAAGACCCACCTCCTCAAGGACGCCTATACATAACGATACACTTACGGACTTTGAAAACGCACCACTTTCCAGGGGTCGATATTTTTTATATGAACTATTTAGGAATATGTTTTAATAATGTTCCTATGTTAGAACGTTGTCAGTAAAGTATATTTTAATCCATTTTTATCAACCAAATCGCTAGTAGTGACCACAAGGCCAAATCTTATACTTCGCGCGTGATTTTCGTGAGAATGAAAATATCCCAACTGTGGCAATGTCGATGTGTATTCATTAGCATACCAAAAACACCGTGTCAGTTTTCCAAAAACATAAGTTTACATTTCACGTCAATCCGAAACTGGTGTGTCTGGAGGTAAAGACATATAACATAGTACCGGAAGTAGCCTGGCATCACGCGGTTTTTTTGCGCGATTACGTTGTCATTATACAATAAATATTCGTCTTCAATAGTATTTTATGCCAACTGACAAAACCATTGATCTCCAAATAGGGATCAACACCGTACAACTGCTGCATAGATGACAGGTCCGTTGTGTTTACATTTGTCAATGAGGTTTGTTTCTACCCAAACAGCACCATAATTTATTCTAAAAATAAAATAATCTCAAATGTAGAAAGCCAATAACCGTTAGGTGCGCAGAATTACCCGACAGCACTGTACCAGTATAGACCCCCTCATCATAAAGGGGGGAAACTTAACCCCTAACCGATATGACCAGAGGACTTAGCACAACTACAGCATAAATTAAACGTATTTTAAATAAACTTGCCTAAGGGAGCGTACACACAGTAATGTTTGGGGTTTATGTCGAGGATGTACATTTTCACAAGATGTACATCATGTCTATATATTTCCCTAAACCACTTGGTAACTATGGAGATGTACACTTACGGACTTTGAAGACGCACCACCTATATAAATGATAAATTTATATATTTACAGGTTTATTTGCAATAATATTTGGTATATATATAAATTCATTGTATATGCAAGCAAAGAAGTACATTTCATTCCAAAATCAGCTATACTTTACAGTCACGTGACATTAATGGCTTCCAACCTGAAAATTTAAATTCACAAATCCACTAGTTCATTGTTCAATAGCGTGTTATCGGTCCATTTTTCCTGATGCATTCACGACAACGTTTTCTCATAGATAGAATAACATTGCCAATTCGCTGCTGAGGAATATTTCTCCATTCCTCTGCTAGGGTTCATCCCATACGTTTTCAATGGGTGCCAAATCTGGTGATAAAGCAGGCCATTCCATAACGTTAACATTATTTTGTTGCAGGAAGTTAAGTGTTCTCCATGCTTTATGTGCAAGAGCATTGTCCTGCTGAAATATACATCGTTGTCTCCGGAATTGGTGGTCCAAGAAGGGAATGGGCTTGGGCTTTTACATTCCGGTCAAGGAAGACCAACTCTGTTCGGTGAAATCTTGTAATTCCTGCCCAAACATGAATACTTCCACCATCCCACCTCTTTCCCGGTAGCACACAATTGTCTGAAATGCGTTCCTCGCGTTGTCTGTGTACCCTGACTCGTCCATCATTACCACTAACATTAAATTTGGACTCGTTAGAAAAAAGGACAGCACTCCATTGATGTCTGGTGTATCGAATAAATGTATGCGGCTATCGTTCTCGTGCTGTTTTATGCCTTGGTGTAAAAATGGCAACCTTTTTCGGGCGATGACATTTCAAGCCGACAGCTTTGAGTCTCCTCCGAACCGTCCGTGGGTGTACCGCATTTCTGAAAAATAAACACAGATATGGTAAACAGATCTGACATCGCGACACTGGGGAAAGTTGAGTTATACAAGAATATGTAATAGATACAGTACTAGTTTGTTATCAAAAGTGTCCTCTTACAAGCGTTATAGGATAGTTTTGTAAGGACAACAAGACATTGTCCGAGGCGAAGGAATAGGTAGAGTTTAGTTCGGTATTACACTGTTGGTATAAGCATTTGTACTTGTTTTTACACCTGAATAACGGACTGTTCCAGCGCGTCACTGTATTTTTACCATAACTGGACTGTAGACAGTACATCTTCACGTTTTTATAGGTCAAGATGTACGTATAGACCAAAACTTACTGTGTGTTCGCACCTTAACCGGTATAATTTCGCTAAGCGTGCGCTTTAAATGACCGGGGCTCGAGAAATCCGTGCAAATCATGACATTGAAATCCGTTGTTTCTACTTTGAAAGAACTATTATTTAAAGTGTTACATTATCAATCTCTCATATCTCTGGGTACGTGGGTTAGATGAGGGGACAACCAAACAAACACATTTCCATTTCTGATAATATTTAATGAAGATGATATACACTATACTCATGTGTCTTCGGGATTTAACCCGTGATGTAATATAGTCATTTTCGCTAAATTTTGATGTTTTTGGTTGTTTTTTTTCTGTCTTTGTTTGAATGTTGTTTTTGCGCGATATATTCAATTATTTCCAATGTGAATAATCGAAAAATAAGGCCTCGGCACTTTGTACTTCACACATTTTCAAAATGTCACATAAATTCCTTCGAGCAGTTTCATTTATTCTTAATCCATGAAGTTTGGAGAACATTTTCACCCGATCGTACTGCACCCAATGCTTTTGTAGAGGCATGATCAATGATGCTTCTAAAACAAACATGCATTAAATGAATTTTTAAAACCTATAATAAATAATAAAGCAGATTAATAATTATCATTTTATTTCAAGACGAAATTCGTTTCATTTTAGAATAATGCAATATTCATTCATCTGATGATGAAATTCTTTAAAAATATTGGGGCCCTTTTAAGTCATAAAATTATTGTACCAAGTTTGGTTTCTCGGGAAACGCTGTCTTTTCTTCTTCTTTCTGTGGCATATTTCATCTCTGCACTGCATGTTGACAACAGCCGGCACTTGTCAACATACAGCCGTTACCCGTTGGTCGCCGCTTCCCGAAGGATGTCCTCCCAGGGTTAATCCCGGACTAGACCGATCCGAGATGCAACCTAGCCAATCATACAATGCGTAGATAACTTGCACGATGGGGGCTTAAAATGAGTTATCTGTTTCCAGCAATAACCGGTAAAGCGGGAGCTGGCTAACAGCATCCAGCTGACCTTGATCCTGGAAATACGTGAACATGACAGTGAACCCAAAATAAAGTATTTGGGAACACCGCCAGCCACTTGTGCATTACAGTCAACGAGCCAGTCAAACAATGCAGGTGTACCAGTTGGTCATGGCTGACCTCGGGGTGACCTCTTAGCAGATATAAAACTGTCAAGCTGGACTCATCAGATCGTTCCAGAGATATGCCTCTACAGTGGAGCACTAGAAGAAGGTACAAGAACTTATCAAGCGCGCGGAGCTGATGAGCCCAAGTTCTGATCTGTCAAAGCCTACTTCTCCAACGCCAGCCACCCCCGGGAGTTTCAAGGTTTCCTTGAGCTTATTGTATGCACTTGTTCACTGATTGAACCATCAGCCTCGCCACATTGTCACGTGCTACCGCTTGACCAGGCACGTGGCCATCAGTAGGGACACGCCCTGGTGATAAGGGGACATGTGCTGGCCCCGGAACTAAGAGGACAGGTGCTGGTCCTGGAACTAAGGGAAGAGGTGCTGGTCCTGGAGCTAAGGGAAGAGGTGCTGGTCCTGGAGCTAAGGGAAGAGGTGCTGGTCCTGGAACTAAGGGGGCATGTGCGGGTCTTTGAACTAAGAGGACAGTTGTTGGTCCATGATTTTTGATGGGGAAATCGGTTTAAGTCGATATCGTCCCTTGACTTACTTGTTTATCAATCTAATATAATGATCTATAACTATACTTATAATTCTAATGTGTGATCTACAACCGGCTTATAGTTTACCCGCCAACTTTAAGTGACCTTTTGTATGCAAACAATAACATGCTCATTTATGGAATAATGAGAGTTAAGTTGCACAACATTGCTTATATGATTGCTGATAGAATAAGAGTAAAATTAGGAGGGTTGGCGGGTCTAGGTTTCCATATTCACAATTGTCCTACTAAACAGATTTACTAAATAGTTATAATGCCTATTGCAAAAATAAATAAATTATGTTGTCCCAAAATTTGACAATCCCTGGCTTTCGATTGTACGAAGAAATCGGGAAAATTATTAATTAGATTATGTAAAATATCTGGGCCAAATGCGGGCAATATTCAATAAATTTTGAGGCGACTTATGTTTAACCCCAAAACTCATAAATTACTCACATTTGACTAACATCCGCAGGCTTACAGACTTGGTTTTGGGAAGTTTCAATTGTCGCCTGACTAAGCGGGTTGTTGCATATCCCTTACCTGTCAAAAATAAACTTCTTAACTTAGTTCAAATACTTTTTGTTACACCACGGAACAACTTTTCCGTGTAACAACTGAACATAAAACTAGAGAGGATTGTCTTTTTGAAGCGGTACTTCAACAAGGCTTGTGCATACATTGTATTGCTAAGTGTTAACACTTGTATATTGGAAGTAATTGCCTGTCCCAATATGGAAATAATCTAAGGCTTTTACAGATCTGTATAAAAGAAAATAATGTACAAATGGGAATAACTAAAGCCAGAAACATATTTTTTAATGAAATTGTTATTTGTACTTTAAGATAAATTAGATGAAATATTTGTGATTTTTGAATCAAATGCTATCAATCCAAAGTATTCAATCAAATGCAATAAATCTATACAAGCATTACTTTGTATAAAAAAATCTCCCTGAGTCAGACGTGTTTCCTGCTGCACAAGGTCGAGTTACGGTTCATGTTGGATAGTGTTAGTCAGCATTGCCAATGTTAAAAGTTTATGGAGGTTAGCACAATATATACTATGCCTCCAACATCAGAAGATGCCAGGCATAAAAAAGAGTCTGAACTCTGGCAAAAAGTGTTGTATCATACAATCCTGCCGATGTGCTTTATTGCTCCTCCTAGTAGTTTCTGTGATGTCATAATATGTTTAGAAATTAGTAACAATTGCACAGTAAGTATAGAATGATGCCTATTATTTCAGCGGAATTGTTAAACCATATGTATCTCTGCTTACTATGTCTGTCAAGAAGGATGTCTTCTCTCTTCACTGTCTTTTTAATATCATCTTCCACAAACTCAATGTAATAGGTTGAAAGAAATATCTACACAAATTAGAAAAAGCAAACATACTGTAATAGGTGATTGACGTGACTTCATCAAGACCTTATCACTGTATACATAGGGTAAGGTGTCTTAGTAGTCGAAGAACTTCTACTCTACGGCCCACTTAAACGCTAAAAACTCAAGCTTCAATGCGCTGTGATTTCGTTCCGCTTTGATTGTATCGAGGGCTCTTGTTGGCATTCAATGGTCTTACTGATTATTCACAAAACTACGACTATATCTGACAAAGGCCTTAACAGATCGTACTTCGTCAGCTTTGCTTGGAACTGACCAATTTCCCGCTTTCTCAATCTCGTCCGGGCCCGTTTCAATTCCATTGCCGCTACATTTTCAAGAAAGCTTCAAGAAATGTCATTTCTGGTGTGCTTACTTCAGATTCGCTGTCAGTAAGTTTGTCATGATGGGATCTAAATGTTTTGTAGGAAACCAATATCATCATATGCAGCATTTCAATTAAATTTCGTGTATTGAACTATTTCGTACAAGTAAACCATCGCATAGTTTACTTGTCAACCATAGCATAGTTTACTTGTCATCATTAATAAATAATAAAGCAGTTTAATCATTATCATTTTATTTTTTCACGAATTTCATCACAGTTTACAAAACTACAATATTCATTCATCTGATGATGGAATTTCTAACTCTGAAACATTTTGGTACCTTTCTAGTCATAAAATTATTGTATAACGCTTGAATTTCTCGAACCAGTTATCCCAGGGATTGCTTTCTTTGTCTTCTTCTTTCTGCGGCGATTGACCTCTTCTGCTTCACAGCCCCTTGATTAACCAATCAGCCCCGCTGCATTGTCACGTACTAACGCTGGACCTGGCACCTGGGCATCAATAGGGACAAGCCCTGGTAATAATTGGACATGTGCTGGACCTGGCACGAAATGGGCAGGTGGCGGTCCTTGGTTTTGGTCACGATGAACCAGTCTTCGTTCATTGTTTTTATCTGCGTTTAGAAGATTCTCGTAAAAAAGAAAACACATCTTAAAGGTTATTAGGAAGTTATATCACATGACTTTCCTTGTATCCAAGTTAGTATAGCCAGTACGTACAAAGTTATACGTACCACGTGTAGTATAGGGTATTAAGTTTTTCCAATAAATCAATGCATATTTTGTGTTTTTAGTGTCATATGATATAAACAATCTATCACTCGTTGTCAATTGATATATTTATATAAACTCATTCAGGAAATATTACTAAGCTCGCCAAAATTTCCAAAAACTCGTTCAGTATAAATTTATATCATTTGACAACACGTGATAGATCCGCTATATCATGTCATTGTTGAAATTCACGTGAACATTTCCGTACATTTAATAATACATAGGCTACGCAGGCCTATTATTAAGATCAATCTTTTATATTTTGTTTACAATTTCTATCAGACAATGATAATAAATTGAACAGTAACCAACTCCGTAGACAGTTATTTTATTTCTAAAACATTTCTACAGTTACATTTTGTCTTCTTCAGGTTTAAATTTAAAAAATACAAAACAAACAGGAGTGACGTCATCAACATTATGTGATTTTGATACACATAGTAATTACATTCAAAAACGTTCTTGAACATCATGCGTATCTAAAATAGAAAAGGTTTTTGACGAGATTTGAACTAGGATCGTCTGCATAAAAGTTGTACGCGTATCAACTATACTACACTACCCAAAGGTTTACACCCGCCACAGGACATTTCAAGCAATTCGCTGGCTTAGAATGAGAATGTCGTAATTACAAAATCAATATTTTGAGAGAACAAGAAAAAATGTCTGACTTATTGTAAAACAAGCTTTTTCAACTTCAGTTTAGTCCACTTTTAATGAAAAAAGCCTCATAAGAAGCGCATTATGATGTAGATTGCAAATATGCATTAGTCTTATATGGTCTGAAGTGACGACCTTCTCATTCTAAGCCAGAAAATTGTGAAAACATATATATCATCTTTTTTTATTTAAATGGTAGTCAACGATATAATCCTTTATCATGATTCATCAAGAATTTCATTCCCATAGTTTTAAGAACGTCTTATCAAAACCGTGACATCGCCAACAAGATGCAGTTCAACGTTAATAACGAGTGTATCCTCCGTGAGCATTAATAAGTGCCTGGCAACGACGCCTCGTTCATTTAATGCAGTGGAAAAGATCGTTCATTTAATGCAGCGGAAAAGATCGTTCATTTAATGCAGCGGAAAAGATCGTTCATTTAATGCAGCGGAAAACATGCTGCTGTGGAAGCCTCGACCACAAACGGGTGACCACATGTGTCAGGTCGTTTACATTAACCTTCTTACCTCCCGTTTCAACATACCATACGCATGCCTTTGAAGTAATCGCACACCGTTAGTAACTAACATGCCACGTGTTCCTCTTGTGGTTTGACAAGAGACATTGTTTTGGGTCATGATCATTTCGCGGGCGGCCTGAGTGTAGGGTACAAGAATCCGCCGAAGGATAATCTTAGTAGCGCCGAGCTTACAAATTGGCGTTGATCTAAACAATATTGGTCGTGGTGTACATGGAAACACCAACCCATACCATTATAGAACCATCTAGGTACATGTCAGCCTCTTTCAAACAGCAGGATGCATTACGTTCTCTGCACCGGCGGTACACTCTCATCGCCGTTCCATTGAAGACTTATTCGCGTCTCGTCTGTCTTGATATAAACATAAAGCCTTTTCAATTTCTGAAATAAACATATACCAAAGGTTCTCGCTAAGTCTATTTGAAAAGGAAAGCTGCTAGGTAAAGGTGTCATATTTTATTATACTTTTTTACGCATGTGGGCTTGAATATATTAAAGAAACTGTTAATAGATTTAGCATTTAATTGGGGTTGATAGACACAGCTCCTCGCCAGAAGCTTTTAGAAATTTTCTAGACTCATTTAAGAAATGTTGATCGCAAATGAAAGCTCGTAGTGGATCTTATATACGATTATATTGAATTCGAGTGAGTACTTTTTAGTAGGGATGGCAACGAGTACCCGGGCACTCGAGTACTCGTTCAAACATCCGATTATCGAATAGCAAAATCAGTATACGAGTACTCGAAAAAAAAATCCTGTGTAATACAGTAGTAGGTGTCCAAGTGTTATCTGGTCAACTAAACATACAAGTAACAACGCTTCATCAATTCTTAATCTCCGCTACGAGGTCGCTAATTGTAAGCGTAATCAAAAAGTTTTTAGAGGATTTTGACAAAAAATTACACATTACAATTGAAGATAAAACACTTTTTTGATAAAAAAAATCTTTTTTTGTTGATACGAATATCATAAATGTATACCGTATGTATACCAACGTTCATCATTTAGGCCATTACTCTATTCCTGTCGCCAGGCAACTACGTACATATACACTCTAGTCAACCTAATGTGAAGCGGCATTTCGAAATACCAGGTAATTGGGGTCTCATTTTCGGCCGGTAATATTGTATCAACATGTCATATATAACTACAATACATGTGTAGAGACAATTTTCACATTATCAAGCGATGGCTAAAATGTAATGTGTTGTCCATAGACTAGCGTCTTTGACATGCATACGAGGGTTGTCCCAGTAAATCGTGTACTTTGCTAATAATTTTCTGACAGGTGAAAAAATTGAACGGATATGTGTATGGTGCATATCATCAATGATTAACCAACCCCATGTACGTAAATGCGGCGCAATCCATACAACGCGCCGTGATTCATTAAATGTATGTTCAATAAACTTGTAATTCTCATATTTTTTCATACGTGGTTGGGCATAATTTTCACGTTGACATTAAGGACTATCTGTTTAGTGTCAACACAGTAAATTTCAAATCAATTGCATTGTATGTGCGAGAAATACGCATGTTTGAATAGCCACACTAAAAATAAAAACGTGTGAGAATTGTGACGTAACAGGAGATATTTCCAAAATATCCTGGCCCAGTGATTATAAACATTGGAGAAGGTACTCCATGCTCCAACTCATACTCCGTACTCCAATTTGAGCATTTCTTAGTTACAAAAACTGCTGTAACTTTATTATTACTGAATGGAAACATATGCTATGGGGATTCATTTTCTTCAGTAGATCATTTGCTACAAGTTGGTGTTGGTTTTGATGCTAAATTCTTAAAAAAACATGTTTTTTCAAGTTGGAGCATGGAGTATCGAGTTTGAGTATGAGAATGAGAAATGTTTATAATCACCGGGCCTGGCTTCATCAATTTTATAAAGTTAACAACAATATCATTTTCGCTCGTTCCGCTCACATAATCACAGTATTATTAATCAAATGAGCTAATGCTGCATAGTATGCATTTGTGTAGCCTCACAGCGGTTTTCCATCTTCCTTGTAAAATACCTATAGAGGGTACTTTGTAATTTTGAAGTAAATAAGTCTCAAAAAACGAGAAAATTAACTACAATATCAAACAAAACATGGAAATCGTACATTTTAGTTCTTTATATGCCACCGTATCGATAGATCGGGAGGTCTATAGTGATTAACCCGTCCGTTTGTCGCTGATTATTCACACTTTGATATTCTCATGTGTTATGCACATGTCTGAGGGGTGGGGAGAAAATACACGAAGTCCGTCAAGGCATTGCTTTCAAATGTGGTAAATTCATTTACCATATATTTTATCTGACCATTGTTTAATGGAATTCACATTGAAAAGTAAATTTATTTGTAACGACAACGTTAATAACGAGCGTTCAAGCGTGACCGATAGAGTAAGTAGTTCGTATAGATGGAATAATGACTTAAAACATCTTTATACTGAAAATCTGAAAAGTAACTCCGTAACCTCGAAATTAAATGAATTAAATCAATGTCTCCATAGCGCTGTATCGTCTGATGACATAGATCGTAATATAAATAACTTCATGTCGTGTTTAGACGAAGTGTGTACACCTCTGTTTAAGAAAACAATTGTGAATAACACATCAGATAATTCGTGTAGTAAGAAAACAGAATCGAAACCACTGTATGAAAATATTTGTAATGATAGCAAACGTGAATTTTACAATAAATTAAATTCGTTTAGACGCAATAAGAGCGATGAGAACAGAAAAGAAATGATTGAAGCCAGGAGTAATTATAAGAAAACTGTTCGGAATTTTAATTTTATTAAAGAAAAACAAAATACTGACAAGTTAATTTCGGCAAAATATAAAAATGTTAAACTTTATTGGCGAATGCTTAAGGAATCTGCGGCACCGAAAGGGCCAAAAAATATTTCACTTGATACTTTTACACACTACTTTAAGGCTATAAATAACCCTGACGATGTATTTTTTCAACCAGATGATGATGTTGTTTATTTTAATGAACAGGTTCGAAATGATGTCAACGATATGTTCTCGGAATTAGATTTACCTTTCCAACGTATTGATATTTTAAATGCTATTTCACAGTTAAATATGAACAAAAGCGCAGGACCGGATGGTATGTTGAATGAATTTATTATCCATGGTAAAGATGTATTGGCGGATTATCTGCTTAATTTATTTAATCGACTTTTATACTTAGGGTACTTTCCTGAAAAATGGAGTGATGGTTTTATTGTCCCAATTCATAAAAAGGGTAGTTTGTCGGAAGTAGGAAATTTTAGGGGTATTACTTTACTTAGTATTATAGGTAAATTATTCACACGATTGATAAATACTAGGCTTACACACTGGGCTGAGGAATATTACATTTATGTTGAATCGCAATCTGGATTTAGAACAAAAATGGGTACCATTGATAATATTTTTGTTTTACATGGCCTGATTAACCATATTATAAACAACAATAAACAATTGTATTGTGCTTTTGTAGATTATTCCAAAGCTTTTGACTATTTGATTAGAGAAAATATTTGGTATAAGCTTTATAAATTGGGGTTGCGTGGTAAATTATACAGTGTTATCAAATCAATGTACAGTCAAATAAAATCCAGAGTAAAATTAAACAACGAATTTGGGGAAATTTTCGAAAGCAATTTAGGGGTGAGACAAGGGGAAAGCTTATCACCATTCCTATTTTCTATCTATTTAAATGACATTGAAGACGAATTTTATCTAAAAGGATCAAAAGGTATCGATATAGGTCTGCTGAAAATATTCTTATTAATGTATGCAGATGATATTGTAATTTTTGCTGACTCACCGGAAGAACTTCAAAATAATCTAAATATACTATTTAATTATTGCAAACGTTGGAAACTTATTGTCAATAGAAACAAGACTAAGGTTATTGTATTTAGAAAGGGGGGACGATTACCAAATAATCTTAATTTCATTTATGATGGGAGTGAATTAGAAATAGTATCTAGCTTCTCTTACCTGGGAATAATTTTCACTTCGGGGGGTTCTTTCACCGAAACACATAAAACATTAGCAGGTCAGTCTTTAAAAGCAATCTTTAAATTGAGAAAATATTTATACAGATTTAATGATATAACTATTGAGCACTCGCTAGAATTATTTGACAAATTAGTTAAACCAATTCTGTTCTATGGTTCCGAAGTATGGGGATTTAGTAAGGCACTTCCTATAGAAAGAATTCATACTATGTATTGTAAGTCCGTTCTACGAGTCAAAAGTAATACACAAAATGATTTATTTATGGAGAATTGGGTCGTACAGATTTTCATTCTCTTAGAATTTTAAGAATAATTAAATTTTGGTTAAAAATTGTAAATTGTACAGACAGGAAATATATTAAAATAATTTATTCACTTTTGTTAAATGATATAGAAACCAAACCAAGATTAACTAATTGGGCTTCACAAGTCAGGGATTCTCTAAGCAGGTTAGGTTTTTATGAAGTTTGGCTGGCTCAGGGCGTAGGCAATCAAACTATATTTTTATCATTGTTAAAACAAAGATTAACTGATACTTTTATGCAAGAATGGTCGGGTCGTTTAGATCTTTCATCACGTGCTAGGTTCTTTAGAGTATTCTCAAGTTTTAAGTATAGTTCGTATCTTGAGCATGTTAATATTAAGAAATACCGCATCGCTTTGACTAGGTTTAGACTATCAGCACATAGACTTAAAATCGAAACAGGTCGCTGGAATAACACCCCTTTGAATAACAGATTATGTCCCTCTTGTCAGAAACTAGAAGACGAATTTCATTTATTATTTGAATGTAACTTATATAACACAATAAGGAAAACATACATTGGACAATATTATTACCAGAACCCGAACATGTTAAAAACAGAACAACTTTTGAATTCGGAGAACGTGAAAATCGTCAGAAATTTAGCCATGTACATCTATAATGCATTTGAAATAAGAACCCTGTTTACAAGCAGAACTTAAAAGCTTCAACACTACTCATTACTATTTTACAAGCATTGACTCTTTGAACGCATTTATAAATGTGTTAGTGTCTAAGTCTAAAACTCTTTGAAAATAAGTGTTTCACTATAGCTAAATTAGATGTTACTTCGTATTGAACTACCGTCATATATGTAGTATAAAATTGTATGTTATTTCAATTTAAGTATGATTATAGTCCAGTTAAGTTTGTTATCTCATTGAAATGTCATTATAGTATAGATTCGTAAGCCTTAGCATAGTACATTATAAAATAAGTAGTATGTCACGTGTTAAAGCTTATTTCATGTCGAAATGTCGTATACACTTTATGTCTTTTGTATTACAAATGTCGTGTACAAGTTAATTCGTTTATACTTCATGTATATAAAAATTATGTATTTATTTGTTTACATGTTTAGACGTATTATGATACTGAAATGTCGTTTACAAAATATATAATTGATTGTATATGTATATTTATTTGATGATGTATTACTGCGATTTATAACTTAGAAACATAATAAGATTGAACAATTGCATATTACATGCATTAATGTCACGTGTATTAATTAAAACTACTGTTTAAAACCTCAAGCATTATTGACATGTTGAACATTTAGATGCCGCGTTAATTATTTATTAATCGTTAATTACCATGTATTTCACTTTAGAGCTATTTTATAAAATTATATTGTAGTAATATTAACAAGAACGTAACTATATTATGACTTTACTATGAATATTTAGATGCAAATGGAATTGATCATTTTTGTAAACCATGTCCGCCAATATCTATGTACTATTATATTCATTGTCGGGTCATGGGCTTTTTAGCTTACACCAGACTGTTGTAATTGTATATGTGGAATTAGAAATAAAATATATATAAGCCCCTTATAGTGTCAAAGCCATGTAACACTATCAAACATTTTAATTGAATAATGGCCCTGATTGACATAACTCTTAATGGACATGGAAGCGGCTTCCACGTATTCTTGTTTCAACAAAATATTCTCTTTTATGTCATAAAAAGTTATTAACACATTTAAAGCTTCATTTTAATCTTTAAACATTTTATCATTTTAAGTCTGACCTAGTTAATCGCAATTATTTCTCCTACAAAAATCCCGATTTCAGGATTTAACTCGCAAAAATTCCGAATTTGACTGATAAATGTTCTCTATACTTCGCCGAAATAGCAAGAACAATTGCAATTGTGCTTTACGTGTGTAAATAAAAAAGTAATGTAATTGTTTGCTGCTTTGACATGGTCCGAAACTGACCAGTCATAAGGTGCCTAAAACTGTATTATAAAAAATATCAAAAGTCAATGTCAGAATCTACATGCACATGAAAAACTAAAACAAAAATTGGTTTGAATCTCACGATTATGAAGTAATGAATAAGAGTGGAACATGCTGCTAGCATATATAAACCATGCATTTTTGCGTGCTCGCTTCGCTTGGACTATCACTGTTTATATCAGCAAATCAGTGACTCTCTTAAGATGAATATATAATGAGTGTGTGTGGTATACTCACACGCAACCCAGAATTTGTTTTTTCGGTCCGCAACATGTATCCGCCCTGAGGAAAAAGGTTTGTCTCCCATTGTTGGGAAAATAGCATGACCAGGAGAAAAACATAGTTTCGTAATATAAACACACAGGCCCCCCTGATCATTAAATAGTCGTCCCCTAAGCAAAAGAAACAATAAAAACTCTAAGTCCCCTCTGAGGCCGAATATAACGTAGGCAAGACCCGACGAAGTTCCCCACAAGACTCTGCAGCAGAACGACCCAGTTTCACAAACACATGCCAAAACGGCGACCATGGAATGAGGCATAGTCACCTTGTGACCTAGCTTAAAACACCATGGACAGTGACCTAACGTTAATAAATGCGATCAAAAAGAGGCACAACTACGACGTGCCCTAGTTTTTAGAAATAGACGAGGGAGGAAGGGATGGACATTACCATTACATATTTGTAGATAGTTCCAAAAACAGTAGCACGACTCCAAACCACGTGAAGTGTAGCATATAGAACTAAAAGTGAAGAGGGTAAACAAAAACACGTGCAAAACTCATCAGCATGTTTTAACTGTAGAAACAAGCTAATCTACGAATAACGCTAATTCCATTACATCATTATTCCAAAAGCTTCAAATTAAATCAACACACAAAACAAACTATAATTGTCTGCATTCGACTGACTAATATACCCCCTGTCCACAATAGAGGGCAATTATTCTGGCAAACATTATCCGAGCGCTAAATGGTTCCGTTTTTCATCTACGTCGTGGTACAGTTATTCATAAGTGACAGTTGGAATAAAATCCTGCATTAGCTGTAAATGGGGCTGCGTTCGCAAAAATCCGTCTAAGGATGGATGGACGGACAGACAGGCAAGCTGAAACAAGGTATGTCCACTCGCAACTTCCGTTGTGCAGGGGGTTTAAAGTGTACTAAAAACTTCTTCAATTATTTGTTTACACACACCCATTCGTAATTCCTGGTAGTTATAGAAATACACCATCTTGGAACGCCAGTGACCCCAGCCCCGGTTTTAAGTCTGTCACAGAACACGATTGGGCACACGGTTCCAAAACGTTATACTCAGTTAGACCTGCCGTCGGGTTCCCGAAGCTGAAATTCACCTGATCTGGAAGGATCGGGATAGTTCAGCATGTCTTCGGGGGTGTTCTGGAACCATTCCGCATTATTCCGCAACGCTTCGGGAAGTCTTAGGGACCGAAAAATCTTCGGCATCGAAATTTTAAAAGTTTTAACATTTAGACGCCGTAGGTCTTGTTCGGTAGTGCTTCTGGGGAGTTTCGGGGTAATCGGGAAACCATCGGCAACAGTTCGGGAAACCATCGGCATTCACTCCGCATCATCGGGACGCCTTCTGCAAGGCTTTGGAATCATTTAGCTTTCCCGAACGGTTCCCGAAGAAAAGCCGAATCGATGCCGAAAGCTCCCCGATAACGTCGAAGGGACGAGTTCTACACACGGAAGCTATGCCGATGATGTTAAGAACACATGCCGAACAGTTGCCGAAGGCACCAGTTGATCGCGGAAGGGATGCAGAGTCGTCGCTGTATATCCCGAATGACAGCGGATTCGATGCAGTCAGTTTGCCGACAAGTTGAGATAGTAATTCGGCATCGTCTATATACATCAGTAACCTTTCGGCAATATATCGACATCGATTCGTAAACCATTAGGCATACTCCGAAACGTTACCGTGTCCTCTCCGCACGATCGGGAAACATTCGGGACTAACTCCTGAACTGTCGGCATTCAGTCGGAATACATTCGGCTACTTCAGATAGGCTTCGGCATGTAGACCGCGTGTATACCGCAACCATTCGTATACCGTTCCCCAAATACTTCCCGAACAAGCACCATGACAAAGCTCCGCCAATTTTATTGATACATGATCCCGAAGGGTTCCCGAATCGAGCAGACTGTAATCGGCATCCCTTCCGCATAGCATCGGGGTCTAGTGGACGACAGGTCTTATTTATGGGTTGTCTGGTACGAGTATTGATCTCCAACCGTGCCTTGGGATGAGTTTGTACGATTTAGACTCGAATGTAGCACGAGTATGTACGAACAAAGCACGGATATACTTGGTCAAGCAAGGTTTGTCACGGTTTGAACCCGATTTGCAAAACGGTTTTCATACGAGTGCTGTACGGTCTAGTACGATTTGTTACGGATTAAACACGACTTTTTACTGGATTACCGGGCACTTACAAGGTTCACATACGGTCCCACCGACTTTTGTTCCATACGATTCATATACGATATTGACATGATTGAGCTCACTCGTGGAGTGGACTTCATGTGCGGTTGCATTTTACGGTCTCTTTCACATGGTCCCTCACGGTCTTGTACCATCACTTGTGGGAGCGGTGGCCTAGAGGTAGGGCGCGCGCTCCGGGATCGAGAGGTCCCAGGTTGGACCCCCTCTGGACCACTGGTTAAAATCTCTGAGCAAGACCCACAGCTCCACTCCACCATGGTGTAAAATGGTACCTGTGAGGGCAGTGTCTATTCCTGGGCGCCGCAGAGATCGATGTTGGCTGCCACACCACAGGAGAGAAATTGTCTTTTTTTTAATACGATCATACACGGACCCGGACCCGTGCCATTTTAAAAATCATATACGGCTTCACGGATACACTCGAATGGCCCGAGTGTAACTTGGATAAGCCCACGGTTAGTTTGGTTGTATGTACGGTTTACACTGTAGTTGCTAGGAATATGTAATACATGTATTATTTCCCGCCCGTTCCTACATTGCCGATATTTTAACTAGGTCATGTCGTAGTTGTGCCGCTTTAGGTTGCATAACGTGAGGTCACTGTCCTTAGTGTTTTAACCTAGGTCACGCCCCGGGGTTGATGTGCCTCATTTGGTCGCTGGGTTTCTGTGGGCACTGCTCAGGGTAGTTGTGTCGTGGTGTTTCTGATTTTTGTGCTCGGCTAGTTGGGTTGAGTGCTACCTTCCCTGTCGGATTTTCTCATATCTTTTTTTTACGCCGGTGACCAACCGTATTTTTAGCCGTGTGTTCTGTGTGAGACATGCTTTGGACGACTTTGTGTCACACAGGTCAAATGACGTCACCGGAGACAACACGAGTGTTCTCCGAATCAAATCCGTGTCTTCCAAGATCGAACTCGCGTTCCATGTGTACTCGAACAGCTGAATGAAATCGATGGCTTAGAATTAGGAGGTCGTAACTACCAAATCGATATTTTGAGAAAACACGAAAAAACTGTCTGACATTTAGTCTGTACTTATGGTAAACAATTTTTTACAACTTCATTTTGGTCAACATGACAAGTTCAGATTTTTATGAAAATGGGCTCATAAGAAGCGCCTTATGATGCTTATTCTAAATATGCATGAACATTAAAAGGTCGTAAGTGACGACCTTCTAATTCTTAGCCATCGAAATGGTTCTGAGGTATAAAAGTGTATACTATTTCAGTATTGGAGGTCATTGGAAACTGTCGGGAGAAAAACTGTGTATTTTCACATTGCTGATGACTGAATTATTCTCTGTTTATCTAGGCCTATCTACTAGACTGCACGTATACAGTAGTTGGTTACGTAACCTCATCCTGTTAGTGGAAAAATTGTAGCCTATTGCGAAATAAACTCATGTAGTTTAACATGTGGCGTCGATCAAAATTAGGAACTCGTCCACAATAAAGTCTCGGGGTTATCCTGCTACAGTGGTACGATTCGTTCTTATCTATTAGGGACAAGGAAGCACGGTTTAAAATAGTGTGTGAGACCTGGCAGGTTTCATTTGAAAACGACAGCAACAATGAAAGGTAAGAATTCTATTCGATCTCATTACGATTCAAGTGGTAATCGATCAGAATTATTTCACAATGTTTGTAAAAATAGTATGCAAATAATTCAACGACAATTTGTAGTTGATGTGCATGGAGCAAATATTCATAAATATTTTAAGTATAATTATAATGCCTTTGGACATGCAGTTTAAAGTTAAATGTTTATCTTGAGTTGAAGAGGCCTAGCCTAAAATGTCGATCGTTTAAATTGATTTAAAACAGTATATTAGACATGTATTATAAATGTGACTGCTACAAAAATATATTATGAAGCGGTTTGCGGCGTGTTCTGGTTGACTATGAGGTGGCGCTTAATGTAACTTGTAAGCCACGCTCACCGGTGTTGCTGCTGACGTTGATATTTCATGTTTTAATACGTTGACGTAATTGTCTAAATTCCAACAGTAGAAGTAAAACTGACTTCGTAGAGTTTTGACGTTTTAATATAGTCGATCAACAAATGCAAGATTCACAAAGTAGATGTATGTTTCACAAAGTTAATGAAGATTGTCACAAAGTTAATGAGTAATGAAGATTGTCACAAAGTTAGTATTTAATTGGTAATCCAATATTATTCACAAAGATACTGACACAAAGTCAGTATTAAATTGGTAATCCAATAATTTAAACTTGAACTCAAGCTAATGTTCATATATGGTAATCCATATTTAGTCCTATTTATATGCTAGTTAGGAACTCCTAACTAACATAACCTAACACCTAAAGTTTCATGATGGTTACTAGTTATCCTGAATAGGATTTGCTTGACTTATATACAAGTCTACAGACATTGACACCTAGAGCAATAATTATGGACCTTTTTGATAAGCTTATTGTTCCTATTTTGAATTACGGTAGCGAAATATGGGGTTTTAATGATTGTATGAAGATTGAAAGGGTTCATCTTAACTATTGTAAACACTTGCTTAGAGTAAAATCACAAACCCAAAACAATTTTGTGTATGGGGAACTAGGAAGAACAACCTTAATTACCAAACGTCTTGAAAATGTAGTTAAATACTGGCTAAAAATAATACAGTGTGATAATAATAAATATGTTAAAATAGTATATAAAATGATGTTAAACGATATAGAGGTTTATCCAGAGAGCAATAGTTGGGCCAAATCAGTACAACATATTTTAGAAAGAATAGGTTTTAATGATGTGTGGCTGTTTCAAGGGGTGGGAGACAAAGACATGTTTATAATTGCTTTAAGGCAAAGATTGAAAGATATTTTTATTCAAAATTGGAAATCTGAACTCCAAAATTCTACCAGAGCAAAATGTTATGTGCTGTTAGCTGATTTTAGATTACAACCTTACCTTGATATGATACATGTTCAAAAATTCAGAAAATCTTTTACACAATTAAGAGTATCTTCACATAGGTTAGAAATAGAAGCAGGGCGATGGCACAAGCCTAATAAAATACCTTTACAAGATAGAAAATGTCAAGAATGTAATGTCATTGAAGATGAATTTCACTTTCTGTTTGAATGCCCTTTATACTATGATATACGAAAACAGCATATAAAACAGTATTACAGAAGAAATTACAATATACCTAAATTTATTGAATTATTAACCTCAGAAAATAAAACTGTTATCAAAAACCTTTCAATGTTCATTTATAAGTCTTTTGAATTAAGAAATAGGAGATACTTATTATGAGTAGCATTATCTTCTCCTCACTTAAGGCATATAAATTTGTAATAATTGGAGAATTTAATTGTTCATCAATTGTTCAATATTTGAATCGCATATATAAGATATTTGAAGGATTATGTGCACTATGTAATGACAAAAATATACACAACTGTGCCTGTGACATGTGTATGCATGTGTGTTAGCGTGTGTGTGTGTGCGCGTGTGTGAATGTGTGGATGTGCTTGTCTGAATGCATGATGTGTGCGTGAATGATAGTATGCTAGTATACTTTTGTAATTGTAATTGTATTTGTATATGTATTGTATTGAGTGTAAACTCATGGGCATAACGCCTAATGTTTCTCGAAATAAACCATATATCTACTGTATCTACTGTATCAAAGGAAGTGGCTTTCAACACTTAATGATAAAACAGTCAAACATAATTATATTAAGGCTTCAATCAGTGACAACTGAACAATAGGTGTAAAATTAATAAAAGAAAGTTTGCAACATAGTTTGAAAGATATGGCTTGATAGGAAATTGATAACATCTCAGTCATCAAGGTATTATACTTAAGATCTCAAATTGACATGTGCTCAGAGATGGAGCAATATATAAGAATCTTGATAATTAAACAATAGAAACCATGATTGGTTATGTAACAAAAATTATGGACAATAAATGAAAAATGTTACGTCATAATAAATACAAAATGTCAGCAAAAAACTCCGTCGGGAATTCGTACGCTGTGTGCACGTTGTAAGTACGTACGACTTAAGCCGGGTTTCCATGGAGCGTATTTTTTCGGCGCGTTAATACGCGCCGATTACTCGCTGAAAAACTGTTTCCATGAAGCTGAAAACAGACGCGTATTCCGGACAAAAACGCATAGCTTATTTAGATATTTTACATCAAAATGCTTCTTCCAGGCCGTACAAATGACACTATAGCATGTTTAGCTACCCCATTTTAAAGATCAGGAGGTGGAGAACACGGTGCTTGTGTTTTTTGGTCTGACCAAAAAAATGATATTCCTGAAAAAGACAGGGATTCTTCTAACAGCTTCTCCTAATACTGTAAACCTAAATTCAGGTAATTTAGTCTGAGTGTCGATGATAAAATCGAGGAGATCACGTCACTTTATGCCTAAAATATCATTTTACACACGTCCTACGGGAATTTTTTACGCACGGTCATGCGTAAAATATTTTACGCGCCGAAAAACGCGTCAATGGAATCGAAAACATGCATTGTAGACTGAAGCGAATTATATTTTTTCGGCGCGTATTACGTGCCGAATAAATACGCACCGAAAACGCGTTGGTTTTACGCTAATGGAAACGGGGCTTTAAGCCGTGTTTCCAAGGAGCGTATTTACGCGCCGAATATTCACGTGTCGATTACGCGCTGAAAAACTGTTTCCACGAAGCTTAAAACAGACGCGTATTTTGGATAAAAACGCATAGCTTTTATTGATATTCTATAACAAAATGCTACTTCCAGGCCGTATAAAGACGCTAGATCGTATGTTTAGCATACAAATTTAATAGACCAGAAGGTGGAGAATATGGTGCTTGTGTTTTTGGTCTGAGCCAAAAAGACGGGGATTCTTCTAACAGCTTCTCGTAATCCTGTAAACCAAAATTCATGTAAATTAAAAAAAAAATCGCTCAAATATTAAAACCCGTCAATGGGAACAACAACACGCAATATAGACTGTAGCGAATTATATTTTTTTCGTAGCGTAGTACGTGCCGAATAAACACGCACCGAAAACGCGTTTGGTTTACGCTTCATGGAACGGGGCTTCACTTGATAAGTGAGCAACGCACACTTACGGTCAGGGAAAGGGTACCTCCTCCGTACTTCCCACTTTTTCTCGAAAACCCAGCTGCCGTAGTCTTGCATTAAACGTAAATTCTAAAATACGTACGTCAGGTTATGACCAGGCGTTTGCTTGGTGTAACAGTACATCAAGATCCAGTATTAGCAATGCTGTATGGATTCAGAAGAAAAACATTCTAGCCCATACTGACGAGTCTGTAAACTTAAAATTCCTTTTTTTATTTGCTAAATTATATTGAATCTATCATTTTTATTTAAAATTGCTCTGTTTAGATATGCTGTGTTGCAACTGTTCTGTGCTCAGCTGGTTAAATAGAGTGCTGCCTTCCCTGTCCGATTTCCTCATACTAAGTATATTTTATAATCCGTTAGAGCTGCGCGAGTTACATCAGAAACTCCTTACCCGAACATTACCATCTTTGTCAAGTCCCTTGCAATTAGAGAGACCTCAAGTTCTTATCTCAAAGGTCAAGGGTTCAATTGAAATTTGGATTGATCAAGTCATATTTATGCATGGTGGGATAATATGTAGCTTGGCACATTTCGCTTTTTGCTTTTGTCAACATTATCTGCCCGAGGGCCATCATCGGATATCCACGACACATATCTACATGAAACACCATGTCGAGACTGCTGCCGATGTTTTGTTTTGTTTTACTTTGCGAAGGGAAAAATGACTCCTCATAACCTTGCGTCCAATGAACTCCTTCCAAACGAATACTCTTCAATTGGAAAGTAAGCGATAGTCATTACAATGTAAATGTGTTTTAACTCACCTGTCACTAGGTGACAATGTGGGCTTTTGTGATCACTCTGTGTCCATCGCCCGTCTGTCCGCCAGTCAAAGATTTCTTTCAATGACTTCTCCTCCTACACCACTTGGCCAAATTTGCTAAAACTTTGCAGGAATGTTCCTTAGTGCAGGAATGTTCCTTAGTGCAAATTATGTACCTCTACTAAGTTGTTCAGATGGTTCCGGTCTTTTGATTAATTAGGTCATGAGAACCTAAAAGGTTTTTTTATTGCAAACTTTAAAAATCTTCTTTTCTGAAACACAAGGCCCAGGGCTTTTATATTTGGTATGTATCATGAACTAGTGGTCATCAATCACGTACATTCAAATTATGCCCCTGGGGTGACCAGTTTTACTTAGACTTATTTAGGGAAACATATAAAACCTTCTTGAATGAAACTACAATGCCTACAGCTTTTATATAGCATCATCTAGTGGTCCTCTACAAAGATTATTAAAGTGGTTTAGGTTTGTTGATTAATATGGACATGGGGCTCTAAAATGTGCTTCTAGAATGCAAAAATCCTCTTGTCTGAAACCAAAGGTCACAGGGCTTCATATTTGGAATGTAGCATCAACTAGTTGTCCTCTACCAAGATTGTTCAAATTATGCCCCTGGGGTGAAAATTGGCCCCGCCATGGGTCGTAAATTTTACAAAGATTTAACATTTGCAAATCTTCTTGTCTTGAACTACAATGCCTACAGCTTTGATATTTGGTATGTAGCACCATCTATTCTTACGTGTAAGACGAAGGTGGAAATGGTTTCTAAGGTCACAATCTACAGGTGCATTTAGACAGGTGAGTGACATATGGACCTTTGGATCCTCCTATAAACCTGTGCACAAATGTATGTCCAGACAGAGAAGTTCTGATTAGTAACATAGGTAGTTAGATAAAGGGACTGACATTTTTAACTTTTAAACCGTGGAGAAACTTGCAAGGCAACGAATCAAGTGAACAACTAAACCAGATATCTATGATAGTCGTATGTTGCCTTTCTGAGAACCATGTAAGCATGTCATATTGAGGGGTAACTTGAATGTGGTAGTGCAAACAGAATGTACTGTGACATGTGTGGGTTGTTCACATTATGTCCCTGGGGTCAAAATCGGCCCCGCTGTGGGTCACCAGTTTTATATAGACCTATATTGGGAAAACATATAAACATCTTCTTGTCTAAAACAACAATGCCTAGAGCTTTCAGTACATAGCATCAACTTGTGGTCTTTTACAAATGTTGATTATTTAGGCCATAAGGCCGAAGGGTTTTTATATGTGCAAGCTTCAGAAATGTGCAAGCTTCAGAAATTGTCTTGTCTGAAACCACATGGCAAAGGGCTTTCATATTTGGTTTGTACATATAGCATCAACTAGTTGCCTTCTTTTACGAATATTCAAGTTATGCCCCTAGGGAGAAACTTGGCCCCACCAGGGGGTCGCTAATTTTACATAGACTTTTTTGGGAACATATGAAAATCTATTCGTCCTTAACTACAATGCATAATATATGATATTTGGAATGTATTTCATACATATCACACCAAACAAACTTGTTTTCAACAAAATATATTACATAACATGTGGTATGGTAAGAGCTTAATCTCAATCCATACCACATTTTGTGTAATATATTTTGTTGAAAACAATTTTATTTGTTGTGATATGTATACAATATGTGCTAGGGTTGTATATTTTTGGTTGATGGTGGTACCTGGGTAGTATTGGGGTTAGTCAAACAATCTCGACTTAGAGACTACTCGTCTCTTTCGTCAAGACCCATTATGCACTTATGCACTGATCAGAATTCGAGTTTCATGAACTCTGTCTTTTCCGCCAAATTAGAGCAATTTTCGGCATTGAACATGTAAAATATTATAAAAATAGACTAATGGCACAGAATACGTGATAATATTGGTCCTTATAATCAATAAATCGATAAATAAATCGGCACGTGTTATTTCCGAAAATCCAATGTAAACATAACTGTGAGTATCCGGTACGCGCATACCGCCCGTATAGATGAGCGCAACACGTGTGTAATTCATAATTTTATGCTAACGTTGTGCGAATCGCTAAGTGAGCAGTAGAATTCATAATTTATCGTATTCTGTTCGTAAGTCATCAAATATCAGTTTACAAGAAAAATCAGCTCGATTTGACAACAAATCTTCGTTAATGTTTCGTTTTTAGTTTCAACCGAGCGAGCTCAGTGTAATTGGTTTCACGCGTACCAGTGTACATCACTGTGAAAACCAAATAGTGCCGAAGATCTCCCAGCATCCTCCATTGTTCTAGAAACTCATTCCATCGAGTATTCTGATTGGTCGATAGGCATATGCGATTTACATATCAACAACAAATAGCCGTGTTGTGGAATTTAAAAGTGCGACATCGTCGTGTTAAACCTGTCGGACAAACAAATCGCTGAGTGTTTTATGGATGTTTTTGGCGCAGATAGTGAGAAAAAGGGCTGACCTTCGTGGTCATGCTATATATTTCATGGTATTTACAACTTTTCATTCACCTTTTCAAGTGCCGATAAAAATTTGATCGCAACCCCCCCCCCCAGATACATGACAACTTAGTGCACATCTGCAATGGAGATAAAGGTCAGAAATTAAAAAATCTCCTAGCAGATTGCCCCACATCTAGTATTGGGGTCTACAGTGGGGGCGATAACATGACGGGTGCCAGTGACTCATAGTTGATTCTTTTGATTTCAATAATAATAAAATACATTATGCAATTATACGAGCTTTTAGTATTTTATCGTTATCAAATTATTTTAAAGTACATATACCGTATTATTTCATTCACTGTAATAGAAGTGATATGTATTTTGTTTGATAAGTATAAAGTTTTGTTTTCTATGATTAATATGAAAGTGTAACTAAAAGTAGGACAAAAACAGAAGACAATCCTTTCACCGACCATGGACTATGACAGTTTAGCAACAGATGCTCTAGCATTGTGTAATAATTGCACATTGTTATAGTCATATTTATAGCAGCATCAAAATCCACCAACGACATCATTTTCTTATTGACAGCTGCTTATTGAAAAAAATATACTGAAATGTTATATAATAATTATGTAATTGCAGATTTGCTGATAACAAGTTTTGTGACGACAGTTTTATTTCTGGTGCACATTGAGAGTGGTTGTAAGTAGATATTTGCATATGGATGTATTTATACAGGGTTTCCAAAAACGGAGACATTATCAATTTGACACAACAATGAAGGAAAAACAGTTTGTAAAATACTAACATGACAATTGTGCTAACTCAGTTCCATCCTCAAGCCAATATTTATAATCGCATATTTAAGTATATAGCCGTATACACTAGCAGAGATTTCAGTGTTCGTTAGATAGTGTCCATTAGGCTGACCTTAAATGTCATACAAGTATCATGTGTTCCATACTCATGCATTCTGGTTCTGCATACACATGACTGTACATTGTGTATGGCAAACTTATTCACTGCTGGTCTTAAGTTCGTGTAATATCTAGGACATTCGGCCTATTGTGTGATGTCAAACGTCAGTATTTTCTTGCAAACATATCCTAGTTTTGCTGCTGATGGCTTGTCTAAAAGAAGAGGTTAATGCTATCTTATAAAGAATGATATCATATCGACTTTTCACTATCGTAGTTTTGTTGTTTCGAGTGTTTTTTTCATCGTAATACTGTATTTTCTCTATCGTACTATCGACTATTCACCATCGTACTATCGACTTTTCATCATTGAATTAAATAAGCGACTTTTTATATCTATGCCGGGACACCGTAACCTTCTCATTCTAACCAACGAATTATATGGTTGATGGTGGACACTATGTAAAATAAAATATTGGCATTGCCAGCTACTTCAGGTGCCAAAAATAGTGAGTCACTGTGATTTCTAGATTATTTCTGATATTAAAACGAATATTTATTCGCTTAAATGAAAAAAGTAATACCAAATAAATTATATATAATACTCTCATTGCAGCAACGTTGGTTTGCCACCAGTGTGATGATGTTAAAAATGTGACTGCGTGCCAACATGTGGTATCATGTTCTTCAGATGCTGTAAGTCTTATTATTCTCTTATTCAAGTACGAGGGACGTTTTTATATTCCATAACAGTGTTGTCAACCACACCGATTCGCAATATGTTGTTAAATTGTCTAAGAATCGCATTAAAAGGTATAGTTTTTGGCAATGGCTGGAGCCCTAGCGCCTTAGTAAAATACCACCATCTCAGCCTAATTGAATTAGCTGCCTGCCAATTCAACAATTCTCAAAAGTCCCTTTAATTGCTCATAATAAAAGTAGTTCTTCGCGGATCTCTGATCTTTGAGAACATTGGATAAAATTTTAATTTGTAGCAGACAATACTTTTTCCAGCATGCAAAGGGTTACTATATGCAATATGTATCATTATTGTAAGTCGCAGCAGGGGGATGTGGTTTTCCTAATGTCCAACAATATTTCTTGAAAAGATATCTGAAGCACAGTGCGAAATATAACCCTTACATATATATAGGCCCGATATTGCATAATAAGTTGTATTATATACTTTAAGTATTGTTTTACTGACACCAAAGGCAGAGGCGAAAATACCAGATACACCCTTGGATGCCGAACAAAACAGGTAAATAGACTAGATGCGAATTACAACTAATATGAATTAAGGCATTGCCTATTTTGCGGATTTATTTTTCACTGGGTACACCTTCTATTTTTAAAACTGGAAAACCCGTTACTTGGAACGAGTGACTTTTGGTTTGGGCGAGGTTAATACTTTATTTTCTATCTAACAACTTATGATCCATAAACCTCAACTTGCGCGCCGTATGCCTTAAGGGTTGCCACAACCAGGTTGTCATCATTTTCTTTGAAACGATTCTCCAATTAAACAAAATAGCCGGTACCATTTGTTTATTTGAAAACTAAATATTTGTACCGGCTATTTTATTTAATTAGTCTTTTCAAAGAAATTGATGACAACCTAAAAGTGACAACCCTTAAGGCATTCGGTGCGCTAGTTGAAGTAGATGGATCACAAGTTGGTGGATAGAAAAAAAACTAACTACCTGAAAATCACTCGTCCCAAGTAACGATTTTTCAAGTTCTAAAAATAGAGGGTGTACCCAGTGTTTTTAATACTAAAAAGTCAAATAACAATGCAATCCGCAATCTGATAATCGTCCCGCTGAACAGGCGCACGTTACGTCTAAATGACGTCATGTATGAGCTATAAAGACGTTACGTTGCACATAGGTACAATCTATTAGGCCACGCCACATAATCAGCCTACAGCTAAGCTACAATATTTTTTCCAACATAAAGAGTCTAACCGTTAAGCAGTCGGAGACGCAAGTAGGCCTACGTTTGGTGAACTAGTGTTGTTGCCGTAGGCTACGTGTTCGGGTTTTAAGCACGTCTAGACGACAGCGATACGACGACAACTCTTAGTCGCCTTTATTGATTCTGTTCAACACACAAAATTGAACTTGATAGTGGATGAAATTTTTAGGGATTTATTTCACACGCAATACCTTCTTGCGCATCGGCCACGCCTTAAATCCGCTTTAATTTCAGTTAGTAGAGAGAATACAGGTACTATTATTTCAATGCGTTGGTATAATTTGATGTAATCAACGATATAGTGTTTATATGTGTACAGTGTTTGACAAACTGAATGTAAACGATTATTGCATCAGTAGCTTTTTGGATAGAGTTCTATTGTCAACAACGTTCTGTAAATGAAATTCAGCTGTTAAAACAATTTCTACGAACTAGGCGATTGTCACTTCATTAATATCGTCAAGTACTAGCACTGCTGTAAAACGCAATAAGAAAACAAACGTTCGTACAAAGGCTAATGTATGTCCGATTTACAGGATTTGTAATGTGAAAGGAAATAATCCTTCTTGTGTGCGTCATTAAAAAGGTGTGAGAAAACGCGACAGGGAAGGTAGCACTCAACCTAACCAGCAGAGCACAGAAATCAGACAACACAACATAACTTCCCTGAGCAATGCTCACACATAACCCAAAGAAACAATAAAAATACCAAATCCCCGCCGAAATAATGCAGGATGACCCAATTTCACAAAGAAATTTAATAGCATAGCGGTTGCATGAGACCGATTGAAACGCAGCCAAGACTCAATCAAGCTCCCTACGGCCCCGCTGCACGGCGACAACAGCATAAACCTATGCCACAACGGCGACCAAATGAGGCAAAACAACCCCCGGGCGTGACTAGTATAAAAATCTAAGGACAGTGACCTAACATTGTGCGACCTAAACAGGCACAACTACGACTTGATCTAGTTTAAGATAATGGGTAAGGTAGGACTGGGTGAGAAATAACATAACATATTTCTTGCAAATACAATATGCCCACACATAAGCCGAAGAAACAATTAACACTCCAAGTCCCCGCCGAGACAATGCAGGATGACCCAGTTTAACGAAGAAATTAAGTAAAAGCGGTTATTGCATGAGACCGAATGAAACAAGGCCAATACTTGACCAAGTTCCACGAGGCCCCGCTGCACGACGACCCAACATCACCAAAACGGCGACCAAATGAGGCACAAGCACCCCCTGACCTAGTTTAAAACACCAAGACCAGTGACCTAACGATACAGGATTACTACGACTTGAACTAGTTTACAATAATATTAATGGGCAAGGTAGGAATAGGGCGGGAAATAGCATTACATATTTCTAGATGCATATAACTCCAGAATATGCCAACGATGTGACCCCAGCGACCAAAACAAGGCATAACCGCATAGTAACCTAATTTAAGAAGTCGCTCTCCCAGCAGAAGGGACAAACTGAAACAATAAAATAAGAGAGGAATATTATCGCCTAAAAGTGTATCTAGCTACATGGTTTAAGCCGACATTTAGGCTATTGTTTAGACCTTATAAACTCTGACCACAATTGTTGTGAACTAACTTACTTTGCTTCACAAATTATGGAGTAGAACAGGGAGTGTTGCCGAATGATTTCCGCACGCTTTCTATGTCATATGTAAGTGTGTCGCTTAATTAATTGAACTAGTTAACTGTATGGACAATCTATATTGTGTGGCACAACCTTTGCGTTTTCAATTTGTATGTTCATATATTTCTTTAATGTTGTCGGATGAATATAAATACAGCAATGTCTTCCGTCAGATTTGCAGACAGTCGACGTCTGTCCCACAGGGTGCATTGATAGGACGCGCTGTAACAGAGGACATAGTTTGCAGTCAATGTTGTGGTGTGGACTTGTGCAATCATTATATCTGTGCAAGTAGCGTTCATGGTAAATAGAACATCTTTTAAAAAATCTATTCAGCTCGAGCTTTATATGTATAATTGACGTGTATTAGTGTTTATTGAAGTAAGAAGACGTACGTTTAGTTTTATCAATAACCTAAGGTCAACGGTGTAATGGCTAACAGTATGGCTCCTTGTTTACCATGTTTGAAATGCCGTGAATGCCTAACTCATTATTGCATGTCAGAAAAATCTGTACGAAACAGGCAAGTTCAGTTGAAACTGTATTAAGATGCAGGGAGTAGCTGAAGTGGAATGTTTGTTTGTATATGACTGGGTTAAGTTTCACAATTAAAAAGTACATAATTCCATCAACTGAACGAAATGTGTTATAGTATTTTGATCAGAACCGGGGTTTAGTAATACGAGGGTATCAGTATTACTCATTCTAATACCCTAATTGGTGTATTTTAGGCTTGCAAACTAACCAATGTGCCGATGATCCTACCTTCAATTGTCAACAAGTTAGCTCGCTTTTTAACGTATGTAATGACCTGGACCATGCAAAGCTAGTTTGTAGGAAGTTTTGCGGCTTATGTGGAATAGGTATGTGTTATACTTATAAAATAGGAGAATGCAAAATGCATAACATTTAGCGGATTGCAAGAAGCTGATGCACAACGATATTTCGTCAATGTAAAATGTATAGAGGATCTATCACAAGTTGTCAATTTGTATATATTTATATTAAACGAGTTCTGGAAATTTTATAATGCGAACCTTCAACTGTAACATTGAACTTTGAGGTGGGAACATTGGGGTAGAGTATGACATGCCTCCTCATATGCATCATTCATGTTAAACAAAATAAAATTGGTGGTCAAAGCATGTTACAGTTATGGTCTTGACAATATCAGACCCACTTACGTGCGCAAGCTCGTACGTACGCACATACACCGAAAGAGGGCTTGTCAATAATGCACATGTATATTTATTAACCTTGGCTATGTATGTTCAATAGAACATACGTTACTAATATGTTACAATATTTGTATTGATTCACTTTGTTCTCAACAACGGAGGGAGTTGAAATTGCAAAAAGGATTTTGGCAAATGGTTCAACACACTTTTATATGGCATGTACTGAATTGAATTTTATGGATGCAACTGAATGCTACATTACACTTTCCAATGTCACGTTACTTTGAGAAACAGCTTGTATAACAATGATCGATGTTTCATAGCTGTATCATCGAATCCCTAGATGGAACTATGAATAAGACGCAGAAACTGTAAAACACTACCGTCATTCTAGAAAGTGCTGAAGGCGCTAATTTTACAACCTTTAGGGCTTATTCAGGCAGCTTTCGGACTGAAATCTTACTTCCAAAATACGCGCTTTAAAATTTGTATCTTGAAAGTTTTTGGGTGTTATTTTTTCTTAGAGACGTCTTATCGTAGCATTGGTAATGACGCTGTTCTTACAAGACTTGTACATTTAGTATACATTTGTTGTAGTATGTTGTTTAATTAATGTGATGCATATGAACTCGTCGTATGATAGAGACTGCTGTTTTCATCGAGATGTGTCAACTTGATTGACTGGTGTAGTGCTTAAAATTGGACACCAACTAATGAAGTAAAATACGCGTTTGGACTTATCCCAAAGCTAACCCAGCCAACCGGTTTGAAACATTCTGTATTGTGTATTACATACAACGGAATACATGTTACATACATAACGGATGAATGTGGCTAGGCTGAATACTTAAATTGTCCATAATTTTATACGTTTTACCCATAACATTTTGTCTTGCTTGTTACTATCTTTTTAAATGTCAAAACTGTCAGCAGACAAATTGCAAAATGCTTTATCGGACCGAATGGACAATGAATTCGTTTTTGGAAAATGCCTTGTTTTCTTTTGTATAGTCGATGGTTACTGGCTTGAGTGGTCCAGTTGGTCATTATGTTCTCAAACATGTGGAAATGGGATACTAACAAGAACAAGGGCGTGTAACCGAACACAAGATGGTCTACCGTGTACGGGAGATAGTTCTGACAACAAACATTGCTTTAACACAGTTTGTCCAGGTATTTGTTACATTGTTAATACATGATTTAATTCAGTATGACGTAGTTATTTTCTGATAGTACTTCACAATGGATAAATACTCGGTACTTTGGTGATTAAGCTCTATTACTTATGATATTGCATTTCCTAGTCGAATGAAGCGGTCAATGGTATATATTGTGTTTAATACATGGTATTAATAAAAAGTAAATTTACTTTATATTATGCATTATTTTGTTATTTGCAACCCTTTATTTTGTCAACAAATTATGTTGGTGTGTTATAACATTTTCTCCCATCTAATGGTGTTTCCCACCTTTGAGACTCGACTTTAATGTTCACAATGCAACATTCTACAGCAAAGTTACCATACACGGAATAAATGGATGCATAAACAACAGTGGTAAACACTGATGACGGATAAGTAGTGCTGTTATATTTCTTATTACAAATTTACGATTTCGAGATTTCTTTTGGATCTAACTATTCGTGATTGACCACGAAGGTTGCAATGTACTCCTCACCCCACATCGCATGTTTTCTTTGCGTAAAAGTATGTTTCCTTCCTGTGAATAGTGACCATTCACGAATCGTTACATCCAAAAGAACATTCAAAGTCGAAAATTGGTAGTATGAATTATACACCACTACTTGCTCGTCATCAGTGTTTTCCTCTGTTGTGCATGCATCGGGTTATGCCGTGTGCACTATGTTATTACATATTGAAAATAGCTTTCTATTAAGGATTAATACGACTTTATTGCTCATCTACGATAATTATTGTGTTTATATGCTATTTATTTCCAATTGAGTAAATTTAAATAAACACTTACAAACATCGAATAAATATTCCGGCAGCCTTATCAAATACCCAAGGTTAAGTCTCCTCGCATTGTCCTAATATGTGTTAACGTCTTTCGTGTAACATTTTACAAAAATAAATATTGATCGCATCTAAATTTGTTTTTGTGAAGAAAACTCGTGGCAATGCCTAGTAGGCTATGTGTTATCCATTGCATACGGTCTTTTGTTTTGAAGTTTATGGGTTTTCATGCATTTTAATTGACTGACAATTGTAGGCACATACAATGGGATAACTAAGGCCGATAAAATGTTCTCTTAATGAGGGATATATATATCCTGCTTTAAAACTGCAATACTGTTAAGGATGCAAGTTGGAATGCGATGTATGCTACAAATGCACACCAGGGCACGAATACAATGAGTAGTTATCTTTTTTCTGGTATCGAAAGAAACGGGACAATACGTTGAACTATCGGTATTACAGTATTGGTATTGTGTCCGCAATATAAACCAGCTTAACCATCTATAGCGTTGGTATATAACTATATTTAATAGTGAATGGTGGTTGGACATCCTGGACAGGCTGGGGTGTATGCAGTGTGACGTGTGGAATAGGGTTCCAGGGAAGAGAAAGGCACTGTACAAACCCTTACCCAGGACCAGATGGACATTTCTGTGATGGAAAATCGTCGGATGATAAAGTATGCTTACTCGCATCATGCACAGGTATTTATTGATAAATTTATTATAATATGGAACATTTTGACTGGGTTAGGAATACGCATTGTATATTCTGAAAAGAAGACAAATTATTCAAAAGTATTTGAATAACTGGAGATCTGACATTGCAATCCCATGTTGCATAGTTGTGTGGAGATATCAAGAGGATAACGTTCAATCAGCGGTTAGATTGTTAACGCAAAATATAGTGATTAAGGAATAATACAATTTATTCGGAGTATGTTAATAAGCAGGACGAGGAGGAGGATAACCCATTTAGTGTTTTTTGGAAGTCAGCGTTACTATTCTTGGTAATTTTCCTGTACACAATATACGTGCATACCATAACACTACCCTTAAGTTAACATAGCATACATGAGGTGTCATTTCATCAAATTTGCTAGGACTGTTTTACAGCAAACTAATTATATGATTAAGTATAATGGACAGAAACTTATGAGCCAGGATGTACTACTTTGGAATGTATTTTTCCTTGTGATGGTTTACCAGCATGTCAAAACAGTGTTGATTAATTAATAACAAATGGAATATGACTTGTGTAATAAACATGTACATACTCGTCTCCAATTTCATTTCAAACAATACTAGGGACAATAACTGACAACTAGATAATTTAGTTAGTTTAGCTGGTGACGTGGACGAAATGTATTTTTCAACTATAATGCTATACAGAAAGATGTAGATAGCTTGGTGGCTAACAATTACTGCAAGTTTTGAAAACAAACCATGTATCAACACGTCTAAATAACTTCACTTAAATACAGCTTTATACTGTACATGAACTATTTCAGACGGTTCTTGGACTGCGTGGTCAAACTGGGGTTCGTGTTCAGCATCTTGTCAAGGTGGTATATCTAGAAGAAGTCGACGCTGTAATACTGCTACACTAGGCCATACTTGTGTTGGAAAAGATGAGGAATACAAAGTTTGCAATACCGCATTGTGTACAGGTAAATTCAAAATGTATACTGTAATGTACCTTTGAAAGTTCGAACTATGTTGCATTTGGGTACAGAAAAAATAGGATTGGTAACATCGCAAAAAAAATCAGAACTTTTTCATATTTTGGTCACCCTGAAATCAAACACGCTTGAATGTCTATCCGTCTGCCGCCCATTATATTTGTGTCCGACTAAATACTCAACATTTTACGCCTATCAATTTCAACCGGTCCGTTGCATGTGCATATGGTTATAGGGAGTTGGGCTTTTCATTTTTTCGTTAGGTTAACTTATCCTGTGTGTATTTTTCATTCTCATAAATCAGTGTTTAGTCAAGTACCTAGACCTATGTAATTGAAAAAAACATACGCTGGTTGAACGAGAAGGGTATTTTTGTGAATTGTGATTTTCTTCGGCGTTGCTAATGTAAGATAAGCGCGTTGCTAATGTAAGATAAGCGCGTTACTAATGGAAGAAAATCTTATCTTACATAAGCAACATCTTTCTCACATGAGCAACCGCACGTGAATTTATTCCGACCTTAATGTGTCTACTTTTACTTCTGCTACGTCTGTATAGCAAATAAACTTGGTATTTAGCTAACAAGAAGAACAAAAATAGGTTCTATACTATTTAAGGGGCAAATTTTCACGAAATACGTCGAAGAAAAAGAATCCACCATCAGACAGTCTATGTAGGATAAGGAAATCTCACCCTCGGGGACGGAATTTTAACCAGGAGACTCGGCAAGCCTCGTCCCTGGTTCAAATCCGACCCCTCGGGTGAGATATCCTTATCCTACATAGAAGCTCATGGTGGATCCTTAAAGTCTCCCACCCTTGATCACAGAAATTTGATATAAGTAATTGCACTTCAAATTCATTTCATGGCTGATATTAGGAGCAATTTTCTAACCAAGGACTACTTTCCTCATAGTGATTTAGAATATGGGTTCGAATTTAAATGCTACAACTACCACTATGTGCAGGTTTTGAGACGTTGACTCTGGTGATGAATATAATAGCGCAGGTGTTTTTTTTGTGTCACATCAAACGGATTTTGTTTTTACAAAATTAAGATCGATTGTATAGGTAGTGTTGTTAATGGAGGTTGGACTACATGGACATCTTGGTCAAATTGCTCTGCGTACTGTATGTCGGAGAGGACTCGCACTTGTTCAAACCCAGTTCCGTCAACATATGGGAAGAACTGTCTGGGAAATCACAAAGAGAAAAAGGACTGCAATCAAGAGTATTGTTCACGTAAGTTTTAAATGCAAGGTATATAACCATTCGCCCGTGTAATGTCTGTCTTTTCTTTCTATATTGTTTTTAGCGAGACTATTCGAATGTAAAAGTCGAGCTATTGTCGTGACGAGATTGTGAGCGGGTGCGTTTCTGTTGGTTACGTTTATTGTCAGAGTCATTTTTGCAAGGGCCATGACAGGTATCCGCTTCAAACTCAGAATAGCTATTTACCACAGCTGGTGACCCTGTGACCAATACTCATATAGCTATTATCTGCCCTTGTTAAGCCTTAGCTAATATAAATAGTGGCAATTGTACGCAAACACATTTTACAAACCCTTTCAAAGCGTTCACGTTTAAATTCAACACTTGTAGCATGCGATGACCTACATCACTTGACATAAGCAAATAATTTTATCTATCATTTATTCCCATTTTCGTACATTTTACTCGAACATGTCAATTTCTCTAAGCCTATCAAACGTTTCCCCTGGAAACTCGACGTAGTTATTCACCTTCTTGAGATGTGTCCATACTGGCAATGAATTTTATATGAGTCATTGTATTGTATGTCCTTGTTACTCTTAGATGAGCAAGGATACTATCAAGTACGAGAAAGTCGAGCATCTATCACTCGTAGGCGATGTTCTTGATCTATGAACGATGAGCCAATGTCATCGCTTCGAAAATATCTTATCCAAAAGCTCATGATAATATAGTCAACGAAACAGGCTTAATACGTTGTTGTCGATATGATTTGCGCGTGTGTAAGTGTATGACGGCATGTAACCTAAACATGTACAAGAGGTGTTCAACTTATATATGAACAAAAAATTAATATCTCTGATTTTATTTCATAGGGAATAGTTATTTAACACTAGTATGGTTCATACTCTTATTTATTTAACGTTTCGGCATAAGCCTTCTCGAAAAACACATTTAGAATAAGTTTTTTAAATGTGTTTTTCGAGAAAGGCTTATGCCGAAACGTTAAATAAAAAATCAATATTAATGATTTCCACAATGAAATCGAATGAAAACTATACTAATGTGTGAAGCAGCGTATCAAGAAGTATATACAATCATTGACAATTGCCTAAGCGCTCCGGTTAAATCTTAATCAACATTTGAGAAGAGTATGTTATTTTTTGCGTTTTAAAGGTCCAAACTGGAAACGATGATATGAAATATATCGCAGTACTGCTCTGGAGGCATGTATATTGTAATACAATTTGTATTATATACATGTATGGTGACTTGAAGATGAGTCTGGATGAAACACTATGTTTTTGGAACAATCACTAAGAACGATACGTAATACTTATTTGTTGAAACACTGATTTGAAACCGTTTTTACATAATTATAACAAACCACAGCCTTTAATTTCGTCAATTCGATTTTGATTATGACGTGCGTATTTCCATTATAACAACACAATGCTTTTCCATTAAAACGCACGCGAACACACAGCGCTGGACAAAATTCAACTTCTTTCTATCCTAAAATAGCATACCGTAACCTACATCTATACTAATACTCTCTACCATACAACATTACCTCTTCATAGTGACATAGTTTATAGACTCCAAGAACTTTCGTAGCGAGGCATATTTGGTTTGGTTTTCATCGAAGGAACGTCGCATTTTCCCGAAAATATGCATATTTTCAAAATAATTTCACTGGTAGTGTCTATGGACAATCCCATCGGTGGTATCATTCCACCTTTTGATGATGGGTTTATATTTGACATCATAAAACCAAAATAACTTAACATTGTAGTTTTCGGGCAACTTTCAATCTTTGGTGCCATTTCATCATTACTAAAAACAGAATTCTTGTTACCCTTCTTTCGACATTATTACTAAATGTCTCCTTCAGAATGCAAATTAATAATTTAGCTACACTTTCCTCATGATTATAAAATGGTCATGTTGTCTTAAACAAGACAAAGATAGCTCACCTGTCTAAATGCACCTAAGTTAATCTAAAAAGGGTATGAGAAAATCCGACAGGGAAGGTAGCACTCAACCCAACCAGCCGAGCACAGAAATCAGAAACACCACGACACAACTACCATGAGCCCCTACCCCAGGGGCATAATTTCAATAAACATGATACAGGACCACTGGTTGATTCTATATACCAAATATGAAAGCCCTGTGCCGTGTGATTTCAGACAAGTCGTGTTTTGAAGTTTGCATTTTAAAAACCTTTTTAGGGCCTCGTGGCCTTAAGAATCAACAGACTGGAACCATTTGGACAAACTTTGTAAAGAACCACTAGAGGGTACTACACACATAATATTAAAGCCCTAGGCAAATAAGTTTAAGAGAAAAAGATGTTTATATGTTTCCCTATGTGAGTCTATGTAAAACTGGTGACCCCTGATGGTGCCAATTTTGACCTAGGGTAATATTTGAACAATTATTGTAGAGGATCACTAGTTGATGTTGCATACCAAACATGAAAGCATTGGGATTGTGGTTTCAGACAAGATGATGTTTTTAAGTTTACATAAAAAACAACAACACTTTAATGCCCCATGACCTAATTAATACAAAGACCGGAACCATTTGAATAACTTTGGTAGATGTCAACCCAATGAAGATTCATGCAAAGTGTTGGCAAATTGGGCCAGGTGGTTTCGGAAAAGTTGTCATTAAAAGAAATTGTTGATCGACTGACAACGGACGGACGACGGACACATAGTGATCACAACAGCTCACATTGTCACTATGTGGCAGATGAGCTGAAACATCATCTACTAAATTGATGTTTAAGCTTTAATCCAATTGAATATACAATATATAATGATTATATTTCAAACCAAAGCATTTTCTCACACGGTCTGAAAGGGATGTACCAATTGTAATAATTCAACATTGCAAAATCAGTGTTCAGGTTTGTTCATTTACAAGTTGTTGAACACTAGTGCATGTTTCATTTCTCACCTTACAATGGTTACCTTATTATCCAAAATTGAGGTAATATTGCATCTTAATGATAGATAAATAGTGCGATTGTAATATTGCATCTTAATGATAGATAAATAGTGCGATTGTAATATTGCATCTTAATGATAGATAAATAGTGCGATTGTAATATTGCATCTTAATGATAGATAAATAGTGCGATTGTAATATTGCATCTTAATGATAGATAAATAGTGCGATTGTAATATTGCATCTTAATGATAGATAAATAGTGCGATTGTAATATTGCATCTTAATGATAGATAAATAGTGCGATTGTAATATTGCATCTTAATGATAGATAAATAGTGCGATTGTAATATTGCATCTTAATGATAGATAAATAGTGCGATTGTAATATTGCATCTTAATGATAGATAAATAGTGCGATTGTAATATTGCATCTTAATGATAGATAAATAGTGCGATTGTAATATTGCATCTTAATGATAGATAAATAGTGCGATTGTAATATTGCATCTTAATGATAGATTAATAGTGCGATTGTAATATTGCAGCTTAATGAAAGATAAATAGTGCGATTGTAATATTGCAGCTTAATGAAAGGTAAGTTCATTGGTGCTCTCATGTATTATCGACTATTCTAGGTGAGCAGCGTGAATCCTCTCGTTAATACTGTAGCTATTTATTATTAACATTCAGATCTAGTATGTCGTTAGAGTTCAGCATTATTGGTCCTTTGATTTCAAAGAATTTCCCCATTCATTTGCTGATCACCATAGCTGTGTTGATATGTGTATTATGCTCATTTATTATTGCCAGACCCCGTACGTCTTGTTAATGGTAATGATCCGTATGATGGAAGGTTGGAGGTGTTCCATAATGGACAATGGGGAACAGTTTGTGATGACAGTTTTAATGACAAGGCAGCTAGTGTCGTTTGCCGTATGTTGAATTACGAGTAAGCACATTTTTAATGGAACAACTCCTATCGATATACTTAAAACTTGCATGTACATGTATTCATCAGCATAAAACAGTGTATTTGCTAACGTGCAAATTTATTTGCAAACGTACCAATTTTTTGATAGAAGTGTTTTATAACTACTTTTGACAATACTACACTTGGAGGCACTTATAATATATAATATTTTTTAACGAATTTTTTGTTTGTTTTGCTGTTAGTACACATAGAATGTAATGCAATCGAAAAACTTTACAGTTCAGTGAACATCCGGTCGACTAAAATAACTATTTAACGCATTGCACGAGAAAATAGTGAACTAGTAGGAAATAAAGTAACACATTGTCACTTTCGTTAAAACATGTGTCAATGTGTTAATACAATGTGTAAGTTCACGCCATTATGTCGGATTAATCGAAATTGACGTCATGATGTTTCAGTATATATTTGGTCATGAAAATAAATATTATTGGCATTCATATTAGAAAACCTATGCATATTGCAATCAATGACTTCCCTTCAGGTTTTCGAACCATGTTAGGTCAGCTGCTTGTTAGTTTTTAACGTCATTTCTCTGAATCGACTTGTCGGTTTTCAATGTGCGTGAAAACAAATGGCAAGCTATGCGTCGATAAACTGTCACTTAGATTGTCCTTCAAACGTGACGTCAATGCGACATCATGTTATCGCGTTAAACGGCCAAGAGGACACGTTCGTGAATGATTGAAAACAGGGCGTCTCAATCCAGAGCAGATTTTGTGACTTTGCAATTTAATGCAACCAGGGATTAAGTGCTAGCGTCTCTTAACTATTTTATGTTAAGACATGAATTACGTTTAAATATTATCTCATAGCGGTTTCTTCATCACCGTTTTACAAGTGACATTTTCATCTTAGCAATACATTGATGTTATACACTGTTGTAGAATAAAATATAGGGGCTAAGACAAGGGGAAGTGAAGAGGAATTAATTCGATCATTCGGCTGACAACTGTTAGCCTTAGCCAAGTTAGCACACTGGTTTCTATATGAGGAGTTACTACAAATTACTAAGCAAACATATTTCCCTGTCTTCTCAGTTTACAGTTCTTATAAACATGTTTGAGGCAACCGGTCAATGTACACACATAATTATATTTACATTTATTGGAAAGTGTGGTAGTAAAAGTCAACATAACTATACTGGTCGGCGACCAGTTTCCGACATTTTTTGCATGTTTTTCGGCATTATCTCGAAAACTAAACGGGTTAAAACAAAATAACTTACATTTTTGCAATCCTGAGCTCAAGACCGATATCATAATCGCAATTTGACATTTGTGACGTCATACAGTGCATAGAATTCGGGGCGAAGAAGGGGTCACTATTTCAGGCCGTAAATTAGATGTAGAGTATCAGTATCCGACATTTTACATTTAATTAGGTTTAATTTCCCCTTTTCCCCGTTTTGACCCTCTCAACTAAAAGGAAATTATCTCCCGTTGACTGAATATAGCTTTTTAGAGTTGTCTCTCTTTGTTTGTTTACACACCGGTAATGGAATTGAGGCCTAATGGTCAGTGCTTTTTCCAATAAGTAAAAATCGCTGACGTCATACATAATGACGTCAATGATGACGTTTTTGTCAATATTTTTCTAACATCGAGTTTTGTATGGATCGCCGATACTACTCATACATGTTGTGGATCTAAACCTTGCTTTGTCAAAAAGTCTGGCAAACCCGTGGCTATTTATAGATGAACTCGTTTGTTTCATCGCACATGCACATCTTTCGTAAACAGATGATCCCCCAAGGGAAAGAGGTGACGACTATCATTTCATTGCATGTATGTCTTGATATTTTTATTTTATTTCCGTGAATTGTAAATTTTCTGACACACAAATGTTGCTTGTGTCAAGTTCTTTAATCATACCAAATATCTTAATTTTAGAGCTACGCTAAATACGAAAAAATATCAAATGTCGGATACTGGTAGCCATCGGGAACTGATTGCCGACCAGTATCTTACAAATACAATTTGGTAGCAACAATGCCCACACAAATAGACATGAGACTCGTCAATAAACCAAATAATGACTGTCCGCTTGTGATTGTTATGCATCCACTCTACAAAATTGATGCTATTTTAGCGAAAGTGTCATCATTCTGCATGTCGACGGTGCCAAACCAAAACCCCGTAACTCAATTTTGGCGCGAAAACTGTTTTTGCAGCATCTGCATCTAATAGATTTCCCGCGCATTTCTGTCTAGTCGCCATTTAAATAGCCAATCGCGTTACTTTAATACAGTCAGCTGACTCAACCGTATTTTTATTGGATTCAAAAAGGTTAGTCGAAAACCCCGTATATGACAGTCTCCTGAAAAGATGTCTTTTTGCAGTTACGGGGTTTTGGTTTGGCACCGTCGATGTACTGAATCAAGGAGATTGTACTAGAACCATTAGTGAAGTCATCAAATATTTTAGAAATTTTATGAGCCCAATCAATCCGTTCCTCTGAAAGTTCACTCATTTTCTTTCTTTGTTTGTTTCATTCCGTCTAAAAAAGCTCCATGCAGTTCTTTACCAAAGCCAGCCTTTATTATCTTTTGTAAGGTCCTTTCACTACAGAAAGGATTCTTGATAATATTCTTCGGGCAATATATTGAAATTTGTCATTGTCATAGTTAAACTCCAATGTTTCATATCTAGAAGCCATTGTGGATGTCTGAAAAAGATGAAATCATTCATGACACCTAACAGCGTTACTATGTCATCGCACCGTGCAATGTTTGTAAATTTGAAAAAAAACTTGTACCTTCAAATTGAGCCCAACTTTGCTTATGAGTCAGCCATATTGATGTATTTACCGATGCTTTTTAAATCGAACTGTGTATAAAACAACAAAAAAAGAATGATGGTGCAGCTTGGGTTGGCAGGGATGGTGTATAGTATTGTGGTTAAGCGGGGGGGGGGGGACATGACGGCCATGTGTGTATGAGTCCAAATATCATCAACATTGAACAGCACTTCGTAAGGTGGCTTAGGTATTCTAGATTATTTCAACATTGACAAATTTTATTTTGTCGTCAGATATGCTTTCTTTACATGTAATACTCAATTCTCGATTGTTTTAAAAACTATTATATACTGACTTGAGCATGAATATATATGTCAACGACAATCGTCGTAAAATAATTATATTGATGACATACTTATGATATTTTAGTGGGACAGCGAAAGCGTATCCATCAGCAGCCAATGGTGCGGGTACTCTACCGATTTTACTGGACGATGTTTCTTGCACGGGTTACGAGGAAAGCATATTTGACTGCAAGCATCTTTCATGGGGTTCTAACAACTGTGGACATGGGGAAGATGTCAGCGTATCGTGTCATGCCGGTGAGTATTCCATGTAACCCCATCAGTCACAATGTCGTGGTACATGCATACGCTCTTTAGAAAATCGTTTCACTGATTAGTGTTGTTAGTTTCCTATAATCATGAAATCATGTAATAATGTTTGTACTAGTGAATAATTTGTACTGTACTGTATACACCAAATGACCGAATAATGGATATAAAGCATGCTATTTTCTACTTAAGTCCTGTCCCATACCCACTAAGCCTTTCATTGGAGTATAAAGTGTTTTACTTTGCTAATTTCCGTAATCAAGACTTTTGGACTAACTTTATGACGGGCGCCATTTTTTTTAGCATTTGTATAAATTTGGGGTAAAACGGGATAAGCTATAAACAAGAAAGTGAATTTTAGGAATCGATGCTCTACAACATTATGCATCTTTCTTTTGTCATTCAGGTGTAAATATACGTCTCGTAAATGGAACATCAAACCACAATGGTCGAATTGAAGTTTCACGGGATAATAATACTTGGAGTAGTGTGTGCGATGTCAATTTCGACAACAATGATGCTGAAGTTGTGTGTAGAATGCTGGCTTTGCCAACGTAAGTATTCAACACGTTAATATTATACATTGTAAGCTGAATGGCGAGTTTGGGTGCGTTCGTTATGACACACAAATACAGCGCATAGGGTAAGCAGGTTTGTTGTGTGCTAGTTATTGACCCTCACTTGTAGAAAATGTGTCGGTTTATTGGCTGGTCATTATTTGATATTCGTTAGTTCCATTATTATACCAGGCAAAATAAGATCACCAGTAAACATAGTATTATGGTTTTGTGGATCCTACTCATAACATGTAATAACGCTTTTTCTAACCGTCCTTGGCGAAAAATACGTGGGTGAATCAAAAAGTTCGTAGAATTTTGCCATAACTTTTTTTACTTTCAGAGTTACTGTCGTCATATTTATGCCGCATGCATGCAATGGTATTTTCTTTACATAAACAGATTTATAGTTTCGCACAGTTGTGAGTTTATCCTACTGAGAATGTATTGGATGAAATGGGGTCTGTCTGTACTAATTAACAAGTCGCATACGTCATTGAATTCATTTGATAATTGTGTTACAAACATTCACAGGCATAGTAGTCAAATTATATACAAACTGCACTAGAGAGAAAAAGTTAGTCTAAGCAAAAGTATTTGTAATAAGTACAAAGCAGATTATTTACACCCACATAGTCACAATCATACAGCTTAAGATAGTAGAAGTAGACGAATGATGTTTAGTAGATATAAAGTAAAGATATTATCTATATTATACTTAGATTTCAAATTAACATTATTGTTATACGTCATTTCAAATATTATGTGTAGATATTTGGACGAGTTTGTCTTTTTGAAAACAATATACAACAAACAGCATTTCAATATCATAAAATAAACATGAAAAACAAATACATGAAAAACAAAAACAAACATTCGTTGAGTTCCATAATAAATATATATACACATAAAATGACAATTTTATTACTGACACATAGAACAGGTACAGTGCTCATTACTCCAAATTTTTATAAGCTGTTTAAATTCAGTAAACTTAGATGCGCATCTGATATGATTAGGGAGATTGTTCCAAACTTTAGCTGCTTCAAAGCGGAAGCTCTTTTTTTCCATATTTTGTAGTACGTACTTTAGGTATGTCCAGGGTATTGCTATGTCTAAATTGGTAGATTGGTAGAATGAGGAGCGAACACTGACAAGTTCCTGTACATAATCAGGAGAGATGTTGTTAAGGCATTTGAAAACGGGGAAAAATGTATGTTATTGTAAAGATTCTCGCGCGCAGGCGCTTTTGGTGTTCAGTTTTTTAAGTATGCTAATTTCAGGACACAGCCGACGAAAATAAATGTTTTACAACGTTATATGAACTGTAATTCACATTCTAATTGTAACTACTAATCATTTTTCTATTATAGTAAAAAAATAAACGTAAACTAACCACCAATGTCACTGTTTTCTTGGTATTTGCCGATACCAGGGCCCGAAATTACAACCAATACTTACATTCTACACTCAGCACTCAAATATTGACATTTTTTGAGAACGAGAAGCTCGAGTTATGTTGAATAGGTGCTAAATATTATCATTTGCTTGTTTCCAATTAAACCTTGGTGTATTTGTAAGGTATATGTGTAATTTACCAGTCTGAGTGCACTCAGATACAATACTTACGTTTTTACCTCATAAATGGTAAAAAATAACAAAAATATGTTTCAAATGTTATTTTCAACATTCAAATAATAATTCTATGCATTTTCCTTATTCATATTTGCAATTTCGGACAAAAATAATAGCTCATTATGTAACATTTTCTATTTCTGAGTGCTGAGTGCAGAGTGAAGTCGACGGTCATAACAAAAACTTGTATGTGACGTAACGTTTGCTATGCGACGTCTCAGTTGTTTTCCCGACGTCGCCCAAAATGTCCCGCCAAAATGTCATAATTTTGGAAAACATACTAATGATTTGACCTGATGTAAACTTATTCTCCTTCTTCAATAGAGCAGTAAGTGGAGATGCTATCTTTGCATAAGATTTAATATAACTTTCTGAAGTCGGATGCCATACATAGAAAGGATTTAAATTGTTTAACTTTCTCAGGACATTGATATTACAACACTAAAAATTTGTGTTACATGGAACCCTGTTAAGCTATTTTTTACTAAAGTACTATAAAATTCTAATTATCAATAAATTATACTGGCGAGTATTAACCTTAAATAACTGATGCCAAACATTTAGCTTTTGTTAAACTGACTGATAATTTAACCAATTGTACTAATTAATGTGAAATAAAAATTTAATACCGTTTTCAAATTAAAATATCAGAAATTTACTTCTTTTTTTTCTGTTAATTTCAAGATGACTGATTATATTTGATTGCCAAGCAAAAATTTCACACAAAATGTAAATTTATGTGTAAAAATTAATGGAAAAGTATGGTATTTATAAATAATTAGTTACAGGATAAAACAAAATTCACCTATGTATCAGACTATATAAAATTATATAGTCATCACAATTAAATAACAAGTGTATAACAGAATTTTGACTGTATAACAGTAAACAACTTTTTGAATAGCAACTGTAAAATTTTGCAACAAATAAAGATATTAGTATAAAATACTGATTTTCACTTACTTTAATTTTCACAACAGTTCAATCTATAGCACTTTGATTGGCAGGTTTTCCTCTGTTCCTAAGGTTTTCTCAAGGTATTGACATCTCACGACTTCCTTCTAATAGTTGTTTGATTGAATTTAGTATCGTCTGTCCCAAACGTTTCGAAAGATCAATTTCTGGTAATTCGGTATTCCTCGATTTGTTGGATCATCTACCCGGATTATCTCGCACCATAAACATCTGTCACCGGCGGCTGGGCAGCGGCATTGACTGTGGCGCTTTGTGTGAGGGGGAATGCTCCCTTAGCAGTGTGGTGATGTTGTAAGCCCATTGCTGCTACCGCGTAACCTCGCGGTAATGTCATTTCTCCTAAACCTCCAGTAGACAGTGCTCTCCGCAATGTTACATTGATGTGCATAACATTGAATTATTATAATTGTCCATAGTGTACATCAGTGATGGTTGATGTACTTACTTGTATAATCTTCAATGTATCGTAGTATGTGCAGCTATGTGCAGAGTGTCCAATGTAGCAATGTAAATGCATATTGCATTTGATACAAATAACTCCAAGGTTGATCTTTTGTCAACGATATCCTAAACTTCCATTCAACGACAAGTCTCATTTCACGTTTTCATTATTTATTTCTTTGCATGTATAAACAGTTCCAATGATATTCAATATAACATTTACATAGATTCTTTACAAACAGGTATTCTTAAATTGCATTTTGATGTTGGTCAGAAGAAAAGTTGTGAATATTATTATTTGATTGTACATAAGCGATCTCGGATAGCCCAAAACAAAAACAAATCCACATTATTAAGACCCGCGCTGTGGGCAGGCCATTCCTCTCTGCAGTGGAATTTGCTAGAAAGTATTTTGACATCAAATGATTCTTGTTATTCACCAAACACCATGCATTGCCATGTGTGACTCTGGCTCCACCTGCATAAACTATACAACATTCAAAACAAAAGATTCGCTGCCGAGTTCATAAGGACGTGCTTAACAAAGGCAAGTAAGACAACGGGTTTACGTCTTTCTATTTTGTTATCGAAATCACAAGTGAATAGCCTATTAATAGCCAATAAAGATGCCCATGCTCGTGAGACACATCATATATCTAATATCAGTTAAGACATTCGTGAAATTCAATTGCAAATTTTCCAAGAATGCATGCAAGACAGGAAACACCAGCAATACAAAAAATTTGAAAACGTCGTAAGTTACTTCAAAATGACGCCACGGACACAATACGGTAATTTTAGAAAATTTACAAAACAAATATCCAAGTTACAAGTTTTAAACTGATGCCAGATAAAAATTTCATCTTTTGACTAACCATGTGCTAAATGTCTTTGCGATAGCAAAACATTAAGATTTTATTTAAATGCACTGAAACTGTATACTTTCTTTTTGGACACCCTGTACAGGGCTAGGATTGTAAAAGAAACTGAAGTGGCTTGCACAACAATTATGTATCTCATTCAATTATTTGTTTTTTTATTTTCTGTAGAAACAAAACTCTGATATACCCAGCGGGATACTTTGGCACTGGTTCAGGCCCATCTTTCTTGGCAGGCATGCAATGCGCTGCGTCCGACTCTGACTTCGGACATTGTGGATATTTTGTAACCAACAACACCAATTGTGATGATACACACGCTGTTGGACTCGCCTGTATCAACGGTGAGGGTGACTTGGTTACTTACTTTGTACATGTTGTATTCGTGGTATACGGTGCGTGGTAATATAATGTATGGTATAGATGTAATCGTCTTTCTTTAACAGTGGCTGTTTTATGCTGCTGTCATTTAATTTCAGATTTTCTAAATTGGTTTGTTCGCAAGTCATTTTTATGTTCGTCTTAATAGTCAATAATGGTCAATGACCCATGGATTCCTGTAAATACATGGTTGTCTCGCCGGGGAGCTTCAGTTAAAGTAGTGACCACTCCTATCACTGGCTGAGGACCTGGTGTATTGGTCTACCATACACATGCCGTACATACACATTATTATTTATATACTGGTATGGACTGGAATTTGACATTTATAGTACCTTAAACATGCAGTTTTAGAAGACAAAAATATCATTAGACTTCGTGTCCTGATAGGAATGAACACATGTTTTTAATATCTACAAATTTCAAAATAATCACCAATAAATTACACATTTCACTTATTGATGTTACTTAAGAAAACTCCCAATTACCATCCAAGTAAATTATTAGCCTAGTAGTTGTGAATGCATGGTTGACACGCGCTCGCGCAGACATGCAGACGGACGCCGGACGGAAACTGATAACTAAAGCTCAGGTCGTCACGATGTGATATATTAGCTAAAAATTTATAATTCGTTTTAGTATAGGATCATGCCATTGTTTTTTCAGATATCACTGCCCGCCTTGTGAATGGTTCTAACCAATATAGCGGCCGGGTGGAAATTTCTCTTGATGGAGGAGGTCTTTGGGGACCGGTCTGTGATACCAGCTTTACTCACCAAGACGCAAAAGTCATATGCAAAATGATTGGACTACCGACGTAAGTTTTAACTTGTGATTTATAACTTTATTCAGTTCAATATTTATGGTTAGACATTTAACATATAATTGTATTCTTTGCAGAATACCGACCAGGTATAGTTGGACCTGGATTTTTGGTACATGAATATAGTTATGTTCACTTTTGATTAGAGTTTAGCACATATTCATTGTATATGTTGTGGAACGATAATTTGTGCCGCCTTTTGTGCGGTTACGTAATGTTCTTTAGTTGTTTAGTAGAACAGCGTCCATATAACGCTTATTTCTTAAAGGGAAACTTGATATACAGCCAGAGTTGCAGACTCGTCAGGATGACACCACTTTGTTTAATAAAACACAATAGTACTAATTGACGTACTTGGTTTGGTTTGTTGTCCGAAATTAGACAGTAGGGGACATGTTTAAGCTGATTAAGTCAATGGATATTCAACACCTGCACTGTAGATTTCACACATGTTTTGGTATTTTGTGTAATGTTCTATATTCGAACATTTATACTATTAAGAGTGATTTTGTATGGTCAGCATTATCTCTGTAACGTTGATATATAATATGACGTTTCCCGTTTTCAAAATAACAGTACGAATAGTTTCTCCGTATCAAGCATGTTTTAGAGGCTGAATACATAACATAAAACAGGTCCGTGACGTGATTACGATTCAAATGTATCCGTCTCAATTCCAATAATTATGCAAGATTCGTCTTCAACACTGATTTAAAGGTACATTGTAATTAAATACACAGTTGCACTATGTTTATTTGCCAATTCATTGTCAACCCCATTACCCACTGACATTATCCTTTCTTAAAGAAGAATCGTGTCTACTATTAGTATATTTACACGGTGTTTATGTTTATTTTGTTGATATGATCAAAAGAATCTTGCATTCGTGTCTTTCCATATTTAATTTATTAAACTCGGTGGACAAAAGTAATACTTTTTATACGCCCGTTTGAAAAACGGGACGTATTATGTGAACACCCTTGGCGGGCGGGCGGGCGGGCGTGCATGCGGACGGCGGCGTCCAATATTTGTCTGTACTCTAACTCAAAGAGTTTTTGTCCGATCGTCTTCAAACTTGCTGACAATTCTTATGAGTGTAATATCTAGGCCAAGTTCGATTATAGGCCAAATCGGTGCAGGCCTTCTTGGGTTATGGTCCTTCTTTTACCAAAAAAATGTGAAATTGGCCTTGTCTGTACTCTAGCTTAAACAGTTTTCATCCGATCATCTTCAAACTTGCTGACAATGCTTATGGGTGTAATATCTAGGCCAAGTTCGATTATAGGCCAAATCGGTGCAGGCCTTCTTGGGTTATGGTCCTTCTTTTACCAAAAAATGTGAAATTGGCCTTGTCTGTACTCTAGCTTAAACAGTTTTCATCCGATCATCTTCAAACTTGCTGACAATGCTTATGGGTGTAATATCTAGGCCAAGTTCGATAATAGGCCAAATCGGTGCAGGCCTTCTTGGGTTATGGTCCTTCTTTTACCAAAAAAAGATAAGTTTAAAGATGATTGTTCAAAAATGTTTTGACATAATATAGGCTTTTATTTCATAATCAATATTTTTTTCACTAGCACAACCAAGACGGGCGTATTTTGTGACATTTTGGCATCTTGTTAATTCACAGTTTAGTGGTAAAACAACCATAACAAAAATATATTTGTGAAATTGCTGGTACCTCGATTTGAACATTTGCTCAATGACCTGGTCGCTCAGTCACATATGATAATTCCCGACTATATCCGAATATTCTTCTAGAATGTTTAAAATATCACCACTTCTTTTCAGAAACATAACTATACCTTACAACTCCCAACGTTTTGGTCGAGGAACCACGGAACCAGTGTTAACAGCCCCGTCATGTTCTCAATCAGTAAACACCCTTGCTGACTGCACATGGGGCACTTACTCTACTACGTGCTCACCTATATATGATATTGGTGTGTCTTGTGGGACAGGTAATATTTAAGGAAATATTGTTAGAACAGCAAACACAAATCGGTTGAACTGTAGTTTAACTCCGAATACAGCTCCCTTCGAATACTCTTTTATCGCATACTGATAATCTTCGTTGATGTGGATAGAGTAATAATAGGCGTCCACCCGCCGTACACATTTCTCGCGGATTTTGATGAATCTGTAAATGAGGTAGTGTAATGATGTCAACCAGCGCATATGGTTAGAGGCCATTTTTATACAGAGTCATGCCCTACATATATAAGCGCATACGCTTATATAAATTGTATATGTCAGTTATCGTGTAAAACATCACATCCTCCAAGCATACAAAAATAGCTAAATACATATACACAGACAGCCGCAATGTAAAGAATAACTTTATACGATTCAATGGCCATTGGTCTGGTTCCAGGATTCCCAGCAAAGGAAGTTGGCGGCGCCTATGTAACATGGTGTGAAAATCACTAAAGGCAACACACCTCTAAATATTAGGCTCAAGTCAATAAATTCATTGGCCGCCTCAAATTAAAATCACCTATCCTGAAGAGATAGCTGTCAACATTTATAAATATTGAAAATGGTAGATAGAGAAAAGTGGCAATCAGGCGAAGATAGTCACACATTGGACCGTTACGTAACTCACTTCGCTTCACGGCTCCCCAATTTTCCCAAACTACGCGTCCTCTACTACTCCTGCACCAGTCAGTTGTATCCACAACTATTGGTTCGGAGAAAAAATCAGCAATAGTATAGGTGAACTGGCAGGTAAAACACGGCCGTTTCCCCTGCTATCAATCACACATTCCCGGTGGTGGGGTATGGATAATACTGAAACAGAAAAATACTGCTTATTTCGCACATACATGTGTCTGTTTTTGTCTGAGTTTGACGCCATGACGTTTTTATTTTCCGTGGAAGGATTGTACAACTGGATAAAACGGTTGTAACAATACTTTAAATCAGTTAATATAATATATCCATAGGTATTAAAAGAGATCTGCAAAATATTTTTGTTGTCTAGGGCATAAGCGAAATCCATTCGAACTTGCAACATGTACTTAGAGCAAATGTTAAAGCCTTTATAAAGTATTGTAACATAACACAGCATTAGTTTATTTGGCATAATATATACATACATAGCCAGAGCAGTACAACAATAGCAATAATGAAACATTTTTCACCTTACGGATAATTTGTTGCAAGTCTTCAAATTGTGGACCAAATCGAACACAATTTGAATCGACCAACTTACAAAACGAAACAGTACTCAGAAACAATTTCGTAAATAGTTTGTAATCCCTTAACAGACTGCTGAAAGGTTGTAAAAATGACTGAAATATAATTATTATTTCTACGTGTACAAGTTTCGGTTGCTATACGTTTAGTAGAATTTTACCGGATAGCAGATCAAACTGCCAATTAAACAATGATATAACAAATTATTATATTCTGATCATTTGATTTTATCTTGTTATAAGTGACGTCGCTGATGAAAAGTAGTCAAAGGAAGATTTGTCGGTTTAAACAAAGAGAATATGAAATAACTATACCTTTTACCAGACTGTAGACACGCTTTAAAGCCATAAACGTGTACTAGATAAGGTATATCTTATGTTGACGTTTTTTCCCTGTCTGTACTCCACTGGTGCTCAAAACAATCGAGGCCATAAATCACAGTAGTGCTTTGATAACGTGAAAAATAAACAGAAGATTATTAAACGCGGAAGCATTTGATAGACATTTTGATTATCGTAATATAAAATGGAGGCAAATCCTGATTTGAATTAGCATCGTGGAGAAAAGTTTCAGGGATTAACAAAACGTGATGAAATATTTTGAAATGAACGAACGCTTAGTGAATGCTGATGAATACAATTTCCGGAACATTGTGCCTGATTATCTAACAAAATATCCCTAGTATTGGATGTATGTTTCTGTTGATATTAGATTTCAATGTTCGTCTTGTGAATGGTACGAACCAATATAGCGGCCAGGTGGAAATTTCTCTTGATGGAGGAAGTCATTGGGGACCAGTGTGTGATAGCAGCTTTTCTAACAAAGACGCAAAAGTCGTATGCAAAATGATTGGACTACCATCGTAAGTTTTAACTTGTTATCTATAATTTTAATTTTATACAGTTATATACATGGCAATTATTCTAAGCATACATTTTCATGTTTTGATAATTCAGTTAGTATACAATATAATGCTTTCAAATTACGTGCACAATTTTCGTACTCATTGACCCTTACATTCCGACTAGTTAATTTTATGAACATCTTCATGATTCCACATTCTAGACGTGTACTTGGTGATTTTTGCCATTTGTACCCAATTGCAAGTGTTTAATGTCGTTACTTTTCCATCAAACAGAAGTCAGTGTAGAAATTTAAAAAGCATCATATTACTTTTAGAATGTACATGTATGCATCGGGTACAATACAAATATGGATGCGTAATCACTGTAGTATAACGTAAACTGGATATTGCTAGCAAGATGAGTAAAATTATCAATTTTCGCGACATTCTTGTGTCGACAAGGGTAAGTTCAGAGACGAATTTTAGTCTTTCTGTGTGTTTAATGTACATTTGATACAAACGTATCTCATCCATAAATTTTCCTAGTCTGTGCAACCAGTAAATTGCCAGTAATTACTTAAAAGAGTGATTAAAAGACCATACTCGTATCGTTACTAACGCAGAAAGTAAGCTCGATCTGTCGAAATTAGATGTTTTTGTTTATATTCTTCCTTAAAATATACAACTTGAATCGAGCAAATTTTCATTATATACTGAGTTCCAAAGTTCTGCATCTTAATTCAAAGTTATTTTTTTTTGGAAAAGTTAACTTAATAGAACTTTTTAGGAACACTGTCCGTTTGCGTACCCTTAGTGTTTATGTTGAATCTATTTCCGTTGGATTTCGTCACGCTTGAATGATCACACCATCACAAATGGTAAAAACGTCTATTCAAGCACGCATAATTTGGGTTCTTCATTTTTTGCTTTAATTTCACTTCCAATTTACTTGCATCGTGCCTGTGTTACGAAAAAACACAATAAGTTAGTCAAATAAGTTAGAAATGTACGCTTAATTTGATTGCAAAAATTGATAATTGTAAACGACTCGTGTATATAAGACGCTAGAAGCTGGTGTTTCACTAAAAATACATTGTGTCGAATTAAATTGACATGTCTCTATCGTAATAAGACTGTTGTATCATCACCGTCCGAAAAAAACTGTATATGACGTACCACGTGACAACAGGTCAAGGGTCAATGCCGCTGACATAGACAGGTAATGCTGCTATATTTTTGCACCAAGAACAACGGCATTATTGTTGCTTAATTGTAGTCCACCCAACATTGAAATTATGGGAAACTTGCTTTATTGTTGCGTTTTTTATATCAAAGCGGATGTTTCTTAAAATCTGGCCTGTTGTACAGACTCTATTGCAACATCATTAATTGTCTGTGGTCAAAGAGAGGGAATTTTCGGTATTTATTACCTCCCTTCCACTACAAAATAGTAGTTTATCGTTGTGTGTACTTTGGAATCGTGGGGTGGTGTCACATGTGGTTTTATTATGGATCGATACATATCTTCAACTCGATAACTGTCATGGATTTATATCAAGTACACATCGCTCTACACATGCGCATTTGAATTATCATCAATAAGTTGGAGATTCTAGTAAAAAAGACACATCATATATTGGATGCGGAACTTTTGGAACTCAGTATATTTATTATATAGTAAAGGTATTATCTGAAACTAATCGAAAATGACGGAGCATTGTGAGAATAAATACAAGTGTTAGTGTACGGAGTATTGCTATATATTTGCTCACTGGTGTACGGAGTATTGTTTTGTCGTGTACAGAGTATTGCTTTTACTTGCAGTGACTATTTTTCACTCAAATCGAATAAATATAAGGTATAGGCAGCGTTATTTTGTAAAACTTACTTAGATTGTACAGATATGTGTACAGGTATGTACCTATTTAGATCGGATTGCATGGACTACATGAATCAATTAATGTAACTAGCTAATCCTAGCTCCAATACCCCCCCCCGCCCCTGAATTTTATGGGCAACTTCTATCAGTTTTTGTGTGGATCACATACAGTAAAAGGTTATAGCACGCATGTATATGTGTAATTAGTGCACCCTTTTTATACAACCAAATATTATGTTGTAAAGACAACATGAAATGCTTACAACTCACTTAGCCCTATGATTTATTATTTATTGGATAACTAAGTTATATTTTAATTATTTCATTCTCATTGTTGGTAAATGACAGGTATAAAAATAAATGATACTTGTTTTTATTACTTGACTGAAAAAGAAAATGCATTTCTTTAAATACAGTGTATAACTGACATTGTCATATTTAGGGCCCTGCAAATTTTTTGCAAGTGCCCTATATCAATCACCCCGTCCGTCCGTCCGTCCGTCTGTCTGTCCGCCCGTCTGTCTGTCCACATTTTTCATGTTTTTTCTTAATAACTCGCAAACCGTTAAAAGTATCGACTTCAAACTTTAAACATAAGGTCACAGCAACAATACACTATTGTATGCCAAGTTATGTCACTCCAGCTACAATATTGTAAGAATCATTGCCCTTTGTAAAATTCCATTTTTCCTGATTTTTCATCTTTTTTTCTACATTACTTCAAAACCGTTAAAGATATTCAAATAAAACTTGCTATACATATTGACAGTGACGATACGCACATGTGTAGCAAAGGGCAACAACTCTAGCTTCAATAAATTTTGGCTTGTGCCCCTTTTTCGACTTCAAAACTTTAACATTGGCCATAGTTCAAAAACTTTGCAAGATATTCAAATGAAGCTTGTAATACTTTTTGACAATGATCACGACAGGGCCCTGATCACGACAGTGGTGGTTCTAGTTTAGTTTAGAATACTAGACTAATTTATATCCATTAATTTGGTAGCATTGCTTGGCATTGCTTCTCAAAACATGAAAATTAATAGATTGTATTCAGTTTAATTAGACAAACACAAAACAACTACAATGTCCAATAGTTTAAATTAGCAATTTTGAATGAAAGTTATAGCAAAGGAACTTCATTGTAGCATCTGCAATAGTTGAGAGATAAAAAATTAACCTTGGTGTGTATATACAGATGCAATGCCCTTATTTGCTCTTTGGCCATAAGCATGACTCTCAAAGAATAACATAGATCCAAGCTAAATATCACATTAACATTTGTTCATGTACTACTCACAAGAAAATCTGCATTCTATATTGTTAATCGCATTCATCTGCCTGACGGATTGAACTAGTTTAACATTATCATATAAGAAAATTCTTATTATATCATTCAACCAATAAGACATTACCTTATTGGTGAGCAGACGCAATAATACGATTAAACTGTCCATTTAATTACTCATTTTATTAAGACATACTACGTACACTAACGTCCAGCTTATGTGCAATACTCCGTACACTAAACAGCTATACTCTGTACAAGCAATTGGATATGTTTTGGTGTGTATCTTACTTGTTTTTCGATCAATGATTATAAAATTTGGTCGCAACATTTTTGGGTTCAATATAAACAAAATGGCCAGTTCAAAAAATCTACAATTTGGTAATATAACCATTCCAGAAGCTTGTACAGTACTGTTGTCATTATTTGCGAGTGAGTAACGGCATAATAGTGGGTCATTTGAACCTTCTTTGCATATCTGATATACGATTGTGTGCTATAAAGTTACCAAAATGTACGAAGAAGTAAAAACTCAATTGGGATATAAAAAATAGTCAGTAATTAGGAAAATATTGACTCTAAACTCACCCTGGTCTTCATTTCTTGTCCTTAAAATTAATAACATTACTCACTTTACTAGCAATATACGGTGTACGTTATACCGCAGTGGTAATGCTTGGGTGGTGCAATCGTGCAGTTTTAATTTTCCATGGCCATGAAAATATTCCATTTGACGACATTAAACGCTGGAATATAACATTTATAATCACAATATTGTTATAATAATGTTAATATCTTTTGCAAAGAGACAGGAAATGATATATACGACGTGTATTCATTAAATAATGATTTTTTGGTCACGAATTAGAAAATAATTTGAATTCTGGAAATCTTTTTAACAATTTTTCTATCTTCAACTATTCCGCTTTTTCCATAACTATCATTAAAATTAAATCACAGGATGGATGTGTGTGTTGTCTTTAACATGAACCAGTAACAGGCACTGAGAATAATTGTGCACTAAAATTCAATTTAGGAAAATAATCGAATTCCACAACTATGAAGCCGTCAATTACGCAAATACGGTCCAAAAATATAATTTTGGTTACTTGATTACTACTTTTGGACAAAATAAGAGCGTTTAAAAGTCCCAAATATAGATGTCAAAACAAGCCAAAAAAAACATTAACTATTACAAAGAATATGTTTAAGTACGAGGGTTGTTCATTTAATTCCCGGACGATCGCCAAAGCGCTTGATTGGAACAGATGATTTTAGTAAAATTTCGTTTCATAAGACTTATTTACCAACTGGATTATTTGACAAAACATGAAATACTTTTATTCAACTGAACACAAACTATGGTTACTATAGTAACCCAAAAAACGACTACCGGCCCAACCCAATTTTTAGTGGTATGTTGAGTGTAAATTGGGTAGGGATCGGAGTATTATCGCATATTTTAAGCAGAAATCACGAGACACACTGTGTGCATCTAGGTCGTGTAATATAACATTTGATGTCAATTCCATATAGCCGTTTACGTTCTAATGACAAAGAGCGTGCTTCTGCGTATATTGCAATAGACTCGGATTTGTTTAGAGAAAACGGGTAATGAAACAATTTTATGAAAAGTGTGGCTGTACACCTGTAAAACGCACGACTCTCTTTTAGATAAAACCCTTTAGACGATTATCGTTAATGCGGACCATTTTTTATAAATTAAATAAACCATTCTATGATGACATGGCATCACCACGTGATGATCAAAGGCCGGGCAAACCTAAAGTCATCAACAAGAAATGGCGTAGATTCAAGGCGTGTTGGACGGTAGACACTAATAGAATAATAACTGCTGTATGAATTGCCGCTACATTCGATTTTACCGTAGTTATAACATATTACATCACTACTGAACTCTTAACACGGCGAACATAATATATTATGTGTTCGGGCATTTTCTTGAACACTTAATAATCATTAAATGATGCAAAAAAGTAGCGTTTCAGATGCGAAAACGGCGTAACGTCGCCATTTTTTGACGTCGACTAACGTTACATGAACTCACTAAAACGCTAATATTATAAAAACCATTCATAGTACCAAGTTGAAATTTTGTATGCGAATAAAGAAATGATGTGAATGTACTAGTTAGCGTTTTCATTCATTAGTGGGTTTTCAGCAATATCGATCGTCCGGGAATTAAATGAACAACCCTCGTAGTTTTGTTCGTTTAAATTTAACATATGACAAACGGAAGTGGACCATCAAAATTAATTCTGGGAAAAGTTTCCGAACAAAATTGAATTGATATTAACTTTTTGATGTGTGAACCAACAAGCATCTTTTGGTAATTGTGTTCATCTCCATTACAAATTAAGGTTTAGTTACATTATCATCTTTTGTATCACATTTGAAAGATTAAAACAGTCCATTTGCTCTACAATGGACACCAAGTGATATAGAGTACTTGTTTGCAACAAATGCATTATTGTAATCAATGTTTATCTTTCTCGTTATAGTGTTGTAGATAGCAAAGTACATTTGGTAAAAAATTAGAAAAATAACAAATAATTAAAATAAATGTGATGTTTTGTTTACAGGATTGTAGCTATACCATACTCATCCGAACGTTTTGGTGCAAGTACAACGATGCCATTGTTAACATACCCTTCATGTTCTGGCACAGAAAACTCTCTTGCAGACTGTAGCCTTTCCTCTGGTGGCACATGTAATGATAGATATAACAGTGGCGTGTCCTGTAGTGCAAGTAAGTTAGTATTACCTTCTAGGGGTTTGTTTTCATTCGGATTGTCAATTGTATTTATTAATTGCTATCAGTGGGTTATCGAGATTTATCATTGAAAATAACAGAGCAAACACTTGTAACAATAACAGTGAAAATAACATAGTAAAATAACATTATGAAACTCACAGAAACCTTTCATTGATATCTGTTTTATTGTTCTTGAGTAGTTGAGTTTAAATTAACACGTTCATGCACATATTCATTTTGCTAGCAAATAGCTAACATATTTTCCAGTATCGCAAGGTCATGTTCAAGGTCATACTTAATGTGTATACATTTATATCATGAAGTGCATATATGATTGGTTAAATTAATACATTATAATGATATTATGTCAGGGAGGAAGGCGGTCATTGCTTTAACTTAATGATACGTATGAGTAGTTTACATTACAATAGTATAATTTAATATGGCATATATTCGCTCTATCTTTTCGTTTTATAATAACGGTTCCAATCAATTAACCGAATAAAGTAACGTAAAAAACATTTCATTTTCATCAATGGAACATACAAGTATAGACATGTCTAAATGGTTCCTTCTGCCATAAATTCGTTTTAGGAAGTAATGATACCATATCATATTTAATCTTGAAACATTTGTGTGCACCCACAAGAAAAAGTTTTTGGAAGCATGTTTAGTCGCCGCTTTGTCCGTCCGTCAGTCCGTTTGTCCGTACGAATGCACCGGTGGTTGTGGGGTGTGGAACAATAGGCTATTTTAAGATTCCATTCATTCCGTAACTTGTGGGGTGCAAAATGCTACTTGTGGGTTGCAACCAAACAAAAGAAAGAACAAAAGAAAACCCCACAAATACCGTCTCATGAGTACGTCCGTATGTATGTCTGTCCGCTTGTCAATATTTCTTTGTTCGGATGATAACGCAATATTATAACACCTATTGGCTTAAAACTTTCCATGTGCATATATCTGACGAACGGGAAGTGCATTGTGCAGGAACCACAACTCTGTATTGCATTCTGTTGCACTTATTTCCCTTTTTAATTCTTTATTGCGTATGTTTGAGTGATTCACATTTGTGTTTTTACATAATGAATTCTTGTGCGGGCCATGAATTATACAGTAGTGTGGATATTAATTTCAAACTTTGTATGTAAATATATCTCGTCGAGGAGGGAAATGCTGTGCATAAGAACCAAAACTCTTTTCTTCGTATTATGCAGTTACTCATCTTTGAGTTTTATTTATTTTTTTGGGCCGTTTGTCATACAGTCATGGAGTTATCAATTTAAAAGTTCACATTATAATATATCTCATCGAGGGGTATTGTAGTGCATCAGCCTTATAACTGTGTAGTGCATATGCGAAAGTTGTCCCGGAAAAGCGTAATTAATAAATTTAATTATAGCTAGTTTGTGATAGAAAAAAATCGTGTTTTTCTTAAATATCTGAAAAATCTATTCATCTGATTTGGGTTAAACATTTCACAGCAATACGCTAACTTCCGACCTACTCTTATTCCGAATTTCATGATTTTTAGTCAACTTTTAAAAGGCATTTATTCTTTATTCTTACACTGTCTATTTTTAGTTCCGTGTAAACGTATAGGGCTGTACTGTGGTTAAATTTCCAATATATCAGTTTTTAGCCGTTCTACTTTTGGGCTGTTGAATTACCTCCCACGTATAATGAGCACTTTTTATGAATGGAATTTACGTCTTCTTTATCGCATGACGTCATAAATTGTATTTTATTTGGCGTCAACGTAAACATGACGTTGTGTGAACTTTTATTTTCGTAGCATTCTTTATTTATTTAATTTCATCCGTATTATTGCAACAGCAATTGCATATATCGAATCATTTGAGTTTTTATGAAATGCTTAGTTTAGAATGAGCTCTAGTTATGCGTTTGTTTAAATGAAATGAACAAAAAACGATATTCCAGGGGTGGAGGTTTTTAAAATACTTTAAACAGCGCAATTTGTCTATAGCAACACGATAAACAACTATTGAAAGAGAAATAGCCTTGAAAATGACAAAATGGATATTTTTGTAAATAAATATAGAGTGTTGAATTATTTAGGCCAGAGGTCATTGTTTGATTTTTGTGCGCTGTGTTCCCTTTTTTCTACCTCTTTTCTGTTAAATAAATAACAGTGTGTAGAATCACGTGATCAAATCGATTGAAATGAATGCGATTTTACGCTCAAAACTACTGCAATTTCGTCTGCTAATGATGATTTTTTTCTTGATTATAACGATTGTGCATTTAATATGGTTATATTAAATAGCCTAAAGTACATTCCGCATATGTAAGAATACCCGGTAAGTACCGAGTTCGCTTTATCTTTAGCTGTATTTAATTGATGCTCGACCAAATGCAGTTTCCAACCGATTGTTATAATTTGGTCGAGCATCAATTAAAAACAGCTAAAGATAGAGCGAACTCGGTACTTGTCGGGTATTCTTTCATATACGGAATGTACTTTAGGCTATATAATATAACCAAATTAAATGCACGATCGTTAAAATCAAGAAAACACGCAACGTTAGCATACGATATCGCAAAAGTTTCGAGCGTAAAACCGCATTCATTTGATCACGTGATTCTATACACTGAATTAGCATGATTGTAGAGTGGGGATAACAAGTATTGAGGGATAACATAAATATATTGAGATTTTTCACAAAATGCATAAATATGATAATTTATTTTGCATGATATATGTATATATTCTCTTTGTACGAATGTTTTTTTGTATTGAAAAAAGTAAAGTCGCTAATGGAAAGTAGTCAAAGGAAGATTTGTCGGTTAAAACAAAGATAATATGTAATAACTATACCTATTAACACGCTGTAGAAACGCTCCAAAGCCATAAATGTGTTCTTGATCAGGTATATCTGATATTGACGTTTTTTCCCTGCCTGTACTCCACTGGTGCTTAAAACAATCGAGGCCATAAATCACAGTAGTGCTTTGCAGACTTGATAACGTGCAAAATAAACGGAAGGTTATTAAACGCAGAAGCATTTGATAGACGTTTGGATTATCGTAATATGAAATGGAGACAAATCCTGATTTGAATTGGCGTCGTAAAGAAAAGTTTCAGCGATTAACAAAACGTGATGAAATATTTCGAAAATGAACGAATGCTTAGTGAATGCAGATTAATACAATTTCCTGAACATTGCGCCTAATTATCTAACAAAATAGCCCTAGTACTGTTTGTATGTTTCTATTGATATCAGATTTCAATGTTCGTCTTGTGAATGGTACAGACCAATATAGCGGCCGGGTGGAAATTTCTCTTGATGGAGGAAGTCATTGGGGACCTGTGTGTGATAGCAGCTTTTCTAACAAAGACGCAAAAGTCGTATGCAAAATGATTGGACTACCGTCGTAAGTTTAAACTTGTTATCTATAACTTTATACAGTTATATACATGGAAATTATTCTAAGCATACATTTCATGTTTTGATAATTCAGTTAGTATACAATATAATGCTTTCAAATTACGTGCCCAATTTTCGCACCCATTGACCCTTACATTCCGACTAATTAATTTTATGAAAATCTTCATGATTCCTCATTCTGGACGTGTACTTGGTGCTTTTTGTCATTTGGATCCAATTGCACGTGTTTAATGTCGTTACTTTTCCATCAAACAGAAGTAAGTGGAGAAATTAAAAAGGCATCATATTAGTTTTAGAATGTACATGTATGCATCGGGTACAATACAATTATGGATGCGTAATGCTTGAGTGGTGCAATCGTGTAGTTTTAATTTTCCATGGCCATGAAAATATTCCATTTGACGACAGTAAACGCTGGAATATAATATTTATAATCACAATATTATATAATAATGTAAATATCTTTTGCAAAGATACAGGAAATGATATATACGAAGCGTATTCAATAAATAATGATTTTAGAAAATTAGAAAATAATTTGAATTCTGAAAATCGTTTTTACAATTTTTCTATCTTCAACTATTCCGCTTTTTCCATAACTATCATTAAAATTAAATCACAGGATGGATGTGTGTGTTGTCTTTAACATGAACCAGCAACTGGCACTGCGAATAATTGTCCACTAACATTCTATTTAGGGAAATAATCGAATTCCACAACTATAAAGCTGTCAATTACGCAAATACCGTCCAAAAGTATAATTTTGGTTACTTGATTACTACTTTTGGACAAAATAAGTGCATTTAAAAGTCCCAAAGATAGATGTCAAAATAAGCCAAAAAAACATGATCTATTACAAAGAATATGTTTAAGTAAGAGGGTTGTTCATTTAATTCCCGGACGATCGCCAAAGCGCTTGATTGGAACATACGATTGTAGTAAAATTTCGTTTCATACGACTTAGTTATGAACTTACTAAAACGCTAATATTATGAAAATCCTTCGTAATACCAAGTTGAAATGTTGTATGCGAATAAAGGAATGATGTGGATGATCTAGTTAGCTTTTTCATGAATGGGTTTTCAGCAATATCGATCGATGAGCAACCCTCGTAGTTTTGTTGGTTTAAATTTGACATATGACAAACGGAAATGGACCATCAAAATTAATTATGGGAAAAGTTTGCGAACAAAATAGAATTGATATTAACTTTTTGATGTGTGAACCAACAAGCATCTGTTTTGCTTATACTTTTGGTAATTGTGTTCAACTCCATTACGAATTAAGCTTTGGTAACATTATCATCTTTTGTACTACATTTGAAAGATTAAAACAGACCATTTGCACAATAGACAACAAATGATGTACTTGTTTGCATCAAATGCATTATTGTAAACAAGGTTTACCTTTCTCGTTATATTGTTGTAGATAGCAAAGTACACTTGGTAATAAATTAGAAAAAAAAACATATAATTAAAATATATGTGATGTTTTGTTTACAGGATTGTAGCTATACCATACTCATCCGAACGTTTTGGTGCAAGTACAACGATGCCATTGTTAACATACCCTACATGCTCTGGCACAGAAAACTCTCTTGCAGACTGTAGCCTTTCCTCTGGTGGCCCATGTAATGATAGATATAACAATGGCGTGTTCTGTAGTGCAAGTAAGTTAGCCTTACCTGCTAGGGGTTTGCTTTCATTCGGATTGTCAACTGTGGTCATAATTTTGCAATTAGTGGATTATCGAGATTTATCATTAAAAATAACAGTGCAAACAATTGTAACAATAACAGTGAAAATAACATTTAAAATACAACTACAATGAACCTCGCAGAAAACATTCATTGTCATCTGTTTTATTGTTCTTGAGTAGTTGAGTTTAAATTGAGACGTTCATGCACATATTCAATTTGCTAGCAAATAGTTAACATAATTTTCAGTATCGCAAGGTCATTTTCAAGGTCATATTTAATGTGTAATGGAATAGATAAGGAAATGTGCCATACACAATATTACGGTAACTAGATAATTGCTTCTATTGTCTACCTATATTAAATGACACTTTTCTGTATGTACTCATAATTTGACCCATGTCACAAAAGCTACCTACTAAATGTGACATATATATGATAATAAGTTTTTATTGGATTTTCTAATATGATTGTATGCAACAATGAAGTAATGAGAATTGAAATAGGCGAGAATACATGTAGGCTAGTAAGAACATATCTGTAGCAGTTTATTCATCCAGCACGATTACAGAGCGTGACCGGTATATTTTAATCTACAAGACCTATGCTTTCATATTCTGCTGTCCGAGAAACTCTAAACATGTCTCGTTGTCATGGTAACGAAGGTTTCATTTGGACTCCGTGAACTACAAATTATTCGTCAAAGTGAGAAAAGTTTGAATTGCTACCCACCCAAAGTAAACATAAGCAAATTTATATCATTTTCTTGCAACATTTGTCAATACTATAGATTTATAATATATTTCCAATACATTTTTTCATACTTGTACTTGAACATCAATAGTCACAAACGTTACAGTAGTATAATTGATGTTTCCCGGTATAAAACACGCATTTATATCACGAAATACATATATAATTGGTTATCTTAATACATTATAATGATAATATGAACTAAGGCACCGCCTAAATGAGGGATTAAGTACACATTACATATCTGCTAAGCTATGTTTCAGATAGAAACTGACTAAATATGAGTTGAATTTAGATGTTATACAATATACAAAGATAGTTATTGATCAGCAACTGATCACTTTTCCTCTTTAAATTGAAGACCAGAAATAATAATTATTCAAAATTTTAGATTGGCTATGTATCTGTGGTATATGTTTGGAATAAGTGTAGGCATCCCTAACCTGGAGTTTTACCTATATTATACTCATTTGTTATACATTGCAACGTAACGTCATGCGTCTATTTGGCGTACTTATGGTATGACGCCATTTCCTGTTATTTGTGACGTCATGACATCACGTCTTGCATTGGCGCCGTGTATCCAGTACAGTAGCGTATTTCTTACTTCCCTTTGCTTATTTAAATAGTTTTTTTATATTAAATATTTTTTAAGATGGTTATAATTCAAAAGAAAATGAAAGGGGGCAACCGTTTTTAGATTACTATTTTTTTATTTTCAAAGGACCATTCACCTCGGAAAACTGCCTGAAATTTTTGACCGGAAATAACTTTTTCTGAAAGCATTAGTACCTGCAGAGACTCGACGAAGATACGCACGTGGACATTATTGGTATGGGTATTTACAATAGCCAGCTTCGCTGGCTATTTAATCCCCTATTATGTAATATGTAAGGTAGGAAGGCGGTCATTGCTTTAACTTAAGGATAAGTATGAGTAGTTTACATTACAATAGTGTAATGTAAAATGACATAAATTCGCTATATCTTTTCGTTTTATAAAAACGGTTCCAATCAATTAACCGTATAAGGTAACGTAAAATACATTTCATTTTCATCCATGGAACATACAAGTGTAGACATGCCTAAATGGTTCCTTCTGCCATAAATTCATTTTAGGAATTAATGATTCCATATCATATTTAATCTTGAAACATTTGTATGCACCCACAAGAAAAAGTTTTTGGAATCATGTTTAGTCGCTGCTTTGTCCGTCCGTCCGTCCGTCCGTTTGTCCGTATGTATGTCTGCCCGCTTGTCAACATTTCTTTGTTCGGATGATAACGCAATATTAAAACGCCTATTGGTTTAAAACTTTCCATGTGCATATATCTAATGAAGGGGAAGTGCACTGTGCAGGAACCACAACTCTGTATTGCATACTGTTGCACTTATTTCCCTTTTTAATTCTTTATTGCGTATGTTTGAGTGATTCCCATTTGTGTTTTTACATAATGAATTCTTGTGCGGGCCATGAATTATACAGTAGTGTGAATATTAATTTCAAACTTTGTACGTAAATATATCTCGTGGATGAATGGAATGCAGTCCATAAGAACCAAAACTCTTTTCTACGTAATTATGCAGTTACTCATCTTTGTGTTTTACTTATTTTTTTCGGGCCGTTTCTCATACAGTCATGGAGTTATCACTTTAAAAGTTTACATTATAATATATCTTAATGAAGGGAAGTGCAGTGCACCAGACTTATTACTATGTAGTGCATGTGCGTGAGTTTTCCCAGAAAAGCGTGTTTAATAAATTTAATTATAGCTAGTTTGCGATAGAAAACAATCGTGTTTTTCTTAAATATCTGAAAAATCTATTCATCAGATTTTGGTAAAACATTACACAACAATATACTAACTTCCGACCTACTCCCATTCCGAATTTCATGTTTTTTAGTAAACTTTTAAAAGGCATTTATTCTTTATTCTTACACTGTCTAATTTTAACTCCGTGGAAGCGTATATGACTGTACCGTCGTTAAATTTTCATTCTAACACAGTCTATTTTTAGCACCGTGTAAACGTATAGGACTGTACCGTGGTTAAATTTCCGGTATATCACAGTTTTTGCCGTACTACTTTTTGGCTGTTGAATTACCTCCCACGTATAAATAACGCTTTTTATGAATGGAATTTACGTCTTGTTTATCACATGACGTCATGGATTGTATGACGTTTATTTGGCGTTAACGTTAACGTGACGTTGTGCGAACTTTTATTTGCGTAGCGTTCTTTCTTGATTTATTTAATTATATCCGTAGTATTGCAACAGCAATTGCATTTATCGATTCATTTTAGTTTTTATGAAATACATACTTTCGAATGAGCTCTAGTTATGCCTCTGTTTAAATGAAATGAGCAAAAAACGATATTCCAGGGGTGGAGGTTTTATACTTTAAACAGCGGAAGTTGTCTATAGCAACACGACAAACAACGCATCACTCTGCAATAAGAAGGAGTCCATATGAAATTGTGCATATTACACGTGTTAGAATGCAAATAGATCTTAGTTTTCCGTGATATACCGGCCAATATATCACGGTTTGTCGTTCACATGCATAGTTATTAATCACTCAGGCCTACGGCCTTCGTGATTAATTCCTACGCATATGAACTCCAAACCGTGATATATTGGCCGGTATATCACGGAAAACTAAGATCTATTTCCTAAATATATCAGTTTTTAACCGTTCTACTTTTGGGCTGTTGAATTACCTCCCACATATAATGAGCACTTGTTAGGAGTGGAATTTGCGTCTTCTTTATCGCATGACGTCATGAAGTGTATGACGTTTATTTGGCGTCAACGTAAACATTACGTTGTGTGAACTTTTATTTTCGTAGCATTCTTTATTTATCTAATAACATCCGTATTATTGCAACAGCAATTGCATATATCGAATCATTTGAGTTTTTATGAAATAGTTTGGAATGAGCTCAGTTATGCATTTGTTTAAATGAAATGAACAAAAAACGATATTCGAGGGTTAGAGCTTTAATACTTTAAACAGCGCAAGTTGTCTATAGCAACACTACAAAGAACTATTGAAAGAGAAATAGCCATAAAAATGACAAAATGGATATTTTTGTAAATAAAAATATAGTATTGAATTATTAAGACCATAGGTCATTGTTTGATTTTGTGCGCTGTCTTTCCTTTTTTTCTACCTATTTTCTGTTAAATCAATACGTATGATTGTAGAGTGGGGATAACAAGTATTGAGGGATTACATAAATTTTTTTAAATAGATTTTTCTTAAAATGCATAAATATGATAATTTATTTTGCATGATATATGTATATATTCTCTTTGTACGAATGTTTTTTTGTATTGAAAAAAGTGGAGTCGCTAATGGAAAGTAGTCAAAGGAAGATTTGTCGGTTAAAACAAAGATAATATGTAATAACTATACCTATTAACACGCTGTAGAAACGCTCCAAAGCCATAAACGTGTTCTTGATCAGGTATATCTGATATTGACGTTTTTCCCTGCCTGTACTCCACTGGTGCTCAAAACAATCGAGGCCATAAATCACAGTAGTGCTTTGCAGACTTGATAACGTGCAAAATAAACGGAAGGTTATTAAACGTGGAAGCATTTGATAGATATTTTGATTATCGTAATATAAAGTGGAGATAAATCCTGATTTGAATTGGCGTCGTAAAGAAAAGTTTCAGTGATTAACAAAACGTGATGAAATATTTTGAAAAAGAACGAACGCTTAGTGGATGCAGATTAATACAATTTCCTGAACATTGTGCATAATTATCTAACAAAATATCCTTAGTACTGGATGTATATTTCTATTGATAGCAGATTTCAATGTTCGGCTTGTGAATGGTACAGACCAATATAGCGGCCGGGTGGAAATTTCTCTTGATGGAGGAAGTCATTGGGGACCTGTGTGTGATAGCAGCTTTTCTAACAAAGACGCAAAAGTCGTATGCAAAATGATTGGACTACCGTCGTAAGTTTAAACTTATTATCTATATGCATCGGGTACAATAAAATTATGGATGCGTAATGCTTGGATGGTGCAAACGTGTAGTTTTAATTTTCCATGGCCATGAAAATATTCCTTCTGACGACAGTAAACGCTGGAATATAACATTTATAGTAACAATATTATATAATAATGTTATTATTTTTTAAGTGTATTTTAATAAATAATGATTTTTTGGTCACGAATTAGAAAATAATTTGAATTCTGGAAATCTTTTTTTACAATATTTCTATTTTCAACTATTCCGCCTTTTCCATAACTATCATGAAAATTAAATCGCAAGATGGATGTGTGTGTTGTCTTTAACATGAACCAGTAACAGGCATTGAGAAAATTCCATTTAGGGAAATAATCGAATTCCACAACTATGAAGCTGTCAATTACGCAAATACCGTCCTAAAATATATATATGCGTTTATAAGTCCCGAATATAGATGTCAAAACAAGTAAAAAAAACCATGAACTATTACAAAGAATATGTTTAGGTACGAGGGTTGTTTATTTAATTCCCGGACGATCGCCAAGGCGCTTGATTGGAACATACGATTGTAGTAAATTTTGTTTCATAAGACTTAGTTACCAACTGGATTATTTGACAAAACATGAAATAATTTTATCCAACTGAACACAAACTATGGTTACTATAGTAACCCAAAAGCGGCTACCCGGCCCAACCCATTTTTTTAGTGGTATGTTGAATGTAAATTGGGTAGGGATCGTGGTATTATCGCATATTTTAAGCAGAAATCACAAGACAACACTGTGTGCATCTAGGTCGTGTAATATAACATTTGATGTCAATTCCATATAGCCGTTTACGTTCTAATGACACCTGTAAAACGCAAGACTCTCTTTTAGAAACAACCCTTTAGACAATTATCGTTAATGCGGACCTTTTTTATAAATTAAATGAACCATTCTACGATGACATGAAATCACCACGTGATGAACAAAGCCCGGGCAAACCTAAAGTCATCAAACACGAAATGACGTAGATTCAATGGACGGTAGACACTTATAGAGAAATAACTGCTGTATAAATTGCCGCTACATGCGATTTCACCGTAGTTATAACATATTACATGACTACTGAACTCTTAACACGGCGAACATAATACACTCATTAAATGTTATAAGTACACCATCACAGTACATAGCGTTACAGTGCAAATAATCGGTCGGTCGACATGCCGAATGGTTTTTCAACAATAACTCCAAAACGATTGGACCTAGGATTCTAAAATTCTAAGTGGAGATTATTCATCCTCCACAGACGGCCCGACTCAATTTCAAGGTCATTTGGATCAAAGGTTAAACGCACTATGACCTTTCAACACACAACAATCACTTGTACACACCATAGGAAATATAAGACCTTAGATCGTTAAACTTTACAGGGAGGTTGCTAATCATCAGATGTAGGCTCCTTCTAATTTTGAGGACGATAGGTCAAAGGTCAAGGTCGTGGTGACCTTAGCTACACTAGGCTAATTACTGTCATGACGCATGTATGTTTCACAAACCTCTCTTGTACGGTCCGTTTTTGTAATTATTTCGTGTTTTCCTGGTGTGAGTATTGATTGACAACGTGTAAGCAACATTTTTAGAGTTCTTGCCAAAAATCATTTGATTTGCACGTGCATTTTGCTTAATTTGAACATTCACAGTTCACTGCTCACAGCGTGCGAATTATAATCATCGAATTATCGGATATTGCTGCTATACTACTCACATGAAGACATGCAAAAAATGAACATGATATCATGCATAATAAAAAAGATATACGCATTGCATGTTGGTGTACTTATAACATTTAACAAGTGTATATTATGTGTTCGGGTATTTTCTTGAACACTAAATAATAATCAAATGATGCAAAAAAGTAGCGTTTCAGATGCGAAAAACGGCGTAACTAACGTCGCAATTTTTGGACGTCGACTAACGGGTTATGAACTTACTAAAACGCTAATATTATGAAAACCCTTCATAGTACCAAGTTGAAATTTTGTATGCGATTATAGGAATGATGTGAATGTACTAGTTAGCGTTTTCATTAATATGTCGTCAGCAATATCGATCGTCCGGGAATTAAATGAACAACCCTCGCAGTTTTATTGGTTTAAATTTGACATTATGGGAAAAGTTTGCAAACAAAATAGAATTGATATTAACTTTTTGATGTGTAAACCAATAAGCAACTGTTTTGCATATACTTGGTAATTGTGTTCATCTCCATTACAAATTAAGATTTGGTTTCATTATCATCTTTTGTAACACATTTGAAAGATTAAAACAGACCATTTGCTCAATGGACACCAAATGATATAAAGTACTTGTTTGCAACAAATGCATTATTGTAATCAATGTTTATCTTTCTCGTTATAGTGTTGTAGATAGACATTTGGTAACAAATTAGAAAAATAACAAATAATTAAAATATATGTGATGTTTTGTTTACAGGATTGTAGCTATACCATACTCATCCGAACGTTTTGGTGCAAGTACAACGAAACCATTGTTAACATACCCTTCATGCACTGGCACAGAAAACTCTCTTGCAGACTGTAGCTTTTCGTCTGTTCGACCATGTGATGATAGATATAACAGTGGCGTGTTCTGTAGTGCTAGTTAGTTAGCATTACCTGCTAGGAGTTTGCTTTCATTCGGATTATCAACTGTGTTCATAATTTTGCAATCAGTGGATTATCAAAATTTATCATTAGAAATAAGAGTGCAAACAATTGTAACAGTAACAGTGAAAATAACATTTAAAATACAACCAAAATGAACCTGCAGAAAACCTTCATTGATATCTGTTTTATTTTTCTTGAGTAGTTGAGTTTTAATTAAGACGTTCTTGCACATATTCATTTTGCTAGCAAATAGCTAACATACTTTCCAGTATCGCAAGGTCATTTTCAAGGTCATATTTAATGGGTTATGGAATAGATAAGGAAATGTGCCATACATAATATTACGGTAACTGGATATTTGCTGCTATTGTTTCACAAAAGCTACTTAGTAAATGTGACATATATATGATAATTAGTTTTTATTGGAGTTTTAATGTTATTGTATACAACAATGAAGTAACGAGAATAATTATTGAAATAGACGAGAATGCATGTAGGCTGGTAAGAAAATATCTGCAGCAGTTTATTCATCCAGCACGATTACAGAGCGGGACTGGTATCTTTTTAATCTACAAGACATAGGCTTTCATATTCTGCTGTCCGAGAAACTCTGAACATGTCTAGTTGTTGTCATGGTAACAAAGGTTACATTTGGACTCGGTGAACTACAAATTATTCGTCAAAATGAGAAAACTTTGAATTACTTCCAACCCAAAGTAAACGTAAGCAAATTTATATCATTTTCTTGCAACATTTGTCAATACTATAGATTTATAATATATTTCCAATGCATTCTTTCATACTTGTACGTGAACATCAATAGTCAAATACGTTACAGTTGTATAATTGATGTTTCCCGGTATAAAACACGCATTTATATCATGGACTACATATATAATTGGTTAAATTAATACATTATAATGATATTATGTCAGGGACGAAGGCGGCCATTTATGAGATTGCTTTAAGTTGATGATAAGTATGTGTAGTTTTCTAAACAATTGTTATAAATATATAACAAATATAGAAGAGGTTGTCAATTTCAATCGAATTGATAAATGGCGGTAATGTTATTGCTATGTTAAAACAAATAGTATAATGTAAAATGACATATATTCGCTATATCTAATTTTCGTTTTATAATAATGATACCAATCAATTAACCGTATAAGGTAACGTAGAAACATTTCATTTTCATCAATGAATCGTACATGTGTAGACATACCAAAATGGTTCCTTCTGGCAAAAATTCGTTTTAAAAGGTAATGGTACCATATCATATTTATTCTTGAAACATTTGTATGTCCCCACAAGAAAACGTTTTTGGAAGCATGTATATAGTCCACGCTTTGTCCGTCCGTCAGTCCGTTCGTCCGTATGTCTGTCTACTCCGATAAAACGTAAAATGATCTCAAGAGAGAAAATGATTGCAATCATATATTCTGGCATGATTCATGAACAGAACACGTTTTGAATTTTAGAAATTTTGACTCTATGTAACATAATAACCTTGGACTAGCACATCTGAGGGATTAACTGTCATATAGAAAGAGAAGAAATCAATATCTCATAGTACAACACATTAAAGCTAACACAAGCAATCATTTTCTACATTTATGGATTAAGGCTTTGTGCACAAAGGTCAATATGTGCATATTATTTGTCTCCATTTTGTTTTTATGCCCCCGTATCGATAGATCGGGAGGCATATAGTGATTCACCTGTCCGTCCGTTTGTCCGTCCGGACTGGTTAACCCAAATTGACCGTTTCTTCTAGCATTAATATGGCTTGCTACAAAGCTTTCAAACTTGCATGGATGTTGTATATGACCACCATCCACAGGCCTGTATCACCGGACTCCATTTTGACCTTCACCTTGACCTCATTTTGGACTTAGACTTATTGAAAGGCCAAATTCTTGGTTAACCCAAATTGACCGGTTCTTCTAGCTTGACCTAATTTTGGACTTAGACTTATTGACATAGTTTCCACGGGGCATAAGCGTTTATTGAACACAGTATTCTTAAAAACAACTGACGATTGTCATGAAAATATTAAATTAATGTTTATTTTCAAACCGGATCGAGTTAGCCGATTCTTATATATATATTATATATAAAACTGCTCCTTTGGTGTTGAGACAGTGTTTTATAAAGATATTAAAATTGTTTTATCATACTAGCATCGTAATGAATTGACGCATGTTCTGGTTTAAATATTCATTTTCATAGGGCTATTACAGTGTAATGTTGTATTCGAGTGATTCAAGTGACAACTCACGTGTTCATGAACACAAGTAGAAAGTTATACGTATAACTGCTTCTAGATCATTGTATAGTAATTTTTTATACATTGTTTATAGTTTTGATGTATTCCTACTGATAACTAATAACTTAAAATCATTCAATTTTAATGGGTTTTGCTGCCAACTTTGTAGACAAAAATAAGGATTAGCCATTGTCCTGTAATTGTTGGGGTGTAGACAAATTGTGATTATTTGGTTTTAGTATTTCGTTCAACCAAGACACTAATAAAATTTAACGCTGCATTTCTTTGTTTTATTATTAAGTGTCACAAAGGCACTTATTTTTAAAATTTAATGGTGCAAATTTGATTAGTTTACAGTAGCACAGTCATGTTAATCCCTCGTTGTGTTACAATTTTTAGTCTTTAGGCAATCAGCTGTGACGTTTATTTAACTGTATCTGTAGTTTTGTAAATCGGAAATAGTTTGAAGCTTAAATTGATCATTGAATCTGAGTAAATGGCTCAAAAAAGGATCTGCTTACATACATAATGTACACTTTTTGAATGGAGTCAGTGGGCATGTCGGTGTATAACTTATATTTGACAGTTATCATAGTAGACAGTAGTAAACGAAGTGATTTTAGTTAGTAAGTAAGTAAGTAAGTAAATACTTTATTTAACGAGGCTACACATTTGGTAACCCAATCTTCCATGTGGGCCTCAACATATATACATTCACATACATACATTAATACATATTAACATGATTATGTTATTGACAGCACAGCGTATAAAAACAAAGGTACGAGGTATTTGTCAATACTTTTTTTATGAGTTTACCTCACGTAAGTTACTTCGTTATCTAAATTATTTGTGAAATCTGATTTGTATCTACATAATGGTTATTTTACAGCAACTTATCGCATACACAATCTATGCACATCATATGGATACACCAAAGCCTCAATAGAACGACCATAAACAGACCATTGAAATGCAGTTACTGTATTATAGTCAATCAGAACACTTTGCATTTATGTTATTAATACATTGTATTAGTATATATATAGTAGTACGAGTGTCACTTAAAAAGCACTGATCCGTGGCTGATAATCAATATCAGCGTCTCTGACTACATGAAAGTTTATATTTTCTTTAAGATATATCTATCAGTAGACAATCGTAGTATTTTCATCACTTAAAATTAAAGCATTTCCATTTTATAGATATTCCAACAGGGTAAGTTTCATACACTGGGTACAGATCTCTTAAGAAATACGTAGAAACCTGTGGGACAGACTAGTGGGGCAATAGATTTCTGAGCGCTGTTGCCACATGTCTGTCAGGCTGATCGAAATAAAATTGATATTATTTGCAACATGCATTATAGAACCATTGAATGGCTTTCCGTAAGTTAGATTATATTAAATAACCATTAAACAATGTCTAAAACTAAACAAGGCGCATCTGAACCTAAAATACCACATATACGTACATACTAACTTTTATTAAATGACTATCAATTATTAGCCCTATAACACAGCATTGTCCTAGTCTAATAATACGCATGCTTCCACTATATCAGAGCCGAAATATATATATCAGTTATTGGCCCCGGGCCGGAAAAGTGTTATAAAATCTGATTGGCTTATAGACAGGTCCGAAAAGTGATATTGATATTGGCCCTCCTTTTAAGTAATCTGATTGGCTCATAGACAGGGCCAAAAAGTGATATAGATTCTCAGCTGAAATTACGGAGAATCGATTCTTACTCACTAAATTGTATATAACTTTTTTATTACTGAACGGAAACATGGCATACTGCCAAGGGAGATGATTCCGGACAGGAGAAGTTCCGGACAAACGGTCGTAGACGGTTTATTTAGTTAAATAATTCATTGATATTGGTATCAAATCACTCAGGTGCGTATTTAAAGGAAATCTGGAAGAAGAAAAAAATCAAAATCAACAAATAATTACTCATATACCAAAAATATCGTCTGTTGTTGTGATTTTGACATCAGCACCGCCGGGGGTAAACAAATTTAGTGCGCATGCGCAATATAGCGCGTGCACAGGGCAAGCGACAATTATTTTATAGTGTTCAATTATTTTGTTCAAATCTATAACGAGATCGTGGCCGAGTGGTAAAGCAGCTCGATTAGTAATTATCTGATGCTAAGGTCCAGCGATCGAATCACGGCAGCGCCAAAAAAAAAAATTAACAGCATTTACTTTAGCGCAATAGACGGAAATTTGTCCTCATTATCTGTTGAGAATTATTTTTGATATCTTGTCAATTAATCTGAAAAACTTTTTCCACATTTTGTTTCGATTTTCGGCCGGTAAACAAGATACGGTATGGATTGGAATTTAACCTGTCACGAGCGCCCCCTGGGTTGAAAACATGTGCGTCACGTGTTGTCAAGTCGTAAATATTGACATATTTTTGCATGATTGTGAAGAAGGAACCCTGAACTAAATATTTCCTGGTAATATGTTTCTAAATATTCGTCGCGGAATATTCGAAGCAGACTGTCCGGTATATCTACGGTAATATCGAAAATAGCACAAAAGTGCCCCTTTTCAGGCCCCAATATTTTGCTGTTTTTTTCGGGAAACCTATTTTTAGCAAATATCCTGAACCAAGGTATTTGTAAACACAAAAAAATCTAAGAAAAAATCTATTTTTAACTCCTGGGGAAGCTTTTTATGCGATTTCTGTCCGGAATCTTCTCCTTTGCCAGTATGGGTATTCATTTTCTTAGTTAGATCATTTGCTACAATTTGGACTATGTTTGGATGCAAAAATCTGAAAAAGTTTTTTCATTTTTTCGCAGTCTTTTATGTCAGTCTACTTTGATGTGCTAACGTTACAAACGAAGACAAATTTTAAAATAATTGATACTTATTTAATAAAATTGTCAATAAATGGGTGATTTGATATTAACCCTGTTATTTGTCCTCGGGACAGACGTATTGTCCCTCGGCCTTGGCCTCGGGCCAATACGACTGCCCTCGAACAAATAACAGGGCTAATATCAAATCACCCATTTATTAACATATATTATGACAAAAGAGAATAATCACCCCATTGGTACATTTCAACTAATGAAATTAATAGGGGATTTAATAGCCCCGCTACGCGGGGCTATTGAAAATACCCAGACCGGTAATAGGCAAACGTGCATATCTTCGTTGAGTTTCTGCAGGTACTAATGCTTTCAAAAATTACCGGCAGTTTTCCGAGGTGAATAGTCCTTGGAATATAAAAAAATAGTAAGCTGTAAACGGTTGAGCCTATCGTTCTCTTTCGATTAAATATCATTTTTAAAAAATGTGTAATAAATAAAAAAAACTATTTTTAAAAAAAACAAAGGGAAGTAAGAAATACGCTGTACTCTACTGTACTCCGCTTTACGTGTCACTAGCCAATTGATTGCAAGCGTTTGCGAGATTTTCATGCGCCCATTGCACATGGAAGATGTTTTAAGAATCATCAAAAATAAAGGTGAAATTTTCATTTAAATAGCCGATTTATCATGACAGTACTCGATCTCCGAGGAAATTGGTCTTTAATAGACATTTTTACGTAGTTTTACAATGATATCAACACTCAGATCATACCAGATGCTTGAACGTAAGTAGGCTACAATTCGTTCCATGTCAACAATGCAAATCAACAATTCTATGACTCAATGTATATCTTGTCAAAGCAATGTTTATAAGATTTTTTGTTACTGTCAGTGTGTATAAGACTTATGTACCAGTTAGTTTCATCCTCAGCCCCGGGCGAAGGGGCGCTCCGGGATTTTGAGTTGTGAATAATTCGGAGTTATTTTATTATGTGAAAGACATTATCATAATTGTATATTTAAATATCTATATATTTGCATTTTACTAAATACATCGAGTAGTGCAATACAGTAACATCGCATAGGGTACAGATTCAGAAAAAAACTGTTTTCATGGGTAATAAAAATAAAAAAATATCAAGTTCACATGACAAATAAAGCTTTTTATACTATACGAACAAACATAATGATTTGCCATCAGTTTAGTACGTACGTGAGACATGAATTGTGCAAATTTCAAACCAATCTCGTGAAAATTAGATAAATAATTAACATTAATATCATTTTTAGTCAGGATTAGCTTTATTTTGGCGCAAATCCAGTGTGACATACCCCTATTGGTTAAATGTCATATGACGGAATGGATATTTGTCTGATTTTAATATTGTTTTTATTTTTTTATAAACATTGACGTATATTTCAGAAAATGCCAACTTTTATTCATGTTAATTTAATATTTAAATTGTATTGGCCACTGATCAGTAATTTGCAAGTGACGCTCGTATATATAAAACACTTTTATTCTCCGTCAGATGGATTCCATGTTCGTCTCGTCAATGGATCCAACGCACGAAACGGCAGATTAGAAGTTTCGATCGGTGGGCATTCTTGGGGAACGGTATGTGATAGTGGTTTTCGCCAACCTCAAGCTAAAGTGGTCTGTAGAATGCTCGGATATACCACGTAAGCATATCAAGTTGAATACTTATAAATAATTTACTCGATACTATATAAGACATATTTAGTTATGTTATATAACTGAGACAGTCATAATTGAGATGTTTCACCATCTACTTCGCAAATGATTATTCTGTTTCTAGGGAAAACAAAACATATGTGTTACAATGAATCCTTATACTAGTGGAATATTTATTTTGTTTTCTCGAACTTTGCCTGTGTATAACCCTGATACACTCGGGACTAGTTCTAGGTAAGAAACCGGCTCTTTCTTTTTCAACACATTGGTATCGTGTACAGACAGCTAATACATTTTTGTATTTCGTGGTTTTATCATAGGACATTTCTAATTATTGGGCTTTAAGCTTGTTTGCAGAGAAATGTATACATTTGCAGGTTTTTAAAACAGTCACATAATAAATGCTTGACTCGATGCATCACTAAAATACTAGTACTCAGTGTATGACTCAAATACCTGTGCACTGCATATGACTGACATAATGTGTTTGACGTATTACTCCTGTATTCCATGTATTAATGACTATTTTGACAAACATTTTGATGTTAAGATTTGAAAGAATACTCTTAATGAAGCAATGTACAAAATACATTGGGTTGATATTCTGAGATTAAAACTAGGTTTTAACAATGTGGAACTGGTTATAAGAATGCCGAAAATGGCGGGCGGGCAGGCGGGCAGACAAGCAGGCATGCGCGCGGGGGACATGCGCACGGGTATTTGACGGTGTCCGGTCAATAACTGAAGTTTGGATTAACTAATCTTGACCAAACTTGGTATGTAGGACATCTAGCCTGGGATTTGGGGTCTGTCAGGTCATGCTCACTGTTACTGAAAAAAGTGTCCGGTCAACAACGTTAGTTTGGAATAACCAATGTTGACTAAACTGGGTCTTTAGACTACTTGCATGAAAGCTTTGCCTGGGATTTTATTGTCAATTTGGTCAATGACACTATACTAAAAATAGAAAATCAGTTTTCAGTGAATAACTTAATTAAGAATTCAGACATTGGGTTGACATTTTGCGTGGAGGTGGCATGCTAAGAAATCAAGCTTGTGCTTGCATTCTATGCCACTATGGTAAATGTCAATATTAACTTATTAATCGCACTGGAAACGGAGCCACTGATGAAGCCTTATCAAAGATTTCTAGAGTAGCCTACTATGGTATTAAAGGCTTAAGAAAACCAGGTTTCGTGGCACTCAGCTGCGTTTCTTGTAAGAAAGTTACAACAGTTCATGTTCGGTTATTTTGGGAGTGATGTCGAAAACGTCATTCGAACGTTATTTGACGTGATTGTAACAAGTATTTCATAATTACACCATATGATCCATTTTAAACATTACTTGTTCAAATAGTATCACGTTTTAGAATGATGTTCTGATTTTTAAATTTGTATCAAAATAGAAACGTGTAGCTTACAGAGAAATTTTACGGCTGTTTAAACAGCTAACTCCCAGTTTTTCTTTACCGAAATTGGTAACCATGGTAACAAAGAATGTCAGTTGAATATAATGCTTCTAGAAATTTAAAACTAAGATTTAATACTATACAGTATGGGTAAATTACTTAAAACAGAATTAAAAGACATGCATTTTTTCTTATTTTAGAGTTTTTTCAAAACCATGTTTTATACAATAATAACGTAATGTCAAAATAGCAGGTTTTCCTTGGGAACGACTCAAATGTATTTGGTATGGATGTTTGGCTTAATATTGTATTGTTTTATTATTATGTACAAACCATGATGTAAACAAACATAGGCCAAAGGAAGTGTATGTATTGTGTCATAATTATATTACTTATTTTAGTGATACGTTACAGGAACCTGTCAATGGTTTTCCCAGACGCTTATTTCGGTTCGGGCACGTTACCCAACATATTATCGTCGATAAGTTGTGCTGGCTCTGAACAAAGTTTTGATAACTGCACAATGGGGTTAAATTCGCCATGTCCTCCGTCAAATGAAGTAGGCATATCATGTTCTGTCAATACAGGTAAATATTTTAACCATTACGAGTAGAACGAGGGGTGATCAATAAATACCCGGAATAATTTCGTTTTTTATTCGCCGTTAGATGTGTATAACTCTTTCATAATATGTATGCACATGTATTCCAAAATTGATTTACCACTGCTTGAACAATTTTTTCAATGGCAACGTCACTCAACATCAATCGGGTCCTATTACGACTTTGTACCTATCAAATTATTTCGTTCCGAACATCGTCTTGTTATTTCGCTCACCTATGTACGGTTACCCTGGTCACATCGATAAAGCAAATTGTCTTCTGATATCCTCCTTTTTGTGATACAGCATCTTTTCTAAAACTATTTGTCTGGATCATATGCTTTTTTAAGATATATATGCAGGTGAAAATAGGAAGTTGTGGTTTTTTGTTAGGTCTGACATTTTATATGCATTGGGAATTTTTTATGATCAAAGATCGCGGAAATTTTAATATTTGGATAGTTTTTTGTTCTTGGTAAATATTTCTTACATATATTCCCTTAAGCTATCTTGTACATGCTATGCGCAGTTAACGCTCATTCTAATGGTGTATCATAATTTACATGGGTATTGTGTCAATAAACATCACATGACTGTATTCTGAGACAATGTCCTGTATCAAATTTAGTTTCATCAGCAGTTTGCTTGAAGCTACATTCAATGAACCATCATTAGAAGTACCAAAATTCATAAATGTTTACTCTTGTAATAAACGTAGGACAATTTGGTTAAACGTTGACCGATATTTCTGTTCGAACAGTCTTTGTTTTAAACAGTTCTTGTGTTCCATAAATAACAAATGGAATTATAAAGACGCGAAGGTTACATTGTACGACATTTCTGAACTGCACCGCTTTTGTTTTCCATCTCATTAACTACCAAAGTAGGCGTGCCTCTATTGATTGTTGCTTATTGCATAAATATTGCCCGTCAAGATTAATTAACATATTGACATGAGATATTAATAGATGGCAACTTGGAGAAGTGCATTATACGTTTTGAATTATGTCCCCTTTAGTATTTTCTTATTAAAATTTTGTCCGGAGCACAATCTTGAAAACTATTTAAGATATTGGCTTGAAACTTGAAATATAAACAAACTGCAACTTGGTGCTTGCAAAAGAGCTGTGACCAAGAACCATAATCCATCTTTATTTTTTAATTATCTACCTAGCAATTTATCTTTAAACTATATTAGAAAATGACTTTATGTGATTTAGATCAGTCTTAATCATCTCATTTTATTTATCTCATTCTTTTCATTTCACAACACATTTCATTTAGAGAAATGATTTTGCTCTCGACAACAAATATTCTCATTCGGCGGGGATGGCCATGTTATCATGACTCTTGTTTTAACTTGTAGTGTCTCTTGGAACTTCGAAAAACACTTTTGTACAGCTTAATTAAAATCGTTGGTTTGATGTGTCTGCCCTTTCTCCTAAATGTCTGTAAAGGTCTTCAGAAAGTGTCTTGTAATATTGCTCTATTTGCCTTCGTGTAATTGGTCTAGGAAATATTGACATTTGACATGGTACGTCACCTTGTCTCTCAATCTAAGGCTGTGTTATATGCGTGCGTTTAGAGTAATATGAATATTCATGTAATATTACTCTAATTATGTTAAACAAACATATGGACTTAACATTCCTCTTTAAACCATTTTGTTTTAAATTAGTTGTCTCAACAACAAAAACAATAGCTAAGAACAGTTTCGTTTGAAATGGTCTTTAATAACAAAAATACCATCAAACGTGAAAGAAATGCATTTTTATGCAATGACGTCATAATGACATTGGGCCAATGAAGTAAACTTGACGATATGGTATCTAAAATTATTCGACATAACACTAATTTGGACTGAATAACTTTATACATGTAGTTTACTTTTTTCGGAATACGTTAATTCAACACAGCATTTTTCGGGAACTGTTGGATCACCCCTCGTAAATACAACTTACAAGGCAAAAGCATTACATTATTCTGTTGGTATAGGTAAATTTGAGTGATTTATATTCATTGTTCGTCCTTTCTGGTGTACATTTTAGCAAGTAAGACCGTTTTAATACCGTTGTATTGATGAACTATCGCTTTATAAATATTGACAGCAAAATGTATTAATATATATATATATATATTAATGGGATCATAGTAAAGCAGAAAATTCATTAAAACACACGTCTCAATTGCCGGTTCGTATGCGCTCCAGCCTACATTGTATGGATACAGACCGTTAATATTGCATATCTATAGTTAATTTAGCTATTAATTTAGCCTAATGAATTACTTTATATTTCAAATAGCCCAATATAGGCGTATGATAACTCCTTATACATTCCCAATACTTTCTGTGAATACTAGATGTATATACTAAAGTGATATCGTTTTAGGTATCCAACATATACGTCTGGTAGACGGTACCAATACACATAATGGACGACTCGAATTATCTGTGGACGGTGTGTGGGGAACCGTCTGCGATGACGTTTTTAATACTAACCCTAACGCAGCCAAAGTCGTCTGTAAGATGCTAGGGTTGCCGTGGTAGGTACCAATATCGCACATGTTATAAATATTTGCAGCTGATCAAATACTGTAGACCACTGTTAGAAAGACATACTTGACAGCATTCTCGTTGTTCAACCAGCATATTGTCGGTCCGTTACATCATATTAAGACAACTGATCTTCATACAATAACAAATGAGCATCGTATAATGACAAAAGGACATCGTATCATGACATATTGACCATCGTGTAAAGACAAATGGTCGTCATATAATGACAAAGGATCATCCTATAATGGCAAATGATAATCATATTAAGACAAACATACATAACAAAATGACAAATCATGATCATATTATGACAACTGGATAAGTAGGTTAATTGAGATAAGTACATCATATGATGGTGTAATTACATAATGCAACAATTATACTGATCTTTGAGCAGCTATGGCGTTCTATAACATACGATATTTTATCGGCAAAGCCACGTGTCACTTCGCTTTGTCCACTCGTTTAATAGAACTCGTATGTAATTAGCACTTATTTAAGAACCTGTATATATCACATAATATGTGGTCTGGGAGTGCCGGAAATATTGTTCTGCATCCAGACCGTTAAATAAACATTTAAATTAACTTCCGAAACGTAAGCCAATCCATACCTTGAATAGAACCGTGAAGTCAGAATAATACAAACACCGCCATGGCATAATCGTTTTGAAAGATAATGGTTCTCTAAGGCTATGTGATGAATAGAATCATACATTGGATAACATACGAGTATTATTAAACGAGTGGACAAAATAATATGACACGAGCCTTTGTATTTCATGAGTACCCATGCAAGATCCTCTATACATTGTAAAAATGATAATTTCAAAACGTAGGTCCAATGCTGCTGTAACGAACCCTTCCAGCGGAAGAGGACCTATACTACTTGATGACGTCCAATGTACTGGTTCGGAGACATCCATCGTTGATTGTACACACTCGGAATGGGGAATGAATGATTGTTCACATAGCGAAGACGTTGGAGTGTCGTGTGCATGATTATATGTGTAATGTAGTAGCATTGTATAGCAAAGTGACTGAAATAAAAGAAGTACATGTTAAATTTGTTAATTTAATAAAAAGCGATATACATGTACTAGATAGTATAATGTTGGAGGACAATATAGATCGCTCAAGTGCAGATGAATTGGTGAAACAATTCACCTCATTTATTACAGACAGAACAAATGATTATTTCAAAAAGAAAGTAACAATTAAGAACGAATCATACTTTACTGAAATTAATATGAACGAAAGAAAAAAATGGTACAATGAGGAATGTGCTAACAAACGGAACCAGTACCAAACAGCACTGAACCAATTCAATTGTGTTCATTCTTTTGAAAATAGAGAGAAATTATTGCGAACGAAAAAAGACTATAAATATTGTTGCGCGAAATACAGACGGAAATTCAACCGCGAACGATGTTTGTCGATGAATGACATGCGTAGAAAGTCACCAAAAGAATTTTGGAAATTATTCTCGAAATCGACAAAATCAAACGCTGCTGATGTTAAAACCGAGGATCTATACAAATACTTCCAGGAATTAGCATCGTCAAACAACGATGATATTGACAATGATGTACGCGATTTCATGAATGATTATGATTTGAATACGGATACGATTGACGATCCGACATTTAGTGAACTCAGCGCGCCAATCACGAGAGAAGAAATCACCAAGGCTACAAATTGTTTAAAAACTGACAAAGCGTGTTCAATCGATGAAATACTGAGTGAATACTTGAAAGACTGCATTGATATACTGTTACCATATATTGAACGCTTATTCAACGTCATACTGGAAAGGGGAGACTACCCGTCTCTCTGGTCGACTGGAGTCATCATTCCTGTGCATAAGAAAGGCTCAAAGTCATCCCCAACGAACTATCGTGGAATAACGCTTGTAAGTTGTTTTGGTAAACTATTATCGACTGTAATTAATAATCGAATAAAATTGTGGGCGACGAATAACGATATTATAACTGATGCACAATTTGGATTTAAGCAAAACCATAGCACTATAGACGCAATATTTATTTTAAATTCGTTGATTGAAACATATATTAACCAGAAGAAGAAGTTGTACGCCGCGTTTGTGGATTTTAAACGTGCATTTGACACTATAAACAGATCATACATGTGGTACAAACTTATGAAAGCTGGGGTCGATGGGAAGATTTTGAGATTAATGAGATCTATGTACGCGAATGTTAAATCAGCTGTTAAACATCTTGGAAATTTATCCGACTTTTTTAATAGTGAAATTGGCTTATTACAAGGAGAAATTAATTCACCAATATTATTTTCACTTTTCTTGAATGACATCGAACACTCACTACATGAAAATATAGCAGACGGATTAACTGTAGAGCAATTATCCATATACCTATTGATGTTCGCGGATGACGCTGTTATTCTTAGTGAAACACGTGACGGACTACAGCGATCGCTAGATCAACTAGACAATTATTGTGAAAAATGGGACCTAACCGTAAACGTCGAAAAAACAAAAATTGTTGTATTTCAAAAAGGTGGGAAGCACCGAGCAGACGAACAATGGACATACAGAGGTCAAGTAATTGAAATTGTGAATAATTTCAATTACCTCGGATTCACCTTCTCCAGTGGTGGGTCGATTATACCGGGAACCAAAGTACTGGCAGATAGAGCAACTCGATCCATGGGAGCGCTATTGTCTCTCACAAAAACTATTGAAACACCCATTCACATTTCTTTTAATTTATTTGATTCATATATTAGCTCAATATTAAACTACTCATGTGAAGTTTGGGGTGCTACAAGCGGAGAGACTTTGGAACGGATACAAAGGAAATTTTGTAAAAGACTATTACACGTAAAACAATCGACAAATAATTATGCATTGTACGGCGAGTGTGGCCGTTATCCATTATTGTTGACCAGAAAGTTACGTATTATAAAATACTGGCTACGAATAAACTCTAGTAATTGTGATAATGTTATACTAAAACGAATATACGATATGTTGCTACGAAACGCCGAAACTGACAATAATTGGGCGTACAGAGTGAGACGCATTTTACAAGAGACTGGTTTCTATGATGTTTGGACATTTCCAGAATCAGTGAATCATAAATGTTTTATAAATGTACTTATGACCAGACTTAAAGACATTTATATTTCACGATGGAACGAAGTGGTTAGAAATAGTAGAACTCTTGTGTTATATAGTAGTATCAAAGATAATTTTGTACCATCAGAATATTTGAATAGAATAACAAATATCAAAATACGTTCTGCAGTAGCGAGAATACGGTTGTCATCGCACCCTCTGGCGAGTGAAACTGGTAAATTTAATAATATACCTAGAGAAGAACGTAAATGTGTTTTATGTGACAAAAATGACATCGAAGATGAGTACCATCTCATAATTATATGTCCGGTGTATACGGATATTAGAAACGTATATATAAAAGTATACTTTCGGAGAAATCCTAGCATGTTTAAATTTATACAGCTATTATCCTCAACAAATATTAAGGAACTTCACAAACTTGGTACATTTATAAATAAAGCCCTTGATATACGACGCTCGATTTTATATTGATTGTATGTTGTGTTCATGTTATACTCGTGATACTATGATACTTGCATATTTAATGTCAGTTAAAAATATGTGTTGTCCCTAGACAAATTGATTAATTTGTTGATTTAACATGATACTTGATATTTGTAAAGTGATGTGTGTATGCATGCATGTATGTAAATATTTATTGTATGTTGTTTCACGGTGATAAGATGTATTATGCTTAAGCCGAATAAACTTTTCTGTATTCTGTATTCTGTTAAATGCTTCAAGTTAGTTCTTTAATTATCAAAGGCTTGGCAGTCTTTAAATGCGAAACAACATTATGTGGAAAATATTGTTTTACTATGGCAAAGCAAGGTTGTATCCTAGAGAATGTTATGATAGACTAGGATATGCTATTTTAGAAAAGGTCACAAGGATATGGAGAAGTCAGTGTTTGTCCAGCTTTACGTCGTTTTCATGGAAGGGCATTTTGTTTGTTATTATAGAAATACGCACGTCAAAATCAATATCAAATTGACAAAATTGAAGGCTGTGGTCTATGTACAAACCGTTTCAAATCAGTGTTTTCAAAAAATAAGTGTTACGTATCGTTCCTCGTGACTGTTCCAAAAACATAGTGTTTCATCCAGATTCAGCTTCAGGTCACCAGGTACGACGCCAAATAAATAAACTTACGAATAAACTGTGATATAAATTATAACCAAACAGTGTTTTTCGAAGTCTTCTCATGCTTTAACAATAGAATTTATTATCTTGTTGATACTAAAACATCATTAAAGAAGAAGAAAATGTTTACACAATTATTGAGTAACAATTAAGTTTTGGACCTTTAAAACGGAAATAACAACACCCTCTACTACAATGCTGATTATGATTTAACCGTAACGCATTGTCAATTTACAGTTATAATATGTACTTCTTGTTACACTACGTTACACATTATAAAAAGTTTTTTTATTCAATTTCATTGTCAGAGTAACAAAATATCGATGTTCTTTTCTGTTCATAAATAAGTTGAACACCTCTCGTATACGTGCATGTTAATTGTTTGTGCATAAACATTGTAATTCAATTTAGTTTCAAAATAAATATCGTTATGAAAACCCCTTTCATAACAATTGTCGTAGGAAGTTCTTCTTCGCACGACGCTTGCTATTCTACGTCGAAATGAACAGGTGTAGGTCTACGTGTAGGTAATATTGTTGTGCAGTCACATGACGGGTCTGCGATACAAATATGGGGATAATACGTGACATTGACCTTAAAAAATTATACATGAATATATTTCAAGGATCGATTTCACATCCTGCAATATCGGCCCTCACTGTCGCGGTTCAGGTCCCGGTGGAGGAAAGCCGGGATGATCCGGGACGATTTTATAACAAAAATCAATTGCAGTCTTACATTTCCGATGTTACGTTGACGTAACGGTGAATATCGACAGGGCCCCGAAAAGGCCCGATTTAGACCCGGTTGATGCTGGTGGTGTTCCGGTGACAACCGAGTGTCGTCCCATTATACCCCGGTTGTGTCCCGGTGACACGCTGGTGTTACCAGGTAGTCACCGAAATGGAATTGACAACACAGAAAATAACTAAGCTCTTAGTTGTAATAAATGTTCTGTACATTTTAAGGAGGGTGTTTTTTTTATTAGAATACGAGTTGCACAGGTATAAACTAATAATTGCTCTAAAATTAAATCATGATTTTATATTTTGTAAAAAGACAGCAACAAAATTCAGTGAAGAATCATTTGAAATCGGGTTAAACGATTGTTTTCTTACCGAAGTCAGAGAATAATAAAAAAGATAAATAAAAAAGGACGTTGAGAAGTTGAGATTCTAGGTTTTGATTATCCGGTGGACACATGTAGAGTATGTTGTGACATGCAGGATATTAAACTTCCCTTTCTTAATTTGATACTGATTAGATATATCCGGTAATGTTTATGTATGTCATGAAACACGTGCGGATCGAGTATCTTATAACATGCGCATTTTCTTTTAAAGTCTGTTGTATTTCAGATAAAACAAATCACCCCTGTCCGTTAGCTAAGCAAAGCGCTTGGTAGTGCTTTCCACGGGAGGTAATCCATGCCTTATATATTTAATTGGACGGGGATAATTAAATGAAAGCGCCCAGTAGCGCTTTTCTTTGCTTAGCAGTCCATTGGGATGATCAATATTGAGAATGGACATACCACGTGGTATGAGACGCAGAGTTGGGCTTAAAACGCTTATGAAATAAATAATTTATACATTGTAAACACAGCGTTCAAAACCGTAAGTTTCTTACTACATGGCTTGTTTTTGACCGATTTTAAAGAGATATCTTCGAAGCACAAACCGCGTACTTTCCATACAACAAATAGTTAATGGTTTTGAACAACAGGTCGAAGTTTTAACCCGAAAACGACTCAACTGTCATTGTTGTACTTGCGGTGTTAGCCAAACTGTTACATCGCCTACAACGGGGCATGTTCATCCTAATATTCATTCCTTTGAATTCCTTTCAAACACAATACCATGATATTACAGTCCTATAGGGGTTTCAGTAAGTAATACTAATGACGGGAATATCCCATTAGAAAGAATAGTGGGGATTGCCGTTAACTCATGTGTACCCAGTTAAATCTATATAAACAAACTTTATCTGACGGTCGAGCTAATGTTTACACACCGTTCTCATTTAACTGGAAATGACTGTACAGTAGCAATTGTGCAAACTTTTAAGTTAAACACAATTATAATGTAAGGCAATTAAACAAGGATCCACCCTTGTGTTTCAAGAAAATTCAAATGAATATTTGGTCGGAGTTATTCAGTTCAGTGTGAGGCAATTAAACTTTACAGTTCAAGCCAGGATACACCCTTGTTTGTCAAGACAAATTCAAATACATATTTGGTCGGTGTTGATAGAGGACAGTACATTCACTATGGACATTAATGGAACCTGGAAATTGATCTCCGCTGACAATATAGCGGAAGTCTGTGACGTACTCGGTATTGTTGAAAATCACTTGAATTAGAACCGTTTAATTATTCATTGTTAAACGCATATTCATGAATATATTGCTGGCTTAGAATGAGAAAGTCGTAACTACCACTTAAGACCTTATAAGACTGAAGATACATATTTGAAATCTGCATAATGACGCTCGTCTTATGAGTCTATTTTCTTGAAAATCGGAAATTGTCATGTTGACCAAACTGAAGTTGAAACAGCTTGTTTAACCATAAGTAAAGAATAATTTTCGAACAGTTGTTTCTTGTCTTCTCAAAATATCGATTTTGTACAGTACTTACGACCTGGTCATCTTAGATGATCACAAGAGAGATAAACCATTCGCTTAATGGGTGACCCATCGTTAAAAAAAGGTCTATTATTATCATAATTATTGTTGTTATTATGCATTTACTAAAATATCATATTAAATGGATGTGTCCGTATTTCTATCAAAAAAATGCCATATAATCGTACATTTATAATTTATTCTTATGAACGATTCATTACTAGTACATGTTATAACTTATAACCAATGGCAGAGAACATGCAACTTTCGACGTTATGGCAGTCAAGAGATATTTCAGAACAAATTATAATAGAGATGTTCTCACCTAGACGAATGTGAGGTTCTATATCGTTTAACGATAAATATACTAGGGCTTTTCTTAAAGGTATGTGAGACTACTACTAGCAATACCGTCAGTGCACATGATTATATTCGTCTGCTTTATATTATATCCAAATTCATTTGAGACAATTCCTCGGTTTTAACGCTTAAAATTTACAGATTTGGATGTAGGTCTATGTGCACGTCTCTAATAGCAAGTATTAAAAGCAAGTGAAACAAAGAACTGTATATATATAATTTATTTCTGTTTTCCCCAGGAATTAAGGATGAATTCAAAGAGAAAGCTATCTTGCTGATGAGTCCTAGCGGCGGGGTAACACAAACCATCAATGTAGAAGGTGATAGTGTCTCTATTAGATACAATATTCCAGGCAAGACAATCGACTGCAACACTAAACTTGGTCAGTCAGTACAGATGCCATTCTTTGATGGAAGAAATTTGACGGTAATTGTGTTTTAATTATAAATGTGATTTCAAAATCAATTTGTTTGTATAACGAATGCATATTGTTCATGAGTACACGTCTATTGGTATTTAAGAAATCTGGGCCGGTATCTATAAACATTTTAAGCAATCTACACAATGGTCAAAAACATTGTACATGATCAATAATATTGTATATTAATTATCAAAAAAGTTAATTTCGAAATTCTACGAAATGTTTTAAGTTTTAAACGAATATGTTTTATAAATTATTATAAATAATTGCCCTGACACACACAACGTTGTATTATAGTATCCAGTGTATTTAATCCGTAGTTTTGTCAGTGTCTGTATAACTTGCCTGAACAACGCAAGTTGCATTTTGTCCGATATCGAACCGGTCCTTGTACACAATGCTAGCCACTGTGTAAGATTACTAGTATATGAAATACTAGTTTTCGGTGGTATTCAATATTGATCTAACTTGCCTTAGGACAAAAACAACCAAGCAGATGACAACGTCTTGTTTTTTAAAATAAACGATAAAGAGTCTAAAAGTATCGCGATAATATCATGCCTCAACTTCTCCTGCAAAAACGCAACGTTGTGACACGTCATTTTTCAGCCAAATTTGATCTTTGTTGCGTATTTTTCATTTCAAAATCAGTTGTCGTCTGCACGGAACTTATAAAATCCGATGCGTTATTGAATATTCTTTCTAACGATATGTGCATCATTTACATAACACCGTCGGATATTATTCAGCAATGACTTGATTAACGGCAACAATCGATCTTTACGGAGTGGTTCGAGTTCTGTGCGTTACGTCATGTACGTTACATGTGATATAACTCGCTATCCATATTCTCCAATAAAACAAGATCATGCAATATTGAATATCACTTCTGAAGTTTACAGTCGTCGTTTGTACGTACAACAATATTGTGGATATACCATTGCAGTGCTTGTTTTCTATTGATGGTGAGAAACTGGTTGAGACACAAAGTGGTGCTTTTGATTCTGTCAACATACGATACAGGAAAGGGGAGCAACTCATCATAGTAAGATGGAACTATTTTATCACTGTTTTTGTTTACACCGCGTATAAACCCAATTACTGTATGCCTTATCGGATTACGATGGATTTCTATCGAATAAACTTTCATCATTTACTGCTATTGAAAGCACATGTAAAATCTGATTACTGTACTCATTATTGCCGTACTATATAATTCAACATATACTCCTTAGTGTATCTATTTAAACTACATATTATCATGATGATAGATAGATAAAACTGTATCTACTGTCCATGGTATTATTTAATGTGGGTATTCATTGAAGTCATCTTATTATAATGCAAAATGGATAGACATTTTGTGTCTCTATTTAAACTACATATTATTTAATATGGATATTCATTGAAGTCATCATATTATAATGCAATTAAACTGCATAGACAATGTATCTATTTAAACTACATATTATTTCATGTGGATATTCACTGGACTTATACAATTAGAATGCAAACTGCATAGACACTTAGTGTCTCTATTTAAACTACATATTATTTAATATGGATATTCACTAGACTTTCATAATTATAAGTCATACTATTTATCATAATAATATTGTTATTGAATTCTGTATTGATGTTAATATTGTTATTGTAAATATCTGTGCATAATTGTATTCATGTAAATTTGTGTATATATTTCATGTTGACGTGGACCATATTGAAAATTGGTCTAGAACCAAATATGTTATCCACTTTAAATACAGTGTTATTATTATTATTATATTGTACGTGCCGGAAATCGACTTGTTTATACACAGTTTCTGTTGATCTACGACATAACATAGTAATACTAATCATAACTTGGCATTTAAGTCGACACGACGGCTTTAATCCTGTTCTCACATAATATTGTGGGAAGACAATATTCTGTATTTGGTGCTGGACTTATTCTGCTTGTGTATAAAGATGTCATTCAGTTTGTCCAACCTTCTTCTTCCATTCACCACAACACTGGTTGGATAACAATGAAATTCGAATGATAATTGAGAAGATTTAATTCTGTTTAAAATTACTTTCATTTCAAAGTCGTGCAAAATTGACAATTCAGTTGCATATTGCATTTAAAGACCAGCATTTCAATAAAACTAAGGAAATAATAATAACGACTTTACTAATAGTGCATGACATATTGGGTTCCAGACCATATGGTCGACAAAAAAATAGGATTATTTTCTTTTTGTCTTTCAGTAAACATTGTACCTGTACTTTCTATTTCCAGACCATGACTGCCAGCAATGTTTCCACCACGAGAGTATACGAGAAAGCTTGAGATGTGATTCAATGTGATCCTGACATCTAATTTAACAAAGACAATATAGTTCAAACACAAATCGCTGGCTTAGAATGAGAAGGTTGTTACTACAAAATCAATATTGTGAGAAAATAAGAAAAACAGCCTGACAATCACTTTTTACTTATACTAAAACAAGCTTTAAAACTTCGGTTTGGTCAACTTGACAACTTGAAACATGAAAATAGGCTCATAAAAACCGCCTTATGATGTAGACTTAAAATATGCATTGATTAGTCTTATGAAGTTGTAAGTGGCACTTTCGACCTTCTCATTCTAAGCCAGCGAAATGTCTTATTTCGAAATTAATGAAAATATTAAGCATAAACAATGGTTATTATGTATTCCATTGCATGGAAGGGGTATACACAAAATAAAACATGATAGTCTATGGCTCGTTGTTTGTGTTTTTGAACATTGCATCCATGGTACCACTAGTGTACTGTATTATACAGGATTATCATTAAATAAATTACTATGAGAACATAAATACATTAAATTGCGTTGTCAGTTGTTATGACCATACCAATTATTATAGTTTGTGTTTTTCATTACATTTATTGATTGCGTGTAGCATACTTTTTGCAATGTTTTAATGCTTTTGATCTGTCAACTGTATGTTTGTATTATATAAACCTTTGGGAAAAATTGTAAACCGTAACAAAAACTGTTCTGATCCTACTGTGAGAATAGAAATAAAAAAAATCAGCATGCAGGCTGAATATAATTATTTTAGTAGGGGCATTTTTTGGAAGTAGGTAGGTTTTTACGTTTATTTCGAAAAATGTTGAAGGCAACCGGCCACCGGCCCTTACACAGCATATATAACAACATAATGTTTTATCATACAAATACAATATTTCTCAATTATACATGGTATATATTACACGGAGACAAACAGTATTTACAATCATAGCATGTCACTAGTATGTGATAGATATGTAATGAAATGTTATAAAATTTTAACCAATCCTTCGATGAATGAACGTCTTAATTTAAGAGCATAATTAATTTTCTGATTTCTAATAGTATTTTTGTTCGTACATGACATAAGCAAATAAATTTCTGAAATTGGCATTATTTAAATAGTATTCTGATAACTATTTAGATCGTATTTCCGAGTATAGAAGACACAATAAAAGGGACGTAAAGTTCAAGCAAACAACATTTTATTAGGCCAATTAACAACACAATTGTCATTTTAACAATAAAGGGTAATTAAGAAGGAAGAACAATAACTTCACGTGTGATGTTATTTCTGGTGTTCAATTCTATATTTCCGGTGTTGAACTGTTTCATTTCCGGGTTTTAAAGGTTACACTGGTTGCTTTCCCGTGGTTAATTTATAGGTTTCCGATATTCAAGTTTAGATTAAATAGATAGATTGATATCGACAAAGGTTATACATTGGTAAAATTATAGACAAGAGATGTCCAGATTTAGATTAAGCTCGCATCGTCTTGAAATTGAAAGTGGGAGATATAATAATGTAGTCAGAGCTGATAGAATATGTAAAGTTTGTACACAAAATGTTGTCGAGTCAGAATATCACTTTTTATTATGTTGCTCTCTATATAGAGAATTCCGAATCGAGTACTTCACAAATATGTCATGGGTCTCACTTAATAAATTTGCAAATATTCTTTCTTCAAAAAACAAGAAGGTACTTGTTAATACTGCCACTTTTATTTTTCGTTCTATGAAATTGAGACAGGAAATACTGTCAATGATTGCCGCTTCATAAGTTCTTTATATTGTTATTTACAATTATATTGATGCTGGTTTTGTGATATTGAAATTGCTGTTTATATGTGTCTATGTTTACCTAGGCCATATTTTTTTTCTTCTATGTAAATGGCTAAAGGTATAGTTATATGCCGATTTGCTATAAATAAATGGTAAATGGTAAATGGTAAAATAAAACAAGCATGGTTATAATTATAAATAATTATTTCATGTTTATCAATAACTATGTCATGCTCACCAACGCCTTGGATTACACAAAGAAAAGAGAAAACTCTTATTACCCAAACTTAACCGATACCGTATACATGTATGTATGTTAATCGTGTATGACAATTACTATCATTATAGAGTAACGATCAACGAAGATTTGTTCCCCCAGAAATAAAATAAGTTTAACCGTTTTGAATTCGGAGATAACAACATGGTATTTAATAATACAAGTACATGTCATTTATATAGCGCAAAGATTATGAAAACGTATTCATAAACGTATATACATGTACATTCACAATTTAAAAAAGGATTCTAGAACTTAGATTCAGTCATAAAATATTATGATGAAGAGCACACTCATTGTCCATAAAACTGCCTTAAAGGGGCTCAACTCCAGTTGGTAAATTGCAAACTTTATAAAAAAGTTCTCTTAAAATCGCACTTTTGGCTTGACCGACCTAAGACATTTATATAAGAATCTAGACTAATTAATGTAGAAGAAAAATAATCGCATAACGTCAGTTTATTACATCATAACCCCTTAAACTCTATAGCGTAACTAACGCAGTAAAATAGTATAATTAACGCTGTTCTATAGGATAGGAGTGTTATACGTATAATGCCGAGAAAAGCCGTCACATAATTAACGGACGGTAAAGTGTGGTCGTGATTTTTCATCAATCAATAGCACCGTTGATTGTTATGTAAGTGGGAAGAATACTTTATGTTTTCGTTAAACATAGTTTTTTATTAAAAGTACAAAACGTGTTTTTATTAACGGAATGGAGCTTAGTCCCTTTAATAAAAATATATTTATAATTATACGCGATTAAGATCACATACATATATGGTATCGGTAAAGTTGGTTACATCACAAGCGAAGCTATTGTCATCTAACACAATTAAAATATGACGTGGAACTGCTTGGCAGAATTATTGGAAACCAAGGTGATACATTGTATATGGTATCAGCAACAAACGCGCATGCGCACAGGTGAAAATAAACTTGCTTCTGAAAATCGATCGAGGCGTGGTTAGCCTCGTGCTTAGTAAACTGTACAGAAGTGTTATATATCCAATAGACGGTATAGTATCACGTGTGCCTTATTAAGATAACCCAATATTTGGTGAACTTCGTACACATAATAGAAATTATACTTTAAACAACAGTGTGTGAATATGAAAAAGGAAATATTCCGATGACGTTTATTAATTCAAGGTAGGTTTATAATATGTGTTTTACAGCATCAGTTTTGATCGTGATTGCCGGTTTGATATTGCTGCACATTTAATAACACGGTATCTGCATTAATTCCAAGCTTATTAATGGTTATACATATTTGAACAGCAGTATGTGTTTTGATTATATGTCTTCATTGCAAAATTAAATGCGATATTTTACAAGCAATGATTGGTCGTAGGCGGTTACCGGTACTTAAGATGTTTCATTCTAGGATAATTGTTCATCAAATCACTTCCGGAAAATTGTAACGGACGCTCAAATTAAATGATTGATAATTATGTTGCAGCTACGAGTTGATGACAATTGGAGGAGTTAGTTTACCGAATAATGTTTCACTATATAGTTGATTCAAAGATCTCTGTCACAACCGCGTAAACAAACATTCACCCAGGTCGATTATTAAAGGTATGTCAGGATAAAATTCTACCATCAATAATACACTTAAATGATTAAAAAGCTAATCGTCCTATAACGTAGAGGTTATACTTGGTGCAATTAGCTATTCAGAGATGGAACATTATGGCGGTTTTGACAGACATCTTTGAATCGACAATACCAATATACCACAGTGTGTTGTTGTTGTTAAAGAAATAAAATAACATAGATTGGATAGGGGGTTTAACTTTTTCAAGCTTTCCGTCCTCGAGTTGATGAAAGGCTGACAAGATATGAAATGTTTTAATACCACTGCAAATGACTAATCAATAGGCGAAAATAAAAATAATAATGCAAACTCGCTTGAAATAACCTGAATTTTTTGCATAAACGCGTCGTATGTTACATAATTTCACTATTTGACTGATTCAGTTAGTAATACTAACGAGGGAACTATCACATTCGAAAGAATAGCGGGGACAACCGTTTGCTCAGGTGTACAAAGTTAAACCTAGATAAACATTGTTTTTCTGACGGACGAGCCAATGTTTATAATCGTTGTCATTTAACTTTGAATGTACTATAGCATAATTCATAGAATTACAAGAATTTCGCAATATTTACTTGCAACTGTGAATAGTGTAGTACGTATACTAACACTTGAAAAACGTACACATGGGGTACAGAATCTGTGGAATGAGACCAACCCATATGAAGTCACAGAATACGACACACAAAGAAAGCGTGTTGCTGTTTCAACAATATGCACTGCTGTAACTTAGTAGACTTTAGGATCTCCACGACAGCTGGACATACTGTGAACACGTGTAGCACGACAGCTGGACATACTGTAAACACGTGTAACACGACAGCTGGACATGCTGTAAACACGTGTAGCACGACAGCTGGAAAAACTGTAAATATGACAGCTGGACATGCTGTAAACACGTGAAACACGACAGCTGGACATACTGTGAACACGTGAAACACGACAGCTGGACATGCTGTAAACACGTGTAACACGACAGCTGGACATACTGTAAACATGACAGCTGGACATACTGTAAACACGACAGCTGGACATACTGTAAACACGAGTAACACGACAGCTGGACATACTGTAAACATGACAGCTAGACATACTGTAAACATGACAGCTGGACATAAGATAGCTGGACATACTGTAAACACGAGTAACACGACAGCTGGACATGCTGTAAACACGTGTAACAAGATAGCTGGACATACTGTAAACACGTGTAACCATTTTGGACATATATTTAAGTATCCTGCGAGCGTGACCGAGTGGTTAGGGCTTAATTCCGCCCTGGAGGTGGGAGGTCGAATGTTCGAATACTGGCGAAAGCAAGGTTAGAACTGGTGCGGCATTCTGGAGGTACTGTTCGAAAGAAAAATAAGTGTCTCATAAGTCAAATTTGCTGACCCTTTCAATAGGGATGACACTATAATAAAAAACAAACACTTTACCTAAAGTTAAAGGTATCTGATTTTGCTATACGAATATGAATTGCGGAAAAGAAGCTCAATATCGTTGGGGGAATAGAAATCTGTATTTACCATATTCAATATTCTGTTATGGTAAACAATTTATATATACTACGTAATGTATATAAATGTGCTAATAAAGTGTCATGTTCGTACACATGGTGTAACACGAAGGTCATACAGAGGTTATAAGTATTGGTTATAGATCATACATGTATATAAGGGGTATAAATGTAATATGTGTACTATAACCGGCTTATAGTTTACCCGCCCACTTTTTGTGAGCTTTCCAATGTTTTTGTATGCTAACAACAACATGTCCATTTATGGAGAAATAAGAGTGAAATAAGGCAACATTGTATGAGTAGAACAACAGTAAATTTATGACGGTCTGCGGATCTTGTTTGCGATATTTTGAAGCAGCCAAATTGTTCTAATAAACAGATTTAATAAGTAGTTATAGTTTACCCTACTTCTTTGTCCAATCAAAAGCCAGGGATTTTTAAATTTTGGGATCGACAACGTATTCATTAATTTTTGCAATGGGCATAATAACAATTTAGTAAATCCGTTTATAGTTTACCATACTTCTTTGTTCAATCAAAAGCCAGGGATTTTCACATTTAGGGACTACCTATTCATTTTTTTTCAATGGGCATACTCGCTTTTTAGTAAATCTGTATATTAGGGCAATTTTGCGGAATCCGAATATGGAAAACTAGACGCGCCTACCCTCCTAATTTTACTGTTATTCCAGCAGCAATCATACAAGCAATTTTGTGCAATTTCACTCTCATTATTCCATGAATGGGCATGCTATTGTTTGCATGCAAAGGGTCACTAAAAGTGGGCGGGTAAACTATAAGCCGGTTATATATCACATATTAGAATTATATAATAAACAAATTGGCACTGCGTTTGATATCGCTCCCTTGCACTTATTTGTTTAAAAATCTAACATACGATCTATAATGAACAAAGAAGATTTTATGATAGAAAAGTTGGTTGACCCTTGTTACAAAGAAAATGAGTCTATTTAATATGAATAATAAATACGTGCGTCGTCACTATGACGTCATTAACGTCATCGTCGTTGTCAAATATTTTCGGGGATTCCACGATATTTGGCGACCGGATTATTTCGCTGAGTTAAGACCGCATTTACTAAGATACGTCACTCACAATACTTTAATACTGGAGATTTCTTGTAATCTTGGACGCCATGAGAAAATAGTCAAAATTCAGAAACTGGAGACATAAATTAATGGTTTGTATCCGTATTATACATACAGACCGGATTGATCGGATAATGTAGACTGGTTGATAAAGCAGGCTGGATCGCAAACAAATTGACGAGATGGAGACGTATGTTTATATGAAATTTCTGTTTTACTATGATCATGTTCATACTCGTTTCTGTCACTATTTAGAAAGCGATACATTATCAATACAATTATGGTACTTTTACTTTCTAAATGCTCACCAAGAAGGGCCAAAAAAAATAAAACAATATCACTCAAAATAACATGCATTAGCAATGTCAATGTTAAATAAAAGCACCAATTTCAGTTTTACAATACGGTAAGCCTCACTATTATCCCTCACTAGCCTGGTAATTATCCTAGTGTTATTATCATTAGCCTACATTATCCACTTTGTTACAGATAGCTTGCGCAAAATACAATTTATTAGGCTTGATTGTTGCACAGAGACAAGTGAGGTTGTATATTGCTTATGAATAGTTCGCCTTTATTTCTCATCGACAAAGTGTATAAAACAAAATTCAATGTTGATATGCCACGTAAGCAAGTTGTCAGTTACTTTCGATTACTTTAAGTTGTTTTGCCCTTTCTGGTGGACATTTTAGAAAATAAAAGTAGGCTTACGCTTTATTGATAAAGTATCCCTTTGTATCATATGACTTTCCTTGTATAGCAAGTATGTATAATCTTATACGTAACACGTGTAGTATAAAGTTTGAATACACGGGTGAGTTTTTTCCCCCAAAATCAATGCGTATTTTGCGTCTTTAGTGTCAGATGATATAAAGAATATATAACTCGTTGTCAATTGATATGTATTTATATTAAAGTCGTTCAGGAAATATTATTAAGCTCGCCAGAAGCTCTCTTAATTTATTTCATGCTTATCGGTGGTTTACGGCGGAATAACGGTGGATTATTCCCCGATAATTTCACAGTTCATAATTTCACAGTTCATAATTTCACGGAAGCGGACTAATTTAAAAAAAACAAATTTCCCCTCCGCCAAAAATAAAATTATAAGCATTTTCGCTCGCTCTTTTAATCTTTGACAAATAACAGAACATTTTATGTACATAAATGTAAAACAAATGGACGAAATTGAAGCCATTGCAGAAGAACTATTTGATTGCAACTCGACGCGTGCATGGCGGGAAAACGACGTCACGCAAAACATTTGAGGTATATAGCGGAGTATTTCCACCATTTAAGCTATTTGAAGCATGAAATAAATAGAATATTAGTATTTTTCCGTGTATGATCGTTTGATAATTCACCTCGTGAGCAGCTGACTTATATTTTCACTCGTGGCTACGCCACTCGTGAAAAAATTACATCAGCTCCTCACTCGGTGAATTATCAGCCGATCATACACGGAAAAATAAAAATGTCCTCTTTGTTATTCTGAAACTAGTTTCATATAAAGTTATATCAATAGACCTACTCCGGATCTCCACTTATCTGTAGGTACAAATAAAGTTTTACCATTATAATCCTTTTGAGGCTTGAATATTCATATCTGGACAACAGAGTGGGTGTCAGTTGTATTTGCATATGAATACAAAACCAGTCTAACTAGGCCAGATTTGTTTGTACCTACATGTAAATTAAGGGGAAAACCACCTTGCACAGAGTTCCGGATATCAACTAGTGATAGATCCTCTATATAAATAGTGACACTAAACTGTATCAATGAGGTCATAGTAAAACAGAAATTACATTTAAACTGACGTCTCTATAATAGTTTTCAACTTTTTAGTAACAATGAAGGTGTACATCTCGAGAAAGGGGTACAGTCCAGTTATGATACGAATAGATTGACGCCGCGGTAGAATCCACTATTGCGGTGTAATACATATAAAGGCTTATAAAACATATGCAATTCTAAACTAAACTCTACCTGTTCAGGTAATGGTTGTTATATTTTGGGTACACATAAATTGCTACATCACTTGCAAAATATCCTAACTGGACTATAGAGGCGTACTTCAAATGTACATGTACATGTTACTACACATTGCATCTTGACTTATAAGTCAAAATCGTCGGCATGTAAGCACATTAAGACTGCTTCAGTCGAACGCAAAATAATCAACAAATATAAATATGCCAGTGCGTACGTTTAATTATCTTATACATAGTCTGTAAAAGTCAAAGAGTCATCATGGTCATATATATGATATTTTACAATACTGTGGCTTCCTTATACGTCAGAGGTGTGTCAGGTTTCATGTGATCAGATAATCATATTGTCGGTGTAGGAGAATGAACGAAGGAACTGCTATATATGGCATGCTATTAGTTTGATAGCTTCCCCATGTTTCTATAATAAACGTCGATTAAAGGTAAAAGTTTATTATAGTCACACCCCTATTGAAAGAGTCAGTCATTTAGGACTGATGAGACACTTATCTTTCATGCTTGCAGTAAATCCTAAATCCCTTCTCGTATATTATTATTATCTGAAATTGTTGTTGAATGACCAATCAGTCTATTATTCTTCTGATAGCATCGATGACTTCATTTTCCAACATTAGATGGAAAACTAATTGAAGGATGAAGTATCTGTTAAAACCTTTATCAGATTAAATATTGAGGTTTGTCAAAATGAAACAATTATACAAGTTTTCTCTCTATTAAACTGTAATAACGATGGGTAAAACAAAACGCCACATACCATAGTGTTGCTATTTTCAACCGATTATGTTCTTGTATATCTATTGCAGATAACATAGGCACACAATGGGACAGGCCAAGACATTGGGGTTATACAGAAATGGTCGGAAGGTACCGTCGGTGCGGAAGTCGACTGCAGGTTTGTATATCTTACTCATTTTATATATCAAATTGAATTGACAACTATGAATTAGCTTATTTTGTCTTCGACGCTTTATTATTGACGTCAACAATAATTGATAGAATATTTTATTTTCAAAACACTTTGACATTCATTTCTATCTCCAAATTCACCGTAGTAAACACTATGAAAATTAGTCTGGATTACCTCCCCTAGATAAATACTATAGTACGACAGGGAACCAGACTATAAGAAAATGCCATTTAATTTTTAATGTCATCTTTAATGTGTTTCTTTCTAAACAATGACTGTCAAATATAATATTACAATGTACAAAATGTACACAGCTGAACGCTGCTGTGTCAGGTCTTAGCTGCGTTTCATTCGGTCAATTATGGTCACCGCTTGTTTTGTATTCATGTTATGATACTGGGTCATCCTGCTTTTTTACAGCGGGGACTCGTTTTATTTTAAAATGCAAGGTTGGTGTTATTGTGTCGTTGCTTTTGCTGTTTTCTGTGCTCGGCTGGTTAAGTTGAGCGTTGCATTCCCTGTCAGATTTCCTCATATCCTATTTTACTTAGCTAATCATTGTGTATTATGTTACAGAGCTTCGACTACGTATGATGCTTTTCACATTGAGGGCTATATTTGAGTGCCTCTGTCAGTATGGACGTTATATCTGGGAACACAATCCTGTCAAGGTACTATCAAGACGACACAGACGTCTCTACTTCGTGGAAAACTACGGCGAAATGATGATCAAACCAAAATTCAGTGAACGAATATTGGACTTGCTCCTTACCGGTACGTGGAAACCTATTTAGGATTTTCGCCGCATTTTGTTGTGAGATATTTAAATTTATTTGATTGATTAATGCATTACGATTTCCACAATAGGGTTGAAGATACCAATAGTAACGTTTTGTTTCTATAGCAACGCAACTTTTGTTTTACTAATAAAGTTAGCGCATGTCCTAGGGTTTTCTTTAACATGAATCAAATCGTCATTACCAAGATGGGTATTCGCATTAACCTCAGTGATGTTCCATATTTCCCGCTAATGTATCCAAATATACGAATATTTGTTTTCCTAAGCAATACATATTTATTTAATCACTCGCATGTTCTGACTGACCCTCGTTTGTGCACTGTATACTCAAATGTGGAGAAAAAAGTATATCAACGGCAAACAACTAATAAAAAAAATCTAAAATGAAAGAACACAATTATTTTGTTTCATCTTTCACGCAGGAAACCGCTCTGAAAGTCTTTCAAACATATGCTATCAGCAAATGCTAAAAAAAGAAAACAACATACGTGAACACATTATTTGTTCAGTCCGTTTATGACATCCTTCATAACCCAATTAAATTTTATTTTCAGATTTCCGACGACGACAGAGATTGTTAAATTGGGTTCATGGTAAAATTGGGTCACATGTTTTCGTGCATGATTTTAGCACGTGTTGGCAAGATGGTACCGCCCTATGTGCACTGTTAGAGTCAATATGTCCAGGCGTTTGTCCTAGCTTTCATCTTCTATCGGGACACAATCGTGTGAAAAACTGTCGCCTTGGGCTGAAATTGGCAAACAAATATCTCTACGTTCCAATGGTATGCCACTTACCTAGCTATAAATATTTATTTATATTAATATAGAAAAATCACTACAAAAAATTAGGCCATTTTTTCGACGTGAATTTTCTACAATTATTAGTTTCCCTTGGCGCGGCTATTTCTAATTTTTACTATGTATTAAAATATTGTGTCGAGTGAATCACAAGTCATCGTTTTCGTGGACCAACATATGTTAGTACTGAGTAGTGCATGTTTTTTTAAAGCACTTCTCTCTCAAAAGGTGTATAGTACTTATAATCAGAGAGTTAATAAAACATATACTAGTAATAAAGTGTTTCGAAAGATGACAGTACTTGCATCACATTTAAATCAATACGAGCATGTTTAATTCGTTGTCACCTCGTTACGTATGTACATTGTACATGTATACTGTTTCGTATATCATGTTCAAATTCTTAGAATGCGTTTTGCAGGATTTAATATCAGCCGAAGAATTCGCTATTGCCAATAAATCTACAGAGCAGAAAATAATACAATACATCTCCATGGTAAAATGGGCGTCAGAAAATATCAAAGAAAAATGGTCGACCTTACACGAGAGCCTCATTGCCGCTAAAACCGGAAGGTGTTTTGCCAAAGGTTCAGGTTTGAAGAGCGGTGTTGTTGACAAAAGGTCAAAGTTTACCATTCTTGTATCTGATACGATTGGTGTGTTTAATATGCTGGTTGAAGTCCGGGGACCAAACCATGAGTACTGTGGTGAGAGGATTGTGTCCCTGCATCAAGCTAAGGCCTTGTTGGATAAATCGTTCGACTACGATGTGCCTGAATCTGAACATATCAAATACCTGGAGGATTGTGCAGGTATGTCAATCATGGAATATGCTTTTTGGAAACGCAATGTTCAAACCACATGTATATATACAACAATAATGTGTTCGCAACCATACCGATTGAACGCTTAAACGTGACACGGAGGCAACGCTATCAAAATAATAGTCCATGTTGTACTATAGTGGTTTAGTAACGTTTTGATGTAGGGGAGGTAATCCAGACTTTCAAATTAATTATTGATATGCGACGTCGCATTGTGGGCTTTTGGGTTGGACTTAACTGTGTGATTTCGATTGTCTCGTGCGCTACACTATTTAATTACCTATCCATCGCATGACGGATAACATTCAACCTTTAGATATTTTATAGTTAGCTCACATAAATTTATAGTATAATGTTTTAGCGAAATGAATGTCTGTGAGACACCGTCAGAAGTTATACAATCAAATAATGAATTGCATACCACATGATTTACTCACCGTTAGTGTAAGTTTGAAAGCTGGGTTCGCATAATTCATTTAGTTTATACATACTTGATGTTGATTATTACTTACAGGGAATACGTTTGTACGAAAGAAGGTACCTGTACGGTACGGAAGTACCGGAGAGAAGATATATCTAGATGTACAGTGTGGAGAGGAAGGCACTTTCTACGTCACATTTGTGCCTACACGAGCTGGTATGCATGCTGTCGCTATAAAATGGCAGAATCATCACGTGGAAAATAGTCCATTCCGAATCAAGGTGAGTGAATGAAAATAGTCAGTTTTGCATATAAATGAGTGCATAAAAATAGTCCGGTCCGCATCAAGATGAATAAGAGAAAATAGCCCGTCGTTCCATGTCATGATGACAGAATAAAACAAAATAGTCGCAAAAACATGTGTAAAATAGCCCGTTAAATGAATTTCAGTCATAACTTTTCAAGGTCAATTTGATTGAAAAACATGGCATGTCGGTGAAGTAACATACCGTTTCATGGATAAACATACTGTTAAATATCACCAAGACTACATTAAAAACAATGTTCATCATGCAGTGGTTGAAACGTTGAACATGTGAGTTGCTACTTCGCGCTGAATTCTTGAAACTGTCATAATGAGTGTCAGCTATGCGAACATTTGAGAAATAAAACACTGTCTGACATTTTCCCTTTTATATGTAAACCATTGCACCATCGGTACTATACCTCGTAACTTGTTACAGAGCATGTTTTGGGGTATCGCGCAAAGATGCTCCAAGTGAAATGCATGAATTGCGTTGCGTAGTTTATGCACGGTTACAAAATACAGTATTTTTTATCCTGTTTGTAGGTATATAAAGCATCAAATGTGTCTACCAAAAATATGAAAGGAGCTCAGGAGAAAAGAGTCATCTACGACACCTTGTCATTCTCCAGTCAAAGTGCTGAAGGTCTAGACCAATCGGATGTGCACATGTCGGACGAATATGGATCTCAGCATGAATCAGACTCGAACCGTTCCATGTCAGCGATAGCAAAAGCTAAAGCCTATAGCAAGGTAAGTTGACAGGACAACGATTATTCGACTGAACAATTAACCCTAACGACGAAGCAATATATAGCTCCTAGAGAGAAACGTTTTTCAATGGTCAATACAAAGGGAGTGTTTATTTTAGAATTTTAATGCTTATTATCATGTATGTCGGAGTACACAATGTCATGGGTTTTCTCGATTCTCTTTAACTAACGCGTCCAATACCGAAACGCCCGAAACACGAAAAGGGCGTGCGGTAGGCCTTTATCGCACAGGTTAAAGTATTGAAGCAATCAGGTTTTAGATAATTCCTGAAGCAATGGAAAATTGAAACGTTACTCATCGAATGGAAGTTGGCATTTTAAATTTATTTTAACATTATCAATTCGAGCGTCATGGATTTGTGAAGACTAGAAATAATATCAATTAGAGTAACAAAAGGCCAACGGGTTTTGAGCGATATCCAGAAGGTTTGATATTGTGTTTGATGTTTTGTAACATAGTAACCTACAGTGCTACTCTTTTGTGTGCTTAGTAAAAACGTCAAACTTGGAGATATTCTGCACGCTACGCTTCAATCTTATTTAGTAGTAGTCTGGTGGTATTCAATATTGATTTTATTTATTTGGAAAATAAGCATGGCCAATCATTTGGCCTGTTACTGACCAGAGTTTAATACAGTGTCATCTGGTTGGTTGGCCTTATCCTTAAGTCAAGTAACAACAATATTAAATACCGTATCTGGTTTATATCATTTTCATTCAACCAGAGTATTTTTCATCTGAAATAGAAACTAAGTCTTGACTACCCAATGATTTTGAGGATGTGTGTAATAATAAATATCGTACAATCATGACGTCATTTATTACACAGGGGAGACAATTGACAGTGACTCGACGTCGTGTATTACGACGTATTATCACACGGAATGGTGAAGATATCGTCATAGAAGAAGCTATATCACCCTCGTTATCACGTCAATCAAGTATCACAGATAACTCGGATGACGATTCAAGGTAGAGCTTATATATAATTTCCGCTTCTGAGCCATGAACATAGGTTTTAAACTTGTTTAGAAACATCATTTGTGTAATTGACTTACTTGGCTTAAGCCTGTTCACTCCGGTGTGGAGCGTAGGTCACAAACAAATTGCTCATGTTTCTGTGACCAGTTTGATCCAAAGACGGGTGGTTGGCCTCCAGCTTCACCAGTTCCCTGTCGATCACCATTTCGTGCTTCCGCCTCCCACGACGCGGAAATAGAGTTGGACTTATGTTGTGTAATTGTATTATTTAAAACACTCGGGATTATGAAATTTAAAGGTGATATGTATTTTGAAAGTGAATTCACGGAACAGCTTTATGACAGTGTAAATGTGGTTCCCTAGTATATTGTTTTTATTCTCAAGATTTAAAGCAACACCAATGTATGTTTTGTTTATTCTCATAAACAGAAAAATGCATGAAAATGCATCACTGTCTTGTATACCCTTAAAAACGAGATCTGAACTACTGGTTCTGGGGGTTTGAAATACATTGCAGAACTTCGATATTAGGGTTACCACATAACTTATTCGTCCTGGTTCTTTACTATCCGTTTCCTATCTTTCAATATTGTTAACAGAACAAGAAATATTCGTCCGTTTAATGTTAGAGCATCCACGAATGGAAGACAAAGGACTGCACTTAATTTTATCACATTTGTCCAGTCAACTTTATTAGTAAATCGGCGTATAAATATTTGGTTATTAACAATACTGGTCGTCAAACTATCGCCGGGATCAACTTTTTTCTTGTAATTATTTTCAGACATGCGAAAACAGAAGACGGAGCACATGCTGAAGGAAAGACTTCGAAAAGTCACTCAAAAGTCCTTGGTACTGTTCTAGAAGAACGCCAGAGCTCACGGGACGGTGACGTCACAGGAAACCACGAGAACAACCAATCAGCGGTGACATCGAGTGTTTCTAAATATAAATGTACGGAATTAGACGAACATAACCGATTAGACGAAGATTCAAAGAACCATGACAATAATGAAGTACACGTGATCACTGGTGTTTCTGAACATCATAGTATGACACTTTTTGAAAAGCACGCTAATGAAATGGATGTGATTTCAAATAAACGATCGGCCCTAAAGAGGTAAAGAAAATCTAGTGTAATAAATCTTACCAACTGACCACTTTGGAAATTATTTCATCTTCCAATGATATTAAATAAATCATCTGAACTACTTTGGTAATACACTTCATGCATAAGAAAGTGATAGATTATGTTACACTTGGGTATGCCATGCAGCCGTTGTGTAATAAATATCCAACATTTTCAGAAATAAAACGTGAAGGCAAAAGAACATATTAATTAATTTACTTTCAGTTAAAATACCGCTATAATACTTGATTATACCACATTCTGCGTTACCATTCCATTTCGTACAATAATAGAGGTAGCAATATTGACCACAATTAATTTGGGTATTTTAAAGAATAACTGTTTGTATATAGATCTAAAATGTTATAATGTTTGCTCCAAAGGAACAGAAAATTACAATTGGTCAAGCTAACATATACAATGTACATATTGATAATTAATTGTAACACATTACAGAGCATGTTCCATACATCATCCCTACAAGATGGTTGCCCACCGGACATCATCAGATGGTCCTATCTACCAGCTTCGGAGAGGTCTTGTATCCTCACATCATGTTGATCCGTCAGATACAAGCTCCGACATTTCATCGGAAGATATGTTAAGATGTACCGAAGATGAAAATGGTAAATAATACAAAACAATACAAATTAATTATTTCATGAAAAAAGGTATGAGGAAATCCGACAGGGTCACTCAACCTAACCAGCCGAACACATAAATCAGAATCACCACGACACAACTACCCTGAGCAATGCCCAAAGAAACCCATGCCAAAACGGCTACCAAATAAGACACGGGGCGTGACCTAGTTTAAAACACAAGGACAGTGACCTAACGTTATGCGACCTAAAGAGACACAACTACGACTTGACACATAAATGTTTTATATTAATTACAAAATAATTCAAGAGCACAGACATGGGTTAACTGAAGGACATGTAAACATGGACTACTGAAACGATGCAAAACATCAAGCCATATCAGGCCATATCATTTACCCTGTTTTCCATCACATGTTTTGAAGTTCACTTCCCATATTTTTCACCATGCGGTAATATCATACGTGTGTAAGTTTGATGTCACTTCAGATGATTTTCCTTTTTACTTTGTAGTTCGCCTTTTCCAGTTTTTCACGATGCTCATAGGACTTTGAAAGTTGTTATTGTAATACAACACATTGTAGCTAACTTTTAACACTAGGTTACTGATGAATATTAACGTGTACATTGTACGATAATCGGTCTACTCCTTCATTGACGCAGTGTACGACTTCTTGTTTTTCAGATCAGAAGAGTCCAACTATAAAGTTATTACACACCGAAAGCCTTCAAAAAGCCTGTATGTACATAAGCGAGAAGGCAATGTCGAATACACCTCAGAGTTCTGCAGACGTGCGTGATTCAACGTCTATGGACGATGTGTTGACATCAAATGCGTTCCAGTCAGTCAAAACGAGGCTACATTCCAGCCAATCATTACCGATCATGCGGAGATACTGGGAACGCGATTTAAGTGACGGAAGTTCTTTAACAGGACTGATAAACTGTTTAGAAAAGATTGAACAAACACAGGAAACACAAAAAGAATTCGAATGTGATATGAAAGTGAAAGGTGATGTTGAAAAGCATTGTTCAAATGAAGACAGTGAGGAACATGTGGACACCATGTTCATGACTAGACCAAGTGATACCCCAACACACGTACAAACTATTGTGTGCGATTTGCAAGAGACCAAATACCCGGTACAAACACAGTGTATCTTTGATTTCAGCAATGTAAATCAACATGAACAAACTAAAAACACAAACAACGATAATCAAACTGGACAGACTATAACTAGTGACAGTGGAAATTATGTCCGGGACACTCCAAACGCAACATTGACAATGCGGGCAAATTTGACCCGACAGACTCCGATTTGCGGTAATAAGAGCAGTGGTGATTCTGCGTCAGTAAAAACTGATCCCTCGTCAGTATCCGATAGTCTAAGTTCTAGCTCAAAAAGTGGAAATTATCGTGCATTCAAAACAATTTATATCAATGCAAACTTGAAAGGAACGAACAAAGTAAATGACGTCAGAATAGTTGTTCCTCAGCCTACAATTGACAAAAGCACGCAAGTGACACACGACGAGATAAAACGGGAAACAGGATGGGATGCTATTGAAAACGCCTATTTACTTTTACGAAGGAGGATAAACATTAATGTTCCTTGCTACAGAAACGACACAACAACGATTTCACCGACTAGTGCCACAAACAACCCAATCGGACAACCAAGTTTATCAACAGGCAGTAAACCTGTTGAAAAGCAACTTTTACAAGTGCCTAAAAGTCCAAAAGATGAAACTGATTATCCACCTCTACCAAGTATACAGAACACATATTACCAAGGTGCTCCTAGTCCTAACATTGTTACTGATGGACCTGAGAGGAGTAATAATACTGATGATCATAGAAATGTAAATGCTTGGTTTGAAAGGAACCATTTGCTAACCAGCCCTAACCAACTTGTTCCGGTGAGACAATATACAATGGATACAGTTGATAGTGGTTTTGACGACAATCTGTGCCCAACACAAGCCAGTAGACAGGGGAGACTTAGTCTGCCTTCAGTACTTTCAGGTAAAGGCATAATTTTGATTGCTTTGTAACATTATTTGCCGGCTTAGAACGAGAAGGTCTAAGACTGATACATATTTAAAATCAGAATCACAAGGCGCTTCTAATGATCCTATTGTAATGTTGACCATACTAAAGTTGTGCCAACTTGTTTGACAATTAGTAAAGAGTATTTTTCGGAAAGTTTTTCTTGTTTTCTCAAGATATTGATTTGTACTTGCGACCTTCTAATTCTCAGCCAGCGAATTGTATTAACGTTTAAATTGTCTTCTTGACCACCGTCTATGATAAAAACAGAAACACAAGTTGTTCAATTTTGTATTAGTATGGTCTGATAATTAAAATGGTTGTCGGTGTTAGTTTGTTTATATGTAATTATACATACAAGCATGCCGGTGATATTATATAATTTAATACATCATATTAATGGATGAAAAACACAACGTCACCAAAACAACGAAAAGTCTGAACTGATCGAGACTAAATGTGAGCTCATCATATCAATGTTGTTATCTATTGATAAATATTTGAATAAAGGTGTTTGTTACTTACATTTGTACTTCACTTGTAATACAAATTGTTGTAAATTGTAGTCTACAATATACTAGATATTTAAAATTTTAAATATTTAATATAATTGTGCTTGACTTCTTTATTTTGGTTCTATTAAATAGAAAATGGCCATACTCGTATATACCGGCGCCCTTACAGAGGACCAAAAATTTCATTTGACCCAAGTCTTGTCAACAGCACGAGTAGTCAAAGTATGTCCCTGGATAGACGGGAAACAGGCAATGAAGCAGACGATGAACTTATTCGGTCCGGATCACGTGATGACACCGCCAAAAGACGACGACAACGACGGATAAATCGTGACGATTCCTTTAGTTTGTCAGATTCTGAATTGAACGAACGACGTAAACGCATTCGCCAGCGTCATCATACGTTTGATCAGAGCACATCTAGAAAATCTGACTCAAGTTTTAGTATTGACCCGGAGACGAGGCGTAATTACTTCAGTGATGCGTTTAAAGCACTCTTGGAACATAGACGAGAGAAAAGTGAAGCTGAGAAGTCAGCTGAAAATGTTGCAAATGTTAGCGAAGATGAAAATGTGTATACATCGGCTGCTTGTGGTGCAGACAAGGTTTCTGTAATACCAAAATACATGAAAACACGGCTACAAACTTTGACAAGCGTAGATAGTAACTACCAAGGCTTTGGTTTGGTGAATTCCTCACGGCGGGACTTTTTGTCGCAGCTAAATTCTTTCCAGAACATATTTGCTGCGGAGTCGACGACGGAAGAAGAGATACTGGAAGGAAAAATTACTCATTGGGAAGATAAGACTGAAGTGTTTCAATACACGGATGTCGATATCAGTGATGACCAGATTGCGAATGACTCTAAACACCAGTGTACCGAGGAATCTGATGCTAGCATCCATAAAGAATGTAACGAAATCAACATAAATAAGAACACTAGTGAAACTGAGATTGATAAATCGTTAAGTAATATTTCAATGGACTTAAATTTCGTTATCGAAGATTCGCTGCATCATTCTGGTCGTGATACAAGCGACATTCATTCTTCGACGTATTTCGATATTTTCTCAAGTTTCGATCATTCTGACATGCCAGACTACATTAATCCAAATGATGTTGCCATGTTAGGTGACGTCATATCACTGACAACGAACTCCGGAGAACAAATGATAATGCGTGTTGCAGGGGCGGGGCTTCGTCATGGAACAGTTGGTGAAAATAACGCCTTTCAGGTAGTAGATATTATACAAATGTTCATGAAATGTAGTGACAATCACTTTATGTTGGGTTATATTAAATTCAAATTTAAAATATATAGCGAAAATCCGAACGTGAAAGTTTCCAAGTGAATGTTTGTTATGTTTCAGCTTTAAATTGTCGATGTGTATGGTGAATTCAAATGTCGCTATGACGATACTTAAGTTCAACTTAATGGATGTACATTCAAATCGGTCATATCGAAGGTTTTCACTTAAACCCGGATGTGGGAGTTTAATAAAGCCTATTTAATGAAAACGATATTACACTACTCAGTTATATAATAACTATGCGAATGAGGTGGCTTATCACTATTTTTGGTATTCATACGCGCTGTCAAAAATACATATATAGACAGGATACATAGAAAAAATCAGGTCCGTGACGTGATTACAATTCAATATACTCCAATAATTATGCCACAACGTAACGGTAATTTGAATAGAGTGATGTACTATATTTATTTGTGCATTCATGTTTAACCGCATTTAATTATATACCCCACTGACTTTATTCTCTTTTATAGGGGAAGCCTGTCTACTTTTAGCACAGTTACAGGGCTTATTTTGTTTATGTGATAAAACGAATCTTACATTCGTGTCTTTCCATATAGATTTTATTAAACTCGTTGGATAAATTTAATATGAAAATACACTCATGTGAGATCCACGTATGTATGCGTCTGTGATATAATATGAAATATCCTACATTATCGGAAATATTAATATACTCATATAACTTAATTAATGTCGGGCGTATCTCATAATAAATAAGGCGAGACTATCAATTTATGCCATGTTATTGTCTTACTTTCAAACAAGCTCAAATGGTAAAGCTCGGCTAGTTTGACTTGATTCTGACCTTCATGCATGATTATATTACAAGGGTCTTCCTCAGAATATCTCAATTTTGTAGACGGTTTATACATTATATACCTTCAATTACGGTTACATGGAGTTTGCTAGCATGACGGTTTCACCCAGCGTAGATATAAAGTTTTGCAATGTTGAATAGATGTAGAACTTTTAAGGAAATAGGGATATAATTCCATATTGGGGTGCCAGAGAAAAACAAATGTATAGCGAAATAACTCGGATTTCGGATTTGGAATGTACAATTGACATGTAGAAGAAAAACGTAACAGTCGTGAATGAATATCTGCAGTAAATGTAAATCCATTTTGAAGATAATCAGGTGCATTTCCCCTGAGAGTCTTGTATATTATAATAGCTTTCTGATAAATAATACGATCACGAATCCCATCCGTTTAAATGTTGAAAATAAAACAGTCGAAGGTATAGAATAATCGGTATCAAGAAGAACTCCAGCTGCTCGTTTCTGAAATGTTATAAGTTCATCTTCAAGATTGCTAGAACAATATCCCCAATCGATGGTCGTATATTGCGTAAATAGAGGATCTATCATGATTTCTCAAGTGATATGCACGAGATTCATCCTCTATATACGCAATATAAAAGCATCGATATTGGTTGCCACTTCGTGCGAACTTTATTCTGGTGTCTCATATTTACTAAACTTATATTAAGATTCGTTCCCTATAACTTATAACATAGATCGTTTAAATCGATTCAAATATACATCAAAACGATCCCACAAATTACCAAGAAAAAAACAAAAAACATATTTCCGTAACGAGCCAAAATAGTCACGAGTTGTTTCCCTTTGACCACATAATAATAAATCGATGGAAGCGAAACTTTATTATTGGTGATTTAATTATATTTTTGACATTATAGAGACACATTTGCGCACACTTTCCTCTGACAAATTATGATAATTGATAGTGCTTTGTATATTTAGCTCATTTAACCTTTGACTTAAATGTATTGTCCTCTCGCCAAATTGGGTTTGCCTGTTTTTTTGGTCGATACTAAGGTGTATAAATATTGGACAATGTGCAAGTGCCTCAAATATGTTATGGTTCAAATGCTATTCAATGCATAAATTGTACTCGTAATGATTTCCTCTTTTTCAGGTATGGGTTGAAAATCCAGTAGTTGGTTCCCTGTCTGTGAGTGTTACTGGTCCCAGACTTCATTCAGTGACGGAAACCAGTATTGTATACACTGGAGACAATCTGTATGAAGTTGCTTTTGAAGTTGCCGACAGTGGAGTGTATAGTATCTTTATAAAATGGGGAGAATATTCCGTCGTACGCCAACCATACATCTGTAACGTCACTATGTAACAGTAAAATATGGAAGAAAAAAAGAAGAAGAAGTGTGTCTCTGTAAAAATATTATCGTTGCCAGAACACATCATTAGGAGTAGCCAGGTGTCCGTTACCTAAGCAAAGCTATGTAGCGCTTTCCACGGGAAGTTATACATGCCTTCTATATTTAGTTGTACGGGGGGGGGGGGGGGTAACTGAATGACTATATAAATATCGTTGTTATTCATTTACGACATTTGTTATGTATGTTTAATTTATATTTTTTTTAACAAAATGACCATGTTAACTGTTAAGTGCGCCATTTCACATACAACGGGGATACACAGAACTTTCATTTCTGGCATTTGTATACATTTTCACCACAATGTTAATATTGCAATTTCAAATTATGTAGAGCATGTTTTATGTTAACTATTTATTTACAAGTTCATCTATTTAATTTACGCTGATCAGGTGTCATGCGCCTAAGCAAAGAGCTATTGCACGCCTTCGTCCAGTTACCTCTCGTTCAATAAAATATAAAATGCATGGATTACCTCACACGGACAGTGCTACGTAGCACTTTGCTTAGGCAATGGACGCCTGTCATTGACATAACTATATTTTAACGATAATAATTATAGTGTAGCTTTTGTTTTTGTGAGACCATTATTTCGCGAAAATCGCGAACATTTCGAAAATAAATTGTAGTGGATCTTATAGTATTGTGATAGTAATTAATTATGTATGTAGTACGTGTGTAGTAACAGTGAGGTGTGATTGCTTGAATGGTGGTTTTGTGTTGAGGTGCTTTTATGAAATGTGCATACAATCATTAGACATGTACATGTATATGTAATATACAATTATGCTAGAAATAAAAAATAAGCAGTAGTCTGGTTTTCAGTTGTCAGTACATGTTTCACATATTAATGACAACGAAATGGGTGAAATGGGTGCTACATTGCGTTGGAAAGGGTATGATAACTGTTACTGCCACACTACACTAGGAATGCCATTTTACCATCACACCAACAGTTGAAATACGGTACAAAACGTTAGGAGATCAAACACTCGAAAACATCATCTACTCTCGGACGAAGAAGAATAAGCTCGTGTTTCTGTTATTTACATTAGTCTAAGCGACAACGCAATTATGTTGGGCCATACGGGGGTCTAAATCTAAAACAATGTCACTACCATGGTCAAATCATGGAAGGGCCTTGCTTAGTCTCTAGATGTCATGATTCTGGTATATCTTCACGAAACTTAAGTCAATCAGGATTGTGACAGCTGGGACTTGGGCATTTCATTTTCTCGTTCGGTTAAGTGTGGACACTGTGTCGTGTATTTGTGTTATGTGAATTATATGTTTTCTGTGCTCTCTTTTGGTTAATTTGAGTGCAGGCTTCCCTGTCCGCTTTCTCTTATTTGTGTGTGGGGGTGGGGGTGAACTTTGTAGTGGTTATGCCACACGTAACAGAGAGTGTCAGTTCCTGTGGAATCGCATTTAATTTGGCGCTCATTTTTTTATATTTTTTCTGAATGACTGTACTACAGCTAGAAAAAGAACGGGATAAGTGTCAATTCCTGAAATCAGGCTGACATAAAGCCTACTTTCTTAAAAAAAACCAAAAAAACAACTAAGATTTAGAAATATATGATTTAGTTAGATAAACAAAAAAAGTCCTAAATTATCGCAGGTGTCTATACTAATAGGCGACGAATATAAATAATGTTCTTCAGCTAATACATTTAACTGAACTAATTTGTAGCAAGATAGTCACGTGATTACAGCAATTTGACACTGTTCAGCATGTTTTTTATACAGTCAATGATAAACCTTTTTATACACGATAGGTTAGGCATAACACATTCAATATATTAAGCTACTACCATAATTAACATATCGTGAATGGTACCTTTAACTCTGAGTAAAATGTATCACATAATTTATTATTGCCACATTACCATCAATAAAGAGATTTACAAAGACGGACACACATTAATGATATTAGCTAGGTATACGACTTTTATGCATTTGTACATTAACTATTTTCATAATTTTGTCTAAATGGAAATATCCCACACAATTCGTATACTTTGTATACTTAAAAAAATGAGTCAGATACACAAAATATTTCAATAATATTATTGAAAAGAAATTATTCACGTATTTAAATAAATTAAAACATTATGTACATGTACATGTGCACTATCTTATATAAGTAAAGGGAGTGTGTCGGTATTTTTCCATGTCTGAAAGTGCAATTTAACTTAAGAAAAGATTTAGAATACAACAGGACATATATAGAGCCCATCTCTTTACAATAATTTAGTGGGATTATTCATTTAAGACAACATAAAACAATTTACCAAAAGGGAATTGGTACTTGTCATCTGTCTTGTCCGAATACAACCATTCAACATAATACATCCATAGACTCCTGCACATGTGACAGTTACAGATTGGACTGAGTGACCGACCGTCAAAGTAGCTATATACAAATTTATACACAGTGAAGACAGTCAGTCAATCCGCTTAGCTCTGTCGGTAGAGCACGGTAGTTTTGATCTCGGATTTGTGGGTTCGAATCCCGGGCTGAAAAACTAAAATTTAGATTTTAAACCTAGGCCCCTCGTATGGGTGCTATACACATGGCGTAAAAGAAACAGTGGATCTCTGGAACGAGCACAACACCTGTATCTTCACTATTCCCCGAAACCTAAAATGACTAACCTATTCTGGGTCCTCACCCATATGGACTATTCGGTGGCGAGGATAAATAAAATCATACAATGAAGACAGCATACACTGTAAACACGCTTAACGTGCACATTCAAAATATCATCGTCAGTCTACGAAAAGACTGGGTATTGTGGAGACAGCTTGTTGTCAGTGCGGGCAGTGAAACATATACCATTCCAAACCATGCAAATATACTCCAATCTGGAGGAAGCATGGCAGAAAGTTTGACATACACACGTGTCCTTTGTGCCTTCGTGACCAAGGTGCTAGCAGTACGTGATCACATCTAAATTGAAGAAAAAGATGATCTTGACAGTTGGAATTTAGTTAAGTAACACCAATGTTTTAAGAATTGGTAAATTTGTGTCCTCAAAACTACTAATAATAAATGACAATCACAGTACTAAAGTACTGACATGCTGGCAAACTGCAGAGGGACAAAAGCTTTTCAAGTAATATAACATTAAGTGGTTTTCCAAGTCCAAAGAGAGGTAAGTGCTGGACGAAAAATAAAATTTAATAAAATATAAAAAAAAATTGGAGACGCCGTGATTCGATCGCTGGACCTTAGCATCAGAAAATTACTAAGCGAGTTGCTTAACCACTCGGCCACGATCTCGTTAGAGAATATTGAACATAATAAAAGCATTGATGCACGCGCTATATCGCGTTCGTAACGCGTAGTAATCATTATCAACGCCTTTAAACACCTATTCTTTAAATTTCATACAATTTCCTTCAATTACAAGAAGAAACTAATATATTACAATCGAACACATTAAATGAAACAAGGAAAGTTTTATGTTCTAATCTTGCAAAACTGATTAACGAGGAGGAACTATTTTCATTGAGTGTATAGATTTTGTGTTGTCAGTTTCGGGAGTAAATACATCTTAGTAGAATTCTTTTTTTGGCATTGTAATAGATCTGGCGACATCGCCAGCCTAAAACCAGCATACAAGTAAGCCAGCCATAAATTATTTGTAAAAGCGGAAGCAGTTGTAACACCATGTTAGGCTATTCACTCATAAAAAGGAAATTAACTGCTTAGAAACCAGACGATCAAGTGAAGTGGATGATCGTGTTTTACACTCAATTAACCATTGTACATACATTGATGGCTAAATCAGTGTGGAGAATCACGTGATCAAATAAATGACGTTCGCACTCAAAACGATTGCGATTTCGTCTGCTAACGGCGAATTTCTTCTTGATTATTACGATCGTGCATTTAATATAGTTATTTCATATAGCGTAAAGTACAACCCGTTTATGTAAGAATAATTATCGGCAAGTACCGATTTCGATCTATCTTTAGCTGTTTTTAATTGATGCTCGACCAAATGCAGTTTTCAACCGAGTGTAATAATTTGGTCGAGCATCAGTTAACAATAGCTCAATATAGAGCGAAATTTGTAAGTGGCTTGTGTTCTTCATATACGGGAGATACTTTAGGCTGTATAATATAGTCATATAAAGTGCACGATCGCTATAATCAAGAACAAAAACTCACCGTTAGCGGACGAAATCGCAAATGTTTTGAGTGCGAACGTTATTCATTTCAAATCATTTGATCATGTGATTCCCCACACTGTAAATGTTATGCAGTCAATGTATTGCAGTCTGCTTCTTCGATATGCTGCTAACCACGCATACGGCCTTTCTTATATTCATGAAAGTCAATGTTAAGTTTTTAATGACAATTGTGCTAACGATAGGAAGACATAAAAGTTCTTGGCAGGATAAATTCTCTGCTTGTGATAAACATAGTTTTAACACGCATCTTTCGTAAGATTAGACTGACTTAAACTTGAAAAGTAATGTATAATGGCCATATAGAAACATTGGCATTTAACTTCCACTAGTCAATGGGCTATCTATTGAAACCTATATTCTAGTCTCCCACTATTTCTCTCCTGTGAATGTGGCAGCCAACATCGATCTGTGGCGCCAAAGAATAGACATTGCCTTCACAGCTACCAATTTAAACATCAGTGGAGTTGAACTCGGTACCTCTCCAAGAAAGATAATTATATAACATAACATTGACAGCACGAGTGATTCTTCGAATACACCTAAGAACCTTCAAAAATAGTCTTCGAGAAACTATACATCTTATTAAAACTAGATCCTAACATTTGCTCCATTCCTGTACGCTGTAAAAAAAAGTTAAAAAAAAATTACCAATTTCCTAGGGCTCTTTTCAGCTGTTAGGCCGCTCAAGCACCCTTTGACATGTCAACTTCCCCTGGTCATTGGGCTACAAATGGAAACCTACACTCGTGTCTCCCTGGGGAGACAATTTCTCTCCTGTGGTGTGGCAGCCAACATCGATCTGCGGCGCCCAGGAATAGACACTGCCCTCACAGGTACCATTTTACACCATGGTGGAGTGGAGCTGTGGGTCTTGCTCAGAGATTTTAACCAGTGGTCCAGAGGAGGATCGAACCCGGGACCTATTGATCCCGAAGCGCGCGCCCTACCTCTAGGCCACCGCTCCCCATGTATAGCGTATAATAGTGGAGCGTACAGTAATAAGGGTATCATTGCAATGAGATTGAGGAACTGACTTCTGAATAGATTAATTTCATTGAAGCCTTCAATAAATTTCACAATAATGTTTTTCTAAGCAAATATGCATATAGGAATAAATAATTAATACGCTTAATGCATGCAATATTGGTCTACAGAAAGTCAATGGATCATGTTGTTTTAGATATTAGATAACAAACACATTTCTACATTGCATTGATTCATGTCCTTGTCGAGAGTCTCTGGTGACAATAGGACTTAAATATATATCTTGTTAGCCTTATATATCATTACAAAATGTGACGCATAAGAAACTCATTATGATTTCTCACTGTCAGTGAGTGTCTTATGTTGTGTTAAGTGACATGAAACTTTGAAATGTTCAAATGATCAACAGGCCCGGTGATTATAAACATTTCTCATACTCATACTCCATGCTCCATGCTCCAACTTGAAAAACAGATAATTTTATAATTTTGCATCAAAACCAACACCAACTTGTAGCAAATGATCTAATTAAGAAAATGAACCCTCATTTCATATGTTTCCATTCAGTAATAAAGAAGTTTAAGCAGTTTTTGTAACTAAGAAATACTCCAATTGGAGTACGGAGTATGAGTTGGAGCATGGAGTACGTACTCCAATGTTTATAATCACCGGACCAGAACAAATATGGAATGATTTATTTTCAAATTAGCATACTATAACTAGTGACTTGTCAAACACAATAATATAAAATATTGTGATCCCATTATTAGACATTACCATTGTAAGTATACATTAAGCTTATATAACAACTGCTACACTTACCGTTCTTTTTTGTCAACTAGTAGACGAAAATTGTTGACTTACAATATGGTTAATGTGCTTTATGAAACTGTAAAATCTGAGCAGTGCAGTTTCGAATTGATCAGCCCTAAACTTTTTTATAAGAACTTTTCAGCATTTGGGATTAAAGCATTTTGAAATATTCGTACAATGGGAGATTAACTAGATATAGGTCGAGGCTCGTTGTTTAGGATAACATCACATAATGATATTTGGAGAGCAGGATATCAAGTGATCGAGACACCGCATTATCATATATCTAGAGCATTACACTGCATCTTATACAGGCTATGTCTGATTCTGACATTATCATATCGCTGGCTTAGAATGAGAGGGTCGTTAGTAACAACTCGATATTTTGAGAAAATACAAGAAAACTCTCCGAAAACTACTCCCTACCTATGGTAAAACAAACTGTTTACACGTCAGTTTGGTCAGCATGACAAGTTCTGAATTTCATGCAAAAAGGCTCGTAAGAAGTGCCCTAGGATGCAGATTTCAAATATGTCAATGTCCTATAAGGTCGTAAGTATTAGTTACGACTTTCTCATGAATGTATATATCCTCTCTAAGCTCACAAAGACACTGCACTGGTTCAATCAATTATAAAATATACATATATAGAGGATATATGTATACATAAATTGTGTCGGCCATCTTGGACGCCATCTTGGATTACGCAACGCAAAATGCTAAATCGTCCCATGAAAGACTCCCGCCTTTTTTGAATCAGCAGACCTTCCCAAACATTTTGGTATATAACATCTCTTGTTGCCTTTCATGGCAGACCCCTTGATTGTTTAGCCAAATTGTCACACCAGACCAGCATGAACATATGCAGATACATCATCATTTTTCTAAGATATTTAGCGTTATTAAGGTTAAATGATAAATAGAATCTTACATTCGCGCTCATTCCCACCCAATTCATTTAAAACCCGTTGACAAAAACAATATAACACTCGGCAGAACCTCGTGTCATATTGTTTTGTCAACTCGTTTAATAAAAATGGTAATGAATGTGCACTCATTCAAGATCCTCTATTTAACGATCTTCTTGACATATTAAGGTAGACAGATCGTCCTACCAAGGTTTAACAACAGCGCCTAGTTATTCTGAAATGCATCATTGAATCGGCGCTAGACCATTGGTCCGGTAAAGCTGTATGACATTAATTCTATACGACAATGGTTACTCGTAGTTGTATAATATATTATATTGTTACGTCCGGGTCACGCGGGAAATGTTGTGTTTTCGAAGAAGCGTTATGACGAAACGAACTAAATATAATTATTTATTATGTCATTCACACTTCGCACAATTCGGTTGGCGTTTGTCTATTGCCCCGGTGAGCGATGATTTCCTAATGAAAAAAACAAAATTTGAACCCGCACCCATCCCCTGAAATGCCAAATCGGGGGTTTGCGTTAACGTCAGATTAGTATAGATCACAACGATATAGGCTTCTTTGTCCATTTCCGATCACTAGAACAAAAACTGAACATTATATACTGCAGCATACTGTTTTAAACATGTGACATTCACGCTGTCAAGGAATAAATTAAAGGCCTGTATGTTTGAGTTTAAGAAGCCGCAAACCTAATGCTATAAGTAACCATGTAGGTGTAACTATTTTGCCTGATATTCATACTTACTTACCTATCTGACATGTAGAGCAGCCACAAATGCCCTCACCCAAGTCTGTCTTACGCTAACACATCCACTGTTCACCAATTCTCATTCAACCAGCGTGTTTTTCTGGAGACTGGACTATACACTGATTTATGAGGATGCTATTCACCAGGACTGCCTCCAAATTTTCAGCTCAGCGCCATTATTGACAGAAGAAAAACTATACGTTTCCATGTCCACTTCATGGCCTTCAACCAGGAACCATATAAATCTTATAGGGTTCCTACTTCAACAAGCCGTAAATCTATCTTAGCATTAAATGTTAAATTGATTACCGGTACGTCTAAGTTAGCGATAAATCATACAACAATGAAAATAAAATATGAGATACGTCAGCAAAGACTGAAAAGATTCAGCATAAATGACATTACGCTAGTTGTTAATCAATACCCTTTAAATCAATTTTAACGGTAAATTATTATGACATGGTCAAATGGATTAACTTGCAAACCTTCGCCAAGCAACCTTCGACAAACAGCCATCGGGAGCGATCACTGCTCTGGTGTAGTGTCAATTATTCAAGTCATACGGTGTAATATACATGCGTTAAATTATGACCGTTTGGATTATGAAAACAAAAGCTATCTACCATAAATACGAATGTACTAGCAATATCCGCTTTCAATTCCAGGTAGTGACTGGTGGTGACTGGTGGTGACTGGAAGTGACTGACTCTGCCATGAACTTTTTACAACTAGGCCGATTATGCGGCACGCTTTTAGATGTTTCTTCTTGGAAGTAAAGAGTTGAACTAGTAAGCATAAGTCAATCTAGGAAACAGGTCTAGGTAAAAAATAAGTCGCCCGTCGTATACCTGGTATACACAAACAAACACATCTTGTACTTTAAACGATGTACGTGGGACGTTCAAAAAATACAACGATTATTGCCATAAAACCCGCACTTTTAAACACTAAAAATATATTTTATAATATCAAATGAAATTTCAATCCTTTTTCTACAAACATTGCAAATATAAAGATAAATAAAAAGTTTTACGCGGTTCGAGGGTTACATCAAACCATCAAACTACCGTCGTTAGTGTCACTCAAAGGGATACGAAATACGCTGTTTATGATGACAATGTAGATGAATACAAGCTTGAAACACAGACCGTTTTATACACGTAGATCGTTTGTGAGAATGGCATGTATTTCCCAGATTTACGAGGGTCAGTCAAGAAAAACTGAGAGTTGTTAAATTAAACCTTCAAAATGTATTTACAATTATAGTTTTTACCATTTATCGTCAACTATCATCCATTGCGGATATTCTGATGAATTTTGTGATCGGATAAAGGCTAATAAATAAAGTTGCCAAGCAACCCAAGTACATCACTAAAGGGTATGCGTTCGCGCCAACGACTGGGAGACTGGTTTTGTTGTCAATTCGAACGTTTATTTTAGCTTCATATAGCGTAATTTAGTACAACTAACATGTGTATCAAGTTGAATCGAATATTTCAAATAATAATCGGCATTTGTTACAGAACGGTCACTAATGCTGTTTTGTTTAGTTGCCTAGCAACAATTTTACCCGTATTTTATCGATTTTCTCGGCATGCGTTACCATGGTATTCTAAAACTAATCACTGAATTCACAAGTTCTGCTCAGAAGGATTATGAATGTATCTAATGGAGTCCAGTGACCGTGATAGAAATAAAAAATATAACTTTGCTTTTGAAAAAACATCATATGTTCTTTTGGGTGGGGTTAAATTGTGGTCTCAATACCAACAAATAAAGTGAAAATTAATAGTTCCATCAAGTATATTTTCTACATTGGATGAACAAATCAACCATAATTAAGTATATTTGATAGATTAATGTATTACAAAATAAAAAATAAATTTAAAAATGTGCAATATAATTTTTTGTTTCCATAGCAATGCACAATTGTGTTCTATAGACAGCGCGAACGCATGCCTTCGAGTTGTCTTCTTCGGTTGCCTGGCAACAAGAATAAAATGTTCATACCCAAAATTGGTATTCGCCATAAAATCGATGAGATACTATACTTCTAGATAATGTATAGACAATACACGAACACTTATTCTCCTTATCATTATTTACTAACTCTCAGTTTTTCTTGACTGACCCTCGTATATCGAATATCTGGGCGAAAACCTGTCCCATAAAAGTTAATATTCTAAAATGTCGCGGTAACTAACGTTACTTTTTTGTCATTTCCTATTACTAACATGTGTTTCCCGCCAGATCAACCATCCGTAATACCTATGTGCCATTCTTAAACTGATGAAGCAACTCCACAAATATGTTCTTTTTGTATAACGATATTTTGAATACTTTTTGAGCGCATATCATTGTTGACGTAACCTATTATTTGTCAGATTTTCCCTTACGTTCAGATGACGTCACATTTGCGATCCCTCGCGGAGTTCAACTTATGTTTATTTCACCACCTTTTCTTCAAGTTTCGTTATTTTTGCAGACATAGTCCAACATGTAACAGTTAATGTGTGATCGATGTTTGAAATCTAACGATATGATAAGAGTGAAGATATAGCTTAGTACGTAGTCAACATCAGTGGCTAATGATGGGATGCGGCGGGTTTGTGTTACCATGGGTTTAAACTAGAATATTTTGAACGAACATATCTTTTTTGCATCTGAATTCCGATTCAATATACATTTTTTTGTAATTATGTATTAATATTTGTATATATCTTTTAAAACTGTGTCCGCGAGGGCTCTAGTCCTAGAACTTTTTGAACGTCCCTCGTACTTTGCAAAGGTTACCAACTTAATTAATACAATATGACAGATTTGACTAAGTGCTAAAATAAAAGTGTGAGCTATGGCTTTTAACAAAAAATATGATAAATTTATTCAAAGTAAAGAAAACATGACGTAAGCAGCTGTCTGGGGTTATCGCTTATAAATACAATCGCTCTAGTCACAGGATTTCATCAAATGACTATCATTAAAGATGATGAAGGTACACGTCGTTTTAGCTTTACTGGTTAGTGCGGTCGTGTTGTATGGCCAGACATGGGGCTGCTGTGGTAACAACAATCTGGCTCTCAAGCAACCAGCATCACAAAGCTCTACCCAAGGGACGACTACTGCTGCTGCAGCAGTCGATGGCAACAGGGATCAGATTTGGAGCGGCAATAGTTGTACGCACACGGCTCAAGAGGTTAATCCGTGGTGGAGAGTCGATATGGGGAGAATATTTGAAGTCTCTAAAGTAGTCATTTACAACCGGGAAGATTGCTGCGGAAATCGTCTGCGTGACTTGAAGATTACAGTAAGCGATACTGTTGGTGGAGCCGAAACAAAATGTGGATACTACCAAGGAGTGAGTGCCGAAGGGCTTGTTCACACTATACAGTGTCCACCAAATGTGAGCGGAAGGTACCTGAAGATCGAGAAAACTGATGGTGGCAATGATTATCTGACCTTGTGTGAAGTCGAAGTGTATTGATACGGTATGTTTACAACTTTAATTCATTAATTATAAGTACAAAACGGCTATTTTGAGAAAACAAGAAACGACTGTCTGAAAACTACTATTTACTGATGGAAAAAATCAAGCTTTTTGAAATTCAGTTTGGTCAACATATCACGTTTCGATTTTCATAAAAGTAAACTAAAAAGAAGTGCTTTCTGATACAGATTCGAACTATGTATATGTCTTATGATATACTATTAAAGTACTACCGACTAATACGACCTTCTCAATCTAAGACGGCAATTTGTACTGTCGTTAATCGAGAATAAAACAAAAGCTAAGTAACAAAATATAAGTGGACCATTTTTGTTTATTTTTTAGATTACCTTATTATCTGAATTTGCACCAAACTGTTTTATTGAATACTGTTTTTTTTTGTTATAAATAGATACAGTTTACAGTTTTATTGGTATAATCGGCATGTGAAATGCCTTTGACCATTTACACAATAAAAACTAGATGGTCAAGACAACATATATACAATTATGTACATAACATATATTATAAGCAAGCACAGATAAAGAAATAAATAAAAAAAGAGAATTGGAATTCAGTTTTGTGATATACAGTATACATATTATACTGTTTCAACAAAAACAATAAGCTTGATTAGTAACAGAAATAAACACACACAAATATACAAATATATACAAACGGTACAATTCAAATTGGATAATTTATATTTTCAATATTTATACATCGACGGCATGTTATTATTACATTAGGGCTAGTTTATTTTCTCTTAGTTTTGAGGCATAGAATACTAATTTTGCGTTGTTTAAGATGATTTTGTTCGTTTTGCTTGCCATAATGTTATAGAATTTATAAATTTGTTATAGATTTGTTTATAGAGGATCTAACACGAGTTGTCAATTGATACAAATTTATATCAAACGATTTTTTTTGGATAATTTAATTAAGAGAGCCTCCTGAACGAGTTTAATATAACTATACCAATTGAAAAACGAGTGAAAAACATGTATATAAATTGAATTGAAATAGATTATACAAAGAGACTACTTTGAAAGCATCGGTTTTTAACAGGTCTGAAGGGAAATTGAAATATTCATTATTTAAAGGAAATTAATATTATTCTGCTGTAATGTTTCTTACTTTGTGTGTTCATGAATGTTTGTATTAAGTTAAAGGTTGAAATAAAAATAAAAATTCATGTTTATAAAATATCAAATACTTTTTTCTCTTTTCAGATAAATAGAAGGAACCTATCGATGTCTCTACATATACGATTTTGGTGCATACTTGACTACATGTTCATGTAGTATATTCTATGATGAATGATTCTTGGTGGAAATCTCGAATAGTTCGAGCTAAGTTTAAAAAAATAAAGCTCATATGCTCAACATATTGAAACATTTTATACCCTTAAAATTTACTTCACTCCATACCAATGTAACAGCAATTGTATTCGTATTTTCATATTGGTCATATATAAATAAAACTATATTGAAATACTGTTGTTACACCGATTTATTTGAAGCGGCATTCCCTATAACTAGCATCTTTTTCTCTTCTATCACATTAAATGAACTAAATGAATAAAGCCCTATCAATTATCATATTTTGTCAGAAAAAAATGTGCGCAAATATGTCTCTAGAATGTAAAAAACATATTCAAATCACCAATAATTATTTATCGCTTCCAGCGATTTATTATTACTAGTATGTGGTCTAAGGGAAACAACCCGCGACTATTTTAGCTCGTTACTGAAATATATTTTCATTTTTTCTCGAAAATTGGTGGGAGCTGTTTGTTGAAGATTTGAGGAGTTTAAGCTATAATGATTGTTATTTAATATATAATATTCCTAAATCGATTTAAACGATCAAAGTCATAGGGAACACCTCTTTAGGGTCCATTGTGAGACTTAGATTCTATATTAATCACTCTTCTTGACACCTCATTCCCGATGTTATCTATCGACACGAGGGTATGAGAGAATAGAATCCAGTTTCCCTTTTAAGAAGAGCGTCTAGCAAGGGAATTTCTGGACCATTTTTATTTCGTCTTTGGTACGAAGCGGTCTGTGATAGAATCAAGGACATGTCGCACTCGAAGCGACCACTCGACCAATGGGCTATCGAGTAGGAGGTTTAGAAATACTGCTTTATATCATAATATACATGTATACACGACTATATACCTGAATGAAATATGAATAATGGTATACACAAAGGCAGTGTTCATAAGAAAGCTAGAAAGTTGGCTACGGGGTGAGGAAAGCAATGCATACTTTACGTCTATGTATCTAAAGTGTTTGGTAACAAAAATGTATGAGAAAATCCGACACGGACCAACCAGCCGAGCACAGAAATCAGAAACACCACAACGCAACTATCCTGAGTAATGCCAACACAAACCCATGCCAAAACGGCGACCAAATGAGACACAACAACCCTAGGGGCGTGCCCTAGTTTAAAACACTAATGGCAGTGACCTAACGTTATGTGACCTTAAGCTTAAGAGGCACAACTACGACGTGACCTAGTTAAAAATAATGGGCAAGGAAGGAACGGGCTGGGAAATAATATTACTTATTCCTAGCAACTACACTGTGCAATGCCCACACACAAGCGGTAGGTCATGTCTAGTTGGCCATTTTTGTCTCGAATTTCACTTCGCCCATACTGGTTGTATTGATGATAATATGCGCTGTACAGTTGCTATATAGCTTATTGTTCCCTGAATGTCCAGTCAATGGTACAAAAACAACGTTCAAAAGAATCGGAAATGCTATGGTTAAAAAGGTATGATGAAATAGGACAACGAATACAGCTCTCAACTTAACCAGTCGAGAACAGAAATCAGTAACAACACAAAATAACTCAACTACAAGGAGCAATGCCCTCACATAAACAGTTAAAATGGAACGGGAAGGGTGGTAGACACTGCTCAACATAAACAACTATAGCAGAACACAACTTGATGGTAAACAATGTATAGAATTAACACAAACCCGAATTCCCATCCAACGTTTCAGTCAAACTACAAGGGGCAAGAACCAAGTGACCAGAATAGAGCAAGGGATAACACTTATCTTAATAAAGCAGCATACATGAACTATTGAATGAAACGAGACAGTCTTTTGCTGGACATTGAAATTGCAAAAGAACATATACAATAAGAATACAGAATTAGATTTTTTACTTTACAAAAATGGACACCACGCCAAATATACACGGTGATCATTAATATATGGTAACATAAATAACTATTATAACTTTGTCAGTTTTTAAGATAATATTTGTAGTTATATGCCATTATTTAACTATATATATAAGTTTTGTTTAGGACATAAATCATTTTATAATGTTAAATATTAGTTTCTCAGCAGACGTTTGAAGCGTTTTAATTAATTCTGAAAAACTGCCAAAATCAGCACTAAATGACGTCGTAAATTGCCAATTATTTCCTTGAATTTTACCCATTGGTGCTTCCAATTTTACATTGTATTGTAGTTTTCAAATCAAGTAAATATTCTTATTTTGTATTATACACTCCTTCCTTCAGACAATACCATAATCAGAAATCCAAAAAGTTAAAGTCCGGTGTGTGTAGGGAGCAAATTTATAGGTGGTCTTCATCGAAATTATTCCGGATCGCAGAATTTCCTGGAATTACTGAAAATGTGCGTCTTCATCAATGACGTTATTGACATCAACTATGTTAAGCATGTATTTATTTTCCACGTCTAATAACAACTTGGGCTCATTAGCTTTAGAATAAGGGTCAAATCACTTCTTAATCTTTGAAACTGAAAAAGTTATTAAAGTTATTTATGTTACCATATATTAATGATCCCCCTGTAGTTAGTACGTAGTATGATAAAAAAATTAATGAGACAAATGCTCTCAATTTTAAGATAACGTGTCTGAGCCATGGAAGTGTGATATTAGTTTTTCTGTATTTAATGCTGACGTTGTCGTATAAAATATCTGTTTTACAATAAGAAGTTCTTTATTAATTAAAGCAACGGCCAATATAAGATGTCGCGCTGCGTCGCCGCACATCAAAACGCCACCCTGTTTCGTCATATGGTATGGACAAGCATTCGACTTATATTTATCAAATTAACTGGACGTGACGCTATTTAAAACATTGACGAACTGTGTAATAAAACGTTTTTGGTGTAGGTTCGTTCGTTTTTTAAATATGACGTGAAAACTAACAGTAGCGACTTAAAAACTACGCAATGTTAATGCAAAAAAGCACATATCGAAAAAATACAGTTCTTCCATAAACTAGGATTAAGGTCTAAATAAACACTAAACAAAGAAGGAAAAAAACAAAGAAGAAACGAGCATCGGAAGAAAAGTCTGCAGGACGTATGCTTATGTTTCGTTAGTGGGGAAGGGTTTGTGACGGGAGAGAAACTCTATCATATCAAGCGGAGATCAGAAACATTTCAGATCAAAGAACTCATTATGTCAAACGCACAATATCCGTGGTATTCACGTGATTTCCCATCAATATGCGTATCTTTGATGGATTGGTTTATAACCACGATATTTAATTATATAAACAATCGAATCCATTACAGTTATAATTATGATTATCAAACGTTAAAATTATTACGCATCGTGAACAACTCAACAAATTTACTGAACAATATATTTAGGCGTAAACTATAATTATTTTTCTCGATTCGGTTGTCTGTCAAACCGCGCTTACTTTTGATCGATCTGAATGATTTTAACATCAATCATTCGGCAAACCTTCCATGCCATTTACTTTTCAGAAACCTAGAATGTGACGAGCCTCGTATATAATGTAGGTCATTGCAAAAGGAGCGACCATATGCTCGACAAGATAACTGATGGTTTTGCATTAAAGTGTATAGAGCTATATCGGACGATATTTTTTTTAAAAGTTAAAAAAAAAGAAAAACAATCATGCTTTCATAACCATTAGATCATTTTTCCATTCAGTTTTAACAGAAACTCCCGTTGTGATTTATTGGACATGCAAACTGTCCATTTTCACACGAAAGTGTTCTAGAACACCCTATGCAATTATAAGAATCGCCTATTTTTCGACGATTGAATCAAAGTACACGGAACCCATCCAAAGTTTTAATTTGCAATTAAGGTAGTTAGTAGCATACTTAAAACGATGCAAGTAATTATTTTGACATTAAATGACTGTTAAAATATAGCTCTATACACTTTAACGCTATGAGAGAACTAGAACGCTACCGGTATGAGGTAAATTGAAGACGCGTGACGATCAGTAACTGAAGACGAATGACACTACGATTAATAAGAAAAAGAAAGGGAATCAGACACTGTGTGTTTGTCTGTGTTTTATAAGCATGTGTAATGGTGTGACATGTACATGTTGAATCTGGGACACACATATTGGTTGTTATAATTTATATTACTGATAATAACATGCCCTTTTGACACTGAGCATACAAGAATGAAGTTCAACCTGGTAGCTTAGATAATAATTCATTTTTTGGCATTGTAATAGATCTGGCGACATCGCAAGCCTAAAAATGATCTTGACAGTTGGAATTTAGTTAGGGAACACCAAAAATGAATGTTTTAAGAATTGGTAAACTTTGTTTCCGCAAAACAACTAATAATAAAAGTTAAAAATACAGACGAATAAAGAATGTAAAGCTTGACAGGTCTTTAAACCTTTTTCAACTAAATCTAGGTAATTCAGCCTTTTATAGCTGAAACTTGGACTTTTATCTGTTTAGTTTCCTATGCCCGTTCATTTGTGTGGTGGACTAGTGGTTTGTGTTCTTTCTGTTTTTCTGTGCTGTCCGATATTTTATTATCTTTTGTAAAATACGCTATACCAACAACAACAACAACAGCAACTACAACAACAACATTTTATTCGCTCAATTCATGAACAACATAAAAATAAGAGGACTATAAATGGTCAAAAGTTATAAGAACGAAGAACGAGGCTATAGCTACCGCCTTTAAACAACTTTATATATTAAAATATTAAAATTGGTTTTATTGAAAATTGCCGATACATACATATCCAATGAAACAATGTTGATGACAGTTTGCAAAGGGCACGGGGATTTATCGCATTGTCAAAAGGACGGTCAGTGTATGAAGACTAAATCCGTTTAGCGGTTTTCTCTTTTAAGCTACGATAATCATTTACGACCTTGCCAGACAGTATACACAGTATACGTTTTATTTTATACATTTATTCTTTATTATATGACTGTGCATTTATGGACATTATACATTATCCTAACTTATAACGATTTTATTGGAATTAATGTATGTAAAATTTATATGTTAAATTGATATTATAAAACTACGAACGATCTTTGATCATAACCTTGAAGATTATAATTTACAGGTGTTTATTACGAGTTTAAGCCTTCAGGATATGCGTCACAAGAGAACGTTTTAGAGTTAAATGTCTGTCTGTGACGACACAGGGAGGTGCATATAATGTGCTTAATCTGGTAATGCAGTTTATCATCTTGAGCAGATTAACATTAATTTGGCTGAAGGTCTAACTGTAATAAGCTTGCCATGATCTCTAGGTCATGTAAGGACGATAACTTGTTGTTGTCAACAAAACAGTTTAAACATTATTACTGGGATATTAAGGTTCAACGTCAGTTTAATTCTTAAATTATTCCATGCTTATCGGTGGTTTACGGCAGAATAACGGTGTATTCGGCATTCCCCGATAATTTCACTGGCGATAATTTCACGCAAACGGACTATGTATTCAAATATCGACAGACGGTGCAGCATTGATAATCCGGATGGAGATTTAAATGCTTAACTGGCAGTTTCTAATGCAATGTCTACTTTGTTAGTGTACATTTATAACTCTCGCATAAAGAAACAACATCGTACTACTAATATGAAGTTTGAACTTTTGAGCTAGAACTCGGATAGTATCTTTATAGTTACTTAAATAAAGTTTGAAAATTTAAGTGCTTATTTTCCTCCATAGGAAAACATTTTGTAGTTTGGTCACGTATTTATGTTCTGCATTTTCGATAGAAGAGCACATTTTGTATAGCGTATTGGTATATTAGTAGACTGGGTGTTGTTTTAGCTGCTTGATGGTTGATTCACGATAACTTTGATGAACGTTATTTAAAGCAGTCGATCAGTAGTTTTGTTTGAAATAAACAGTCGCTGTGCGTGCGAACACCCATCACAATAATACGTGTTGCGATTTCAAATTTCGGAGACTTTCGCTCTTATTAAGAAAACACATGCATGTGATTCGTATGTTGTGAAACCTGATGAAAGTTTATTTGACATATTTTGTACATCTATGGAATAAACTAGATATTGAGTGGGTATGAAATGGATATGTTCAAATCGATACAGAAATATGTTGTAGATTCTACAATCTGCACGACTCAGTGGACTGTATATCGTGTTGTTTCTCTTAAATTGCTCTAGCCACTGCTCTCTAACAATGTTCTATTAATTACCTGTCTTATATGACGACATGTCGGAAAGATAAAACCAGAGAGTTATGGCTTCGAGGAGGAAGAAATGACAAGTGACGGGGAGATTCGAGAATTATTAGATTTTCAACACTTTAAATGCAGAATGGTATCACGGACATACAGTGGGGTATATAGTGAAAACTCGTACTTTGTAAATTATTCTGTATACCGTCTACATTTGAATTACATGTAGATATATATTATATTCAGGATTATTATAAGTTATTTGACGTAAATGGACGCTTAGTTTTCTAAAAAGGTCGTTTCTGCATGTGCATACAACGTCCACTTATTAAACTGTGTGAATATTGCAAGAAAGTGACGGATTTATCATTCGAGATTGTGCTTTCCACAGGAACGTATTTTCAAAAACTAGAACTCAGAATGTCAGGTGTGTTGACGCAATACAGTGGACATATTGTCTAAAAGAATACTGGTCATTACTTGGCCTCAAGGTTCGAAGGTAAGTTCTGTTGTTTCGTTTCTTCCTGCAGAACTGGTGGTTGTAATTTTGGCTATAAAGTTTAAGCAATACATTGCGTCTTTTCTGTTGTATTAAAACATGTTTTCGTAATGTTCGTTTCTACCAAACTCGCATGTAGCATTAATGTTACAAATAAACACCATCGAGAGTTGGGTTCTGAAATGTTGGTGAGTTTATGTTCAAATACAATAGACATTAGCATGTACAAATCATGATTAATATACGAATATTCAATAGCAGCCACATACCCCAGGCTTAGAACGAGAAAATAGTAAGTACTACTTACGACCTTATAAGACTGATACATATTTGAAACAAAGCGCTTCTTATGAGCCTATTTTAACGAAAATCAGGACTTGTCATGTTGACCAAACTGAAGTTGATAAGGTTTTATTTCCATCTGTAAAGCGTTATTTTCGGACAGTGTTCCCTATTTTGTCATAATATTGATTTGTACTTACGACCATCGCATTCTAAGCCAGTGAAGTGTTCCTGTTACAGTTCACCATGACATAATGTTACCATACATTCATATTGCAAACTACAATAATACGGTACCAAAGTTTCATTCGCGTGGCACATAACATTAAACATTGATGCAGCCTCAAGGCGACGTACGTACCATCGGGAATGAGGTGTCAATATTGATCAATATAAGATATTGACCTAACATTAATTAGTAACGTTACAAACTAATAAATATCGCGAATTGATGGTATTTTAAAATTTTTGATCTGCAGTTAAGGCATGGCAGACATACATATTTATTCCTTGACCTATCTCAAAATTCGGGTAGTATAATTATATAAAAATATAAAATATCTATGGCTTAGAATGAGAAGGTCGTACGCACAAAATCGATATTTTGTCAAACAAGAAAACACTGTCCTAAAATTACTCTTTAAAGTTCTTATTGTGAAACAAGCTGTTCCTACTCCAGTTTTGTCAACATGACAAGTTCCGATTTTCTTTTGAAATTAGGCTGATAAGAAACGTCTGGTGATGCCGCATGTTATTACTCCGTATGTATCAGTCTTATAAGGTCGTAAGGAGTAGTTATGGCCGTCTTATTTTAAGCGAGCTATACATCTATCCGAATAACCTGGATAATAGCATACTGTAAAATAATTTGATTTTGATGGGACGAAATTTCGTGGTTTTTGCATTTTTGGTTATAACTGCACAAGTAAAACAATATTTAATGGGATTTATGAGGAATGTGAACCACGAAATCCACGACATTTAATCCTTCATGAAAATTAATGATTTTACAGTATAATATGTATTCAAAGTTCAAGTAGGTGTATAGTTGTATTGAAAGGTCAACAATGTATACTATAATACAGTGAAATACTGCATCAATACAATATATCAGAGAACAGTATTTATTTTACTGATTGTTAATTAGCAACTCTTTATATCAAATCAATGAAAATTGGTGATAACTGTATCTAAAGCACAAGAGACCAAGCTGAACATTGTATATACCTGTTCTATATCCTGTTAATTGGCTACTCTGATATCCTTAACTAATATTTGCAAATAGTATGAGTATGGATTGTATACTATTATATTATATAAATTATGTATATCGTAGAGCAAATACTCTAAATATTGTACCGTGATACTCTATAATCTTAACAATGAATTTTATTATACTTTAAAACAACAATAATAGTGTCAATGCGTGTCCCTAAATACTTATTATCAGAGTCAAGTACGTTGTAAGAAAAGACAAATTCCGACGAATATCAAGCAAGACCATAGAAAATCTCAGTCAAAAACATGGAAAAATCTCTTCTACTGCCATGGTACATCGCAATCAATACCATGGAAAATATCAGTCAGCGCAATTGAGAAATATTAGTCAAGACCATGGAAATTATGTGTCAAGACCATGGAGAGATACCAGTCAAGACCATGGAAATTATGTGTAAGACCATGGAGAAATACCAGTCAAGACCATGGAAATTATGTGTATGACCATGGAGAAATACCAGTCAAGACCATGGAAATTCTGTGTCAAGACCATGGAAAAACAAATTAGCATTAACTATCGTTTATCGATTGTTATAAATAAACAGCAAGTATATAACGTCGCGGTCAATATATGAGTATTTTTGACATTAACATAATAATAAAATTATGTCAGTTTTGTTTGAAAACAAAACAAAAGAAACAAAAGAATAATTATTGTTATAGAACAGAAATTTGTAGAATAACTAACTTGATTAATACAACAAATAGTTGGATTCTATTTATAAACATTTAATTATTATATAACGTCGCGGTCAATATATGAGTATTTTTGACATTAACATAATAATAAAATTATGTCAGTTTTGTTTGAAAACAAAACAAAAGAAACAAAAGAATAATTATTGTTATAGAACAGAAATTTGTAGAATAACTAACTTGATTAATACAACAAATAGTTGGATTCTATTTATAAACATTTAATTATTATTTCATACTCGCAGTTAATTGGTCATGTGCACCTGTTGGAAGTTGTCAAACAATCATGGCCGAATTATAGAAATTTAACTTTAATTTAAACGTTTTTATTTTGCTTCGATAAAAGTGAAAATTCCATTGTGTCATGTATTTGCCTTCTATAAAATACCCAATTAACTTTCACTTTGTATTTCAGTGGACGTAAAACCCTTGTTAGGTAGGGAAACGGTTTCCTACACTAATCGTTTTGTGTCACACGGAAAAATAAACATTCGCATTAATATCACTTATACTCGAGTGTCGTTCTGTATTTAAAAAAGTGAAAGTAATTAAATCCCTTCACGGTGACTTGTGTATAATATCTGACAAGTTTATCTCGTCCAAGTTGAAACACAATACTTTAAAGTTTTCACGAACAAAGAATTTTAAAGTCGAGTAAATTGAAACATTTTATGAAAAACGCATATACGCATGCCATACGCGCAGTGTGGACTTTAGAAATAACGTAATACTTAATAAAAGAGCATGTTCTGTTATGTTCATAAAAGATGCATACTAACTGACGATAGCCATAATTATACATAGGAAATTAAGTACGTGTATACATCATACATTTTTTTTAAATTTAACTTGTGTAAAGGAAAGACGACGCTCCGGGTGTTCATTGTGAGTAGGATGCTTATTTTATTTGGTAGTTTGGTGTGAATTGTTTCTATTTCTAGTTTTATAATTATTGTATATATATTACTAGTATAATCATAAGACTTACTGATATAGCAAATGTTATCATCAATGTTATTGAGCATATTACATCATGTATGAGTATTTCACTTAACCGATGAGTATAAGTTAAGTTAAGTTACCAATTTTCTAGGGCTCTTTTCAGTTGTTAGGCCGCTCAAGCACCCTTTGACATTTCAACTTCCCCTGGTCATTGGGCTAAATATGGAAACCAACACTCGTGTCTCCCTGGGGAGACTATTTCTCTCCTGTGGTGTGGCACATGGGCATCATGCAGGATAAGCCTATAGTATGCCCCTCCTTGTAGTGTTTTTCTTTAGCTGAAGTGCTGAAAATGGGGGAAATGTTTTCAGTCAAACCTCAAAAAAAGTGTTTTGCGCTTTATTACCATTTTGAGTAACTCAATAGCGAAACAATTATTCAAGAATGGTCGTCTTATTGAGGTTTTACTGGAAATATTGCATTGAAACTATTGTACAATTAAACACACTGTTATCAAAACGACGATATTATAAAAGTAACACGCGTTATTTAGTTTATACATTACTGTGAGGAGAATCTGACGTGATTCTCGACTTTGTTTATGCATAATTTCACAGCTGGTGTCCTCTTCCTAAACAAAACGCTACGTAGCGCTTTTCGCGGGAGGTAATATATTACGGGAGCCCATCCGGATTCGAACTAATATTATCTTCCTAGTTATTTCATTTGAAAGACGCACATCAATACTTCTATACTTAATTGAACGGAAGGTCACTGATTAAAATCGCTCGGTAGCGCTTTGCTAAGGAAACGGACATCTGATATAGTATAATATAGTTGTGTTATTATCTATATCCCGGCTGATTGATTTCAACAGCGCGGAGTACCACGAGGACGAACATACACATTCTTATCTTATGGATTGATATTGCGCGCTTTTCACGCAGAAATGAAGTAAACCTATGCAAGAACCTTGTAATAATACTCATGCACAAAGGTCAGGATCGCGTCAAATTATCCGTACTGAACCGTTGTGTGAAATCTGTACGTGTACATTGTATAATCATAATCCTATGAAGTTTGATATAATCTTTTAATCAGCTGTTTAAATACAACTTATTACGCTGTGTCGAAATTGCATAATGCACGTGTAGGCTCGTTAAAGTGTTAATAACAAATGAAATAATACTAATGCCGAGTAACAATTCTACGCCTGTAACTTTTTTATCATTCGAATTACCAAACTACCGATCCCTTTTGTTTCGAATAAGGCATAGTACCCCTAAGTATATACATACCTTAATAACAATTCGATTTTCATTCTAGTTAATGTAAACAGTAGAAAGTATGACATGGTTCAAATTATGTTGTCACAGGTTACTGTAGCATTGAATAAAACAACGAAAGTATTTATTTTGTAGAAAATATAACTCATACAAAAACGTATTTTTTTCTTTTTCTCTTTACCAATGATACAATTACATGCGAATGCTGTTATGTGGAAAGTCAGCACTAAATTGTAGGCCCGATAATATATGAGCTAAAATAAAATAAGGATTGTCAATTACTTCGAACGCATCCTAGGTCATAAAAGGCGCAGGTAACGGTATGCTTTATTGATACTTTTTTAACCAAAAAGTAATTGGAACGAAATACACACACATTAGACCATGTATATTGAAATATTTTCATTGTTTAAAACATGCGGTATAAGTTATACAGTTAACTTAAAAAACAACGATTTCTGCTTGTTCAGATTAAAGTCAAGTATAACACGGACAAAATATTTATTAGCTTTCAGATTAAAGAGCGTTTTGGTCCAACAGTTTACTAACATTTGCTCTCAGAGAATTTCCCCTGACACACGATACGACTAGTCATTCATTTTTGCTTGTTTACAATGACTCGTTTCCACACATAGGACAAAGACAACGGTGATTAGTCTACCCGAGGACTTAAAATGCGTAAGCAGAACAACGATCCCAACTGTAACTGTATGTGTCATATTTGTCGAGATCGTTAGAATACTATTGAAACTTATATGCGTCTTTGTCTAGTCGAAACTTGATATTATTCGAACACATTCTACTTTTTACTTAACGAGGGTTGTTTACAGGACTGCATTACTGCCTGTTCAATGATAAACAGGTCCAATGTACTAAAATGTTGATCTTAGCCTGTATTTGTCAGCCAAATTTCTGCTTTAATATTGCACGCATATACGAGCCTCATATCGATGGCTTAGAACAAGAAGGTCGTAACTACCAAATCGATATTTTGAGAAAACACGGAAAAACTGTCATACAGTTACTCTTTACTTATGGTAAAACAAACTTTTACAACTTCAATTTGGTCAACATGACAAGTTCAGATTTTTATGAAAATGGGCTCATAAGAAGCGCCTTGTTTATTTTATTGAATTAACGGACCACATTATATGGTTCAAAAAGAAAGAAGAAGCGCCTTGTGATGCTTATTCTAAATATGTATGAATCTTAAAAGGTCGTAAGTGGCATTTACGACCTTCTAATTCTAAATCATCGATATATATATTGATGACTTAGAATGAAAAGGTCGTAAGTACAAAATCGATATTTGGAGAAAACAAGCTCTTTCAACTTCAGTTTGGTCAACATGACAAGTTCCGATTGTCATAAAAATAAGCTCATAAGAAGCGCCTTGTACTGCAGATTTCAAATATGTTTGAATCTTATAAGATCGTTAGTAGCAGTTACGACTTTCTCATTCTAAGCCAGCGATATGTGCCTCCACCCGGATTTGAACCCGGGTCGCCAGAGTAGACGGCAAACACACTAACATACTGGGCTACGGTGGCACATATACTACAGTCTTGCTTACAGCCCTCGATTTATTACCCTATTAGTCAACCGTAATTTAATAAATTAAATGTTTGTTTTCGGGGGACAAATAATCAATAACGAATTTAAGTAAAACAATGAAAGGGACGTTCCGTTGAGCACACAAGGTATTGAAATAAGAGAAACGTTGTTTAACGGATGAGATCACATAACCCTTCAATGACAACTATACGACTTGTCAATCTCATTTGTTGTTAGCTACAAATGTATTAAGTGAAAATAAAAAGAACGACATAGACATAAAACGTGTGGAGTTTATTACATTTAGCTTTTAACAAACTTTACATTTACTGTAACTGTAACAAGATAATTCAATTATTTATTTCCATATATTTACAGAGTCTCGTCAACTGCCTTCAACCACGAATGGCTTGAATAATTCGAGGAACTAGTTGTATCCCAAACTGAGCGAGTGTTTTCTCTCCAGCACGTAGAGTGGAACAAGGTGATAATTTACGTGGATGTTGATAATTAAGGCTTTGTGACGTATATTGTGACAGAATAATGTGCTCGTGCTCGTAGGTGTCGGATAACGAAGTTCCAGATAAAGTTTTAATGGTGTGGGAAAAACGTGTACGTACATAACGGAATTTAACCATTCCACATGCCCGACATTGTGATGACGCAAGCAGAGTCTGTGGTCACGTGTGCTACGGATGTAACCAATCAAATTAAAGCTTTGATGGAATCTATGGACAATGCTGATCTACTGCCGGATGGATTTAGTGACTTTGATGATTCAGAAAGAGACGAACCGGACAGTTCGCACTTATCGATGTCTGATGGGACAAAGAACGCTCTTGAATCTGAAAAACGTTTGTCCCAATCCTTAGGTTTAAAAAATGGATTATTTGAGCGATCATTCCCGCGCGGTATTTATCGTAGTTTGTCAAAACCGTCAGAAAAACAATCTGATCATCGCCATCAAACATTTAAACATTCTAGAAGTGCTAACAATATACATTCACTTACTGACGAAACGGAGAGTAAAACTAAACATAGCAATGTGAAGAATACTCACACCAGTAAGGAAACTACGCCCCGTCACCATTCAAACCTTCGCTATAAACATCAGAAAGTTCAACAAAATCATCATGCAGGTAAACATCACCAACAACATCACGGTCGCCATAGCAACAAAGGACATGATGCCATACATAGTCATAATAATACATATCACGACTCTGATACCGATATGGAAACGGATGACAATGAGTTCAACGTGGAAACATTCGATATCGAAACACTTGCTCCTATAAGAGCAGGACAGTCTGATGATGACGTCAACGTTCCAATCATGACTCCTCCCCCTCCAGAGAAACGTGATGATTTCTCACGGTGTAGTAGTTCATATTACAGACGACCAATGTCACTGAAAATTTTATTCGCAGGGGAGACAATTCAGTGCACGTTTGATTATGATGACGTTGCTGTATCGACAAAGAAACTACTATCTAGTTCAATGAAGAACACTTCCCCTGATTGTTTCTGTTCATCAACATTACCGCCATCATATCGAGACAGTTTCTGTGGCTGGGAAGTTAATAAGAAAACGGGCAGGGTGAAAACTGCAAAACGTCGTCGAAATGCTAAACACAATGATGCTTCATTTAACCGGTTAACACAACACACTGGCAAAGATCCGGTGGTGTTTCATCATTATAAAGATACGTTAAAGTACATAGAACGCTACCGGTTCTATCACACTGTGGGTAATGTTGGAAGACCTGTATCTAACTACGAAGATAAAGTTCCTAACACAGATCCTTACTACAGCAAGATGAAGTCAAGTCTATCAAAGTGAGTACATACATACCGTTATATAATAAATATTCATGGAGGATTTAATTTCGTTGATTTCGTGGATGAGCTGAACCACGAAACTAACCCCCATGTTTTAATATTTCTAGAGTAACAGACTTTGTGAACAATCCAGTCGTAAAATCAAGTCAAATGGTCTTTTTTATAAAAATAATCGAAATTTTATTTCATTGAAATTAAATGATTTTAAAGTAACGTTGTACTCACACCTGTCCTTACATACCACCTGTGGGAACAGCGCAGTATGGTCCTTGTTAACCGATGACCTCTCCATACAGGGGTCTTATTCACCAACGTTGCGAGTCTAAAACTCAGACTTAGACTATATATTGCCCAACGTTCTATTCGCCCTTCTATTAGATGAAATTTCTCATGGTTAGATCTAATTGCTACTAAATGGCAGTGATTATAAATGTTGTTAATTTAAAGTCTGAGTTCCAGTATTACAATGATGGTGAATAAATTACAATATGACTGACAAGATGAGAGACGAAAATGGTGGTCCAGGTTGTTTAATTGATGCCGTTGTTCATAGGTTATTATTAACACAAGTTTGCTGACAGGCGAAAGAAACGCAAATTCATAATTTACTTTAAAAGTCAGGATGAAAACTTCATGCTCTTTTTTATGGAAAAGGCAGCCAATGGAAACTACATTTATTGCATATATAAAACAAAATGACAAAATTCACCAATTGATTTCGTTTTAACGCGCACTATGTATAATTCGTGGACACATTTGTGACATTACCCCCACTATGTACAAGGTATGTCGATAAGTGCAGTGTTTACTGATTGTGACCGTACAAGCCTTTATAAAAAGTGCATCAATCGCAAACCACTGCTGTATGTAATTCTTTCAAGTAGAAATGCCGAGCATGGTCTTTATTTACCAGTCAGCTTTCTGCTGAAATAAGTAGGACATTATATATGATCGCCTTCACTCGAATTTGAAGCCGGGTCGTCAGATAAGACGGCAGTCGTTCTAACCACGGAGCTACGGAGTCATATTAAGGTGGACCATGGTCTATATTGGTCCGTTACATTTAAGCTTAGAGCAGTCCATGTTGATGACCATAGGCATATACGAATTATTTCAATTACTTATTATCCCATATCAGTTGAATTTCAACCAATCAAATTTATCTTAATGTATTTTTTGTGTCTTGAAATGATCCACGAATTGTGTTCTATAAAAACTTTATCTGAATCAATTTAAAAAGGGTTTCCTTATATCGTCTAGTCAGCAAAACCATTTTCAGCATGGATGGAATACTATCAAGCCAAATTGTTTCATTGTGAAAGTTTAATCGAGTTAATAAGATTAAAAATAATACATTGAAACGTATACTTGTGTACTCTAGTTTAATTAGAAGGTTATTACCTCACTATAGGTGGGTTGATCTTGTTATAATGTTTAAGAGAGTTTAAATTAGCCACAAGAGTTTAATCGGGCAAAAATTATATATGCACGTTTGATCTAATGTACTAATGTGTTTAACTGAGAGTACTTCAAATCAACGCTCTCTTACTTTTACGACTCGATAAAACGAACGAACGAACGGACGGACGGACGGACGGACGGACGGACGGACGAACGAACGAACGAGCGAACGCGCGCGCAAACGCACGCACGCACGCACGAACGAACGAACGAACGAACGAACGAAACATCAGGCCATTTGAATAGTGATAACCTTATTTTGATAAGCAATACCAGCATTTTACGACCAATCCCGAAATAATAGCTATTCAAAAGCGTTGACATAGACATATTCGAGTTCAGCAGACGACATCTTATCTCTTGTTTTTTTTCCTATAAGGAGTCAATAATCAATCAACTGTAATTAATGTAATAATTAATGTATTTATAATTGACCTGTCAGGTAATGAGCGCAAATAATGGCGTTGTTGTTTTATATACATTTATTACAATCAATTATAATCGATACAATGTTATGACGTCGACAACAATTAAACAACAAAGCAATGCCTAGAATATCTAACCAACCGTTTATGACATTCCAACAGGAAACATTTGTTGAGTTATTGGTCGCAATAAATGCTCCATCTTCTATGAAACCGAACTGCTTGTTGCATGACAAGATTACATAGAGACGTACATAATACGGTTCCGAGATGTAAGTATTCCTGGTATTTCCGGGTATTTCCGGAATACTCGGGTTTGAACTGATATAGGACGTATACATAATCAGCGTATGTCACGGCAATTTATGCATGTATATCGTGTCTATGTCATTGATAGTAAGTCGTTCATTCAGAGGTGAAGTCAAAATTGAATTCCAAGTTCACGACTGTAAGAAGATAAAAAAGTGCGCGGATTCATATCCAAAACTCATAAACCACAGCTCCTGATGCTTTCAAATTCAAGTATGATATAACCATCTGCATGACAAAACCCCTTGCTAAATATGACGACAGTAACGCTTATTATAAAAAAGGTTATGGCCTAATTCCGCGAACATTATGATCCGTCCACTTACTCGTATGTTCATATTTTAGTATCTGATTATTTTTTCAATATGTTTTCAGTGTGATGAACTCTCCGATGTTCACATTAGCCTCCCAGATGATGGAAGACAAAGTCGGGTTAGTACAGAATATAATATAATAACCTTATTTACCGACCAATGCTTATATAAAAATCACATGAACAATCATAGCATTAAAGAGTTACAGTTTAGATAAGATAGAGAAAACATAGCCTTAAAGACATTACAAAAGATGATAACGTAACTGAAGCTTTGTTTGACCACCTGATATACTTTCATGCAAAGTTCAAGTCATTCTGAGACATACCCTGAAATAGCCCCTGTAGAGCATGTGATAAATGCCACGCAGTGACAATCAATTCGTTTTGGTCGGGCAAGAACGAGCGTACGATCAGTACAAAACAAGACCTCAGTATACGTGTAAGTGACTCCACGGGGTACAAACCTTTTGTTACTAAATCTATGACATTGCTAAATAATTTTCTAGTTATATTTCGGAGGTTGACCCGCATTACTAGTTTTCCTAGACTGTTTCCTTTATAATATAGATATAGAAACTAGTACTTTCTACACTTACACAAGTGACCCACAGCTTCTTCACATTTTTACGATTTGACTTATTATCACAGAAGTGTACGATTGCCCCGACCTGAACTTTGACACAGATCGAGAGCGTACAAACCTAGCGCTTTACAACTGCATTAAGTACCACATAGAATGGAATTATTATAGGAATACATCATGTTAGAGGGTTTATGGCAATGTATATTAAGAATACTGTTTGGTATAAAGCCACAAGAAAGATTTGAATTTCAGCACACAATCAAGCATACATAACAGTTGGTGTATATTTTATTTTCAGTTCGGCGTCCAGCGAGGAAAGCATTCACGAGCGGCCTCGTTCTGACGACGAAAGTAATGAAGGTAGCGGCGTTGATGTGAAAACATGTTCTATGCGTGATCGCGGGAAAGCATTAAATCTTGCACCGGTCCGTGAATGTACTGTTCCTAACTTAACTCCAACAGATAAAATCAACATACTTCAGTTAAATCAATATCTGAATCTATCTACCCCTCCTCTGTCAGGAGACAGTTTGGACTTTGACCTGGATGACGTGAAAGCCAAGCGATATGGTTATCGTTTAGCTAATGATACTAATATATTTGCAACTACCGGTGCTCGTCGTAAGTCACGGCCTCTCAGACTGGGAAGTGCCGAGTTTGTTAAACCAGGAACTGCAGAGTCAGCGACTGGAAAATGGAGTAATGAAAAGAGGCCTACTCAGAAATCAGCCACAAACATATTAAGCACTGTACCTGGAAACTTGATAGTCGGCAGCACGGTGTCACCAATTCCGACACCACCATCTAGGGCCAGGACTAGCAATATGCCTCCCTATGTTCAATTTCAGAGGGACAACATGGTACAATATCAACAGTCACCATTACAACAAGTGTCTGGTCATAGAGTTAGGACTTGTGATCGACTTGACACACCCGCTTCCGGTAAGGAAAGAGGGAAATTTTCTTATACGCACGCGGAACCTAGTGAAAAACTTGCTCAACCTCTCCGCACAGCAACCGCTGTTGACTTCCGTGAAACGTACATGCCACGTAGAGCTCGTACAATCACCCTAGATATCAACCACTTAGGAATAAGGGGTCAGCCCTTAAAGCAAAGTGAACAAATGGTTTTATACAAAAATAGAAGAGCTCAAATTGTGAGGTCCTAGCAAAGAAACATATTTTGCTTTTAGTATCGATCTAAGGAATACGACATAAAAGACATTCCATATAGTTTTTATCATCTAAATTGATTGAAAATTAAGACATTGAGAATGAGAATTATTATTGCTTAAGTCCCTCGTCATTTCAGAAAACAACTCCAACAATTACCAAGGTTAGAAAGAATATAAGAATATAAGCTGAATAAATTAGTTGTCAAGGTTTTGGCAAACTTTGTCCGTACCATACAACTTAAACTTTGAATAGTTGGTGCTAGCGGGGCAATGAAACATGTACATTTGTTAAGTGCAGGTTAAAAAGATAAAAGGAAGCAGTATTTACAGTTAAAACAGAGATAGGGAATTATAAGCTGTACAATCATCTTGACTACTTCGATAACCAGTAATTTAGTAATACGCATCATGCACCAAGATTCAAGTGCTGTAGCGATCTTTGTAACGTCTGTTAAGATACAGCTATTTACATTATAATATTTGTGCTATAATTATACAGTGAATAAAAGTGTTTTGCAACTGTTTGTTTATTATACAAAGCCATACACACACGAACGTTCCATACACAGTCCAAAGGGAGATAACTGCATCAGTAAATAACTATCAACGTATGTTTGTAGTCCATTATGGGTTGTCGACACACAAATCTGAAACCGTTTTAATTATATAACACATAGAGTACTGAGCATTCTAGATGTATTCAATACTCTACTTGTACTAACAGAACACCATATAAAACATTAATCAAACAAAAAATACCAACTAAACCAAAATACAAAATAAAATGGAGTACTAATCACCCAATTGAAGATATAGAATGGGAAATAATTCTCACACAATCCTATAACATTACAATAGACACGAAACTAAGAGAATTCCAGTACAAATATCTCATGAACATAATACCAGACAACTCATTCCTACATAAATGTCATCTTGTCCAGTCAAGTCTTTGTGATTTTTGCATCATGCATCCAGATTTAATATATCATATGTTCTGGGAATGTCATATTGTACAAGGTTTTTGGTTGGAAGTAAAGTTATTTTTAGAAGACAAATTTTCAAAAAATATAAATCTTACATTTCAAAATATCTCATTTTGCAATATTATCAACATTAAAGATGAAGATGGACCTATTGCTAACTACATTGTTCTACTTTCCAAATATTTTATATTTAAAAACAAATGCAATAAAAGTGTTCCGCTAATCCGGCAATTTAAAGAATATATTAACTATAGGAAGAAGCTTGAACACACTATAGCTATCTTCAAAGATAAAGTAGAAGTCTGTCATAGAAAATGGCAAAAGATAACTTAATTATATATTTCAAATATGATGGTATTACCCCACCTATAATTCCTTTCCTTTTCTCTTCATCACTATCCTGCTCTCTTTCTTACTTTTTATACACTATAAATTCTCAAAAATCATAACGACATACACAGAATATTACGTTATACTACGTAACCAATCTATATTGTTGTATGTGAATGTAATATTGTATGTATATATGTATTACTATGTATATGTCTTATGGAAATAAAAACGTTAAAGACAAAAACAGAACACCATGTTAATAACATGTAGCCGTTGTTTGAGAGTGTTCCTTCAAACTATGGAAGCAAGTCACAAGTCAAACAGTGCCCTTAATGACTTCCATACAAAACAATATTCGACCTTAGTGATTGCCTAGTATAGAGTCCCCCCCCCCCCTTACCACTGCGTTGCTTTGTAGTTACCAAAATCGGGAATCAGACTTAGTAGTTGCCCTGTAAAGTATAATGTACAATGCTGAATCATGAGCTGTGCATTCACAGTTGAAACACATCCTGAGAGAATACCACTAATGGCAACATGCCCGGCACAGTCATCGACACAGACACAGTCAGTCACCGGCAGACACCGGCAGTCAAACATTTAAGTTGGATTAATCACCAACACATTAAGGTAACATCTGCTAAATTCTGATGTATAGTGAACTAGATGTTACACCATCAGCTACAATAAATATACATTTCTACCATTTTCTGAACAGATTAAGAACAAACATGTAGAGGAGATACAGGGGTTTCGTTAAAAAAGTATGTGCCCACCAGCAAGTCATATAATATAGTGAGTGTCAGGTTTGTATCGTTCATTGGTCCATTGCAATACATGTCCACGAGCACTTTATACATGAAAAAGGTGATCTCCCCTATCGTATTAAAGTTCAGCTTTGAAGTAAAATATTTCGAGACAACTTTTTTATTTCGTTGTACACCGTAAAAGTGGGACCCTATCACTGTATCACTCTAGACTATTATCCTAATTTCTTTTTTTTTGAGGATCCATTTTAGGCAGCATCGGTTATTACAAATTTTGCATGTAAAGGGCATTACAACACGTATTGTACAACGTATAAAAGTTTTATAAAATTTCTCGGGTTGTCCATTATCTAGACTATTTTTCCCTTAACTAAAATGGTGCTGCACATGCTTCCCTTGTGGTAACAACTGACATCAGTTGCTATGCGACAAGATGGTGGCATGTTTGACCGCTTCGAGCGCTCCGTCGTATCAACACAGTCCCCATTGGCTATTGCTGGAAGCTGTTGTCATGGTAACCATCTATATTATATGCACTCGACAGTATAAAGCTACGTTCACGCATACTGTCAGTGTTATTTTACAGTTTCATTTCCAAGTCACCCCCACCATGTTCTGTTGGATAATTGTATCTTTTCTAGGTAAGTTAAAGTACTTTATACTTTTGTCAAAACAATATTCACTAAAGAACGTTCTTTAATAATTCTGGTAGAACTCAGGCTCCATGTTTACAAATAATTAGTTTTCAGTATCAGGCTCAATTTTATTTGATAACAAATGCAAAAAAATGTGATAGACAAAAAATATTCTGGGCGGAGGAAACGATACTGAAATCTTCTTAAATTTCAAAGATAACATTATTAGCTATAAAACTACAGGTATTGAAATATTTCGTAGATAAATTCAAACTGGGTTTTCGAGCTTGTATGATCCTGAATGTTTGTTATCAGTTTCAGTCTCAAATACAATAAACCTAAAGAAAACAAATGTTTTAAAGGTTTTTTACTTGTTGTCTTCAAGATGGTTCGATATTCTGTACAGATCTGCTAAGGAGAAAGAAATAGGAAAACAGGATCCTGAAAACTGATTGTTTGTGTGATCTTTTTAGTTCCTGCAACAGACGTTGTAGCGCTGAAGGAAGTTTATAAATGTGTTTGTACAACACATCCAGCGCCGCACATGAAAACATACGATTGGGAAATAAAAATATGGACATGGTAGCAGCTGTTCAAGTGTGCAAATTAAAGGTCGAGCACCGTGTCAAATTCTTTGAACTATGGTTTTAGGTCAATCGATGGTATTAAGAAGGCGAGCATGATTTAACACATGGATATGAAATTATATCACAAACTACAGTTTTGACTTCCTCTAATTAATTTTCATCCATTCGCTATAATTATTTATTATGTATAATGAATGAACATTTTGGGATGTCAAAACTGTAGTTTGTGATATAATCTTTTAGGCTGTGGTTTTATGTTACAGTTCTGGTGAGCGGAATACTCAGCCAAGGTGCAAACACTGATAATGTGGACTGTGCATCATCTCGTCAAGTAATGGGACAACTATTCATATGTGATATAGAGAGATCTCTTGACTTCGGCAACTTCACTACCGGTGACCTCATCAAAGGCAACAAAATCATCAATACGATATCAACAGTTTGCAGGCAAGGCGAAACAACGACATGCTCTATCATACACAATTATTAATCAAACGTTATAAGTTTTGTACATGTATATGCAAATCGCTGGCTTAGAATGAGAAGGTCGTAAGTACAAAATCAATATTTTGAATAAACAAGACACATTGTGGTCAACATGAGAAGTTTTTATGACAATAGGCTCATAAGAAGCATCTCATGATGCAGATTTTAAATATGTATCAATCTTTTAAGGTCGTAAGTAGTGGTTACGACTTACTCATTCTACACCAGCGAAATATATTTATTCGGAATACTGGTACAAACTTTAGTTAAATATACATTTACAATCATTTTCTACAAACCATGGACACTCTGTCTGGTTGTTAGTATCTGCTAAAATATAAATTAGTTTATTAATTCATTTTGATACAATGCATTGTTCTACGACCAATGCCCCTATCTAGTTTTCTTGGAATGTTTTCTTACTAATGCTAGAACACGAAACTTCTCCACATCAACCGTGGTCGTTGGATTAGGACGCGTGCCCTGGAAGCGGTTGATACATAGTTCGAGTCCCTGTGGTGAAAGCTGGTTTAAAACTGATACGGTTGGTTTGTGGACCACAAGCTAGTTTAGAAATGACAATCGTCAGCCCCTTGCTCCCGGCATTAAGATAAAGGGATTAATGGGACATTTTCCGCTATAAGATTGATGCCCCGTCAGTTTATTTGGCAAACCCTTTCAGTGTTGACTCCTTTATCCCGGTAAATAAATCATTTGTCCTTGCATACATTATTTCAGTATCTATCCGGGTCTGATTCAATGTGTGAATGATGACATCACCGAATGTCCCCAGGAGCAATCTCTACTGCAGGCCGCCGTAAAAAACGAATATTCTCGTCTTTGTACCGGAAGTAATCCCCAAGCCTGGTTTGTTAATGGTTAGTTTGTTTGTGTTTTTATAAGCTCTAACAATCTCGATATCCCAGTGATAGAGCGTCCGCTTTAAGTGTGGGAGGTCCCGGGTTCGATCGGAGACCGCGTCATATCAAAGACGAAATGAATAAAAATAAAAATGGTACCAGCAAATCCCTTGGTAGTAAATCGAAGCTAGTTTCTCTTCTCTCATACCTTGTTACGATGGATAACATTTGGAATGAGGTGTCGAGAGTGATTGATAAAAGTGGGACCAAGTAAATATTAAACTATTACAAGTGTAATACTAGTAGTTTAGATTTCGAGTATCCCTGTGTCTATTAAATAAATTATATTTCTATTACTAGTATGTTACTGGTTGTAAAATGTATGATATAATAATTTACGGTGACACATTTGTGATCCCGTCCTAAAGCCCCGGTTTGACAGCCCGGTTGAGCATCGGTTTGCTGACCTGGGCGACCGTGTCTAACCGGGACGATGACCGTAGCTGCACCGGGAGCAACCGGGATAAACCATGTTGCATTGGCAAACAACGCCGGTTGTTTTACGTGAATGATATTAATCTAAATCTATCAAAAATGAGTATTGGAGATACATTTTTTTCTGTGTACATTTTCAGCTATGTCGAGTGACCTTGAACTTAATTTACGCTGTGTTGCTGGTATTGTGAAACAGACATTGGCTGGTTGTAAGACTCCACAACTATCTGATTATATGTTGTTAGATCCAAGTCAGACTGTCGCAGAAAGGCTTACCACGACCGAAACGTATGTACTTATACACCAGTTGCATCCACGGCCCCCACCCCCGGGGATGGGCCGAATAATTTACTTTTTGGTTGTTGAACCCCTCCCTTCCATGGCCCTGTTTGGAGCGGCTGATGGTAAAATTTCCGGTATTTCCCCGGCCCCTGGCAAGTAAATATAGTCCCGGGGTATTTGTTTGGAGGATTAGGGGCGTGGATGCAACTGACTGGTGCATTACTGCTTTTGTAGCGAATGCTTTTTCATAACGTTCCAGGTCTTGCGTATCATTTGATAACTACCCGTATAATATGTATTGTCAATTTGTTTCATTCGGTTACTTGAGATCACCATTATTTTGTTACCACTTTGTTAATTTGGGTGCCGAATAATGTCCACATATCCGATGTCTAGAATTCGTATACACACCGAAAAGTCTCAGGGCGACGAATAGCATTTGATTTTTCTATTGCTACTTTTGAACTTCCTTGACTGCCTTCCAACGCTCCACACTGCTCGGAGGACAATCCGTTATCCGTCCGGCATCCGGCTCGAGGAGCCTATAAGTACGGAGGCCGATCATCGTACACGCCCTTTTAAATTTGTGATCCATGCGTTTCTAAATGTTTTGACGACGTGTTAATTAACTCGTCGCTTTTACTGTTAGGGTGTTTGCATTCAACGCATTCTCGAAATGGCTATATCTGCAAGGTAAGAGCGAATTGTCGCCTGGGTATTCGAGGATGAATTGATATGTCAGTGTTTTGTTCTTTTCAGTTATGTATCTGACGTATTCAAGTGTTTACGTGAGAATCTAGGCTTTACCATACAACAACAGACTATCTGTGATGTGAGAGCAGAAGATGTGCTGATGGTCTGGTATAGTAAGCTATCATTGTTGTACCAGATCAGTATAGGCTTCTATGCTTCAGACACCGAGTTTGCAGCATTGAAAGTAAGTTAACATATAAAAAAGCAGTTTGGTCTATATCGTCTGCCACTCCCTCATTCACTTTTTAAGAATGATTCTTAAACGGTAAAATTCTTAAACAGTGCATGATGGAATGGAGGCGATACGGACTCCTTGGTAAAAAGTGATAGACAGCAGTTACTGGGTCGGCAGTTCCCGAACATTTTGGCGTATTATTTATTCCTTACGGGCTAAGAACAAATGCTCACATGAATCATCATTTTGGATGGGGTATGGATGATTGTATGTCTGACTCTTGAGTGAGTGACTGCTGTCTGAGAGTTGTTGCTGTTTTTTGTGTGGCTTTGGATTGCTTGTGTGCTTCAGATCTGTTTTCAACGCGAAGACGTTGATAGCTAGATGTTACAATTGCATTTACCTACCTAGAGTATATTAAGTGTGTTCGTAACGAATGTATTGAAGGGTATGCTGAATGTTCCACTCCGAACAACTTACAAACAAAACGGAGAACGGCCGAACAGTAAGTTATTTTTTTAAAGAAATTGCAAATATCGAAGTTGTACCGGAAATACGGTTCGTAAATTGCAGTCGACAATTGTCGTGATTGCTATTGCTGATGTTGTAATCAGGTGACTGCTATAGCTGTCTCATCTCTTTGGTGGACACAGAAAGAAAATGTTACGGGCAGTTTTCCATTGTTTTCGTAATTGTGTTGCAGTGTCATGTTGGATGCGCAGAAAATCGTTACGAACTTACCCCTAGTGGCTCTGGTTACACGTTGCATTTTGCGATTTCTCCAGTAACTTAAATGTTAAACTGAGAGTCGTCTGTCTTGGACAAGCCTATTAAGCGGAGTCTCAATGAATATGGGTAAATCATACTTTGTAGTTTTCAAAAGATATTTTATATAATAGCTGTTTTTCGGTCATAATCAATGCAGTTATTGTTTTGTTGCAGACTTTCGTCTCCAAGTAGAATGTCCGGCTGATGGTTGTTTTTGTCATGATGGACGCTAATACGAACGTATCTACAACTGAAAAAACAATCCTGTTCAACCAGCGTATATGTGTCATCTGAAATATGATAGTCTGGATACTTGACTAACAACTGATTTATGAGGATCCTGAACATATAGCATTCCAATTTGTATACCAACGTCTGAATGAATTTTGATCAAAGAATATACAATATTCAAAATAATAAATTTTACATGTATATGTGTTGTATATATGTATCCTCAACTGTTGTGTCACAAACTACAGGAATCTGTGAGTCTTTATTCTGATGGTTTGATGTTTTTACGGTTTAGCATATCGTGCATCTTTCGAGAATTGCCTTCTGATAGCAGGGTAAATTGCACTTTGCTTAAAATAACTTGTGCTTAAGTTGCAGATCCATTGTGCATGTATACGTATACCAACTTTTTGGCTGTTTTATGATTTCCATAAGTGCTTTGATAAATCAGGAGCGTCTTGAATGGATCTACGCGTGATAGTGAAGGGACAGGTTTATTTAAGAATATGTTTGGTTAATGCAGGAAACGATATTGTGTTGTACCCCGTCCCGCAATCGTGGGTGGTCACAAAGCATCATGCCTGACAATTAACTTTTATGTACTAGCTGCCGAACAAAGCCATTATTTGTCAGTCAGCTTTCTGCTGTAATATGGTAAGCATATATACGTGTGCCTCCACTCGGAGTTGAACCCGGATGGCCAGATTAGACGGCAAGCGCACTAACCACTGAGCTACGTGAACATTAACAATGATGACAAATGGTATTATAACTTGGGGCATGCACACCAGACAGCTAATTTCATCGAGCCTCTTGTTCCACACATGCTTTCATTGCATCTCTATTATTTAAAATAATCTCGCTCTATGCGAGTGCAATTGTGGGTCGGTATACAATTGATATATCACGTGTTGTCACCTAAACACACAGTGTGTAGAATCACGTGATCAAATGAATGCCGTTTCACTCAAAACTATTGCGATTTCGTCTGCTTATAACATTGAGTTTTTTCTTGATTATAACGATCGTGCATTTAATATAGTTATATTATATAGCCTAAAGTACATTCTGTATATGTAAGAATACCCGGCAAGTACCGAGTTCGCTCTATCTTTGGCTGTTTTAAATTGATGCTCAACCAAAATATTACACTCGGTTCGAAACTGCATTTGGTCGAGCATCATTTAAAAACGATTTTGCGATAGAAAAAAATCGTGTTTTTTTTTAAACATTTCTCTGTATTTACGAAACCTACATGTATAAAATTTTGCCTAAGACACACTGAAATTTCAGCAACATCAGAATTCAGTTAAAAAACTTTTGTTCATATTAAGGTCTATGTAACATATTTGTTTTTTTGTATAGCTAGTTTGCGGTAGAAAAAAATCGGGATTTTCTTAGTTTTCTGAAAATCTATTAATAAGATTTTGGTTAAAAATTTCATAATTTTTAGTCACATATTTAAAAACATTTATTCTTTATTATATATTGAAATTTCATGCGTTTAGACAGTTAAACGCATGGAGGTAATCTGGTATTCCATTGATGATTTACTATCAATTATTTAACCGTTACAGCAAGTAAATACCATATGAAGGACCCTGGACACGGTATGTCGATGAGTCCTTCAAATGGTGTTATATGGGGTCTATCTCAGAATGTCTTGGGATCCTTCAATTGGATTTCTCGAGTCCAATCATTGGAGCCATTCCCGTAGATATTTCTAGTTATAACCCTGTGACCATTGGAATGACCCCAATAATCCCTTGGAAGGCCCCCGGCACACTATTTATAGGACCCCTAAATACCATAGGAAGGACCCCTAGTCACTGAATGTCTATGTGTCTTTCAAATGGTGTTATGGAGTCTATCTCACAGTGTCTTTGTTGGGATCCTTCCATTGGCTCCTTGGAGTCTTTTCTGTGGAAACCATTGGAAGGAAACAAAAGTTCCCTTGTAAGGACCCGAGACACTATTTATAGGACTCCTAAATACCATACGAATCCTGTACATGGTTTGTCTTTAAGTCTTTCAAATTTTATCCCAGAGTGTCCTGTGACCCTTCTATTTGCTTTTTCAATTGGCTACACAGATTACTTAGTGATTAAAATAGTTATTACGTTGTGATATTCAAGAGAACAAAAAATAGTTGTGCATGTTCCAAACTATTTCGAGTTGTATACTTCATTAAGTTAGGAAGTCACAGTTTGTCACTAATGCTAATGCGTCCGAGTCACCAAAGCACACGTGAACATGTTGCTAAATAGCAGATAATAATTTTACTTTGACTTCCCAGGACCTGGACTGAATCACTCAATGCTGAAGCCTCCGCATCAGACGCATGGAAATGTTGTCCTCTGATCATATCGCACTTGAAGTTAGATAAAGTCGTTTCAATAGCAAAGAGTGAATACTACACTGTGTGAACAATTCAAGTAAATCTGGGACTGATTTACATAACAACATTGTGTTGTTTGATTTAAATGGTAAAGTTGGACTATGCTGTACTTTGAAATGTCTGATTGGGATATTACACTATTCAGCGTGTTTGTTGTTGTTCAAGAACTCCCGTATGAATTGTGAAATAATAATTTGTCTACAACTATCTTCGTTATTGCAATTTAGTTTGGACTTTCGTTACTATTTGAACCAGTATATCATCTTGCTGCACTTACCAATCCACCATGGCATGAGGTCCTTGGAACTTAAGTATGAAGTATTAGCATCTCTTCACCTTGTTATGGTTGAATGTGATGTAGTACGTATATAAAGCGCCTTATGCCAGTTGTACCAGTGCCAATGTCGGACAATAGCTATACATAGCTAATGTTATTTGTTGTAAATGAAAATCCGACTTAAAATAAAGATTGTATTGTATTGTATTGTATTGTATTGCCATGTTTACCAACATATTGAACCAAAAACTTTCTCTTTATATAGTCATACTTTCATTACAAATGTGAATGTGCTTTTGTTTTGCTTACGTTTGTTTTATTCAACAGATGTAATTTGGTGTATTTGGATAGGTCTGCATGTTATTGTTTCTTCGAATACTTCAATCCAGAACACAAACGTATAGCAACAAAGATCTAAGCGAAATTCTAACTAAACGAGTCAAAACAACAGATGGTTGGGACAATATCAAACAGATGCAGTATACCAAACTATTTTGTCTGATTCTCAATGACTACGTGTTATATAGCCATTTAAGTAGATGTTAATGTTTGGGAATATTTAGTTAAGATATACGACCTGTAGATCTAGTACATTGTGTAAACTTGGATACCGTACGAGACAGAATTATATAATTTGTGCGTGCGTGCGAGTGAGCAAGCGTGCGTGTGTGCGCATGCGAGCTTGCGCGTGCGAGCTTGCGCGTGCGTGCTTGCGCGTGCGTGCGTGCGTGCGTGTTTAAAGTATAATAAAATACCAGCCAATACGTTAAATTTTAACAGACTTGTAATGTAAGCCTCAGATTTACACACACGTGCTTGTTTTAAGATGTTATTGAAAATATGTTGAGTGTTGAAATATTTATCTTTGATAGTTTTGCTTATCAATAAAAAAATGATAAATTGTTCGGGAGATAACTGCGGTTTTTACATTCCATACATACTAAGTACAATTAGGCTCCCTTGTTTGACCAACGAATAGAACAAAAACAAAAACAAAAATAAAACACACTTTTGAAAAACAGTTTACTACGGAAATATATAGCTTTGTTCAAGACACAACTTACACTAACAAAACAGTATAATATTATATGTATTTGTAAACACACTATTATAAAGTTAAAATATATCTATACACAAGGCATAGGGACAATGGTGGTCACATTAAACATACTGTAATACAATGACAAAACGACATAAACTGTGATGCCACATTAACTCATATAATTATTTAAAGTTAAAGCAAACAGATATTCAATTATTTTGGGAATAGTAAAGGTTAAAACCACAGGTAACAATAGCACTGATAAACAACGAAAAATAGTAAACTTTGTTTTTCTAACAGACAAATGTAAATTCTATAAAAAAAACTGTTTCGTGTGGTTAAACATTCGTAATTAGAAATATTGAAATGCAACATACCCGGTACACGTACGACAATGTATATACAATGTACACGTACAAATGAACAGCTTCCGCTTGTAATCCTTCTTACTTGTATACTCCTGACCTGTCTATTGGCCCATTGTCACCAAAAAGTTTATCATCTCATACTAAGCAGGCCCTCTAATGACGAAGTGCTTGTGCATCCGTCCAATTTCAGGTGTCAATGAATAAGCCAAATGTACATAATTGCATTTTCATTATTATTCCTTTCATAATTGTCATTAAAAAGATAAATATTTTAGTACATTTTTACGGAGTTTCTCCCTTTAGAGCCTTGTTTCTCGAACCTATATTTGCAATAAGCGCCTTTGTGGTGTTGGTTTGAGGTGTTGCAGACGCACCGCGGGAAATATCCTGACAGTCGGATGCTTTTAACTAACACTCGAATGTTAAACAGGACTTGAAACTAACTTAGGTTCACAAAATGAGCATATCTGGACTAAATTCGGTCGTACGGCATCAGTCAGACAGCCAAAGTCCCAAAACATTTATAATTTAAGTTAAGCGTTGCATGAATGGTGGGAAACATCACATCGAACATAATTTATATCGCAGTACGTAATTAAGGTTATTGTTGTGAAGGAGATACTGCATTCACAATGGATCAGTGTAGCGGGCTCCTATAGTCGCTTTTGGAATTACCACTTTCACTTTCATGGTTCACTCTGTTATCTATATATCATTAATTAAAACTCGGGACATTTATATTGGCGCGAACTAACTCGTTGTGTATAGACTGAAGTTAATTACTCAGAAAATTTGCATTGTTCGAGTCATCTACTGGTAAATCATAGCAAGGGACCAGCAAGTCAGTTCGAGTGTTCGACCCTCGTACTGTTCGAGTCATCTATGGTTTTCCTATCTGAATAAAGAAGGGATTTTGACGGGACCGGAGAACGAGTTCGAGGCATCTGGGGTGTTCGAGACAAGTACTGTTCGAGGCATCGAAGTTCGACTGTAACCACAAATTGGCTTTTTCATCAATAAAACCGATATTCAATATGTGGCGTTTGAACGTAGATATAGGAACAGACGATAGACGTGGATCGACTGAAGAGTTTCAAACCCCAATCCTAACATATAATCTTCAGTTTTCTTACATCGTAATGTTTCGACCAAAGATCTTCTTCGGAACTGAAAACATTTACACGAGAACTATAGTGAGTGGAATCAACTCCTCTACAGAAAAGATAGCAGAATAAGCAGAATTTGAGCTGCGTGAATTCGCAGAGAATACAGCTTGATACATCCGTGACACAACGTAATGTACCAATAGATACTTTATTATCAAACATCCAGCGGAGCCCGGGTATTCTGCTTCGATTTTGTAAAACTGTATCCATGTACCCCAAAGAAAAGGGATCTTGAAGCATGTAAGGAAGATTAAAAAAATTCAGTTCCGAAGAAGACCCTTGGCCGAAATATTAAAGCGTGAGAAAACTGAAGATTTGGTACTACACTCAACCGCTTTAAAAACGCACCACTATTGAAAATAATCAAATTTTGTCAAAATACATTTTTTGCTAAAATTGATAGTTTACAGGTAGTTTGTTCAGTTCATAAGCTTGACCTAAATAAAGAAAACGATTTTTTTTCATTCGGAATACCCCGCCCAGATAACTTTTCCGATTTTGCATGTTTTGTGCGTGCAGCTTGATCGCGTCGACCCGTGTGATCAATATTAACTTTAAACTGTACGCTGTTGGTTTACACATTGAAAAAACATCATAAACTATATTTGCTAATGGTATTTTTATGCTGCGAATATCTCGAATATTTGTTCTCGATGATTGTGCCTTCGCTTCCAACTAAAAAGAGCCTCGATGCCTTAGCATGGCGGTTCAGCTGCCACCATACAATGATTGTGGGCTTAGAATATCGATTCCTAGCGAATGGCACTGTCACAGACCGACCTGGATGAAACCAGCTAAAGGTATTGAGCCCGAGCTAGGAGGAAACATGACACAGGTTGTGTCACTGTAATTGGTTCCACATGGCTGCACACAGTGTCAAAATAATGCCGGGTGTCAATCAACAAGCCAAAAGTACATTAGTGCATTTTCATAATTATTACTTTCAAAATTGTCAATAAAAAAGAAAATGTTTTTAGTACATTTTTTAATGAGTTTTCTCCCGTTTAGAGCCTAAAGTCCCAACTTTTTGTCTTCAAGCTCATTTATAATGTTGATTTGAGATGCCATAGAAGCAGCACGGGGTATGTCCTGACAGTCTGGTGCTCAAAACCAAGACTTCAAGTTTAAATAAGGCTTGAATCCATCTTAAGTTTACATTATGCGCATATCTGAACCGAATTCAGTCGTATGGTATTAGACAGACTGCCACAGCCCCATAGCATTTATAATTCAAGTTAAGTATTGCTTGAATGGTGGGAACCATCACGTCGAACATAATTCTATCCTATTACGTAGTTAATGTTATGCTTAAGGAGGAGATACCACGTGCATGCATCAATGTAGCGGGCTCTTATACTTGCTTTTGAAATTGTGACTTGCTCTTTCACAGGTCTCAGTGTTATCTATATTATAATTCATTTAAAACTCGTAATAATGGCATGAAAATCACACCTTTCGTTGAATATAGACTGAAGATTATTAATTCGAAAATAAATAACCATAAATTAACGTTTACGTCACTAAAACCGATATTTCATATGTGGTGCGTTTTTAAAGCGGTTGAGTGTAGTTTCCCTACTGAAACAATGAAGTTTTAACATAGATTACACATACACCATCATACAAACAACATCAATGTGTAAGGTTGTCACATGACACGAACGATAACTCGACAAACATGTAGGACATTAATATATATATGTACAATTATAACAAAATAAATATTCGAAATATCATCATTTGTATTAAAATCCTCTCTGCCACTGGTCCGAGGGATAGCAATTTTTCTTGACGTCAATTAACGAACGTCATGTTGTCACATCTATAGCATTAAGAGCTGAGGTAAAAAAAAGCATTTAATATTAATTTCGTAGAAAATGGCGGCTATAATTGACGCCATATTGGATTCTGAAGCGTTGTGAAAGAGGCAATTTGTAAGAAATGTATTTTTGTCTTAATTGGTGCAATTTTCAGATTGGACACAATTTTTTAATAAATCGCGCTCAGCTCTAAGGCTATTATTGACCACCAATGTTTGACGTAACGTTCCCCATGTACATAATACAATACTATATCTAAGTCTTCCCGAAGCAGCAGCCTAGTACCCGTCGGAAACTAGCCACCGTTCGACTGTAGAAGCGATTTCTTGTAGTAGAACCCTTTCTTTCTTTCCGCATGTTTCCAAAGTTAGGATTCATCTGAAGCAACGATTCCTCCTCGGGCTGTTCATATTCTGAAGTATATTTTATATACATGTATATAGGCTGACATCACAGACTTTATTATTATTCATTCAAAATTATATTTTACCATAAAACAAGCAAATTCTTCCCTATGGCTAGTAACAAGTATCCGTGTGACAGTCTTTCGGGAGAAACTTTAAAAACATATGTCTCATGTACGATGCTATATACCAGACACGTAAAAGAACCAGTTATTGTTCTCGAAGTAGGACATCGTGCGCATCATGCACTGTACCAAAAAGAACTGAATTGAATAAACTCTTCTTGGTGCCTTGATTTTAACTTCTTGTCAACATCAACTGACAGTTTTTGACTTTCCGACTTAGATAAGAAAAGTCACCTGATATGTCCACCCTGACCCTATGTGTATCTTTAAAGACACATTGCAAATAGCAACCAAGAATATGTACTGAATAACATATTGATCAGTAATTGGTTATTCTACTTAGAGCCTAATTATACTGAACGTAGTCTGATTATAATTAATTTGCTTTAGAATAATTAAGCCGGCACGTTTTTTTTGTGAATGCTCTACTTTTGGATAGCTTACATTTTATGGGCTCCATTGCATTACTAATATGCAGATAACTATCTCAAATCGGACCAAATTCTACAAACTATCAACTGAAGTAATTGCATCCCAAATGACTAGGTCCCACTGAGCATGTTTGCCTCGACGATGTACTGTGGTTTAGGCGAAACTTCGACGAATTCATTCGAAAAGTTGTGGAAGCCCTGTTTCGGATGCCTTCCGAAGCTATTCTTTCTAAATCGGCCCAGGCAAAAATGTTTAGTGGGACCTAGGCATTAGTTTGAGGATCTCTGTGATATATGAAACTATTTACACATACACAGCAGATACGCACTTTTATTACATTTTTAAAGGAGGAACCAGTCTTATAATTTAACACCATGGTAAATAGTTGTAGACTACATGTATTGTCAATGTTATGCAATGTTGAAATTATGTAATTTCTTAATTCGTATAAAATGATGTCATATACTATTACTTGACCGATCCCAAAACATAAGTAGTTATAGATATTTAACCATCGCCAGAGGCCATCTCGTTTCCATTTCGTTATAAAGTCATGCTACTTATATTAATGTACATGTACATTTTTGTAGTTATATTCCGTAGGTCCCCGACGATGCATTTAACCGACTTCATCCGTGATATAAGTATACTAAATTAAATATCTATGTGATATTTCCAGACAGTGTACAGTAAAAACAGTAATTGTCATATCTCGTGCTACAACATAATGGATTCCATTAAGAGAGTCTTGTGTTGCACGGCGGAATATGTTCTTTGTAAACTATCGCCGACAAAAGTAATTTAAAATAGACATTTTCGATATTTGATGGAAAAGTTAAATGAAATGTGAGAGTCATATTAACGTTGGTATATTAAATTGTAAGGCTATTGAAATTGCTTCACTGAGTTCATTTCCTAGAGCATAATGAACCGTTAAGAAAGTGCTTAGTGTAGATTATTTATTAAAACTCTGAACGCGTTTAGTCAAGCGTTATTACATTTCATTGATACTACATAGTCCTATAACAGAGTACAGCAAGCGGAAATTAATTAGAAGAGTTTCTGTTCTTAATGACCTGCTCATCCTTAGATTGTGCCACACTTAAGTTAAGTTAATAAAACATTTGTTCAAGTACACTCAACGGTCATTTTGTATGTTATATGTCTATTTAGTTTAATATCTTAGTTTTCTTATCGGGTTTCGTCATTTTGTTTATTCATTTAGGCCCTATATGACGTTTTTTATTCAATATACAGCAACAAATATTTACGTGCTCCTCCACAAGCGAGTGACAGCCAATCCCACTGGTTTAGACACCCATCTGATCCGATCTTTGTTACAGTGACTGTACAAATACCCATTACAGTGTATAAAGAAGGACACATTTATGTTTCTTGGGGTATTGGTGGTTTAAACGTGTAACAAGTTCCAAAGCAATAGTTTTAATAATTTATGGATAAATTACTACATGTAGTAAGATAATTGTGACATAAACATAAAACTTAACCAAGACATGTCCTAAGTCCGAAAAGGGCCATGCAGGTTCGTTATAAAATGCAGATCAGAGTTGTTAGTTTTTTCCTTTACAAGGCCAGACATTGGTGGTGAACAAGTGCTACAAGTCTCGAAGCAATAGCCTTAGACAATTTGAAGGAAAATAAAGTACACCAGTTACCGGATATCTCTTTTTCGTCTACAGGATCGGAATATTTGTAATGATGATGTCGGCGCTTCTGTTTCTCCTTGTTGGCTTTCTTAGAAGATTGTTCCTGGAAAATGTAAATTATATAATTATTATATGTATATAATTAAATGACAAAATCCACAGACAATTCCAAGTTGAACAGAAGCCACAATTTTTTAAATAAATTAGCAATCAAGGGTTTGTTGCCTGACAAAAATGTTACTGAATCGCTCCTAAACGATATTAAAAAAACCCACAAATTAACAAATCTAACATACTGAAATTAACCATTAAGTGTAAGATTTAGAAATTGCAGTTTAAGAAATATTCAACAACTACTTACATGCGCGACACGACCATTTCCGTGATCTGAAAAAAAACCAACATACAATATATTTAATGGTTGAAGGCTTGAGGCATTCGGTAGCTAGTGTTCATTTATCAATTTAAACTGATCCCAACGGAAAGTGAAACTTAAAACCATATTTTATCCCCCACGCGCATTTCTTAAGGCCAAGGCCAAATTATTGAATTTAAGATTTTAGCGAAAATTCATCTTTCGCAAATTATTTGATTTTACATTATGTCAGTTACATAACGCTTGTTAGAGACCTTCTGAACAATCCAATATTGCAGCAAAGATGGTATTATGAAGGTATTCTAATGTTAAAATGTTGTCTTATATTAAAAGTTCTCGAATATTGCTAGGAAATTGTTTTCTTTATTACATGCACGCAGACGTTAGATTACTTCATGGAATACATAATCGTGCTTTATATTAACGGTTCAGGTGTAAATACCTGACATTATTGTTAACAAAACCAATATACATAACTACAGGATTCCATTAAAATTGGTTCTATGTAATACATGTAGTAATCACTGTTGTTAACAATGAAAAGGAAGTAGGCACACGATTTCAATATTGCTAGACTGTGTTTGTCCATGATGTATATGTACGAGTACATGGACGTATATCCACACTATAGAGTAAAATATTGTAATAGAAGACTGCACCTGATAGAAACAGCCGAGCACAGAAAACAAATGATCAAATAATCACCCAACACATTTAGCTGAACGAGAACATGAAATAAACCTACTGTAAATCCAAGTTTCAATCGTAAAACTCCTTCAACAACGGACAAAACAAGCTAAACGGTGCAGCTAATCAGTGACAGAATTCAGTACTGAATGCAGGGATAAAGTCAAAATTCCAAAAATTGAATATCTTACTGAACTATGACAGGAGTAGTAAGGCAAGACATGTCAGACAAAAGTTGAACCGTAAACATATGTGAGGAAATCGGACAGGGAAGGCAGCACTCAATCCATTGACCAAACCAAACATTAACCTAACACCTCTCAAAATCCCCACTGTAAAAGAGCTGAATGACCTAGTTTCACAAATATAACTCAAGAATCGTGACCCCAAGTGACAAAATGAGTCGACGATATCCACCTTAAGATAGAGCTCTGTATGGTCGAATGCAATATAAAGACAGTGCTGTTGTATGGTAATGAACCTTTGAGCCAGACAGCCACACAAAAAAGCGAGACAACAAATTCAAAGTATTTATTAATACCTGACTCAGACAGAGTCTACATATCTTGAGGCCAGAGTGATTAGTGATTCATTCATCAGTAAAATTGTAACTTTGTTGAACTTATTTAGGCTCATAAAAAAAATATCAATTCTGTATAAACGAGTCGATTTCCGGCAATTGCAATAAGGCATACACGTTGAATTATATAGTACATCAATACGACATAAAGTGATCGGATTTTACATGACAGTGTGCTTTCAATAGCAATAAATGATACAGGTTTGATTGTATAGTATACAGTGAGCGTAAGATACAGTCATGTACTTTTCAATAGCAATAAGTGATACAAGTTGAACTTTAAAAGAGATCCGATAAGTCATACCGTAAGTTGGTTTATACGTTGTGATATTAGAACAGTATTGATCCGTAACGTGTATTATGAATAATAACCGTCCATAAAATAAATCATATATTGTAACTTGAATCCTATGTTGGTTAGAGAAAGTAGTGAGACATTTCAGTCTGGTTTCTACAGTAGCATTGTGACAGTGTATATACCAAATCACTGTATGAATTATTGGATTACAATAAAACGCAACTTGCGATTTGTATCATTTGTTGTAATTGAAAGAACATGTAAAATCTGACCACTTTACGACTAATTTCTGTACTTTAGTATTTATAATAATTATATTAATATAATATATTTAAATAATAACGGGTATTCCTTATTGCAGTTGAAATCAATTTGTTTATACACAATGGTTGTACACACGTTTTACAAGATATGATAACATTAAAAATCTGTCTTTGTCGCAAAAAGAAATTAGAACGATTGTATTTACATACTTGAACATTATTCATCTGATATTACTAACATTAAAACGCCGTTCGTGGAATATCAACTTAATAGATGTAACAACGTCAGTCGTATTAAGCAATTAATCATAAAAGTCCAGGTGGGTTCCCGGTCGTAAAATTGACCCATGCCTTAAGCGGTGGTCACAACTGGTCATGCGTGCAAGTACGTATGTGGTGTATGAGTGCAAAAACGCAGATTGCATGTAGGAATAAATACGTGGTCAGTATGGCCCCCGTACGTTTTTCGGAACACACAGACACGACGCAGCACTTTTTGCGTATGCAGAACTTTCGCTGCGTTCGACCTGCGTTCTGTCTACTGCCTACTTACAACACAAGTACAACGCACGTTAGCAGTTCGTGCAAGTACGGTCACTGTACCATAACTTAACAATCGTCCGGAGAACGTACTTGTCAAGTGCGCAACGCACATTACACGCTGTCACTTTAGGTCAGGGAAGGCCTTGAGTGCGACGTGCTTCCAAGTAAGTTTATACTTAATTCCTTCCCATGTTTTTTTCTAAAAACAAAACGTAGTGACCGTAGCCTTGCAACAAACGTACGTGCTAAAAATACGCACGTCCGGTTGTGACCAGGCCTTTACTCTCTGTAATTGTCGCAAGAGGCATCTAATGGAAAGAGTAGACAATGGTATAATTCCTTATCTTAACCGTCGGATATAAATTCGATTTGCTAGTTGGTTCAGTCTACTAATTTCTCTCGACATATAACGAACTTAGAACGTGGCTGGAGGTAGGCTTGAATGCATTGTGTGTGAGAATATTTGCGCTATAACTTAATTCCGAATAAAAAACATGTGTTACAGCGTTGTAGCATTTACGACTACAACGAACATCGTTGCCATTCTAGACATGTTTTAAACGCGGGAAAATGCGTCCAACTCTGTGGCCACAAAATCGGTTGACCTCGGTACTTGCGGCAAAACATATAACGATTATATGTAAATATGTTGGCATTTTTTTTGTAACATTTTGTAGTTTGTCTGAAACTAGGTCGTAAAAGTGTAAAGTAAAATAAAATTCACAAAATAGACAACGCCTTAGTTTATGCTATTATACACGAAGGACGTGGTATATGATGTTTCACTTTTTGTTGATTTCGAAACTATTTTTTATATAAAATTTATCTGATCTGGAAGTTTATTTTTTTATGGATACGTTACGTTGTTCATGTTTGTACTTTGCACTGGTAACCTACATTTATCGCCTTGCTATAAACACTATCCTATTATATATATATACACTAGTAGTCAATTGCATGCGAACCCGTGTTCAGTTTAGTTCAGTTATTGTTTTCGATAAACGTACTTATAAATGGTGAATCAGACACAATCATCCAATCAAGACTCCATTATAACCACGCTATATATAGTGGTAATATGGTGGTAACAATGTCTGTAATGTCAGCTATTATGAGAATGTCGAACCTTGACCAAATCAATATCAATGAGATATCGTCAGCCTATACAGACTCATCCTATTATACCGTTATCCACTTATACACAGAGTTAGTGTCGATATTCCCAGTCCCAGTACGTAAATGTTTGTTAAAACATAAGGCCATGCCAAATTGCTTTTATGTTAGCGCCATGTCTGTCTTTCAGAAATCTAGCAACCTACTCATAAAAACAAACAAAGCAAATTAAAAAGAACGCTGTCTCACTTGGAAATGTATAGTTGCATTTACACATCCGAGTGGCAATACCTGTCGCAAAATATATAGTAGACATGGAACAAGTCAGAACATGCATTCTTAGTTACATTATTGTTGCCGTCAGTTTGAAATTCAAATGGAGCCCAACTTTACTGGAGCTAAATATCATTAGAGCATGAAAATCAATAAAAAAGAGTTCGAATGTTTTTTGTCTCGAAAATGATTTCAAAACCTAGGCGTACGACGATGCTAAAATAAAACCTGTCGTGTTTGGTATGGCCTAATATGGAATAAATCGAGACTACATGACGCTGATGTGGGTGACAAGATAAGTTGACACATACGAGTTTTTATTGTGTTTGACCTCTTCAACTATAGCGCATTACATCGATTGAATGTACTGACCGAATAGGAATTGATACAATTATACAAGACTTTAGTAACATAATAAAAATTATTTAGCTCGACAAAGCTGGTTGCATGAGGCAAAATATGTACAGTTAATTACGGAATACCGTAAGGGCCATCGTGGTTACACATTAAAATCCAGAGGGCGACAATGCGATAGTGCGATAGTACGATGGCGACAATGCGATAATACGATGGCGACAATGCGACAGTACGATGGCGACAATGCGACAACGCGATAGTACGATGGCGACAATGCGATAGTACGATGGCGACAATGCGACAACGCGATAGTACGATGGCGACAATGCGATAGTCATATCGTACTGTCGCCATCGTACTATCGCATTGTCGCCATCGTACTATCGCGTTATCGTACTGTCGTCATCGTATTATCGCATTGTCGCCATCGTACTATCGCATTGTCGCCATCGTACTATCGCACTGTCGCATTGTCGCCATCGTACTGTCGCATTGTCGCATTGTCGCATCATGGCCCTCTTGTTGAGTAATTGTCCTTTGTTATTTAAAATACTTATTTTTTTGTCCGGAGCATATCTTTAAAAGTATTTGAGATATTGACTTGAAACTTGATACATATATAGATCTCATTGTGTGGAGTTCTAGTTAGCTTTACTATTCAAGGAATAGCGGAGCTCTTCTTACCACGGTGTTGTCGTTGGTTAAAATTTTCGTACCAGTCCAATTTTTAGCACACCTGTTACACTGTGACATTGTGAGCTTTTGAGATTTTGTGGAAACTGTCATCAGACTGTCCATCCATGTGTCCGTCAAACTTTTGCCTCAAATTACAAAATATACTTCTCCTAAACCTCTGGGTCAATTGGTACATTTACCTAATTTGGTAGAAATGATCCTTTGGTGGTCCCATTTCAAAGTTGTTCAAAAATGGAATTTCATGAGGAACTCTGGTTTCCATGGCAGCCAAATTTAAAAAAAAGGCCCAGAGCTTGAATATTTGGTGTGAAGCATTGTCTAGGGGACAAGTTTGTTAAAATCATGACCACCGGGTAAGATTGGCCCCGCGGCATATATGGTTTTGTATAGGAAAACTCGAAAATTGTTCTCCAGAACCACAAGAGCCAGAGCTTAGATATTTGACATGTAGCATGGTCTAATGGACCTCTACCAATTTTGAAGTTTGATTAAATCATAACCCCAGGGATCAGATAGACCCCTCCTCGGGGCATCTCTGGATTCGGATGGGAAAAACTAAAAATCTTCACCAGAACCACATTTCCTAGACCTTAGATATTTGACATAAATTGTCCTTAAATTCAAGTCCTTCAAGATATTGCCTTGAAACTTTGCATACGTGTTTATGATCACACTCCCCATCAAAAGGCGCGAGTAGATAACTCTGTGAATAATAACTGAAAAGAAGTGGGGGTATACTGTTTTGCAAATGTTGATGGGCCGGTCCGTAGACCTTTTTGTTCTGATCAATAACTAGAGATTGCCTTGACCTAGGGTAGTCAAACTTAACAGGATGGTTGCTTGTATTAAGTAGATGAAGCCTAATGTTTTTGGGATCAGTAGATCAAAGGTCAAGGTCCCTGTGACCTTACATTAAAACACAGTTGCAGCTAAATAACTAATGAACAATTTGACCAATGGAAGTGAAACTTCATAGCATTATTGCTTATATTCAGTAGATGATACTTATCAGTCGAAAAGTCAAGGTCACTGTGACCTTATGATAGAAAAGGATTTTGGCTCAATAACTGGAGATTACTTTGACCTAAGGTATTCAAACTTCATAGGATGATTGCTTGTATTAAGTAGATGAAACCTACACTTTGGGGTTAGTAGGCAAAAGGTCAAGGTCACATGACCTTACATTGAGCAAGGTTAGTCAAACTTCACAGGATTATTCCTTGTATTGAGTCGATGAAACCTAGTATTTGGACTCAGTAGTCGATTGGCGATAGTCGACAACACGATAGTACGATGGCGACAACGCGATAGTACGATGGCGACAATGCGATAATACGATGGCGACAACGCGATAGTACGATGGCGACAATGCGACAGTACGATGGCGACAATGCGACAACGCGATGGCGACAACGCGATAGTACGATGGCGACAATGCGACAGTACGATGGCGACAATGCGACAACGCGATAGTACGATGGCGACAATGCGACAGTACGATGGCGACAATGCGACAACGCGATGGCGACAATGCGATAATACGATGGCGACAACGCGATAGTATGATGGCGACAATGCGACAGTACGATGGCGACAATGCGACAACGCGATGGCGACAACGCGATAGTACGATGGCGACAATGCGACAGTACGATGGCGACAATGCGACAACGCGATAGTACGATGGCGACAATGCGATAGTACGATGGCGACAATGCGACAATGCGATAATACGATGGCGACAATGCGACAACGCGATAGTACGATGGCGACAATGCGACAGTACGATGGCGATAGTACGATATGACTATCGCATTGTCGCCATCGTACTGTCGCGTTGTCGCATTGTCGCCATCGTACTATCGCATTGTCGCCATCGTACTATCGCGTTGTCGCATTGTCGCCATCGTACTGTCGCATTGTCGCCATCGTACTGTCGCATTGTCGCCATCGTACTATCGCACTATCGCATTGTCGCCCTCTGGATTTTAATGTGTAACCACGATGGCCCTAACGGTATTCCGTAGTTAATTCTGTCACATGTAGTCTGTCAGTGAAGCTTTTGAATAGGCTATAAATTAGCCCACACAAATTTAAGTTTTTATCCATTTTTGTTGCCTCTACCTCCAAAACTAGGCCATGTAGCAATCCGGCAGCGAACGATTGTACACATGACCACGCAATATTGGTTAAGAAAATAAAGCCAATGAAAAACCAGTCTTTCTCATGGCTTCATGCATCTTTAATGGACATCAATTTAAAATAATAATTTGCACGAAGCTAACTTTGTTTTTTTATTTTATCATCGCTAAAACCTCCATGCGTTTCACGGGCATGCCTGTGTGGAAATGAAGTTAATCCCAAATAGATTGTCGGCATTTATACCCGCCTATATACCACCCATTTAGAGATACAATGCCTTTTTGCTCAGTTATTGCTGTTGATTGCTGCCTACCCCGTCAAGTGTATTTTTTATTGCAATAATACTAATTACGAATGTTTGAGTAAATGCGGTCCCCAAAAGGTTTAAGATAAGATATAAAAAATATGTTTCGTGGTTCGGTAGACGTGGAAACTGTGTTTGAAATTGACAGAAACAAAATACTTCTTTTTTCAGCTAGGCAAATTTTGATCATCAATCAAATACGCCGCAAGTATTTTTAACTTGTTATATCGATAATGTGTCCCGTAAATAACTTGATAATTATCGCTGATTATATTTCTAGACAATACGCCCATGGAGACGATTTACGTTTAACCTTTTGTGCTTTATTTCCGGAATGTGATGCAATTATAAACATAAAATCAAAGACTTTCAGCGTTAACCTGCGGCGACAGCCCGATAACGCTGCTGTGATAGATTTAAAACAATGTGCAAACCACGGGCATGCCATCAATTACTGTATCAATGATTCTGTTACTATTGAGTTAAAATTAGGACGTGTATCGCAGAACAGTTTCCAGAAAAAGCTTAAATTGTCCTTTTAAGAAATTGACGGATCACAATAACTTACTTATGATAGAAACTAGCGAATTCACAGTACACGTATATACACGTACCCAAGTACATCGATCGGATTTTATTATGAATTACATATTTTCTCTGTCTTTCTGCGTATTCTAGATAATACATTTGACATAACTACGAATATATGGACATCTGCATATGTCATATTTGTCGTTTTTACGATGTAATAGGATACAATTTCAGCTGAAAATAGCTTAATCTTATTCACATTAATACGTGATGTACTAGTTTAATAGCTTTATACAGATTGAATTGAAGATGACATTGAGCAAATGAATAGATAAACCCCAATATATAGGAAACAACTATGAAACCAGAACTTTTGCCATAGTTACCTTTTGGGCGTGTCCCATATTCTTTTACAGACTCTCGTGACTTTTCTTCCTTATTTTCATTGTCGTCACTACATTGTCTGATATATTCAGTCTTTGCTTTCTCGATGATTTCCTGCAAAAAAGCAAATATATCACCCGTTTGACACTAATTGAATAAGCGTATCCCATCTTTAATGGATATGTAACACTCAACCAGGCGTCCAGGGGTCTTATTCACAAACATTTTGAGTCTAGAACGTAGACTTAGGCTTTACATTGCCAAATGTTCTTTTCGCTGTCGTGTTGTAATAAATGTACGGAATTTTAAGAAATGGGTATACATGATCAATGGGTACTTATTAATTAACAACAGATGATGAGATAAAAGTTCATATTGTTCAATCTAATATGCAATACAATATACTTAATTTCGTCACGGTTAGATTTGTAAAACCAGACATAGATAAATGGCAGTGATTATAAGTGTTGTCAATTCTTAGTCTAAGTCTTAGTTTCAGTCTTACAATGTTGGTGAATAAGGCTCAATCAGAGTTACCAATTTTTAGACAAAAAACAAGCGTCAACAAAGTCCAAGCTACATTACAATTATGGTCCGCATAATGCCTTGTCGGACTTATTCTACTTAAAGCGGTCGGAAGAGGGGCATTGGAAAACCGATCAGTACAATTGTGACCTTTCAGTTATGTAGCTCGTGACCGGTGATGTAGGGCAAGAAAATCACTTTCAATTCTTAATTAGTTTGCTCATACAGTATGCATGAATTATAACAACAATACAAATGACCTGTATTCCCTGCCAGTTTTTCTCATATCGTTTTCACATGTATAAAACTAATTAAAAATAATAGAAGCATAAAATGTCAACAAAGTAAACAAAAGAAAAGTTTAACTGGTTGTAAATGTAAACGATCAGGTCCCTAGTATTCCAACACTAGTTGTCAACCATGTTTATCAAAAGGAGGTATATCTCGGTTACCAGCAAATCTATGTCTATAACCATACCCCAAGACTTAACAGACAGAATTACATATTTTTAACAACTTTGCAATGGGGACCATCCAAGAAAAATCCCTATGATATTTTATAGAAAAAATGTCCAATGTTAGTGTAGATTTTGTTTGAACGAGTTGTTAATGACGGTTGGTAGTTTCTGTTAATGTGAGCTAGATCGACCTTACTCATGTGGGCCCCTATATTTCTTAACTCATAGAGTTTTGAGAATATTGTTAGTCAAATAAGATAGATACTTTCTCAACATTATGCTGGTTGATATTTCACAAGGAGTGTTTAATCAATATGTATCAAGCATATACTCTTATATTCACCATGAGTCTGTTATAAAGAACTTAATAATTTAGTAGTCAATATTCGTACATCGCTGAAAAGTGGTAATTTGTCGAAATTTTCCCCGAGACAGCGATAATTGACAGAATAGTTTACAGCTTACATTTTTTTCGTATAAATCGCAAGCTAAATGTGAAGTGGGTCACGTGATTATGTATGTATATTTTATACAGAAACTCTGACTTATCAATGTATGCAATATTTTGCTCTGAACTCATCCCTATATATTTGAAGGATCAGAAAAATACATACTTTCATAGTCAACCGACTTAGCTCAGTCGGTAAAGCACGATACTTCTGATCTCGGGGTTGTGGGTTCGAGTCCCAGGGTTGACCAACTAAATGTACTAATAGTCTTTCGGATGAGACTTTAAACCAAGGTCCCATGTATCCCTATATCGATGGCTTAGAATGAGATGGTCGTAAGTACCACTTACGACCTTTTAAGATTCATACCTATTTAGAATTAGCACCACAAGGCGCATTTTATGAGCCCATTTTCATAAAAATCAGAACTTGTCATGCTGACCAAAATGAAGTTGTAAACGTTTGTTTTACCATAAGTAAAGAGTAAATGTCAGACAGTTTTTCCGCGTTTTCTCAAAATATCGATTTGGTAGTTACGACCTTCTCATTCTAAGCCATCGATATATTTAACGGATCAGAAAATAACCTACTTTGACTTCCTGATATATACGAGGGGCGTTCAATACATAATGCCCATGTATTTTGTATTTATCTATGAAAACATTAAGGAGATTTCTAATATTTTTGACTAAAAGGTATATATTTCTTTTTTATGTCTGGAATATTTCATAGCGTTGGGTCAACAATAAAGTAATGTAATGAGCGATGCAAAGAATATATTCGAGAATACTAGCCTTGCAATCATTTTAAGCACAAATTGTCCGGTACGTGTGTAGTTGTTAAGAGGGTAGTTGTCAGTATTCATTAAACTGAAGCATGCGATATCCACCATAACTTTATATCAACACAAAGTCACGTTTTGTCTTCGAGTAAGACGATCGAAAATAAGGGATACTTATTTTTTTATACCAAACTATGCCCTAAACAATATCTTTATAGAAATTTTATTTTGTTTGCAAACTCTTCCAAGAAACTACTTTTGGTGTTCCACGGACTCCGTCCATGTGTTGTCTGACAAATTCCTACCAACAAAACTACTTTAACATATTCTTTGAACAATTTCAATATTTTTGGACGAATGTTGACCCCGATGCTCGTTATTTGGTAAAAAGATAGTCATTGTGTACAGCTATTTATAATTTAATTGACATCTTGATATTTGTGGAATAAGATTATTTTCCAAAGAGGAATTTCAATAGGCAATTATTCTCAAAAAGCCTTAGCGTATGTTACTAACCAATGGTTAAGCCAACAGAAACACCAATCCAGTAACTATATTTTAATGAACTGATGAGACTTTTTTGAAAAATAACTGAATGGTTGAAGGTTCCAAAAGTGAGAAACGTATCCAGATGTGTTTTCTAATTTGTGACCAAAACTACATTATTTACTGAACGCCCTCGTACATTACACTTTCACAGGTCGTTGAATTGTTGATACGAAGATATGTGCACACCGGTACACAACACTTGTTCTTGAAATTGATTTCACAATTTTCATAGTTTTATTATTTTTCCGACCCAAAAGATAGTTTCAAGACAATCGATATTGGGACAAAATTACCTGAACGAATAAGTCCACTAGCTTCTGGTTTTCCAAACCATTTTCTTTCGGGCTTTCTGTCGAGCTTTCATCAAATCGGATTTTGGTTTGTTTCTCGGCTTTACGGCGGGAATATGTACATTGCTGTCCGTCTTGACCGCCAGTAGTATCCTTTGTTTTCATCATCTTGCTATGCTACCTGGAATAATAGAATTATGACGCGATATATTCATTGTTGTGTTGGTGGTCAAAACATTTTCATAAATTTTACACAAGTCAACAAACTATTCTGACCTAACAGATAATGCACTACATCACAAAGAAACAAAGACTTCATTTATTAAATTTCCATTTAATCTTTAAAATAAAAGAGTAAATTTCGAGGCCTGTTTTTCAGCAGTTCAGCCGTTCAACCGTTCAACCTCAATTTGACATTTAACTTCCTCTGGTCATTGGACTACATAAGGAAACCTGCATTCTACATGTAATCTCATTGGAAACCTGCATTCTACATGTAATCTCATTGGAAAGCTGCATTCTACATGTAATCTCATTTGAAACCTGCATTCTACATGTAATCTCATTTGAAAACTGCATTCTACATGTAATCTCATTTGAAACCTGTATTCTACATGTAATCTCATTGGAGATACTATTCTCTTCGTGTGAGTGGTGTGTAGCTATTATAGATGTATGGAGCCCGGGAAGATCGAACATGTGCAGCAAGATACCCTCGCAGATACCAGTTTGAAGAGAAACATGTTGTTTATTCTTGCTCAGAAAAATTAACTAGTGGTCCATACGGGAGCTGAACCAGGGACCTCTCGACCCGAAGCGTGCACCACATATATAGGCATATTCTCCCATTAATGGACACAACAAACGCCAATAATATTTAGGCTAATGTAGGATTTCAAAAGAAGCATTCCCAAGCCATAATGCTGTGGTGATTATAGGTTTAATACAAGTATACAAACATTAATATGTAGATTTGTCCTAGATTCGACTCACTGTAGTTCATGCAAACTTATACAATGCATTAATCATTAATCGACAGCATTACGTTTACATACACAGCTTATTACAACACTGTTCGTCAGTTAATTATCCCTAAATGGTACTAAATAATCCTCAGATAAAATCCATTACTAGTATCTACAAAATATCACAATAATTCCCCGTACACAAATGCCTCTTCAACACACGAATCATGGAGAAAAAAAGAACACAAATTGTCAAGAAACAAATGGTCGATCTGGATGAGTACAAATGTATATTCCCACAAGAGGTTCCGTTTATTCCATACGTGCGCCGTAAAGTCTACTATGGTACGGGCTTGATTCTATACTACTAGTAATTCTATATACGGATTTACTTTAGATGAAAATATCACCGGCTGTTAATGCTGTGCGAGTGAATTATTGGGCTTCATCAAAACCTATAAAATGAGCCTCATCGGATAATAAGATCACTATAATAATGCTAGATAACCTAGTTATAAAACCCATTACTGTGGTAGATAAGTGCATTATTTACCTTGTATTAGACAGAGATGCTATATTCTGAATTTTAGGCTGGCGATGTCGCCACACCTATTACAATGCCAAAAAATGAAATCCACTAAGATGCATTTACTCCCGAAACTGACAACACATAATCTATACACTCAATGAAAATAGTTCCTCCACGTTAATCAGTTTTGCAAGATTAGAACATTAAACTTTCCTTGTTTCATTTATTCTGTTCGATTGTAATATATTAGTTTCTTCTTGTAATGGAAGGAAATTGTATGAAATTGTAAAGAAAATGTGTTTAAAGTCGTTGATAATTATTACTACGCTTTACGAACGCGTTATAGCACGTGCATCAATGATTTTATTATGTTAAATTATTTAGTTCAATATTCTCTAACGAGATTGTGGCCGAATGGTTAAGCAACTCGATTAGTAATTTTCTGATGTTAAGGTCAAGCGATCGAATCACGGCAGCTCCAAAATTTTGTATTTTTAAAAATTTTACTTTTTCGTCCAGTACTTACCTCTCTTTCGACTTAGAAAACCACTTGATATTATATTACTTGAAAAGCTATTGTCCCTATGCCAGTCTGTCAGTACTTCAGTACTTTGATTTAGTGCAGTAATGGTATCACAGTTTCTTGCGAAAACTAAACTAAGTATTTAATAGCCATATGTTCGACTGATTATTTCATTTGCGTTAATATTTACTTCATATGAATGTCATAGGTAAACATCAAAATTGCAGCCACCAATAATAAATATTATAGGAATACTTGTCCTGTTTGTAACGAACGTTACATAACGTGATTCTACCTTGACCACAGTGCTGGTGTCCACTACACCCTGTTCAATAAGATATAGAAGGCATGCATGGCCTTACGTGGAAAGTGCTACGTAAGGTTTAGTTTAAAGCAACGGACATCTGTACTACTATCATTTTAACCAGCTTGATTTGTGCTACTGTCCCATTGAGGCAGGTACTTATGTCTTTGCATTCACCTTGATGTCAAAACACTACCATATTCTAGGCTTAATCATAATTATATATATATTAAAAACCAAGACAATACAAAGCTCCTTTGACGACATTTATACCACATTGTCTGTTGTTAAACATTTTTAGTTTTATTAGTAACTAATCTACATATATTTCATGCCCATGACTAAAACACAGCGACATTCTACTCCTTGAAATTGCAGAATTGCCGAATAACTGCAACATGATTGAAAGTAAAGACTTACAAAAACACCAACAAAGTTCTCTCCTGTAGCATCAGTACGATTGTTGAGCGATGCATACTATTTTATCTGATGATATTCAATAAAGATACTCCTCGGTGTGTCATGCGCTTTCCTTTGCTGATTAAACCATGAAATATTATTCCAGGCAATGAGATAAGGAATAACAATATAGTGTTGCATGAATCAATCATTACATTGCTGGGTGATTCATTAAACGGTATTGTATTATGCTTGTGGTGCAGTGGTATTATACACGCATTGTTGGGCGGAGGTATTACACATTCATATAGGCGACGTACGCCGCAGCATTTTAGGACTAGTCATGTAATCTGGTGCGGTGGTATGTTTGGGTAGCCTTTGATATGAATTATCAGACGACGGAATTGTATATGCATTGTGTTGTCTGATGCCAGTGTAATGTAACTGTGCAAGTCTCCTTACGACTGCAATCGGCTGACCTATGTGACTTCAAGTTATAAGAAATAAATATTTCGAATTGTTGATAAACCCCCAAATAACCGCCTAAAGTAGGTCACTAGAGCACATGATAAACTTAAACATTCTCTTGTTATTAAATGCATTTCAAATTATAATTAACATTTTGCAAATATGTTGACACTTGCAAAATGGACATGAACTAGTACTGTGCAATAGTATAATGACAATTTTATCAAATTTAAATTATCTCTCACAAGCTTTGGGTTGTATATTATATTAGTCTAATGTTTCGTTTCAGCCGTTAACAAGCACCCATACTCATGATATTATGCGGTACTGAAGTATTACATCGATTCAATACTGATTTTTAGGCTATACTAAGTCAAACATACAAGAAATCGTGTTTATATCTACATAAAACGTACTCTACGCCACAATACAAGTCCCTGAGGTCGGCAATGGTTTTATAATACGGGCTTGCTTGCTAAATAGCAATATCAGGTTGTAGCTAAAAGCCATGTTTTGCAATCCGTTGATGTCTCAATATCGACATGGTGTAATTACTTTATGTATTCACCAGGGGAAACATTCTGTTACAAGACTGGATTGCAAGAGGGTGTGACATGAATAGATGTTCGCATCGTTTTAATTATTGTCGCAAAGATGGCTGTAGAATGACAGATTATATCCAGAACCTTTGAGAAAGCAAATAGTTATACGTGTATTTCTAATGCATTTTCCATGCAAACATACGAATGTTGTACACCTGAACTGGTAACGTTTACAGTTGCATACAACGTGGTTTGGAAGATGCTATCAATAATATTGACACTGGTTGGCACACATGTCTTATTCCACAGTTAAGCAGACATAGTGTTATGTTATTAGTGTACATGTGACTTCCTTAGCTCAGTGGTTAGCACGTTTGCAGCCTAATCCGGCGACACGGGTTCAATTCCTGGTGGACGCACCAATATACCTGCCATATTCAGCAGAAAGCTGACTGGTAAATAAAGGCTATATGTTCGGCCAAGGATAGGCACGTACAAGTAGTAGTACTAGCATCAATGCGTTCCGCAACTATCATCAGAATCACCAGAATCAACAAACCGTAACATATTATTTAATTGTTCATTGGGGCATTGTAATTTTAATAGGTATAAAGTTTGACCTCGGTAATGAATATGTACGATGTGTTGTTAAATTCAACACCAGAGAACACCGCGTGCAGAGAATCACGTGACTCCACGTCCATAATGTTCGTAAACATGTTTATCCCATTAAATCACACGATACATACTTTTGTCATTTCTTGGTACTTGATTTAATTATTTTGACTTAAATAACTCGTATTAAAGGGATATGTCATCAAAATATAACACATCCAACAACTTGAGCATTTAAAGACAAAATCGTGTGTGAACACTTTTGACCAAATCATTACGAAACCTGGTCGTGAAGCAATGTTGAGACCTATATAAACTACAACACAAGCAGCAACATTAGCGAGGTGTGGTCATATATTAAATAATACACGTATTTGGCTAATTCAGAGAACAACCTCTCGAGCACAATATACCAGTTGGCTGATGTATCACAATATATTTTGCCTCTTTGATATAACAAAATGGGGTGTACCTCTTTAATGCAACATTTGTTGGCGTGTAACTTTTCCTACACAATAATTAGACATGCCTCGTTAAAGTGACATGATTTATAAATTTGCAAATATTTAGTCTGAAATGCCTTACCGTCAATGCTAACACAATATTGTACAGTTTAGATTCCTGGAACCAGAATAAAGTTATAAATATAAAATTCGTGTTTTTGATATCTAAAATCTTTGTTTGAGATATTCCGATAGAGTGGTAGATTCTCAAGACAGCTCCTAACTAGATAACAAGGTGGTGTTTATGTTTTCATGTTATCTCAAAGACATTTCTGCAGCAAGTCAAACATTCGGTGGTAGAAATAACTATGAGATAAACAGCACACGTGACTGTATTGTGACGTCAGCAACATGTGATTGGTTGATAACCGGGTGGTGGAAATTATGAAGAGAGTTACTGTTTACAGCAGCGGCGTTCATGTCGGGACATAATGTGATGTAAATCTCTTCAAATAGTAGGGCACAAACCAAACCCGCACGATGAAACATTCAGATAAAATAGTATGTTTGTTTATTTTCATACACGTAGATTAAAACTTTTCTCGACGATATCAATCTTATATGATTTTTGTTTGATAGCTTAGATGCACATTTCGTAAAATATAGCGAATAAAGCATATTAATTCAGGAAAATCTGTATAAACACTATTTATGCGTGATTAACAAAATAATAATACAATATGTAACGTTAAAGAACAATGAATATTATCCAAGTTAATACCGAACCTGATATCAGCCGTAAATTCTACATATAGTGCGTTAGCGACTAAGCTGGACCCCCATAAACCTTAAATATCTTAAAAAGTACAATGCCGATTAGACTGTATTGTGCCGTCAGCGACATGTGATTTGTTGATAACTGGGTGGTTGAATTCATGAAGAGAGTTACTGTTTACAGCAGCGGCGTTCATGTCGGGAGATAATGTGATGTGAAGCTCTTTAAAACTATTGCCGACGTTATCAATCTTACAAGATTTATGTTTGATAGTTTAGATGCACATTTCGTAAAGTATAGCAAATAAAGAATATTATTTCAGGAAAATGGGTATAAACACTATTTATGCGTCATTAACAAAATAATAATACAATATGTAACGTTATAGAACAATGAATATTACTCAAGTTAATACCGAACCTGATATCAGCCGTAAATTCTACATACCAGTTGTAATCTCCATCATATTGACCGAGCTATCTGGAATAATTTAAGTTCATACTATATCATGACGCCAAATGTCATTTGATACAGGCTGTTATGTAATATATAATCGTTTTTGTCCAACAAATCATACCTGTGCAAGATTGTGCATATAAAGTGCAGTTTTTTCAATGATTTACGGATTCGCAGAGCTTTAGAACATTCGTTGGTCTGGAGTATTTAATATGCACTTCGACATACAACGTAAAATTGAGCAATGGTCGTTTTGTTAGCGACCTCGAGTATCCAGAGGTTCCTTGTAAGTCTCTCGATGGGGGGGAGGCACTGGAGAATTGCATAAATATAATCCATTCCATTTCTCCATTCCTGTACGCTTTTTGTGTTGCAAATGCATTACATGCTATTATATATCATAATAAGATATGGGTTACATGTAAACTGTTAAAGGTATGGTATTGTCGCCCATATCGAATGAGAAGTTCGTAAGTACAAAATATGTTTTGAGAAAAAAAAGAAAAAAACTGTCGGAAAACTACTCTTTTTTAAATTACTTATGACATAACATGCTGTTTCAAAATCGCTTTGGTCAACATGACAAGTCCTGATTTTCATGAAATTATCCTCATTATAAGCGCATTGGTTCAGTCTTATAAGATACTTACGATACGATATTAAGTACTATAGTATTTACGACCTTCGCATTCTAAGCCAGCTATATAGCACAACACATATGGACATTTGTATAGTGTTTCTGCGTAATGAGAATCGTAAACAAGAGCACAGGTGGTTCATGTGAGATAAACATGAGAAAATGGTAACCACTGAGACATCTGAATGTCATTGTGCAAATTTCCACACTTTAGATGTGTGTTAACCTGTTCCAAATGTTATTCTGTTAAAAAGGTCAGCCAATCCGGATAGGACCTATCGTATAATTCAAAGACGTTACCTCAAACGAATTGATATACGACTCCATTGGCAAAAGTCGACCGAATGCTTAATCAACGGAAACCAACGGGTATCAGGTGCAGTGACACGAACCTATACTTCTACTAGCATTCAAAATGTGTATGCAAAGTCTACCAGTTTTATCTATTTTATCGTTTACCAATCACAATGGTTACGTTGTTAACCTTTCAAAATACATCATTTTGCTGTTCAATTGAGGAACCATATACACCTGCATTGCGCAATCAGCCTCTTCGAACATGATTGCCCTGAACCGTGAATGTAGTCAAGTACATAACTATGATACTGATTGGAGATTAAATAGCTTTCAAAAAGAATTGTATATTTTTTGTACATTAACGTTGATTCGTTTTGTTACCTCCCCTGATTTCAGCATTTCTTAAAACACTAAAAGTGCAATTAAAATATATATAGCCGAGCAATCGTCATGAAATTTGCTATGTAACTTCTATAATTGTTCTTGCACTTGTTGCATATAAGAAAACCGTATGTTGTTTAACGATTTTTCACGTTAAACATATTTTTAAAAAAATACATATTTTCAAATAATATTAAAAAATACAAATAACTTACAAAATGTATAATAAACTTTACTGTTTGATTCCTTACATGCGTAAGTTCATGTATACTAAGTTATATGCTTTTTGAACCAAAACTTTTTCGGTTAAATACATTTTTCCGATTTAAGGGGTGGTATCCTTAATCTAAAATTGTCTTAAAAACTAGCCGAGGAAAACTTTTGGAAATTTTCGAAATGATTGGCATTAATCTGATCTTCGTAAAAATAACAGGTTTTATATACCTTGCACAGAAAAATTCAAAAGGAATGAATGTCCTTAACGCAAAGAAGTTGAAATACTGTTGTGGTTAAAACAGATAATGATAAGTATTACATGGAAGGCAGCTTTAACAAGGAACAACAGAAAACCCGAAGGACACACGAACAATAATAGACAACAAGCATTACATCACAATGCCATATACAAAACTGGATGTGTAAATGAAACTAAACCGCTAAATCTGTAAGTATAATGTCTTGGTCTCACAAAGCACTTCTTACCTCGGCAATGTACTCCTGATTAAAATAAATTAGCTTCGGGAGGCATCGGAAACACAGACATCACAACTTTTCTAATGATTAACTCGATGCTTCCCCTAGGACCACGAAAGCCTTTTCATGTCGCCTTCCCATGCCCATTTATTGAATCGGGTGTACATCGCCGAGGCAAAATAATATCAGTGGGACCAATGCCTTAAATAAAGATGTCAACAAAATAGAATGAAATAAGAATCACGGTAAAACATATAACACTGCAGCGGCATACATCATTTAGGCTATCCAATAGGGAAATCGATTCTCTTCAAATTAACACAACTGTTGATAATTGAAGTAAATTTACGCAGGATGGGAATCAATCAATCCACATGAATAGAATAACGGAATAATTTACAGTCAGTATCGTATGGTTTATATAAGATGTACACATCTTCATACCATGCCGTACACCGTGGGTAGCGGTGTCCTAAAGGTGGAGCGTGTGCTTCTGGATTCAGAGGATCCGGGTTCAACCCTCGTTAGGACCACTAGTTAATTTGTCTGAGCAAGAACAACTCACATGCTCCAATGCACCAAAGTGTACATTGGTATCTATGAGGGAAATGTCTATTCCTGGGCGCCGCAGATCTATATTTGCTGTAGGTTTAATTAGGTAGCCCAATGTCCAGGGGAAGTATAATAATGTTTGAATGGCTGAACAGCTGCAAAACAGCCCCCCCCTTAGGAAATTTGTAACTTTTTAACGTTACGTACTGTTAGTAGTAATGGAAAGAACGATGTTTGGCTATGTACATCCAATGATTAGTAAAGGTAAAGTTTGCTTAATATAGTGTCACCCCCCGTTAGAAAAGTCAGTCAATTTTGACTTATTTTAGGTTCATGAGTAACTTAAATAGATCATTCGTACGGCACCTCCTGAATCCCTTCTAATAGTACCTGTCAGATGTGGGCCTACGGTAACCATTATTTAACTATTGAAAACTCATCAACCGATCGCATCAGTTCTAGCCCGGCCTCCACCTAGTTCTACACCATCGAGGTGTACGTGCAACGATGGGTTCATGAAATATTACATTCGCTGCATAATTATGTTTCTAAGTTTCCCAACAATGTTAACACTGTGATTAAGAGTTATATTATCAGTATATCTTAGAAAATGTCTATAAAATGTACAAATCTAGTCGAGTGAGTGCATGTGGAGGGAACTACAGTGAGATGTAGTGTGGATAGTTTGGAACGCGAGGGGTAGATTGGAAGTAGTGAGAGGATATGAGTTGTAGACAAATATATCTAGGGATAGTCATTTGTAAATAGGGTTTGTCATTGGTGGCCATTGTTTACAAGAATGAACGATAGTTAGCGAGAGCAGCGAGAGAGTTCCAAGTGTTTGTAAAAGAAACGATACGTATCAAGCACTGAAAACTGAAAAGCTATAAGAAGATCGTAAAAATCGCTAAGTAATGAGAGCTGGAAAATATAGCGAACTATCTCTAGAACTACGTGAAAATAATGAAATCTATCAAGTGCTAGAATCTGAAAGTAATGGTTTGTAAAAATGTCTTTTGTAAGACACTAACTCTTATCAGATTATTCCATGTAAATAATTACATAGAACTTGATTAAAGCATAGGATAATACGGTATCTATAACCAATTTAGAAAAAAAATTATTATCGAAGAGAAATGGTATGTTGTCCATAGTTCATAACTGAGTTAATTACAGTACTCGATATTCTTTCGAATGAGATTGTTCCTCTTTAATATTACTTATTGAATCGACTATATTACGTATACATACCCGGCTATTGCAACACTATGTGCGTTAATTATCCCAAAATGGTACTAAACAATCAAGAGATTACATACATTCAATGATTCCCAGTACTCAAATTCCCCTTAACACGAATCACGGAGAAAACAAGTACATACATTGTCAGGAAACCAATAGTCGATCTAGATGAGTACAAATGTATATTCCCACAAGAGCTTCCGTTTATTCTATTCGCGCGTCGTAAAGTCTACTATGGTACGGACTTGATTCTATACTACTAGTAGTTCTATATACGGATTTACTTTAGATGAAAATACCATCGGCTGTTAATGCTGTGCGAGTGAATTATTGGGCTTCATCAAAACCTATAAAATGAGCCTCATCGGATAATTAGATCGCAGTAATATTGCTAGATAACCTAGCTCTAAAACCCATTACTGTGATGGATAAGTGCATTATGTACCTTATATTAAACAGAGAGGCTATATTCAGAGTTTCAAGTGCAGTAATGGTATCACAGTTTCTCGCGAAAACTAAACTGAGTATTGAAGTGTCATGTGTTCGACTGATTATTTCGATTTTTGTTAATATTTACTTCATATGAATGTCATAGGTAAACATCAAAATTGCAGCCACCAATAATAAATATTATAGGAATACTTGTCCTGTTTGTACCGAACGTTACATAACGTGATTCTACCTTGAACACAGTGCTGGTGTCCGCTACACCCTGTTCAATAAGATATAGAAGGCATGCATGGCCTTACGTGGAAAGTGCTACGTTAGGTTTAGTTTAAAGCAACGGACATCTGTACTACTATCATTGTAACCAGCTTGATTTGTGCTACTGTCCCATTGAGGCAGGTACTTATGTCTTTGCATTCACCCTGATGTCAAACAAACTACCATATTCTAGGCTTAATTATAATTATATATGTATTAAAAACCAAGACAATACAAAGCTCCTTTGACGACATTTATACCACATTGTCTGTTGTAAAACATTTTTAGTTTCATTAGTAACTGATCTACATACATTTCATGCCCATGGCTACAAAACAGTGATATTCTACTCCATGAAATTGCATAATTGCTGAATAACTGCAACATGATTCAAAGTAAAGACTTGCAAAATACCAACAAAGTTCTCTCCTGATGATAGTATCATTACGTTGTTGAGCGATGCGTTCTTTTTTATTTGATGATATTCTATAAAGATAATTTTCGGTGTGTCATCCGCTTTCCTTTGCTGATTAAACAATGCAATATTATTCCAGGCAATGAGATAAGGAATGACAATAATAGTGTTACACGAATCAATCATTACATTGCGGGGTGATTTATTAAACGGTATTGTATTATGCATTGTGGCGCGGCGGCATTGTACATGTAATTGTATTATGCTTGTGGTGCAGTGGTATTATATACGCATTGTTGGGCGGAGGTATTACACATTCATATAGGCGACTTACGCCGCAGCATTTTAGGACTAGTCATGTAATCTGGTGCAGTGGTATGTTTGGGTCGCCTTTGATATGAATTATTAGACGGCGAAATTGTATATGCATTGTGTTGTCTGATGCGAGGCTAATGTAACTGGGCAAGTCTCCTTACGACGGCAATCGGTTGACCTATGTGACTTCAAGTTTTAAGAAATGAATATTTCGAATTGTTGATAAACCCCCAAATAACCGCCTAAAGTAGGTCACTAGAGCACATGATAAACTTAAACATTCTCTTGTTATTAAATGCATTTCAAATTATAATTAACATTTTGCAAATATGTTGACACTTGCAAAATGGGCATGAACTAGTACTGTGCAATAGTATTATGACAATTTTATCAAATTTAAATTATCTCTCACAAGCTTTGGATTGTATATTATATTAGTCTAATGTTTCGTTTCAGCCGTTAACAAGCACCCATACTCATGATATTATGCGGTACTGAAGTATAACATCGATTCAATACTGATTTTTAGGCTATACTAAGTCAAACATACAAGAAATCGTGTTTATATCTACATAAAACGTACTCAACGCCACAATACAAGTCCCTGAGGTCGGCAATGGTTTTATAATACGGGCTAGCTTGCTAAATAGCAATATCAGGTTGTAGCTAAAAGCCATGTTTTGCAATCCGTTGATGTCTCAATATCGGCATGGTGTAATTACTTTATGTATTCACCAGGGGAAACATTCTGTTACAAGACTGGATTGCTAGAGGGTGTGACATGAATAGATGTTCGCATCGTTTTAATTATTGTCGCAAAGATGGCTGTAGAATGACAGAATATATCCAGAACCTTTGAGAAAGCAAATAGTTATACGTGTATTTCTAATGCATTTTCCATGCAAACATACGAATGTTGTACACTTGAACTGGTAACGTTTACAGTTGCATACAACGTGGTTTGGAAGATGCTATCAATAATATTGACACTGGTTGGCACACATGTCTTATTCCACAGTTAAGCAGACATAGTGTTATGTTATTAGTGTACATGTGACTTCCTTAGCTCAGTGGTTAGCACGTTTGCAGCCTAATCCGGCGACACGGGTTCAATTCCTGGTGGACGCACCAATATACCTGCCATATTCAGCAGAAAGCTGACTGGTAAATAAAGGCTATATGTTCGGCCAAGGATAGGCACGTACAAGTAGTAGTACTAGCATCAATGCGTTTCGCAACTATCATCAGAATCACCAGAATCAACAAACCGTAACATATTATTTAATTGTTCATTGGGGCATTGTAATTTTAATAGGTATAAAGTTTGACCTCGGTAATGAATATGTACGATGTGTTGTTAAATTCAACACCAGAGAACACCGCGTGCAGAGAATCACGTGACTCCACGTCCATAATGTTCGTAAACATGTTTATCCCATTAAATCACACGATACATACTGTTGTCATTTCTTGGTACTTGATTTAATTATTTTGACTTAAATAACTCGTATTTAAGGGATATGTCATCAAAATATAACACATCCAACAACTTGAGCATTTAAAGACAAAATCGTGTGTGAACACTTTTGACAAAATCATTACGAAACCTGGTCGTGAAGCAATGTTGAGACCTATATAAACTACAACACAAGCAGCAACATTAGCGAGGTGTGGTCATATATTAAATAATACACGTATTTGGCTAATTCAAAGAACAACCTCTCGAGCACAATATACCAGTTGGCTGATGTATCACAATATATTTTGCCTCTTTGATATAACAAAATGGGGTGTACCTCTTCAATGCAACATTTGTTGGCGTGTAACTTTTCCTACACAATAATTAGACATGCCTCTTTAAAGTGACATGATTTATAAATTTGCAAATATTTAGTCTGAAATGCCTTACCGTCAATGCTAACACAATATTGTACAGTTTAGATTCCTGGAACCAGAATAAAGTTATAAATATAAAATTCGTGTTTTTGATATCTAAAATCTTTGTTTGAGATATTCCGATAAAATGGTAGATTCTCAAGACAGTTCCTCACTAGATAACAAGGTGGTGTTTATGTTTTCATTTTATCTCAAAGACATTTCTGCAGCAAGTCAAACAATCGGCGGTAGAAATAAACATGAGACAAACAGCACACGTGACTGTATTGTGCCGTCAGCGACATGTGATTTGTTGATAACTGGGTGGTTGAATTCATGAAGAGAGTTACTGTTTACAGCAGCGGCGTTCATGTCGGGAGATAATGTGATGTGAAGCTCTTTAAAACTATTGCCGACGTTATCAATCTTACAAGATTTATGTTTGATAGTTTAGATGCACATTTCGTAAAGTATAGCAAATAAAGAATATTATTTCAGGAAAATGGGTATAAACACTATTTACGACCGACCGGGGAGAAAACAAAACAGATGCAATGTATGAGTTGACGTGGTCATCCATGTTGTGTAACCAACATGAATGACCTATTTAATATAAAACCAAGATAAGAATAAAATGTAAAACATGAAAATGGCAGAATGACATGTATGAAACATGAATCAACAAACTGTGTACATTACTAACAAAATTGTGGGGTTTCCGTAGGAAAACGGCCCCTAACAAAACTTAAACTTCCTTGGATAAAATTTCCACATAGTTGGAAACACTGAAATAACATAGAAAAATCACAATCAAGTTGTAAACAGTGAAACGTATTGAAATATGTGAGGGGAGAAAGGGGATGGTGGTGGGAAAAAAGCGTAGAATTAAAATAAAACTTTGCGGTTTCACAAAAACACGTTAATGGCGGCTTGTTTCCGAGAAAGAACTGGCAGAAACTGGTCAAAACCGGTTCTGACCAGTTCAAGGGACTGATAAAGTCACTAAGCCGTCCCCTTTTTCCGTAAATAGATAATAAAGGTAACTACAGTTGTCTCCCCTACCAGTCTTAAAGTGCGTTATGCCTTTGCATAACTTGTATTTACGACCGACCGGGGAGAAAACAAAACAGATGCAATGTATGAGTTGACGTGGTCATCCATGTTGTGTAACCAACATGAATGACCTATTTAATATAAAACCAAGATAAGAATAAAATGTAAAACATGAAAATGGCAGAATGACATGTATGAAACATGAATCAACAAACTATGTACATTACTAACAAAATTGTGGGGTTTCCGTAGGAAAATGGCCAATAGATAGGGATCCTTGTATAGGAGGCCTATCTCCCCACTTGTATTTATGCGTCATTAACAAAATAATAATACAATATGTAACGTTATAGAACAATGAATATTACTCAAGTTAATACCGAACCTGATATCAGCCGTAAATTCTACATACCAGTTGTAATCTCCATCATATTGACTGAGCTATCTTGAACAATTTAAGCCCATACTATATCATGACGCCAAATGTCATTTGATACAGGCTGTTATGTTATATATAATCGTTTTTGTCCCGCAAATCATACCTGTGCAAGATTCTGGAATATAACGTGCAGTTTTTCCAATGATTTACGGGGTCGCAAAGCTCTAAAGCAATCGTTGGTCTGAAGTATTATAATTCACTACGACATTCAAAGTAAAATGGAACAATGGTCGTGTAGTTAGCGATCTCGATTATCCAGAGGTTCATTGTAAGCCTCTCGATGGGGGCACTGGATATAGTTGCATCAAGTTTTTCCCACCCTACTCGAGGTAAAACGGTTGTAACGCGGTTGCTGTGTAGTCCAGCGTGTATCACTACAATGCACCGTGCATGATAAAAACCAAGGAGTCTATCAGGACAAAGCTTAACCAGCATACACTTCGCTCAAATGATGAGCTTTTTGACTAATTAGGCATAGATACAACCAAAGGCCAAGTACGAAGACGGCACCAATTAAGTGCAAAAATCATTTTATCATTGAATCATTAAAATCAGAACCTAAGATTTTCTCAATTCCTGTACGCTGTTAGTATGGCATATTATGGGTTTGGTTTTAATGAGATTGAATAACATGCTTTTAGGTAAAGGTTACATGCTAACTGTTAAAGGTATGGTGTTGTCGTCCATATCGAATGAGAAGGTCGTACAAAATATTTTTTGAGAAAGCAAGAAAACAACTCTAGGAAACTTACTCTTTTTAAAATTACTTATGACATAACATGCTGTTTCAAATCACTTTGGTCTCATGACAAGTCCTGATTTTCATGAAACTATCCTCATTATAAGCGCATTAATGCAAATTGTTTAAAATATACTAGTCTTATAAGATCGTTAGTACTGTATACTTACGATTCGACATTAAGTACGATAGTATTTACGACATTCGCATTCTAAGCCAGCTATATAGCACCACACATATGTACATGTGTATAGTGCATCTGCGTAATGAGAATCTTAAACAAGAGCACAGGTGGTTCATGTGTGATAAACATAGGAGACAATGGCAAAAACCACTGAGACATCTAAATGTCAGAATGTGATTTTCCACACCTAAAGTTTGTGTGTTAAACTGTTCCAACTGTCTTTGACAAACGTCGACTGAATGATTGTTCAGTGGTTAGTGCGTTTGCCGTCTAATCTGGCGACCCGGTTGGAGACACTAATATATATATGTCTGGCATATTGCAGCAGACAGCTGGCAAATAAAGGTTATGCTCAGCATTATTTTTTTTCTAACGGAGACAAACGGGTATCAGACGAAGTAACACCACTACATGTACTATCATTCAAAATGTGTCTGCAACGTCTACCAGCTTTACCTTCTTCATACCATTACTATATACAATAGCTACGTAGTTAACGTTTTAAAATACCAAATTGTGGTGATCCCTAAGAGCCCAGCCCCTCCACCTACTTTCATATACACCTAAAACATTCACACAAGCCTTGCACAGCCGTGCACGACTTGCATGAAAAATGATTTCAAGCAAGTTAGGACGGTGGTCGCAATGCTTTTGCCGTACTTGTCTCAGTTGACATAGAGCTTCGTAGCCCTTTCCAACGGATGTCATGCATGCTTTTGCATATTTAATTGAACGGGTGGTAATTGAATAAAGGTACTCGATATCGCTTTATATAGGCAACGTACAACATGTGTTAGTCTATTATGTCGCGTCGTATATCTGAAAATATACTGATACTTTTAGGCGTTGTGGTTTGTTCTTGTGGTGGGGTGTCAGCCTAAGTATTTGCTTTTGTCTGCTGACTCGGTCTTGATCTGGTTCTATCGATAGCCTGTAGCAGTAGGTTACTTTTTTTTGAAGCTCTTCGATTTCATTATTAGTTTCTTGTACGATTTAATTATTAGCTTTGTGATTTGTACTTTTTTTTTTTTTTTTTTTCAGCGAGTTCACGTTCCTGTATTAATGCTTCGAGTTGTTTCTTCGGTTGCTATCGTCCATGTCTGCATTTTCATTTTCTGTTTTACATATGTTACTTATAGCGTCACAATCGATGTAAGTTAAGTACAAAGACTATCTTTAAGTCGGTATAAGAACTAGACCATGATATAATCAGACAATGCCACGTTCTCAGTAGACACTTTAATCTGATTGGAGCGATGTTGAGTTTTATGGAGACTTGGAGTGAAATGCTATTAACAATAAGTAGCGGGTTATACAAAATATGGGTTATTACATATGCGTCTATTCGTATTATATTTAAAAAGCGAGACTCTGTCGAGAATTTGTCAATTTTATTCAAAGTATTTAATTTAATGAGGAAAGTAAACATGCATGTAGTATTGTGGTTTTTTTACATAAGTCTTATCTTCTACAACATTTTTCTACCCAATAAAGTATTTGTAAAGCGTCTCTTATAAAATGCTTATGGGTAAAGGTACGTGTCATCCCTATTAAAAAGGTCAGCCAATTCGACTTATTACACTTCTATATTAAGTGCGCATAGGACATTTCGTATAGTTCATAGACGTCACCTCAAACGAATTGATAGATACTGTACATTTACTACATTTAGTTAATAAGTATACACCTCTAAAGTGTCCTATGATTACCACAGATGAATACGGTGATTGACACAACGACGTGAAATAACCTTGTGGTTAAAAAAGATAATGTAATGTATATAGAAGGCAGCATTCAAAAGGAACAACATAAAAACTAACGACCACTCAACAAGAACAAGAACAAGCGTAACAAAACATTACGAAATAATGCTGAACACAAAACCCGACGCGTAGATAAAACTAAACCACTGAAAGTCTTAATTAATGTAAAAAAAAACTATTTATGGAACATGCTATCTAATTGTCGCATTTCTGATAAAATTATATGGAAATCGATTCTCATCAAATTCACACAACTGTTGATAATTGTAGTAATACGTAGGATGTGAATCATGAATCAGTCGATCCAGATGATGAATGAAATTACGGAAGAATATACAGCCAGTATTGCATGGTTTATAAATGATGTTCACATAATTGCACCAGAATGCACACCTTGGGCATCGTTGGAACCCACGATCGATTCATTACGTTATGCTCATACTTTTAAACAAGTCAGTTATGTAGCGCGGGTATATCCGACAATGACCGTAGGACGCGCGCCCTTAATCATGCGCAGAAGATAGCTCGAACCGCCTTAAGTAGTGTGAACCCGGGGTAAGTGAAATAACCTATGTTTGACTATGTACAACCAGCTATTAGTATAGGTAAAGTGTGTTTGTTATAGTATTCCTCGAGTTAATGTTGACTTATGAGACACTTAAATATGTCACGCGTACAGTACCTCCCGAATTCCTTCTCGTATGGCCGGACAACTGGCAGAGATGGGCATAGGGTAACCATTACTAATGGACTATTTGGAGGCTCACCAACCGATCGCATCAGTTCTATTCCAGCTTCCGCCTATAATTCCGAATCGTCGAGGTGTACGTGCAACGATTGATCTATGAAAATGTTACATTCACCGCATATGTTTCTAAGTTTCCCCACTATGTAAATTCGCTTGGAAAATGTCAGTAGAATTTACACATCTAGTCTGGTGAGTGATTGAGGAGAGGTAGCACGTTAATGAGGGGGAACGACTAGCTAGTGGTACCATATATTTGAGAGTTAGCGAGTGTTACTCATTGTTAGTGAGATGTAGCATGCATCATTGCGAAAAGCAGTGAGAAAGCCATAGGTAGCGTGGGTGGCGAAATACAGCGAGAGTTAGCGTGGGTAGCCACATACAGCGAGAGGTGCGGGAGCGTAAAAAGCTAAATGAAGCGCGACATAGAAAAAGGCAGTAAGGGGTAGCGTTGGTGGTGAGGAAAGCGTGAGGTGGTTTAGTGAGCGAGTAAAGAGCGAAGTAGTTTAGTGAGCCAGTAAAGCGCGAGGTAGTTGAGTGAGCGAGTAAAGCGCGAGGTAATTTAGTGAGCGAGTAAAGCGCGAGGTAGTTTAGTTAGCGAGTAAAGCGCGAGGTAGTTTAGTGAGCGAGTAAAGCGCGAGGCAGTTAAGTGAGCGAGTAAAGCGCGAGGTAGTTCAGAGAGCGAGTAAAGCGCGAGGTAGTTTAGTGAGCGAGTAAAGCGCGCGGTAGTTTAGAGAGCGGAAAGCGCAATGTAGTTTAGTGAGTGAGTAATGATCCAGGTAGTTTAGTGAGCGAGTAAAGCGCGAGGTAGAAAGCGCGAGGTAGTTTAGTGAGCGAGTAGAGCGAGAGGTAGTTTAGGGAGAGATTAAAGCGAGAGGTAGTAAGGGGAGTAAGGAAAGTGAGAGTTAGCGTTGGAGAAACGGGAGGGTATGAGTTGTAGCTGATATCGATGGGTAGTACTACTAGTGATTTGTAAATAGGGTTCGCCATTGTTTGCCATTGTTAACGAGAATGAGCGATAGTTAGCAAGTGTTGGCGAGAGAGAGAGTTTCAAATGTTAGTAAAAGAAGCGATATGTATCAAGCACTGGAGACTGGTAGTTATAATTAGCGAGTGTAAAATGTGCTAAGTAATGAGGGCTTGCTAGAGATAGCGACATATCCCTAGAACTACGGGAAGATAATGAAAGCTTTCTAGTGCTGGAATCCAAAAGTAATGGTTTTGTATTAAATTGTTGTAGTTAGACAGTAACTGTTATCAGGTCATTTGCGTAAATAATTACATAAAGCTTGATTATAACATAGGAGAATACCGTATCTATAATCAATCTAGAAAAAATATTTTTATCCACGAGAAATTGTATGTTGTTCATAGTTAATAAAGAAAACCATTACACATGTAAATTCAAAAGATAATTAATGACATGTAACCTCGAATCTGTGTTCTAGGACGATTTACATTAATTACTGACACGTACGCCTTTGCATTGAATTTATTCGTTGGGAGCGGTGGTATAGATGTAGGACACACGCTTCGGAATCGAGAGGTTTCGGGATCAACCCTCGTCCGGACCACGGGTTAATTTATCTGAGCAAGAATAACCCACTTGTTCCACTCTACTTATGTGTAAATTTGTATCTTTGATGACAGTGTTTATTCCTGGGTCCGCAGATCGATGTTTGCTGCCACACTGTCTGGAAAGAAATAGTCTTCAATGTAGGTTTCTTTAGGTAGCACAATTGTCAGGGGAAGTTAAAATGCCAAAGGGTTCTTGGTCGGCCTTAAAGCAGCTGAAAAAACCCTAGAAAGTCGGTAACTTAACTTAACTTATTTTCTAAAAGAATAAAATAATTCACTTACCCAGAAAAATGTAGTGTTATCCTATGATAAGAACAGGTCATTGGATGTTCACTGGTTGTAGTATCAGCAGTAGAATCGTCCACCATATGTTGTAAACTGTTTACACTGCTATAACTATATAACTAATCCAGACATATCCAGCAGTAGCTTTATTAGTTACCGGAAGTAGAATATTACCTCTACCTTCCCAGAATTCCAATGCTTATTTGTAAACAATAATTTTGCAGCAACAACTTATGCTTTGATCAAACTGCGGTTATTGAATTTGTAAAACTGATCTTTGTAAATGCGGTATTTGTTATTCGCATTGCTCAAGACACGGTGCTTACACTAGCGCTGTAACTCGACAAATGGTACAATATTATACGATAAAAAGCCGACTGCCGATCTACATTTATCAGAATCACGGTTTGTTATTTAGTACTCTATCGTGCCTGTTCAATATTATAAAGCTTCTATAACACACGTAGACTACTACAGGAATTTCTAGTTGCGACCACACGCCTGTAGGAAATACCATACAGTATCGACTCTGCTCACAAATAACACTCAATGAGTTTTTCGCTGTTTTCGTTGTGGAATAAAAGACGTGCGACAAATAATTGGACGACCTTCACAATGCTCCATACCATATTGTCACAGTGTTACACAATCGATTTCTCGGCAGCGCGCTTTGTAAAACTCTTGGCTGGAAATAGTGCGCGCGCAGGTCTAACATGGAGTATTCTTTGCTTTGATTATAGCGAAAATAAACCAATGCTATAATATATTGTAATAGACTCGTTTCAAACAGTTTTAAGAGTAAATCTAGATGTACACATTAGCGTTACGGCGAAAATAAGGTAATTTCAGAAAAATGACAAGTTTCTATACCCGATGTGGGTAAAATGGCTTCACGGAGTTTTGAAAAAAATATTTTTAAAATGTGGATTAGCGAGCGCATATACGACAATCGTCAACAGTAACGTTGTACGAGGATAAATTCAACCCTCAGTCATTGCCTGGACAGAACTTTGCTGGTGTTACTTTGTTACAACGAATTGAATTTTCTCGAAAAGGAAAGGAGATTGTCGTACCAGTGCATTTAGTTCATTCTATTTAATCTTACGGTGCATGTCAGTAACGGGGTCTTGGATAATGTTTCGTGGTCATTTATATAAAAAATATCAGGTTCCTGTGGTCTAATATTCTACGTCAAGTGCCCAAGATAGTATTGCCCGTTGCTTGGCGGACGCACGATGAGGAAATACCTTATGTCAGTTGTACGACAATCGTGAAAGGGGTTTTACTCTTGAGAATAATAACATCAGGCGGGGTTGAACACAGGACCTGTAAATACCACAGCTCTAGTTATACCTCTAGGCCACTGTCTAGGCCACCATTCCCAGCGTAAGTATACATTGTAGATTAAAAACGCCTATAAAAAAAATAGCAATAGGATATGTCTGGATGCCATACCGACTAACGTCGGTCTTACAAAATGTATATTAACTTTGTTCAGTGTCAAATCAGTAAATTGCTGTTATAGCACGTATATACATTCTCGTTCAACCAGTGTATTTTTTATTGGAATTGTCTTACCACTGGCTGATTCGTAAGGATACGTACATTTAAATGCTATCAGAATAACAACTGTCATAAAACATAAATTATAATATAGGCCTAAGTGAGATTTGAGACACAAATATAACAGAAATACCATCCATATAATAAGAGGTTCGTGTTATTCTGTCATTAATCATTCTGTCTTATAGTTCCACGTTACAGTCATCTAACATCCTTATAAACACATCGTAATTGTCTTTGCTGTTGTAGGATATATAAATATATGAGTTATAAAATACCCATTGTTTTCATGTCATATTCTGATCCTTATTGGTGATTTAAAAGTGCGACCACATAAATAATCTGTAACAAGTAGTATTGCATTCATTCAAATACAGAAGCCTTATTCACAAACATTGTAAGTCTAAAACTCAGACTTAGACTTTACATCGCCAAATGTTCTATTCACTCTCATGTCGTTAGAAATGTACCGATTTTGATATAAATTGGTAGACATGTTCGATGGATATTAACAAATGATCAGATCCAATTTCACATTGTTAAATCTAGTGCAAAGAAATGGCAGTGATTTTAAATGCTGTCCATTTGGAGTCTAAGTCTGAGTTTTAGTCTTACAATGTTGGCAAAAAAGACACTAGATGTATTGTAATAACCAACTCAATTAAAGTTTATTTTCAGACTTGTGTAACGCAGTGAATCTTTTTGTACATATCCCACCTTTCGCCATTGAATCGTAAGTCGGCAGTTAATACTGGGCATTGACAACAACACTGCGTTGGTATTTGACCTTGGTAGTCAGACCCGGATTTCCCGAAGCATCTCAATTAGAAATCTCAACTCAAACTAAAATTTTGTTCAAATCAGAATCGCTAGTTCAAGCTCTAGAAAATTTACTGTAATCAATTTAGAACAATGTTTTCGGTTTGTAATGGCAATGTGAGACTGAGGCCCATATTCACATCCTCTACTCGACCGTCCCTCCACTCTCACTCACTAAGATAATCCGATTTTAATGATCGTTTCGTCCGTGCGCTTGAGTGGGCATCCGTCCTAACTAGAAATTGGTATTCACAACGGTAAGTGACGCTTGAGTCGACTCGACTGAGTGGGGATTTCTCGAGTGGACGAAACGGTCACTTGACAGTGACTCCAGCTACACTCAAGTAGGGTTATGTGAATACCGATTTAGCACACGAATGTTTGACTTAAAAAGTTATTGTATTTTCAAGATAAATAAACCAACGAACCTTAAATACACATTTTGTAATATAAATTTTGTAATATTTTGAGATCCTAAAGTATATTTTTGAACCATTTAAGTTAAGTTGCAGTACATGTCTGAAATATGTGGAATTTAAATTTAGTACTTTTAGTGCGATGTGAATAAATAACATGGTGTATTGTATTCATGGGTATCATATAAGGAACATGAATACAAAATTCATACATGTACATTTATATATGAATTGATATATTTAATCATTGCCTGTTATTGCTTTTAATCCCGTGAGGATAACTAAAATAAAAACGTGGTCACTTGTAACACAAACATGTATGTTGTTTCCGTTGCAACCACTAATGTGCAAGAATTCCGTCTGTATATTCGAGTACCCGTGTCGAGTGTTGGGATACGGGTTCGATCCCATATCATGCCACACCGAAGATTAAACATAACTATTGTCGGACAGAACATCTCTTTTAGTCTTTCTCTATGTACACAAACATGCAAATATGAGTTTTATGCCGTCACAAGACCTTCTGTATAATAGGCAAACACTTGGAGCTCTTCTCTTTTTGTTTATTGATACAGTTTAGACGATGCATATAATTAAGAAGTGTGTGTCGAGAATGATTGAAAATTTGAAATAAATTGTAAAAAAATGTTTCGCAACCAACTTTAAATAAATAAGTACACTGTCATGCATAATCTAGATGTACACTTGATATGTATTTAATTATTTATATACACCATTGTCGCTCTCAAAATGTCATTCTATGAAGTATTGGCGTTCAAGTGAACTGACTTTGCTGCGTTGTATCTGTAGTAGTAAGTTGCCCACCAGATGGCACAGGAGAGTCAGCTACTGATAAAAAGAGTAACCGATTTTATTTCGTATGACTTCTAAATTATTAATCTTAAACTTCCTGTTCAACGGTCTGTGGAATTCACATTGATATGATATTATTGAGCCTGCTTCCACAACAATGCTGGATTATGACACGATATCATTTAAAACTCGTGTGTATTGTCTTACATTTAATTTGATGTTAATTTTATTATTGTCAAAATATTAAATAGTATATGCGTTTAATTAACACCACATCTAATTACATGTACATCTAAATTTAATGTAAATGGGTCCAACTTTTTTCATAATCTTATTATCATTATTATTATTGTGCATTCAAACTAAGGTCTTGTTTTTGTGAGTTCAAATAAGTATTCATCTCATATAACATAAACGTCATCAAAATTAGAATTTGACTTTGTTTATATCATGAAAATGCACCGAAACTAAAAAAACCTATTCAATAATTTATCATGGATTGTTTACACAGTTTACTATCCTACCATGTATTATAACGGTCACCCACTCGAGAAAGTGGAGGTCGATAAATGTATGTGAATACCAAATCTCCACTCGAGCTTCACTAACTCGACCGTCACTCCAGCTACACTTGAGGCTCCCTTAGGTTAGGGTGAGTCGAGTTGGAGTGGAGGAACGACATGTGAATACGGGCCTGAGTATATAATTTTAAACTGAAAAATCACATGTAGACATGTGGTAATTATATTTGAAAAGGGATTTAACTCAGATTTAGATGCTTTAAGATATTAGGGCAAGGTAGTCTGTGTGAAGTTGATCATTTAGTACAATTATACACTTTATTGGAATAGCACAGACGGTAATCCAACCTGGGATCTGTATATCCGACCTCTAGGCTATCAGATCAAACTGTCGTGATATAGAATTATAGTGAATAAATCATGTGAATTTGTACGTGGGTGTACATCAATAGCTTTCGTTGAATGCAAGGCTGGTCTGGACTCTTTGGACAAAACTCGACTCTAAGACTTGATGAAAATTGGAATACACATACGCTTTTTCGGCGATGCCCCGAGTACTGGTCGATATTCTGCCGGTGTCTTACCGTATTGATTTAAGATGTAGACCTACACCGGTCGATCTTCTGACGGCAATAGGACGAAATGCCCATATGGATGATACTAATATCAACACGACTTCCGTTATGAAGGAGTATAATCACCATAAGTATCTTACAATCATCCTACAAATTACATGATTTAGATTCCGTTATTAATGATAGGTAATAATTATGTCGACATGGTAGTTTCTATGCGGATGTGCACTGCACTAAACATGGATATTTTAAAGGCGGCTAGTCAATACTTTCACGCAATGGATGCCACAAGATTAGCTTTGACCTAAGGGCAATATTTATCGCAAAGGGAGGTAATTATTATTGATGGCTACAACAAGGCAGAATTAGGACATTTTATAAGTGTCAGCAATATACTGTACGTTATCATTATCTGAAAGAATCTTAATGGTATACCACTGTATCATAACTGTAATATAAATACACTAAACAACATTTCTAATACCGTTATAACCAAAATTCAAATCACAAATTAATGTACCTGTTTTTAAATTGTTTGTGTCAGTTATAAAATTTAATGTATAATCTAGTATGTGTATCCGACATACAAATAAAGTTTGTTTAATACTATTCCATTCTTAAGAAGAGCTTGTGTGGACTTGGACTTTTAATTGTTGTTTTTTTGGTTTATGTGTGGGCATTTCTCAGCGTAGTTGTGTTATAGTGTTGTTTATGATTTATATGCTTGACTGGTTAGGTTGAGTTCTACCTTCCCTGTCTGATTTCCTCATACCTTTTTGTGTTGACTATGCATTACACAGGGTGTCCAATAATATATGTTACCATTACAACCGAATGCCATGAAAACACTTGATGACATTGTCATATATCGATGACTAAGAATTAGAAGGTCGTAACTACCAAATCGATTTTGAGAAAACACGGAAAAACTGTCTGCCATTTACTATTTACTTATGGTTAAACAAACTTTTATAACTTCATTTTGGTCAAAATGACAAGTTCAGATTTTTATTAAAATGGCCTTGTGATGCTTATTCTAAATATGTATGAATCTTAAAAGGTCGTAAGTGGCACTTACGACCTTCTAATTCTAAGCCATCGATATGAGTGTAACAAGCGCTTGATCATGATATTTAGTTGTAACAGTAACACACTCGTATATTATAGGATACCCCGTATCGTAAGCTATCACGAATTTCATAAATATGTTGAAACAGTTGGTAACGGATTATATAAGTTAGAAAACAACGAAAACAATGTATAAAGTATCAAATTAATGAACAATGACTAATACATGCTATACATAAAAAGAATATATTACCAATAACCGTACTATTCATATAGGCCTATTGTCGATGAATTTGAAATGTCGCCAATTAAGAGAATCCTTTATAAATTATACAATGGCATCGCTGGCTTACAATGAGAAGGGCGTTAGTACAAAGTCGATATTTTGAGAACACAAGGACAAATTGTCCAAACATTACTGCTTCCTTTTGTAAAACAAGCTGTTTCAACTTCTGTTTGATCAACATGACAATTCCGAATTTATTCACAATAGGCTCATAATAAGCGCCATGTGATGGTGATTTTGAATATGCACTAGTGTTATATACGGCTGTATGAAGTACTTACGACCTTCTCATTCTAAGCCAGCGATATACACAGTGACATGTTTAGAACCTGTTCTTCATATTCATAATTATAGCACTAGATGCCAATTGTAATGATAAACAAAACACACGTAATTATGACGTAATATATGACGTCATCATATTTTACAATTGATCCTATCCGAAAATGCAACACGTTTCTGGGTGCTTTACTTCTTCAGCGTGTATTAGCGCCACCAACTCGTGGTATTCGTCCATGGTCATCGTACCCTGATGTAGGGCTGTGCTTATCTCGTGCGACCAATGAATTAACATTTCAGTGGTCATGTGACCTTTCGAGATCTGACTCATAATATGATCAGTCAGGTGATTATTACCATGTGTATCATCTGCAGTGCCTTTGTTTGTCTGCTCCGACACACCTCGGGCGTCACCGCGTTGGCCTTAAAGGAAAAGAACAAATACTTTCATGAAAACAATAAAGTAGACTATATTGTTCTTATCATTGGTGAGTGATATAATGTTTGCATACATATAATATTAGCCGTTCTCCAGGAAACCGGGCTTTGTGACAAAATTTCGAAAATCGTGATAATATACCGTTAGAAAGACGATACTTTTATGATACTTAATGAACGAATTATAACATGCATCATTAAACTTATAGACTTTTAAAACTAACCGCTCCCGATAAGTTTTTTAGTGACGTCGCAAACGTCATTCGAACGCTATTTGGCGTAACGTCAACACGGTCATTTCATAATTCCAGAATTTGATAAATTATTGGCGTAAACTTATCAAACTTGCGAGACATTTAAGAATAATATTCTTATTTTAATCAAACACGGCAAAACAGTGAGTGTTTGTTTAAAGAGAAAAGTAAACGCTTCTTTTAACCACTAACCCCTTGTTTTTCCCAATATGGATAGTTTTCGGAAATCGGTGACCATAGCAACGAAAAAAGTTATTTTATCATAATTTATGAAAGAATTCAATCCTGAAAGATAGCCCTATATTATACAATATATTAAACCTATTTCTAAATATGATTACATAATTACTTTTATAATGTCAATAAGCCCGGTTTTCCTGGAGAACGGCTCATATCTAAAACGTACAACATATTGTGTCAAACAAACAGTTGACATTCATATCTGATATATAAGTATCCCCGAGTGACCAGTTTCGACGCCTTAAGCGATCGGAAGCATATTAAATTATGAATCATTCTCCTGTAAAGTAATTTAATCATAAAAATAATTTAATTGGGTATAAGTTCGCCTACAGACTACTTTTTGCAATGTTCTACCTCTTGAATTGACCCAATCGTCATTTCTCGTTTACCCTACATGGGGGCAGCCATTTTTGTTGAGAGATACCTGAAACGACGCATATCATTGGCTTCTAGATTTAGAGACTATTATCACTCTAAATAAGCTTGTACATTGCGTATTGACCTCGTGCGTGCTCAATGCCACTAATTATGCAGCATAATTGGAAAAAATCAACATTACAATAAAGGATAAGGAATGTTTATTTTGGCATAAATTAAGGGAATATTGCTCTGAATTGTCCTCCGCTGGACTAAAACCCCCGCAGTGTGCACAATGGAAACATGTTTATATCGAAACGTATGCAATTGCTGACGTCATAGATATACGCGAATGAATGTTTGAAGAGCGTGAATAAATAAACAAAACATTTAATTTAAAGTCGTCAAAGATAGCCAGTTAAATTTCAATTACAAATTTCGGGTGTTCATGCACATAGTACATAATATAACGCGCTCATTGTACTAGAAAGTGGAACACAGACAAAAACAATGATCCGGTCACATAACTGTCCAGTGAATTCTTAGAATGGTGTCGGGTGATTGTCTTTTTAATTCTCTTTTACGTTTTAGATAAACTATCAGAAAAAGTAAGTTGAACTTTTGTTTTATAGCCGATAATCGAAAACGAGATCATCGAATTAGGACCTCGTCAAAAAAGGTCACCCGACGATACATTTAGATTTAAAGTTAAAGCTTTATCTAAATATACAATCAGGCTCACTAGAAGTGCTTTGTGACTTAAATATGTATCAGTAGTATAAGGTCGAAGGGGGTACCTTCTCATTTTAAGCGCTGTCACACATAGCGACACATCGATGGCTTAGAATTAGAAGGTCGTAAGAGCCACTTACGATCTTTTAAGATTCATACATATTTAGAATAAGCATCACAATGCGCTTCTTATGAGCCCATTTTCATAACAATCTGAACTTGTCATGTTGACCAAAATGAAGTTGTAAAAGTTTGTTTTACCATAAGTAAAGAGTAAATGTCAGACAGTTGTTCAGTTCCGTGTTTTCTCAAACTATCTATTTGGTAGTTACGACCTTCTTGTTCTAAGCCATCGACATGTAATACTCATGACAACACAACCACAATAAAGCAACTATAAAATGTTACCTGTTCCTTCTGGTACCATAAACAACAGCCACAATCCCAGTAACAATATCCTGCTCATTATGTAGTGTGTATTTTGTTTGAATTATAATGTAAGGATATTAAGATGGTCCTGTTTAGGTGATAAACCAGGGTAAAATATTTAGCAAATTGTAAATCTGTTCTACAGCTGTTTAAAGAAGCTGTGTCACACATGTGTCTATTTTGTAGCAAACCGATATAATATAAATCTTCAAACATAGTGCTCATCGGGCAATGACGGCAGCATTCAACTTTAACATAAAATAGATAAGCATCACATACCGCATTTACATGTATAGTCCAGCTTGGGTATTCTGACAGCGTTTATACTTGTTTTTACACCGTGCTAGTGGATTGTTCCACTGAGTCACTGTATTTTTATCTTAACTGGTCTGTAACGCACTAACATGTAACAATGCTCAAAACACAACAACTAACTGAATGAAGCCAGGGTATTGTTTGTGAAATCTCAATTTCACTGCTTCTAAACTAGAGATTAACCATGATAGACGAATGATATTGCAACATATGAACTGGACTCACGAATACCCCGTTCGCATCCTTCGTCATGTCCGGTTGAATGTTTTGCTGTATTTTTGCATTCATATGTACATGTTCTGCATCCTAACGCACTGTTCAGTTAAGATATCGTCGTGATGGTGACGTAGTCGTTTATGTGTACACAAAATATTATAACGACTATCTGAATAGGTAGAGCAAATATGGTAATTGACATTACGCCAGAGCAGAGATCGCTCCACCTGATTTAATTTGGACATGTGATTATAACTTACAGTTCAAATTGATGTCGATTTTGCTTAGCAATTACATGATAGATGTGTGTATGAGCCCTAATTACTAATTTTATACCATTATAGTTGACTCGACTACCGCATTTCTTCATTCCCATCCTATTTGGACAACATGCGCAAATTATAACATACAGACGGAGTCATGTAACACCGGGTTAATGCAGTCAAACCCCATTCTTCTCGTACAATTAAAACATTTTACGAAAAACAGTACCGTACACTTAAAGAGGCGTTCCCTGTAACTTTGATTGTTTAAATCGATTCTGGAATATCATACATTAAATGAGAATAATTATTGCTTAAACTCCTCAAATATTCAACATAAAGCTCCCACCAATAAAAAAAAGAAAATATATTTTCGCAACGAGCCAAAATAGTCAAGAAGTGTTTTCCTTTGACCAAATAATAATAAATCTCGGGAAGCGATGAGTTTTTATTGGTGATTTGAATATATATTGGCATTATAGAGACATATTTGCGCACACTTTCTTCTGACACATTATGATAATTAATAATGCTTTGTACATTTAGCTCATTTAATGTAATAGTAGAAAATATGCTATTTATAGGGTATGCCTCTTTAAGCCACACTAAAAACTTAGTGAGTACAGTTTGTAGATATTCAGTGTCTAGATGCTTTAACCATATCTTTTGTTTACACCATTGTTGATACAAACATGCGCTTAATGGAATGATTTGGTTATGACAACAGTAACCTTTAGGCCTCAAGTAAACGACTATTTCTTTCTTATTCCGAAAACCTTATCAGTTAGGGAAAGGTAGGTAGGAAAATGCATATTCTGGATATGACTTTACCGTAGCTTAGTGGTTAGTGCGTTTGCCATCTAATCTGCCGACCCGGGTGGAGAACTGTAGAAAGCTAACTGGCAACTAAAGGCTAATCGCAGTATTCATTTACGTGGGGTGTTCCACAATTAATAGGACTTTTTTCATAGCAGCACGGAAAATCAAAAATTAAGACAACTAATTGAATATAATTAAATTTTAATCTTTCACTGACAAACACGCGAAATATCAAAGAAATTGGATGACAAATAAGAAATTAATGAAACATTAAATATGCTATGTATCAAGGAGGCGGGTCGCACCGTGACGTTATTATGACGTCACATTTCAAGCACATTATTTTAACATACAGGAACATTAAATATTTTTGTTTATACTGACTTTCTAAACAGATCTAATAACACTGTACCAATTGTTTAAATGTGTTTCCGCAACCCTGTTTACAAAAGATATGTTGAGATGATGTTAAAAATTGCTCAAACATTGGAGCGTCAATCAGGGTGCGAACAGTGTTTATTAACGTCAACGTAATGTTCTATGGTCTCACCTGTGCTCATTTGTATGTTTATAAATCCGCGATCTGTAAACAATTTGAGCCAACAAAACACAAGTGGCTGCTTAATGCCACTACATTACATGTATTTCATCATTTCATTGGAAAGCACTCTTGGTTTTCCAAATGTATACCATTATTTGACAATCATGCGGTTTCTGTTTATTGGCGTTGACGTCATTTTCATCCATGACAAGCTTAGATACATACCCTTGATTACTGACTTATGATAACAAACACGGACCGATTTCTTCGAAAGCTCGCATGCACATGTCAAAGTCATCTCCGTAAGGCCATATAATTAGGCGTAAATATTTATCAAGTAGTTATTGAGATATTTACATTTTTAATAAGGATGGTAATGACAAATAATAGTGTGACCCGCCTTGGTGTTACATGGTTTCTATGACAACGCTTTGTATGAGCATCATCAACAACAACGAAATTCTGTTGCTACCAGTATATAGGGCATACATTGCTTAGCATATAAAACAAATTTCACTAAAATGTAAGGGTTGTGTAAGAAGTTATGAGAAAAGTCCTATTATTTCTGGAACACCCCTCGTACAATAGCATATTCAACAACTTTAGCTAATTTTCTCCCAATTTTCTAATAAGACTGTCGGGGTAAATTTAGCGGTTAGTGAAACACATCGTATTTATTTTAGGACTTATTTGCCATATTGCGTGATCGTCTTCTTGTGTGCTCGTTCTTGCTCCGTTCGTCCTTTGTTTTCCTTCTGATAAAAATCCTATGTTTAAAATGTGATCAATATCTGAACGTTTGGGTTGTCAGACAAACATTCGCATTGATAGGAATAATAGACATGATACATATAATATTACATCGCTTGCGCAATTTTTTTTCGTAAATACTACTCATGACCTTGTCATGCGTTTCATTTGATCTCATCGACTCACTAATATTCTGTAATTTCTTTATGAAATTAGGTCATCCTGCATATTTTCGACGCGGACTTGGACTCTTTCACTGGCTTAAGTGTAGGCATTGCTCAGTGGAGTTGTACTGTGGTGTTTCTGGTTTCTGTTCTCGGCTGGTTTGGTTGAGTGATGCATTCCCTGTCCAATTTCCTCATACCTTTCTTACAAGAATGATACATATTTGAAATCTGCATTACAGGTTGCCTCTTATTAGCCCATTTTCATGAAAATCGGAACTCATCATGTTGACCAAACTGATGTTTAATTTTTTAATTTTTCCATAAGTAAGGATTTAATTTTCGGACATTTTTTCTTGTTTTCTCAATATATCGATTTTGTACTTACGACCTTCTCATTTTAACACAGCGATATGTAGAGAGAGTTGAAACACTATTAAGATCAACAATAATAACATAACACAAGTTTATATAAAGTGCATCTTTTTTTTATACAGATGAATAAATTAGGCACAGTGTGGCAAGAACAGTTCAAACAGAAGTTCGCATACGATACCACTAGCCTTGTACATAAATGTAAAGTGGCAATTTAGAATTCGATGCCGTGTATATTTTAAACTCTATTTCGTAACCATTTTAAAACATACACTAATTTACCATAAACAAAGAAGTCACTCCATTGTGTCCTTTTTATAGCTTCGATCTGTGTTTATATACAAGGCTAAAACTATCGTCTACGATCTATACAATTTTAACAAAAGTTTTTATTTTAACATAATTTACCAGATTCTACCTTTTCAAGAACGAAACGAAACTCGCGCCATTCGAGTCTACCGTGACAACGAACGAGCATACTATCATATCGCTGGCTTTGAATGAGAAATAAATATTTGGAGAAAGCAAGAACAAACTGTCCCACAATCACTCTTTACTTTTGTTAAAACAATCTTTTTCAACACCATTTTGGTCAACATGGCAAGTTCCGATTTTCATGAAAATAGGCCCATAAGAAGCGCCTAATGATTTATATTTGAGCCGCGATCTGAGAAACTGGCCCTTCATGAAAACTTTTCGATTTTCATTTTTTTGCATTTTCCGAAGAATAGATCTTTCCTGTATATGAGTAAGAATTTTTTTTGTCAAATTTTCAAATATCAACAATTTTATGACCTTTTAAAGGAACCAATGACATGGACATTTTTGGCAAAAGAACGGATATCACAACATGGACATATTTTGTTACCGATTGGTGTTTAAGTGGCATTTCCATATATGCATTAGTCTTATAAGGTCGTCATTGACATTTAGGACCTCCTCATTCTAAGCCAGCGATATATATGTGGTTACTATAGAGTTTAACATAATCTAAAGAAACGAAGGGTCATTCAATATATAATGCAAACTATCTATTATCTCTTAAACGCATCAAGAGAATTCTATGAAATTTTGCATACTGAACATTTATCGCATTTTCGGTTGGGTCAGAAAAAATAAGGACCTTTACGTCGATGACGTCATCAGCGCGTGCCTTTCTTCGACGTCACTTAACGCAACATGGACACGGTAACGTCACAAGAAAAACAAAGTTTTCAAAAAAATTGAGCGTCGCCAAAACATAAGTGAATTGTTTTTTTCTTGCCTAACCAGAGACTGGTGTCAAAATGTACCCTTCTATATTCCAAAGAGACGAGGAAATTAAATGAAAATACGACCTACAAAATTACAATTAAAGAATAGCACCGTACAGGACGGAATATCGGCGTAACGGAGCCATTCATAGCAGAAAAAAATGACATATTGTTTTTAAAACAAACACAATATTTACATGCGAAGAAATAGCCCAGTAATCGAGAAGTAGTTTAGGCCCTTTTCATTTGAATTTGCCGAACAGATTAGAATTGACAAGGGTTTCGCTCGGAAGATGTCCCGTCTTTTGACGTCAGAACAGACGTAACGTTGCATCAAAATCGATACCGGCTTACTTTAGCGTTTCGGTGTGGCTAAACGAAACATTGTATTTATACTTTAATCTACAGATGAGATGTAGATAAGTTCTCATCACTCGGAAACAAGACGACAATTACATAAGAATTCGAGTTGCTTATTTAAATTTGAATGAATACATAGGAGTACGCCGTGGCCAAGTCGTTAGAAGTGCATGTGCGAAGTTGCCTAGCAACGGGGATAGAATGCCTGTCGAATGGATCAAAGTCGGTCATTGACCCCACGAAAGGTTGTTGTAAATGATTATGTCTGTGTTTTAATGATTAATAGTATTTGTAGAAAGATATTTGTTAGTTTGCATTATATATTGAATGACCCTCGTACCTACACTTAATGATGCTTTTTAATCACCAACATTGGAAAACACGACATAGAAGAAAACGAAATGCAACTTCCCGCTGCTTGTAGTAATCGCACAAAACCTATTTTGAACACAAATACATGGTTTATAGTCAAAGGGAAGCAACTCCTGCAAAATTAGTATTTTGTCTTCTTACATTTGTCTTAAATGTGATGTTTTTCATACATGTATATATCTAGTTAGAAATAGTTTGTCAATTATTGGTCATTTGTGAAAACCATCCTTATATCAGACCCTTGAATTCAGTGGATGAGGGTAAAAAAGATTTAAAAAAAAGATAATGTGGTAAAAAAGTGCAAACGACAAACACATAAATGATTGATTCCAACACCAAAAGTTAAATGCGGTATAAAACTGTAAAATCAATCATTTCGTGGGGAAAAAACCTTCCGCATTTGACTTCTTCACGCAAACTTAGTTCCCACGGCCAATTGATACGGAGGTTTCCCCTTCAAAGTGTTGTAATTGACGAATTTACATCCCAGAAAATTCATTTTGTCTAAAATCCACGAAATCAAATGTCCACGAAAGTAAGTGACTGTACATGAAGTGAATAAAAATGGAACAAACATAGAATAAACATTGAACACACAAAACAAGCATAAACGAACATAAAAAACATTGAACAAACATGGAACAAACATATAACAAACATAAAACAAACATGGAATAAGCATGGGACAAACATGGAACAAACACAGAACAAACATGGAATAAGCATGTAACAAACATAGAACAAACATTGAACAAACATGGAATAAGCATGGGACAAACATGGAACAAACATGGAACAAACATAGAACAAACATGGAATAAGCATAGAACAAACATAGAACAAACATGGACCAAACACGGATTACATGTAAGCATGGAACAAACATAGAACAAACATAGAACAAACATGGAATAAGCATGGGACAAACATGGAACAAACATAGAACAAACATGGAACAAACATAGAACAAACATGGAATAAGCATGGTACAAACATAGAACAAACATGGAATAAGCATGGTACAAACATGAAACAAATATAGAACAAACATGGAACAAACATAGAACAAACATGGAACAAATATAAAACAACCATAGAACAAATATGGAACAAACATGGAACAAACATAAAACAAACATGGAATAAGCATGCAACAAACATATAACAAACATGGTACAAACATAGACAATACATGGAACAAACATGGAATAGACATGAATAATAGAAATTATAATAATATAGGCAAAAACTACAAAGAATGTGATAATGAAAATGATAATGGAACATAATGGAATATTCTTGAACAAACATGAAACAAACATGGAACAAACATGAATAATGAAAATATTAATAAAGGTAATGCTTACTACACTTTAGCTCAAATTTTGATAATGAAAATGATAATGGAATATAATGGAATAAAATGGAATAAACATGAAACAAACATGAAACAAACATGGAACAAACATGAATAATGAAAAATATCAATATAGGCAATTCTTACTACGGATTTAGCTCAAATGTTGATAATGAAAATGATAATGGAATATAATGGAATATTCTGGAATAAACATGGAACAAACATGGAATAAACATGAAATACGAAAATACTACTACATGAGACGATCAGAAAGTAATGAGACAAACGCTCTAAAATGATAATTTTTTATTATATCAATAAAATAAGTTTTATTATTTCAAATGAAACATGTATACTTTCTCTGTCAGCATAGTTTCATTAATTTACATCCATTACTGGTAGAGATATCCGTTATTTTGCAACCTTGTGTACAGCGACTTGCCGCACATTAATGACGTCAATGACGTCACGTACGTATATTTTGAACTACTCGAACGTCTCGTTGCTCCAAAAAACGCTTATGACTCTAAAACTATAGGGTAAATTTACTTATAAGTCAGTACTTATTTAGAACTATTGTTGTTTTGATCAAAAGCAATTAAGTTGTTATAAAATATCAAGGAATGTAGAATAATAATTTGTTTATTTTCATTCTAAAGACGGTTTTCGTATACGACGTCCGTCAAACGAGTGACAATCAAAATTGACTAATGCTTTTCTGATCTCGGCTTGATATAATAAAAAAAATTCTCGTCACAAATATTATACTTAACGTTGCATTAATAAATAACTTCTAATTGTAGAACTTTGTATTTAACACGTAACCAACGGCATTGGGTAAATCAAAATTGATATGACACTTTCATGACTCAGATACGTAAACTTTAACAACGAGAGTATTTGTCTTATTACTTTTTGATCATCCCACGTATAAGCAATTACTACTATACATTTAGCTCAAATGTTGATAAGGAAAATGGTAATGGAATAGAATGGAATAAACATGAAACAAACATGGAATAAACATGAATAATGAAAATAATAATATAGGCAATAACTACAACGGATTTAGCTCAACTATTTATAATAAAAATGTTAATGGAATATAATGGAATATTCTGGAACAAAACATGAAACAATCATGAATAATGATAGTGCCAATAACTACTACGAATTTTGTACAAACGTGGATGACGAAAGGATATATTATGGAGGAAACGTGAATAATGTAAATAATAATATGTATTGGACAATAACTAAAACGCATTCAGCATGAACGTGAAAGATAAAATGAAATACAATGAATATCCGCTTATAAGACCAGTCAAAAAGTGGTCTTACTAGCGAATCGATCTTAATAGCGGACCCTTTTTGTCCTTAATTCAAAACATTGCATAAATCTGCACTATTTCGAAATAATTGAAGAGGTCCTATTAGCGGAACTTTACTGTATTCTAAAACAAACATGAACAAGAAGCAGTCACTGACAGCCATATCCCCCACCGAAGAAAAAATTGAGGTAAACGACATATATTATCACGAAAGCTTCATAAAGATGACCACTACAGTTGAAATGTTGTTGATGATGCAAGATTATATAGTGTACGAGGGTCATTCAATATATTCGTAGACAATCGTTCTCATTTTATTATATTTATGTTTAAATAATAATGTCTTATATCATTATAAACATTTATCTATTACCTATCGTAGATACAAATTTATCTCTGATTATGCAACACAGTAGCATGTGACCAGCCGTTGTATTACCATAGTAACGCGCTACCTCCCCAACCGACGTAACGTGTCCTTTTCACTCGTTCAACTAGTTATAAATTCCAAATTATTTAATTTATATTCCCATATGTTTGCCAGAATATTGCAAGATATTATCATAATATTTTGTGAAATTATTTAGTTGTTTGGACGTTTGAGTTTGAATTGAGAAGAATTTGATCTATGCCTATCACGTTTTCAGTTACGTCAAAATACCGATGAATTTACGCCAGGAAATTCATGCAACTATTAAATCGTGCACTTGTCTTGGAAATACACAACAAACACACATAAGCTGCTAATGAGAGCAAACGGAAAGGATGAAGTATTCAGTGCCCCTGTGTTTTAGTGACAAAATCAAATTTCTGAAGAGCAGCGTTGTATTAAAATTGATACAGGGATTGAACAAAATCTAAAAACATAGAACACCAGTCAAAATGTGCGATGCGTTTCAATTGATCAAACAACCATTAAGTGCAGCTTAATCCTTAACTTTGAATACATGAAATGTTGTGGTGGATCTATTTACTAATATACAACTTAAATATTTGTGTTTAATTCGCCATTAATGACATACTTCGATTTCGGGTTTATCATTTGAGAAATAGCAAAACGCCAATAACGTCGCTGACGTCAGAATATATTTCAGTTGTGTGGTGGTTGCGGTAAGGTTATAGTTTTATTTTCGTCATATTTGCTTTAAAAATGCGTCTTTTCGTGCAAAATTTTCACTTGTGTCAGAAGGGCTGTAGTTTTGTCAGCTGTAATTAGTTACTCTCTGTGTCAATGTGTATTAAAATGACGAGTCCAGTCCACGAATATATTGAATGACCCTCGTACATACATGTAAAATGTTTTGTATTGAACATAATTTTATCCACTATTCCACTTTTGGCTAACACCGAACAGGAATAATGTCAAAACAACCGAATATCATAACACATAAAAAATGAATGACTCAAAGTTTCATCACAATTCCTTAAGAAATGTAGGAGGAGTTGCACACAGAAGTTAATTAATAAGTAAAACATCAACAAAGGGCCATAATTCTTTCAAAAATGGCCTAAATGAAAAACCCTGACGATATCCGCTAGTGCACCTCATAACTGTACTTCTTTAAAAGTTTTGACAAAAATTCCATGAGAAATATGTAAAAATTAACAAAGGGCATTAACTCTGTCAAAAATGGTCGAATAAAAAAATCCTGATAATATGCGCTGGGGGACATCATAGCAGTTATTCTGTGGAAGTTTCGTCGAATTCCCTTAAGACACGTAGGAGGAGTTGCACACAGAATACTTTATATGTAAAAAACAACAAAGGGCAAAAACTCATAGCAGTTATTCTGTGAAAGTTTCGTCGAATTCCCCTAGGAAATGTAGGTAGAGCTGCACACAGAAGAATTTGTATGTAAAAAACAACAAAGGACAATAACTCAGTCAAAAATGGTCGAATAAAAAAATCCTGACAATATGCGCTGGGGGAACATCATAGCAGTTATTCTGTGAAAGTGTTGTCAAATGTAGGAGGAGTTGCAAACAGAAGTTCGGACGGACGGACTGACAGAATGACGCCTACTATTACCATATCCCCTTCGCCTTTGGCGGGGGATAAAAATGACAATAAAAATTAAGGCAATAAATAATACAGTTATAAAGTGGCATATAACATAAAATGGCAGGAGTAATAAATCACAAGCAAGTGTAATGACTTAACTGATATAAGGAATGTGTGTTGACAATGATAGAATACAGTTGTGTACTATTATTCTGTTTCATATTAAAAAAATAAACAAAATACGGTAAAAATAACAACACACGCTTGTTATTTACCTGTCAAAATGCACATACTTACAAAAAAAGTTTTCGGATAAAGCCACCTATGGTAATAGTCCGTTCTATACTTATCAATTGAATCTGATAAGTATATTCCATATGGTGAAACACACTTTGCTAAAATATCCACACTATTGTGAAACACTATAGAAATGTTTTGAGAATATAAGATCATATGGTAAAGAATATTTTTGAATTGCCTTGTAACGTTAGTGTGTCTATCTTTGTCTAATAATATAATAACTGGTCGTTTTGTTTTAATATTATTTTACCAAACATACCACCATCAATGTACAATTAAGATGAACTACTAATCTATCTCGTATTTCAATTGTTTAAGATGATATAACACACAACCAACACCTCAGTGTCTGCAGCAAAAACATATAAATTATCTTATAATGGGTTAAGTTTAAGACTTTATTTCCATTACACTATAGGTGGTATTAATACATGCAACACAAAAAAGTGTTTTAACACGTAGTATACTTTGGCGAAATTAACACGAACCTGACCATTAAGCATGAATACATTATAAAGCAATGCTTTCAAAATAACTATTTCTTCAAGCAAATCGTGCAATATAAGTATTTCAAAATTGAGTTTATATTACATCTCGAGCGACTTCGTGATATTCCCGACAATAAAAACATTCAACCGATGTTATAGGTATAGGTTATAGATCATATATTAAATTTATAAACAAATAAGGGCAAGGGAGCGATAGCGACCGCAGTACTTATTTGTTTATAATTCTTATATGTGATCTATAACCGGCTTACAGTTTACCCGCCCACTTTCAGTGACCCATTGTATACAAACAATTGCATGACCATTTATGGGATAATGAAAGTAAAATTGCAAAACATTGGTTTTATGATTGCTGATAGAATAACAGTAAAATCGTAAGGGTAGGTAGGTCTAGTTTTCCATATTTGGAATCATCAAAATTGTCCTAATAAAAAGAATCTGATTTACTAATAAGTCATTATGTCCATTGCAAAAATAAATGGATAAGTGGTCCCAAAATTTGAAAAGCCCTGACTTTTGATTGGTCAAAAAAGTGGGGTAAACTAGAAATACAGACAAGATATTGACTGTTAAATAATGCTAATTAATAGACCAGGATCGTGTGAAATTCGCCAAGCTAAATTTGAGACCACGCCTCTAGTACTCTCTCACTGTCACTACTGGTGCTGACGATACAGGTACGGGGTTTGTGTCTACTACTTCTTCTTCGATAACTTCTGTAATTACGTCTAACACTAAATGTTCATTATCTCTTTCATATTCGTTAACTGTGCTGACTGATGGAGGTTGCCTAGGATAGAATAACATTAAATACAATAGATTTATTATAAATAGTTAACAGACAGTTGAATTTCTATTTTTTTTTAAAAGACAACCAAACACAACTAACATTGTTACCTATACACTTACCGGCGCTTCTAATGCTATCGTTTGATTTTTGTAGAAAGTCACTAAATTAAACATCGTCTGTAATAGGTATACATTGAATATTTTAAATGGCTTAACTGTTTCAAACGTTACAATGAAACCACATTTTACCAGTTGCAGTTGGTTTAGACATAATACGATTACAAACAACATAACTGAAAAAAACATTCTAGTAACCGGTATTTCAATACACAAACACCATTTTCATCATTATTTAACAAATAAAACATGGCTTTGATTTCAATATGGAAGTGAGCTAGAATGGCATATGGCCAGAAGCGTTATTTATGTGTTATTTTATACCGAATCTAGGTAATTGGCGAATCCCATTAGAGTTCCTACTTCGACCTTTCTCCGTCAAATATGTCCGGAATACATTAAATGTGTGTTTGGTGGATTATTAAGTGTCAACGTATGAATTATTGGTAAATGTACAAATGTAATAACTCGCACAGTCATATCGGATTAAGTCAGCAGAGTGCTCTGCCCGCGGTCAATATACGTGATATTGACCGGTCAATATGCGATATATTTACGGGCCGACGTCACATCGAAATAAGTAGGGAATATGCAAATGAGGTATAATATATTGATTTATTGACTGATGTAAATGATATAAAACATACCCAAATCCGTAATAACGTGGCAGCGGAGGCATAACTGACATTTCTTCGACCCTACAGTAAATAAAATATTGTCATCATATTACATCCGACAGAAGTACAACACTTACAATTGACATTACGCCAGTTGTCAATCAGTACCCTTTAAATCCATTTTAACGGTGAATTATGATCAACAAGTCCAATGGATTAACTTGACAACCTTAGCAAAGCAGCCTTCGACAAACAATCAGGCGGAGCGATCACTGCTCTGGTGTAATGTCAATTCTGGTCTGAACAAGAGCGTAATACATACAATATTGCACTGTGGGTGAATGTTGAACGATTCACAAAACACGCACACGGAAATGAGGGCAACAGTTCCCGTGCCGATTATACTAATAAAAACAGTAAAACTGTAAGACTTATGTACTATCCGACCAACGAAAATTGATAGTGACGTAATTTCGTTTAAACAATCTTTAAATAAATAGGGTATCTCCCCAAAAAGATTTAGAATCATGCTATATGGAAGTTTGTCCTAACCAATCAATATAATGCAATCAAGGCATGCTTCTGTGTATGTGTATGTTGATACTCACACAGGCGATCCAAGTTCAAAGCTTGTGATAGCCAAACTATATTAATTGTTTTTCTTGGATGCTTTGATAAGCTATTTATTTTGACAATACATTTTTACTTATTATTATCAAATTTAAATCCGTGGAATTCGTATAATTGAAAACAGATTTAGGATAGCTGTGGTATCTCTTAATTATTCAACGACTCCCTACTATTATTTAAACTTGTTCTTTGCTATTAAATTAAGCCATTGACGGTAAGTGAAATAACAAAGATTGTTTTTTACTCAAGCACATATACTTTGTATGCAATTGCAAAAATACAATAAAAATGAGCGTGAAAAAGTTTTGCTGACGGGGTTTGAACTCAGCATCTTTTAATTACTAATACTGTACCGTTATCTTCTCGGTCACAATTTCATTTAGATTAGAGATGAAGAAATATACTGATAATCCACATTTTTGCCGACGATATAATTATAAAGTAAACATATGGTTGTTAAAACAACATGACGTCACTGTCAGGTATCCCTGATCGGACTGTACACTTATATTTGTTGCTATTTTTGTATTGTTATACGAGTAGGTAGATTAAACAATGTTTTTATATGCACAACAGAACATATCAGATTATTTCAGACACTTACCTTCGATCTTTCACATATTCTGGTTGTTTTGGTGTACAATAACGGTTCCTGCTACAGCCACATATAAGCATTACCATGAGAAAGGCACACAAACCCGGAAGAGTGAGAAATGCAACTGGTACGGGAGGTTCGCCACACGATATTTCTTCGCATCTGGTTTAAAACATGATATAATTCAGCATAAACTTTGGCACGCAATGTACATGACATATGTAAACCATTAGAAACAAATCGACTGATTCACTCAAGCTATAGTATATGTACTATATACACACTCGACAAGAAATGGCTTCGTAAACTAATTTAAGAAAACCTATAGGGCGATATTACTAGCTCCGTGAAGTTTGCAGCGGGTTACAAGTTCGTAGTTCGATATTCAATTTCTAACTGATAGCCAATACCGAACTAGCACAAAGTTCGTTATTCGACACCCTTTTGCCAATACCGAACTGGTGTCCAATCTGCTGCCAGCACTGAGTTCGATATTCAACCCAAACAAAAGGGGAATACCGAACTGGGGTCGAATCTGCTGCCAGCACCAAGTTCAATATTCAACCCCAAAAAAGCCGAATACCGAACTGGGATCGAATCTGCTGCCAGCACCAAGTTCGATATTCAACCCAAAAAAAGCCGAATACCGAACTGGGGTCGAATCTGCTGCCAGCACCAAGTTCGATATTCAACCCAAAAAAAAGGCGAATACCGAACTGGGGTCGAATCTGCAGCCAGCATCAAGTTCGATATTCAAACCAAAAAAAGGCGAATACCGTACTGGGGTCGAATCTGCTGCCAGCACCAAGTTCGATATTCAACCAAAAAAAAGGCGAATTCCGAACTGGGGTCAAATCTGCTGCCAGCACCAAGTTCGATATTCAACCCCAAAAAAGCGAATACTGAACTGGGGTCGAATCTGCTGCCAGCAACGAGTTCGATATTCAACCCCAAAAAAAGGCGAATACCGAACTGGGGTCGAATCTGCTGCCAGCACCAAGTTCGATATTCAACCCCAAAAAAAGACGAATACCGAACTGGGGTCGAATCTGCTGCCAGCACCAAGTTCGGTATTCAACCTCAAAAAAGGCGAATACCGAACTGGGATCGAATCTGCTGCCAGCACCAAGTTCGATATTCAACCCAAAAAAAGGCGAATACCGAACTGGGGTCGAATCTGCTGCCAGCACCAAGTTCGATATTCAACCCAAAAAAAGGCGAATACCGAAATGGGGTCGAATCTTCTGCCAGCAGCGGGTTCGATATTCAACCCAAAAAGAAGGCGAATTCCGAACTGGGGTCGAATCTGCTGCAAGCAGCGGGTTCGATATTCAACCCGAAAAAATGCCGAATACCGAACTAGGGTCAAATCTGCTGTCAGCAGCGGGTTCGATATTCAACCCGAAATGATGGCGAATACCGAACTGGGTTCGAATCTGTTGCCAGCAGCGGGTTCGATATTCAACCCAAAAAGATGGCGAATACCGAACTGGTGTCCAATCTGCTGCTAGCACCAAGTTCGAAAAATAAATAAGTAAATTTATAAAAAAAGCCACACTGGACACTGTTTTGTATTTCTTTTTATTCTCCATATGTTTATTCAAAATGAATAAATGATTCAATTCTAAGGAACTTCATATCTTGGCCCTAGTCTGGTAATATTGTCGTTATCACCCCAAAATATTTTTCTTTTTGACTCACAAAATATAGTCTTATATAGGATTTGGCAAAAATAAGATTTTCCAAATTTTAAGTTATTTGATCAAGTGAAAACTGCCAAAACATTATTAAGTACATGTCCAGATATGTATAGAAGTAATTCGTATTAAACAACCGTTAAATTTGCGCAAATAGTATAGCTATTGCGATTTCTGAAAATCTATTCAACAGATGTTGGTAAAAAATTACACGGAACTACAATAACTTCCTACTTACTCCCATTCTGAATTTCATAATTTTTAGTCATCAATTAAAAGACATTTATTCTTTATTACATATTGAAATTACATGCCTATTTATTGTTTAACGCAGGGAGGTAAACTGGTATTCCATTGATGATTTGCTATCAATTATAACCGTTACAACCCGTGATCGGCGGGATTGTGATTGCTGTTATAAAGACAAGACTAAGGAGGCCCTTGTGATTCAGTTTATTTAGGTATGTCGCCTGTAAACAATGTACAGCAATAACATGTACTTCGTCAAATTCACAGACGGGCCTCGTATGTGTTAAATTAAGTATGTTGCAAATACGTAAATATACCGTTATGCGTATCACGTGACCGTAAAATTGGCTGTTGCAAGTATCAAGTCTTCTAACTTGATTTTTCATACAAAACTACAAATATGTTACATAGAACTTATGAACAAAACTTTTTTAACTCATTTCTGATGTTGCTGAAATGTCAGTGTATATTAGGTAGAAATATTTCATGTATTCGTGCAAAATTTCATACTTGTGGGTGTAGTAATTACAGAGAAATATTTTTAAAAACTAGCTATAACATATTTTACAACCATATCCCCTTTCAGATACGCATCGGGGACATTCAACAAAAACAAGACTATTTAAACTTTGTCGCACTAATTGTATGTTTTACGTGTAGGCTAAGGTTATATTTATTAAATAATGTGCAAATAAAAAACATATTTCCCGCAGTCAGATTTATACAAGATTGCAAAGTTTATTCTCGAAAACGTCTGGGGCACTGTATGTCGGAGTTCCAGTATTAGATAAAGCAATGTATTCTCATTTGTATAAAGCATGACATAAGAATGCTTTTGTCTTTATATTCCATTCTTGACTTATATTTCATGTATTGCTTTCAATCACTTATTGTAAGATTCTCAAGTAATAAACCAATTTACTGTTATCCATATTTTTTTCATTTACTAGTTATATCCATTGGGTCAGTAAATTCAGTTGAACCTAGACTATTATCTACCCAGTAAACAGTACGATTGGTGAATCAAACAGGTAGTCCTTGACCAGTTCGACTCGTAGATCAGATCAGTAACATAACTGAAGAAGTAGATCAATTACACATAAACAGTACGACTGAAACATCAAATTGCACTGGCAGAAGAGATTCGACCCTTATTCGGTATTCGTCATCTTTTCAAGTTGAATATCGATCCCGCTTCTGGCAGACGAATCCAACCCAGTTCGATATTCGCATTATTTAGTTGAATATCGAACCCGCTGCTGGCAGCAGATTCGAACCCAGGTCAGTATTCGCAATATTATCAAGTTGAATACCAAACCCGCTGCTGGCAGGAGATTGACCTCAGTACGGTATTCGCCTTTTTTTGGGTTGAATATCGAACTTGGTGCTGGCAGCAGATTTGATCCCAGTTCGGTATTCGCCTTTATTTGGGGTTGAATATCGAACTTGGTGCTGGCAGCAGATTCGACCCCAGTTCGGTATTCGCCTTTTTTTTGGTTTAATATCGAATTTGGTGCTGGCAGCAGATTCGACCCCAGTTCGGTATTCGCCTTTTTTTTGGGTTGAATATCTAACCCGCTGCTGGCAGAAGATTCGACCCCAGTTCGGTATTCGCCTTTTTTGGGGGTTGAATATCGAACTTGGTGCTGGCAGCAGATTCGACCCCAGTTCGGTATTCGGCTTTTTTTGGGGTTGAATATCGAACTTGGTGCTGGCAGCAGATTCGTCCCCAGTTCGGTATTCGGCTTTTTTTGGGTTGAATATCGAACTTGGTGCTGGCAGCAGATTCGACCCCAGTTCGGTATTCGCCTTTTTTGGGGTTGAATATCGAACTTGGTGCTAGCAGCAGATTGGACACCAGTTCGGTATTGGCCAAAGGGTGTCGAATAACGAACTTTGTGCTAGTTCGGTATTGGCTATCAGTTAGAAATTGAATATCGAACTACCAACTTGTAACCCGCTGCCAACTTCACGGATCTGATATTACTGCTATGTCAAACGAGATGAAATGAAAATAAAATAATGGACTCGTATTATGTTTCGATATACTTTTTCACAAAAACAATGAAAAGTGAATGATGGATTGAATTAAAATGAATTTTGAATTTACCCTAGGCTCAGGAATGACGAACAAAAGCCGGAATAATGTCGTAATAAATATTCTTGGTATATTCTTGTATGTTAGAAATACTAATTATGTCTGTGATTTCTCACGGTATATTACGACCGTTTTTTTCTCGTATTTCAATTGAAATGCATTCGTAATAGTTATTCTTAATGCATTCAAAAACATATTAAAACATTTTAAATACTTTACTCGAGATACATTCAAGGAGTAAGAAACCCTGAATATACCCAAATTATTCAAACTATCAGCAAGGCATATTGAAAAAGTTGTATCCCAAGGAAACTGTATTTCATCTTAAGTCCCTATTTCAGTTTATGTGCGCATCGTGTCACCGATGTATCAGATATTATGCAGTAGTAAAATATATTTTGGTTCGTGGGAATAAATACCACCCACAGGATTAGGGTTCATACTGTAATTGTATAATTACAATTATTGGACAAGTACTTCCCTAACAGGCATTCAGGAACCAGTAAAAAGGTATGAGATAATCGGACAGGGAAGGTAGCACTCAACCTAACCATGCTGCAGCCGACACCAGAAACTCCACAGCACAACTACACTGAACAATGCCCACACATAAGTCAAAGAAACAATCGAAAAAGTCCCTGCCGAAAAAAATGCAAAATAACCCAATTTCACAAAGCAATTATAGAATAGCGGTTGCCCTGTTTTAAATAATAGGCAAGGTAGGCATGACTTTTTGTGAGGTAATGGTTTAGTCCCACTCACAGTGCTTTGCCTCAGTGATGTACTACCGATGAATAATTGGACATCGTGAAAAGGGTCCTGGTGGTCTAAGGAAAGCCTCGGGTATCATTAGAAAAATTTGTGATGTCCCTGTTCTTGATTCTTCCCGAAACTGACTTATTTAAATCGATAATACATCGCCGAGACCAAACATGCTCAGTGGGACAGGGACATAAATAATGAATAAGTTATATCTTCAAGAGTTGTTCTATTCTTACAGGCATTTCTCTCTTCCTTCATCCATCACACACAACTTCGCGTCAACGCATTGGCCTACATGCTGATACCAAAAACAGGTCGTGTTCACCTTCGCTGAAATGTAATAACAGAGGATCTTGCATAAGTACTCACTACATCGAGTTTTTTTAAACGAGTTGACAAAATAATATGATACAAGGCTTTGAATGTAAGATTATATTTATCACATAACCTAAGAGAACGCTAATTATCGTTGAAAAATGATAATGTACACTACATAGGTTTCGTTCAAAAGATGATGTGTGTATTAGCTTGAAGTCACTACGCGTGTCGATTCAATGCATTGATTGGCCTACGTTACGACAAGTTTATTTAAATATATAATGTAACGGTCTGGGAGTGCGGCTGTCCGGCACTCCCAGACCACAGGGTTATGTAAAAAATTTACAAGTAATATAAACACATTATACAGGAAAGTCAAACGAACTTTGAGCTACCTGACGATGAGTACCAACTTGGGGAGGTGTTGAGAGTGGTATAATACGTGCACAGAAGCCAATCTACGTATACTGTACTCCACAAATGTCTACTACATGTAATCATTTTTTTATGTTAATGCAATTCATTTTAATGTAACTAGTTATGATATTTGTTTATCCAGCTATTATTTCTTAGTTAGTAAAATAACAAATTAACCATGCTGGTAATCTATAGTTAGTTATGTACATACCAGATTCCGGAAGGCCGAAATAAAACTCCGGACTAGCAGTCACGTTGTACTCTTCGCCATCATCCTTTAGGATATATTTGTCTTCCCTTAGAGCATTAAGAACAGCGGTTCCAGCAATTGATATTTTGTCACCATCCCATTCTGTATCATCAAATTCAATGTCCACATGGTATTGACGATCCGTGTTTTCTACCACTCTGAATGTAGATGAAATAACAATAATATAACACATATTTGCTTCATTTGCTGCAACGTTTAATCTGCGTTTTATTGTTAGTTGGTGTATTTTGTACTGTCAGTTACGATATGATTATGCCATAAGTGTCCGATGTCTGGATAGCGTGGATGATTTCGTTTTATTAACAAACACGATTGCTCTTAGAAAGTATAAGTACAAGTCCAGTATCGAATGTTAACTGATGACATATCTTTGGGATCAGGTTTATCGACTCGGCAATACGATGCGGTGGTTCATGGGTGCTCATTAAAAAATATTTAGTAGTAACTGGTGCCAGCGAGAAGGCTGTCATTTGTGATATCAATTGCTGGTACTTTAAGTGTATAGGACACACAAATTTATTTAATATTCACAACATTATTAAAAGAAATGAAAATTCATAGTACAAGTTTTCAACATAACTTACTTAATGTCTTTAACAGATGCATTCTTTACAAATCCGTTTTCGTCCACGAAACTGTTTGTGACAACCTAAAACGTATATGCATCAACTGTTAAATCTCTTCAAATAATAACACAAACAACATCTAATATGAACCTGAACTTTTGTGTATGTGGCTAGGCGCTGCCGCCGTAGCTGTGTGGCTTTGGTTGGTATCTCACTATTTATTAAGCAGTACATGCTTTATTGTAAATTGTGTAAATTCAGCTAAATAAAAAGTACTTTATGGATATTGTGGTAAGCATTTTAAGCCGTTCATTCCACACTTGAGAGAGCTAGAGGTATATTATTACATGTAACCTCTATCAGTGTATGGAGTAAAAACGTCTTTCTACGGGTATACTGTATATTATTTGGAAACATGACTGTATAACAATATTGCTTGTTACCTGTTAAATATAACTTGATTAAATAGTGGTGAACAAACCAAAGCCACTCATCTTCGGCGGCAGCGTATAGCCAACCACACAAGAACAAACCATTCACATCAACAAATTTGTATGCTTCAAGCAAGCCTATATTTAGCCATATAGGGTGGTAATTATAAGTGATAACTGCACTAAGTTACCTTCTTAACATCCTCAATCGTGCTCTCATCACTCAATGCTACAACAATCATGGTGATCTTTGCATTCGATGTAAATGCTTGTGGGAGGTTTGCTATGTCTGAAATATACAGTAATGTAAAATACTGTAACCTTAGTAAGAACATGTACTAGCAGTAGATGTAACTGAATAGCTAGATATACCTCAAAACGATTTCAAATGAAAATCTCAATTCGGTTGTCCTGATCGCAGGGATATGTCATATCCCACCATTTAGTCTCCAAAACTACACATATACACCTTACCGAACCAAACTCTACAGCTATTCAGTTTGGGTTTGAAATGTTTTACCTGCGTAGTATTGGAGACTATAGGAGGACATGACATGACAGATGCATGGTATATACCTCCTCAATCCGTTATGGCGTAAAACTTTGGATGGATACGTACATTCGAAGTTGCTTGATGTAAAGAACGAAAATTGTATTGAAAACAGCACCATGTGCGCTAGTAGGAATATATGCCATGTGCGTTATAAATCAAGCTCATACCATTCAAATTGGTGCGTTAAAGGGCAATGTTTTTGCTAATGTGAAAAATATTTAGAAAATCTCGGACAAGCCACGGGGTTGTACATTGTAAGATGACTTTCCATGCCTTTACACGAATCGGCCGTTAACCATTCCCGACTGGCCGTTTTCGTAAAACCTTGCCCCTTGTGACAACGCCCCGTACATTTTCGGATAAAAAATCCAGAACATTTAGATCTCAGGTTGGTTGTTTGCCAAGCATATGCGCAGTATACATAGGAATGATGATACAATAGGACATCAATAATGGATTATTCAAGTGAAACGTCACCGACTATTGGAGGTGAAAACTTCAATTAGAGCAACATAAGTTTCAATTCAAATATACCAAGGAAATATTTCATATTGCTAAATTCCATTCACTTAGATTGGATCCTCGTATAGCGTCTTTGTAATTCCTTCAACAAATATATTTTCTAAAACCAATGTGTGATGGTATAAGTTGTACTCGTTTCACAAAAGCGATGCATGAGCATACCTGATATACATGTTGGTCTTTTATGGCTCCAGAACCCACTGCCAGTGCATTTCAATGTGCTTTTGCCGCTAAGTATATATCCCTCATCGCATGTAAATGTGGCCGTTTGCCCAGCGTTGGTATCAGCATACACAATATTCTCATACGTGGATGATGATGAGAACAAGTCGCAGACTGTAACAAAACAGTGTCAGATCAAAGCTTTAGTAGTCAAATAATGTGGTAATATATGTACATGGATTTGTACATTTACAACGTGCTAATAAAACCACAAAATTATTGAAAAAAGGAAAATATACCTAGCTATTCAAACCAACAATATAATACGCCAAACTAATTTTCCACCTAGATATTCAAACCAAACAATATAATACGCCAATCTAAAATAAAGTTACAACAAAAGGTGATCCATTATTTATGATCAAGTTGTTACGACAAGAAAAGTTTAACATTTTACATGCTTCTTGAATATTGAATTTTGTATGAAACTTGAATATTTGATTTGATTAATTGTGTTTTGTTATTTTGCATGTTTGTGTTTAGATTTATGCATATTTGATCACTTTATTGTATATATGTTTTGTTTATGTCCAAAGCATTGTACAAATGACGATTTACAAACAAACTTGAACTTGATAAAACCATACGTAGTTAAAACATAGTGATACGATTTCTGATGCAAATTTCCCTATACATGTATGTTGAAACAATACTAGAAAAATATTGCATCATAGGTTTATACAATTATGTTTGTAAATTTTATATACTAATATACTCTAGCGAACAGACAATCCAAAGCTACTCATTCATAGCGTCGGTATCGCCTAGTCACCCACGCTAGAGTTACACATAGAACGCACCATCCATATCAAACAGATATTTCAAGCTAGCCTATATACTTAACTACTATAAACTAATTTATACTTATTTACTAATGTATAGAGCTATATCGGAAGATATTTTTTTTTTGAAGTTTCAAAAACTGAAAAACAATTACGCTTTCATACCCATCATATCATTTTCCATTTCAGTTTTAACAGAAACTCTCTCTGTGATTTATTAGACATGCGAACTGTCCATTTTCATACGAAAGCGTTCTAGAACACCCTATGAAACTATAAGAATCGTCTATTGTTCGACGATTGAATCAGAGTACACGGAACCCGTCCAAAGTTTTAATTTGCAATGAAGGTAGTCTAGTATCATACTAAAAACGATGCAAGTAACTGTTTTGACATTGAATAACTGTTAGAATATAGCTCTATACACTTTAAATAATAACCAAACAGAAGTACAACTGGTTGTTATAGGCTACCCGAATAACGTCGAAGAAAGTAGAACGTGTTTTAGCCTTTATCGTCCCATAGGCAGTTAGAACGATATCAACATGGTAATATCACTAGCAGAAACAGTATGTGAATAAGTACTTTAATACATATAGAGGATCTATCACGAGTTGTCAATTGATATAAAATGTTTATTAAACGAGTTTGGAAATTTTATTAAGTGAGCCTCTGGCGAGCTTAATAATATTTCCTGAACGAGTTTAATATAAATATATCAATTGACAACGAGTGATATATTCTTTTTATCATATGACACTAAAAACGCAAGATACGCAAAAAACTCAATAGCTTATACTACACGTGGTATGTATAACTTTATACGTCCTGGCTATACTAACCTGGGTACAAGGAAAGGCATGTGATAAAATTATATACATACTTCTGTTACATGTTGGTAAAGGAGTTGGACCATAGCTTCCATCAGGTTTACAGGTAACTGTATCTGTCTCTCCAGTTAGGACATGGTCTGCTTTACACTTGATCTTCACACTCTGACCAGAATATGCTTCAACTTCTTCCGCATTAGCCACTGGTATACTTGGGCAATCTAGAAAATATTTGACAACTTTACACTTCGGTACAGTTATCCGTTAAAATAACCGTGGTTTGCTTTACACCGAATTTATAATCCATAATGATGTTATTTTACAGGTATATGTAATTATATCGCAAACTACAGTTTGTACTTGTTCTTCTTCGATACTAATTAAGAATAGCAAACGTGCCTTCAATTATAATGACTGAAAGGTTCATAAGCACCGGTCAAAATGATGACGTTTGACAATGAGATGGTATGTTGGTAATACAACTACATATGTACTAGTGAATTAACATATATGTATCGCCCTTTGATCCATGAAGAGTACAATGACCATTGTTTGTTGTATTTGTAAAATGACTTACATTTCAGACATTCTGGTACGTCTTTATCCCATTTTCCATTTTTACAATCAAGTTCTATATTTCCTTCTAATTTGTATCCATCGTTACATGTAAAGGTTACTGTCAGACCTCCGTCTGACAACTCAAAATTTCCATTCGCTAACTGTTCAATGGGACAATCTGAAGAAAGTATATTAACAGTAATATTATGAAAAGTTATGTGATTGCAACTGCACTTGATTAACGTTACATCATGCATACAAAATGTACATCTATTCGATATTATGAGCAATAGGAGACGTCCTAACAACACGTGTCCATGGTTTTCAGGAAACAGATGTGTCCTCTTCCACCAATAATTATGACAATTCATAATGTAATATAATGATACATAAATTTATGTCATTTGAAATAGACAGCCTACCCTAAACACCATTCGCAAACTAATAAGTATTATCAAGTTGACATACCACGAACACATTCTGGTTCCGTCCCAGACCACTTGGAATCTACCAGACATTGTCTTGTTACATCACCAAATAGTGTGTATCCATTGTCACATGTATACGTTGCTACGCTGTTATAGGCATTGTTCGCTGTTCTGGTAAACTGACCATTCGTTAAAGTGTTCAAGTTATTGCAATCTGAAATATCAATGTCATGAAAAACTTGTATGCATTGTCTCAAGCTGCTAACCTATTTTCAGGTAGTTTAGCGTAACTCCGGTACTATATGCAGAACCCGTTCAATATTCACGAAAAGTAATTGTAAAGACATACTTTTAGATAATCGATATGTCACCCCTGTTTATATCTCTTCCTTGAGCTCGGATGGCAATGGACGAATAGTCAGCTGAGACAGATGTAAGTCAAAGTTTAAATACCTTATACATATACGTATAATATCTAGTGTCAAATATTGAAGTAAACTTAAACTCATTGATCATCTCTTTAAGAGAAGTGCACATGTTCCATTACCCTATTGTTGTAATTGTGAATGTTGTAGTGTCGTATGAATCAATGTTGATTAGTCACATGCATTTGCATGTTTTTATATATTATATTTTAAACATATATTATAGCATGTATTGTAATAAATGCTTGTTTTTTGTTTTACACAATAGTATGTTTATACTTTATAGGATTAAGGTATTGGTATACACGCATGTATTTACAACACAATTAATACCTTTAATACATTCCGGGAGCGCGTTGTTCCATGTACCATCACTTGTACATTCTATCTGTTCTGATCCCGACAGTGTATATCCTACATTACAAGTAATGCTAGCAGTAACAGACTCGTATGCTGGATCCGGTACTGATACAGTTCCATGTTGGACATTATCTAGTGCTGGACATACTGTGTAATATAATGAACCAGTTAAAGTAATTACTGAACGAACGCTTACCAACATTTGCATGTTTATTAAGTGCTGGGCATACTGTTTAAAGTACATATGATGAATAAATTAAAAATTGAACATTGTTATCAACGTTAGCCAACAATTACAAGCTGGAAGCGAACTTAGAACTAATATCGTAAAACGTATGCCATCTGAAAACCGAAATATACCAATGAATCTCTCTCTATAGATCTATAAGACCTCGTGTCATATTGTTTTGTCAACTCGTTCAATAAAAAAAGCAAGGAATGAACACTGATTCAAGATCCTTCATAAAGTGAATAAAACATTGACATATTTATTGATTCATACACACAATATTATTCTACTAAACCGGAATGGACATTAATGATAATGTCAACATGCGTGTTTTTTATGTTTAATTATAGTATGTACGAGTATATATGTGTATATATGTCATAACATACTTGTAGTGATGCATGTAAAGACATTGGCATTATTGCCTTTGTAGAAATAAATAAATGGACCATTCAACTAGTATTAAGTATTTAGGTTTCTTAAATAGTGTAACACACCATAATAACAGGTAACTGTATCATAGCTTAAGACTAATACAATGCAAAACAGGTTTTTTTGTAAAATTTACAATTATCTATAAAGGTATATTCCAGAATGACAAGGTATCAAATATAAGAATTGACAATCGATTTCTTCGTAAACATTGCTGAAACGGCTTGTATGACAAATCCTTACGAAATTGATCAAATAGTTAAACAGTCACACTATGAAATAAAGACACTGTTTCGAAGCCAATCATCGTGGTGCATTTCAACACAAACCAAAATTGCCGTCTTCACAGCGTTTTACATCATTGAATGTTGAAGTAAAGGTTTAAGCAATGAATTGTATAATATGAAGTTAATTTTAGCCTTACATTCATCGCATTATATTTTGTGCAAACCTACAGTCTTTTATAGAGGATTATTATCCATAAATGCGTTTTTATGAAAAAAATGCACCACAGTGACCGTCTCGTCAATTTCTGTACAATTGGACATTGCAAGAAAAATATAAATTTTGAAAAAAAATGCTTTTTTCTTTTTTTTGTTATTTCCCGTTATCAATGATACAGTAATCTGTGACAACAATGAGTTTTGATTTAATACAAGTATGTTCCATTGCAAGGCACACGTTGATGTGAGATAGTGTGAACAGTATACATTAAGTGTTAATGGAAATATTTTTTTCTATTTGATGACCCATTTGGGTAACCCCGTTTATTAGCAATTGTTCACATGGTAATAATATTGTACAAAATATAATAATAATAAAAAGCATTTAACTGTATAACACAATTCTTGGGTTTCCCAAATGTGACACTTTTTGTGAAACTTTATAGTATTAAAACTCAAATAGTCCAAACTGTTGATTTAAAAAAAGTTTCCATTTTTGTTTTCTGATTTCTGTCCTATGATTGTGTGTTGTAAGTGATTATGTATATCGTGTAGGTATAGAGAAGATGAGATAAGGTAAAGAGTTAAAAGAAAATGTTAAAATTGAGATAGAGGGGGAGAGAGGGGGATTTGGTTCCTGATCATTCATGTTAATGGAAATATTGTATAGACGTCCATGTGTCAACTTACTTATATAACACATGGGTATTTGGCCATCCAAAACACCATCGTCTAAGCAATCCAAACTCGATGCACCCACTAAATAATATCCACTTATACATTGAAATGTAACCACAGTGCCAATTTTGGTGTAACTTCCGTATGTCGGGGCTTCAATTGAATTACACCCTAAAACAATGTAGAGATGTACTAAAATGCACAAAAATTCATTATATATACTATTTTATAAAAAACGTTAAACTTAGTTAGATCATTTCTCGTAAATGCATGGTGAATAACTTAATACCAAACAAACATTGTATTTCTATAGTCTCATACTGTAACTGTTTTATAATGGAAATAAAGTGGAGCTGTGATGATATTATTTTAAGTAATTCATGGTATTTGAATATCATTATGAGTCCGTTAATCAATGCAATTTGTATACCCAAAGTGTCAAAGTGTAATCGGCGCAATTACCTTTAATCACAAACAAAACAAATACCGTTGGTCAATGCAAATTCGTGTATAAACAATACATCTGACAAAACTTAGAATATTCCAATTTCGATCATATTTGTAATATGTATAAGTACATGTTCAACATTATAAATGAAGAATCGCATGCCTGCTACTACCACATACAATTTTAAATGTTGCTCTAAAACAAGCAAACACCAGTGTACTGTAAAATCATTTAATTCGGATAGAACTAAATTTCGTGGTTTTGGTAAAAATATTATTTCGATGAGACGTTAATTCGTGGATTTTGAATTTCAGGTGATAAATCCAAGGGTCAAAATTAGTGTTCGATGGGATTTAATTTCGTGGTTGAAAGATGAACGACGAAATCCACGATATTTTATCCCCCCACAAACATGAATGATTTTACAGTATATTTCTAGAAACTTATAAACAACTTTCGTACCTCGTCTGCATTCATTATCCTTAGCTGTATAACCACCATTACATCTGCATATACCAGAGATTGTACATACTGCATTTACATCATGACATTTCTGATTTAATGTACAGCTCTTACCAAGCTCTGTAATAAATAACACACATAATTTAAAACCGTATACTTACAAAAGGACAAATGTTTATGTTTTGGGTGAAAATGGCCATTTAGTGGGGACGTAATTATCCAACTAAATCATTATATTTATCACTATTCATGGAGAGTTAATTTCGTGGTCGCGATGATCAACGAAATCCACGAAATTAAATTTACAGTACATGTAAAACAAACAGGAAACAACCCACTCTGTTATGAATAGAACTTACAGAGCCAAAACTATTCGCAAGTTTTTAACCTGAGATCAACCTAACTGGAAAGCTTTATAAAGTTATATGCACAGTCGAAAATTATTCGGCGCTCTTCATACAGCGCAAATCGGTGGAGTGGATGCAAAATAATCTCTGGTGTAATCAAGTAAGACAAATCAAATTGGTTATTTTCAATAAAGAACATTGACAATAAATCAAAACGTTTCCAGTGTCACGATAGAACGCAACATGTGTGTATGGCAGTTTAGTCAATTATATGCAGTGGTTTTACAAATGTGACGGCTACGATTTAATTGATTCATATGCTTACAGCCAATTTTCTCATATGCATATAAGAAAATCTGTAGGTTGTAACATGTAAAAACCTGGAGTTTATAAGGAAAAAACCACCCTTGATGGGTGAGCATGCTTTTCAATTGACGGAGTGTGTAGACCTTGCAACTTGGCGAACGTTACATAAATGAAATGACAATCTAAACACTACATGATATACTTGCTGTTAGCTTTATATGTAGTCGACGAGTAACTGTCCCTTTAAAAATATTCTATAACAATTGAACACAAAGAGCAGCAGAAATGCATTAGTATGTAACTTTTCAGGTGTAAACTCAATTTATCTGTTATCTGTGGTACACTATTACTTGGCGGATAATTTAGTAGATCTATGTAATGAAGACATTAGCACACAAACAATGAAAAGTCACTCAGAAGTGACAGCATCGCCTAGCCACACACGCAAGAGTCAGACGTAGAACTAAACCAAACATTTTCAAATACGGTGTATAGTGATAATTGAAATGACAAACGATACCTGCATCACAAGTAGGGGCTGTAGACCACTGCCCTACGTCATTACATAAAACTGTATCGACGCCGTTAAGTACATAACCTTCATTACATTGGTATGTAACAGATTGGACTTGACTTGTAGGAGAAGAAGTTGAACTCGAATACCATACAACCGGTGCAGCACCGCATACTGTGAAACAAAATGAGTGAATATTATTATTCAATAGATAGGATTAGGCTTTAATGATTTTTTTAAATGATAAAAAAATAAAAACAAAACTTAACTGGTCCGCTTCCAGACCAACCAAATAACGACATACTAAATATGCAGCGCAAAAATAAGCTTGCATTTGCCACAGCTGTACCTTTAAAGCCAGGTACTAGTATTTCTATTTTGATTACATATATCAGTTCAATAATTTGTACAATATGTGCTAGTGATTGATTGTCTTATTGTTAGAACACCGATTACTATAATAAAATAGTAGGCAGTAGACACCAGATATGTAGTCAAACGGTAACACTTTAACAATTTAGCTGATGAATCCCCTACATTTAATGACCATAAAGCCCCGTTTCCATGAAGCGTAAGACCAGCGCGTTTTCGGCGCGTATTTATTCGGCACGTATTACGCGCCGAAAAAATATAATTCGCTTCAGTTTACATTGCATGTTGTCGTTTCCATTGACGCGTAAAATATTGACCGTGCGTAAACAATTCGCTTCGGGTAGCGAATTGTTTACGTTATCACGTGCGTAATATGATATTTTAGGTATAAAGTGACGTGATCTCCTCGATTTTATCGACGACACTTATATTAAATTAATACCTGAATTTCGGTTTACAGTATTAGGAGAAGCTGTTAGAAGAATCCCTGTCTTTTTCGGGAATATCATTTTTTTTGTCAGACCAAAAAACACAAGCACCGTTTTCGTCACCTCCTGATCTTTAAAATGAGGTAGCTAAACATGCTATAGCGTCATTTTTACGGCCTGGAAGAAGCATTTTGGTGTAAAATATCAATAAAAGCTATGCGTTTTTGTCCAGAATACGCGTCTGTTTTCAGCTTCATGGAAACAGTTTTTCAGCGCGTAATTGGCACGTAAATATTCGGCGCGTATTTACGCGCCGAAAAAAACAGCTCCATGGAAACCCGGCTTAAGTATTTAACACTACATATACTGTTACAATTTGCGATGTTTTTTATTTTTAAAAAACAATGTTGTATCGTTTTCTATGATGTTGTCAAATTGTCTGTCGTGGATAAAATGAATAGATGTTTAAGTATTAAAGGATATTGATATTGCACATGATTATACATACGACCCTCGTCTCGATTTTAACTAATTGTTTTGGTGACGTCATACAGCTGGTGTGTCGTCACCGGATTTGTTTCATTAAACTTACAAAAATAAAAATTGGGCTTACTTTGTTTTATCGATTCAAAGATGTCTGTCAAAACCACCAGAATGTTTCATTTCTAAACAACTAAATGCAGTAAGTATAACCGATACGCCATAGGGCCATTAGAGTTGTAATCATATAAGTGTATTTATGAGAAACCTGAGAAACCTGTAATAATCGACCGGGTTGAATGTTTGTTTATGCGGTTGTGACAGAGATCTTTTAATCAACTATAACATGTATTTAACAACACAAATTGTATATTTCGAAGAACTAACCTGCTATGCATATCGGTAAAGTCCCTATCCAGTTTCCATTAGCATCACATGTTTTTACCGAATTGCTCGAGGGTGTGTAATTTGTATCACAATTGACGGAAGCAGTAGTCTGATGAAATGCTGGATTGTTTGATGGTACCACATTGCCATTACTGACAGTCAAGCTACCAGGATCACAAACTGAATAACGCATTCATTACAATCATTGTTATGATGATATTTATAAGATATGTTACACTTTCATATAAAATATTTTATAGATTATGTGTAACGTCATCATATTAATTGCAACGTAAATTGTATTTGATGATGACGTCAATATTGATAAAAAGGGACATGTTATATACATCAAACTAAGAATAAACTAGGACATCCAATGTACAAATTGGAGTAAACCAAAATGATGTCATATGAAGATGTAAAGGTTAATAATTTATTTAGAAGATTCATAATATTGAAAGGGGGATACCAGAAGAGACATGGAGAAGATCTGTAGATAAAGAGATGAAATCTGAAAAGTGGAGCTAGGACCAAGTACAAACATGGACAACGGACCGGGTTCATTGGAGATCTTTAGTGGAGGCCTTATGCACACAGCCGCGCGAAGAGGATTAATTTTAATTAATTTTATTAGAAATATAAAGCTTACCTCTTTCACAGTTACCATCTTTAGAAGCATACCCAGGTTTACATTTGCATATCGCAGGGCTGTCTGTACATACCGCATTGATATCGGAACAGGCCCGATTTGAGGCACAGTCCTCGTTAAGACCTGCAAAAAAATACCACTGTGCACGTTTGGCCTAATCATATATCAATATCAAGCTGATACAATTTACACCAATTCAACAAGTAATACTAAGTTAATGAGATGCTCTGGACAAGTGTCGGTTTTAACAAAGCACTTATAATCAAATATAAACATTAAAGTAAGGGTTCCTAGTGCAGTGCTCCTTCCTGTATAGTCGTTATCATCATATGCAGTTTCACCTGAATGTATAAAAGACATGTGGAAATTGGAAGTCAACTTAAACAGCGGAACACAAAACAAAAACAGTAACATCATAACACAGCTACACGGAGCAATGCACAAGGAAATAAAAAAAGATGAACCCATGTGACAGAATGTATGTTATCAAATGAAGTATGAATGACAAGCAATTAATAATCGAGGATGGACGTGTAGACAGGTGGAATAAAGGATGGTTGTAACTTAATGCTCAATATTTGGAATCATAATAAAACAAGATACCTGCTGCACAAGTTGGAGCTCTAGACCATAATCCTTGGACACTGCAGTCGACAGTAGCTGTCCCGATCAGTGAGTAACCAGTTTTACAGACGAATGTAACAGAGTCTCCTTCAACATGGCTTGAAGATGCGTCCGAGTTAGAATACGGCACAAACGGTACAGCACCACATACTGTAAAAAGGGTTGTTTGTTTATTACTTGTTAAGTGTGTGGTTTACCGTTACTAAACTATCGACTTTTAGTATTTGAATAAATTCATTGCGTTACTAACTGTCCAGCATTCTGCCTATTCTATTTGTATTGTTAGCGAATTTTACGGAAAGCGACAAACAAAACCCTCATTTAATTAACTGATGTGATTGTAATATAGCACGAACCGTAGGTAACAAATGTTTAATGTATGTATGATCGTGTATATATACATGTACGATGTTCTTTTGTAAATATGTATATTTTGTTGACTGTATAATTATAATATGAGTGTATTTATTCATGCACAATTAATAATAAGTTGCTGTATGAAATATTCTAAATGCAATCATTTTTCGATACATGTGTTATTCCGACCAATATACTTATTGTACTGTATATACATGTAGAATGACAGGAACATATTACTTATTCTTGAATAGACTATTCACAAACTATAATAAATTATAAGTTAACATACGTTTTTTACAAGAAGGTACAACAGTGATGCTCCAGGCAGAATTAGACTGGCATACTGCAGAACTCTCTCCAAATAGTTGATATCCAGCTGAACACAAATACGTCACTACACTCTCGTATGCATTTCCATTTGTATACACAGTTTGTAGATTTGGTTGATCATTTAGTTCTGGACAGTCTGTTTAGGAAATGAATGCAACCATGATTAATTGAAACATGAGCTAAAAATACAAAAAGTATAAATGCAAAAAGGTAATGTTTTGATAAATCAAGCAGCGATCTTTGTATTGCTACACGTTACCCACATTACTGATATTTTCACTATTTTCCGCTGTAACCGGTTTTATTCTACATTATCTCAAAATATAGCAGCATAACTATAATTTCAACATTCTAGGTGGATCTTAAAAGCAGAAAGATATATATTGTATATACAACAAGAGCATTTCCTACCAGGGCTTGACGCTCTACTTTCTAGTTCTTGATAGTACCATTGGCCAACTACGTGTGAACACTTCAAAAGCAACAAAAGCAATTACCTAAAGAAATATATATCATAGGTCTCTTAACTTTGTCGATATGGACCGACCTTGTGATTGTGAATAACTATGTCGAGTTTTAAGTGGATACCTTTGATAGTTTTTGAGAAAATTACACTTAACCTACGTACACGCACACGAATCTGTCACAATAGCTCAAACTTTGTCTTCTAAAAGTCGCGCTAAAATATTCTGACGGATTATCAGACTGCCTAAATAGCCCATTGTTTGGGACATTTTGAACAGTAAGGGTGAGTTGGGATTTGAACACAATATGTGCACGACAGCACAAACTATACATATACCTCTAGCCCGGTGATTAAAACATATTCTCATTCTCATGCTCAAACTTCATCCACCATGCTCAAACGTGAACACCCGCTGTTTTAAGCAGTAACTGTTTGAGTGTTACCTTCCCAGTCCAATGTTATATTATTGTAATACCAATTTACCATTCTGCATTCGTATCTTTACAATCTGTCCTAACATTTCATATATCTATAACATACGAGGGATGATCCCAAATAACGTGGAATTTTGTTACAATTTAAATATTCTGAACTTACCTGCTATACAAATAGGAAAGTCCCCGTTCCATGACCCACTACTAGTACACGTCTTAACTTTTGAACTGTCAGATGACGTGTAGCCATCATTACAATTGACGTATGCCATACTTCCGGCAAATGGTGTATCCGGCATAATTGTAGTTCCACCAGCCACAGGGTCTAGACTTCCACACACTAAATGATACATTACAATGATACATTACAATACAAACATGATCCATAGTCAAAATGCCTTAATTTCTGAAATATAACAATACAGCATGGTGCAATACAAGATATATAATTTACCAAGCATACAATGCAATGAATACGTCAAATGAGAACCACATAAGTACAGGCGTTTGCACAAAAAGCTCACAGTAAAAATTAACATTGAAGCATGCAATTCATATTACACGTACATGTATAGCTTGGCCAATTTGACACGAGCCTGACCTTTTGATTAGCATAATTTGACAGTTGATATATTGCCTACGTTTATAACACCGATTGTATGTTTTCATAATCCGAAAGTATCACGAAGACGCTCGAGATGTAATTCAAACACAAATTTGAAATACCGATATCGCACGATTTGCTTGCGGAAATTGATATATTCAAACGCAATAACCTTGTAATATATTGTTGCATAAAGGTCAGGCTCAGGTCAATATAGCCAAGCTGTATACGTATTCTCATATGATTTCAGTATAGTTCTCAGAAAATATTCCAACGAAAATAAAAGTAAGATCTTTCTAAATTAAGAAAGGGTTACTCATCCTGCAGATTCTAGTAAACATAATTTATATGATTATAATGTTTAAGCATGCTGATGAGTAGAATTAATATTTATCCTACCACTAGGCCTCTATCCTGCCAACATCACCCCGTCGTGTAAACTAAAGCTTTATTATGTTATGTAAATTTTACACGGTCATGTGGTCACATGAAATGGGACTACTTTCAACCTCCACTTCAACCAAGCAATTATTCAGTGTGTCAGACAACCCTTGCATACTTATTGGAGCCGAGTCGGGTATATGTAATCATAATTACGCCGTAGACATATTTTAGTCTGTATACGTATATAGTCTATGAATCTATTTGACTAGGGAAAAATACTCGTCCTTCACTTTAAAAAACGGGAATTATCTCTAACTGAGTGACGTCATGTATGTTTTTACATCATCACAACATCGGATTTTTAGGACACCACATTCATGTATTTTGACGAAATACGATTCTTAAACTCTAAATTCACTTACAGGCAGTGGATGCCTTGTTAAATTGCTGGTTTGTGTGTATTGATTATATTTGAATTGAAACACCCTATCAAATTCTCGTTCTGGTTTTCAGATTCGGCCTTTTAAATACCGGACTAGATTTCAGTTCGAACCCTTGGCAAGCCAATGGTTAAATATCTTTGCGCAAGAGTTTTGACAAAAATGACTTGTTTATAAATGAATAAAACCATTTACTGTGTTAGGATAAATAGAACACTAGGATTATCGTCTTATAAACGTCTCCGGAAGGCTCATACGGCTCGGCTAACCTTCCTACAACTCATCCAATAAATTCAAGTTTATAAGACACTAACCTAGTGTTCTTTGTATAATAATAAACGTTTTTACCTCGTGTGCATACTCCTTCTTTAGTGGCATATCCGTCTTCACATTTACATTTTGCAGGACTGCCTGTACATTCGGCATTACCGTCAGAACATGCCTGGTTTAAGGCACATGGATAGTCAATACCTGCAAACATTTTACCACAATGCTTGTACATGGCTCAAACAAATCGAATATATATTGTGAAAATGCTCGATAGTCATTAATACTATGTACAATGCAAATATCTCTGAGTAAATTACATAGGTAATAGTTATTTAAACACTAGTGTAGTTTATACTATATTTATTACGTTTCGGCAGAAACCCTTCTCAAAAACAAATATAAAGTTCCAAACATTTCTGTTGACGTTTATGTCGGCCATTATAACATAAATGCCAACATAAATGTAGTATAAGACTTTTGAGTGTGTTTTTGAGAAAGGCTGAAGCCGAAACGTAATTGTGATGAAAACCGGATGATAAATAGTATAACAATCGAGGTTGTGTACGTATTTTTTGAATGGCTCTCGTACATAGAGTATAAACTACACTGGTAGTATATATAGTTTGTCTTACTAGTATTTTACAGACATCACTAAATACATACTATTAATGTCGAAAATACAGTGCAAACATTTGTGTACAAAGTGCGTCGCAGTACGCCAATACACGCTTTCTATTCGATGAGCATACGTAGACTAACGTTGGTTGTCAAGTGTGTGAGCCAAAACCACATGCATGTATGAATAAGCTGTGTCATTATTAAAACTCTATTTATCAGTAATTCAATAAGGTAACTACGCCAGTACATGTATCTTCAACACATTAGACTAGTTAATTAATATCGACTTAGAAACTATGTGGAGATAAAAGTCAGAAATGTAAAAAATCTCCCAGCAGACACTCCTTCGTCAACACGTTTGACAAAGTCAACTGTTCTCACCTTACTTCTTACAAAAAATGATTGTGACATCATATAGTGCTATATACATATTATGGTACGAGATCACACTGAAATATAGTTAGAATCCACTTTTGGTTATTTGCTTATAAAGATTGTTGTTTAAAAAAAGTTACCAATTTTCAAGTGTTCTTTTAAGCTGTTCGGCCGCTCAAGCACCCTTTGACATTTCAACTTCCCCTGGTCATTGGGCTACATATGGAAACCTACCCTCGTGTCTCCCTGTTGAGACTATTTCTCTCCTTTGGTGTGGCAGCCAACATCGATCCGCGGCGCCCAGGAATAGTCATTGCCCTCACAGGTACCATTTTACACCATGGTGGAGTGGAGCTGTGGGTCTTGCTCAGAGACATTAACAAGTGGTCCAGTGGGGGATCGAACCCGGGACCTCTCCATCCCGAAATGCGCGCCCTACTTCTAGGAATTCGCTCCCCACGGATTGAATAAATCTTTCGTTATTTGAAAAAAAAAAGAATGAAATATAATCACATACCTGCTTCACAAGAAGGGACTGAGGACCATTGACCTGTTGAACTGCAGACAATGGTGGCAGCACCATTACGTGAGTAACCTACATCACAATTGAATGTAACGCTATCTCCTTCTACATGATTTGTAGTTGCGCTAGAACTTGAATACCATACAACCGGTACAGCATCACATACTGTCAAAGAAATGTGTGATTATATAACAATTCTTGCGTTTTGCTTTGCACAGGCAAAATTTAATCATTTTTAATTCAGAACAACACATACTGATTACCATTGTTATAAAGTTTGATGGGTGAAGCTTAATTATCGCAAAGCAATTTTCATATTGTGCTGTTGAAAGTTTAGAACTTGTTGTTGATTTATATAATATTTATATATGTCGATTCTTAGAAATCTGAAGCAACTTGCTTATTCGTCAACTAAAGACCAGTGCGGGAAGACTGTAAACAGTTCATGCACAGCAACCATGGCTAACTAAGATTATGTAGAAACGTTCATAAGCTGCTTGTAAATACGAGTATTATTGGAGTCTTGGTCAAACAAATGAAACATTTTACGTAAGGTGTGTTCTTATTTGCTAGATTGCAATCCATTGTATTGGTTATGATAGTTTGCAAAAAAGTGAATTCCAATATGTTTAGGCTCAGCCATCAAATTAATTTTCTACTTGATTATAATAAACCCAGTACGATTAACTTCCTAACATGTTTTAATTTCAATAAATCAAATGAAATTAACATGAAAGGATTTGTTAGTTATTTATAAGTTCATACATTTATAAACCTACATTTTAAACACTTAGGTATTGGGTTATCCCATACGGCATTTTCAGCAGTTCCTGTGCAAGTCAAACTCGATTCACCATTCAGAACAAATCCAACCAAACATGTAAAGTTAACTGTAGCACCAGGAACGATAGGTATATCGATGGAGTAGCTTCCATTTTCTAGGACCCCAATGTCTCCACATGCTACAAACAAAATTAAAACAAAATTAATCGGTAAGTCGAAAGGTCATACTGCCCATAAGGATAAATGTACAAACAATAGTACAGAAAATGCCTTTAAAAATCGTCTTTATTCTGAGTGGTTTTAAAATGTGATCTTCAATGTTAACGAAACAATGAATTGAGACAAGTATTCATACTATAATTATACTGTATGTACAATATATTTAACAATAGGGAAACCATACATACATTTACCGTATATTTGTCAAGGATATTTACTATACGATGACAATATTTAAATACATCGTATACGCTTAAGTACATGTATATTATTCTGCATTGCTTTTACCTTGAACACAATTCCCGTCGGTGTTTTCGGTATAACCCTCTTGACATGAACAGACGCCTACGCCTACGCCTACGCCTACGCCTATACATTCTGCATTCGTATCTTTACAATCAGCCTTAACATCACATGATTTGCCTAAATCTATAACATACAATTAATATAATAATATTGGTCCTTAACTTAAACACGCGGTACCCTGAATGAAGCATGACTGAGAAGTGTACTAGTATTTCACTTAATATTTTGGTCGACCCTTGACCTCAAGAAAATACATACCTCTATAGTACTATTGTACTGCTTACACCTCACAAAGTCATTAAGCCACACTCGAAAGGGCCATGATCAACTCAACTGAATACACCCAGTTCAGAAGATATGAATAGAGGTATACCAGTTCTATATTAGTAAACCGATTCAGAGTCAAACAATTGCACGATCTGAGACCAACTCTTTTGTGAATGAATATGACATGTTGATAAAATATTACAACTGAGTTGAAATTAAGATCAGTTATAATATAGATTTGAACAAGTAATAATGAAGTAATCGAATTGTCAGTGTCTATCCAAACAAGGCACTTGACCGAACTGCTATCAAGCTAAAACATTCTGGAAAGCGGATTATGTACGTCACAGTAACCGGATAATGACTTCTGTAAGTAAAGTACAAGTAATGTGCTGCAAGGTATGGAAACAATAACTATAGTAACAAAATCGAAACTAATTATACACACTTTCACAAATAACGAGTATCGAGCATGCATCTATACTTGGATGTACGAATGTGATTCTGAATACGGAATGTACTAGAAAAAAAACTTTAAACAGATGTAAATTCACGATTCCTAGCTTATCTACCTCATAAGGTTTGAGCTAAAATTTTACCGTACCTGAATATTAAACTCAGTATAAATGTCTGACTAACATACGCATGTAAGGAAAATGTTTAGGACTTACCTCCCAAACAAGAGGGAAATACTCCTTGCCATATGCCTTCAGTAGAACATGTTTTCTTCAAGGAACTGTCCGATGATGTGTACTGTGCATCACATGTGACCGATGCGGTTGATCCTGGTACTATTGGGTCTGCTAATATGACAAAAATGCCGTATTTTGGTGAAGTCAAATCTTGAAGGACACACACTAAATATACAAACACATACGTGTAAACATGTTGTAATTTTAATGGATTTAGGAAGTTAATCTAGAGGATTATGTGAAATATGAATTTAGGATTATATGGAAACAATCTAATGCTGTTAGTTTATTTCTGTATATTCAAGTTGGTCACACAAATGATATATTTTACCCAAAACTTGTCACTATAAACCCAATTTCAATGCATTGATGTTTGATGTGATTGTTGGTAAGACATGCAGTTTAATGTGTACAGTATTACATGTCCATATATTAATCGACATAATAATACATAAACTAGTTATTATAAGTTTGCTCAACATTTAGCAATGAAGTGGTATTAGTTAGTTACTTACAAATTCATAAATTCATAAGCTTACATTTTACACACTTGGGTATTGGGCCATTCCATACTGAATTTTCACCAGTTGCAATGCAAGTCAAACTCGATTGACCATCTAGATGATACCCATCTGAACATTCAAATGTTACTGTAGCACCAGGGCCGATCGGGTCATCTATGGTGTAGGTGCCATGTGCTATGTCCCCAATAGTTCCACATGCTAAATACAAGGTGAATATGTTGCAGTTTTTGCTTGAAATACAATACTACACAAGAGATTAAATGCACAAGAACGAACAAGAACAATAACTTAATAAAAATAGTTATACCAAAATACATTTTGCGGTTAGAATACGGAACCCGTACAAACATGTGGGGAGCTGCGGCCTATAGGTATGGCGAACGCTTCGGGCTTGAGATGTCATGGATCAACCCCGTATAGACCACAGGTTTATTTCTCTGAGCAAGAAGTACGCACGTGCTCTATTCCAGCAAGGTGTAAATTGGTACCTGTGAGGGAAGTGTCTATTCTTAGGCGCCGCATATCATTGTTGAATGTCACATCCGGAACAGAAAATATGGTCTCCTAAGGGGGACGTAGGTTTCCATAGTCTCCCAAAATGTATCGTGACGCTATTGTTAAATATGTATTTTCTCACTTGAAGCCCGCGATATATTGAAATAACGTTATGCTATGTATATCACTGGCTTAGAATCAGAACGTCGTTACATAAAACAATAATATTTAAGACCCTACAAGATAATTGCATATTCGAAGTCTACTTCACGATGCGCTTCTTATGACCTCATTTTCATGAAAATCGAAACATGTCATGAGTTTGAAAACGCTTTTTTTACCATCAGTAAAGAGTGATTGACAGGTATTTTTCCTTGTTAACTCAAAATATTGAGTTAGTAGTTACGACCTTCTCATTCTAAGCCAGTGATATGTTGCTGAAAAGTTTTACCTTGAACACACTGCCCGTTGTTGTTGTCGGTATAGGTAGCCTGACATGAACAGACGCCTTCAGTACATTCTGTTTTACTACTGTCCAAACAATCACCACTTATATCACACATTGCGCCTAATTCTAAAACAAACAAATAATATATCATTTTAATAACATTCTATGTTTTAAGCTAAACGTTATGTAGCTAGAAAGATACACGACCAATGTGTTATCGAACTATAGCATTATCGGTTATCCTTGACCGAAAAGTTCAAACAATCACACAACATTCTAGAAATATTGAACGAAAGTGGATTATTTTTATGTCGGGGTCACTTAATACTCATTTCTTAAAATGACATGCAGCAATGTATGAAACCAATTGATATAGTAACATATTAAAAAATAATGATACATGTTCATACTTTCACAATAGTTTAAGTTACTATAATATATTTACACTTAATATAATAGAATAGATTTTTTAATATGAACGATACTACAAAAAAAAAACATATTTAGTTACCTGTTCGTACACTTCTTAGCTAAACTACGTCAAACGGAACTAAAACTTAAACGTAGCTGAATACACCACGTAATATTAAAGTTTGGCAAACAAATATACACAATGAAAAAGAACATACCTCCCAAACAAGAAGGAAATTGGCCTTGCCATATACCACCAGTAGAACATGTTTTCTTCAATGTGCTGTCCGATGATGTGTACTGTGCATCACATTTTACCGATGCGGTTGATCCTAGTATTATTGGGTCGGCTGTAACGTCCAAATTTCCGTATTTGGGAGCAGTCAATTCTCCAAGGACACACACTAAATATAAACGCATACGTATAAACATGTTAGAATGTTAGTAGAGTTAGAAAGTTAATCAAACGACTCAATAGATCTTGACTAAGAGAATTATAAATTAGGATTATGTCCGGTGTATGATCAAACCTCCGTTGGTGGTATAAAACTAGCGTTGTCCTCACTTATCGGTATAAAGCAACTAACTTGTTTGTATAAAAACTAAAAACACACATGGAGGAGGACACGGAAAAGTCAAAATGTGCCACTTCAGAGACGCAAGTGGATTTTATGAATCCTACCATGGGACATAAGTAACATTTATGCTTCTATCAGCATGAAAACAAAATAAAAAGATCCAGTAGTTTTCGCAAAATAAGGGATACAGTTCGAGCACTGCTTGACAAAATGTAGAAGATCGATATCGTTTATTGCGTTTTTTCTAAGAATATTGTTATTTTGAGCATAAACTCTACCGAGATATCAAGTGTGTTTAATTTAAAGCAGAAATGTCAAGAAACCTTTTTCCAAAATCGATTTCATCCCCTAAAGCACTATTTTTATCAACACATAAAGCACCTATATTGTAGGTAAATCACTAAACTTAGGCACCTCCGTTATTTCCAAAACTAACAAAGCATTCACTTCAATATATGGTGAACTTGGGCTGACATCATCTCCCAACCAAGGCATTTCGAGACATTGCAGCATTGAAACTTTGGCCTGTAAAACAATGCCGAAGTTTGGTGACGAATTGCATAAAGTTCTGATTTAGCGAAATCAATTGATGTGATTCAAACCCGATTCAAAGCCCCAAGACAACCTCAGTGAATCTAACACAACCAAATCATGTACTGTTTTTTATCCTAAACCAAAGTCGTGTCTTTGTTATGGAACGGAAACCAACCACTTCCTTTATTCATATTAACGATCACTTAAAAATAACCGTTCTCACATTCAATAGAAGGGGTGCATCTATGCATCAACCCATGGGGATGGGCCCGTAAATTTACTTTTGGGTTTTTAAAATCCCGATCTTCAACGGTCCTGTAGGGGAATAGCTGATGGTAACATCCCCGATATTTTCCCGGCCCCTGACAAATAAAAATTTCCCCGGGGTATTGGGTCGCAGAAAAAATCCCAACATATCACCGGCGGCTTGCGTGGAAAGCTGGACTGTAAAAACACGACCGTTGACCCGGCCGTGGATCCCCGTGGTTGGGGACCGTGTATGCAACTGACTGACCAGTGTACTTTTGTTTGCGAGCCAGCCTCCATGTACATTGTGCAGTTAGAGGATACCTATGTCCAGTGTTCTAGTCTTTTGAACGGAACCTGCTTGGTCTACCAACCGAAAGGCAATGTACATCATCAACAAAGGTGAGAATAAAAAATCATTCATCTAAAACAGAGAATGATCATTTGTGGCAAAGAAGTACAAACTTCCCTATAACAGTACACAACATACACTCGTCGGGAATAGATAGATAGATAGATTTATTTCGGTAAAGGTTGTACATATACATGGTTATAATAAAACAAACATGGATATAATTAAAAATAAATTATAGCATGATTATTAATAACCATGTCATGCACACCAACACCAAGGATTACACAAAAAAGAGAAAACTCTTATTTCCATTGTGGTCCTTGAATAAACTGATGCTACGTGTATCTTCCACACATATATTTGCAATTGATATTGCAATGAAATGAAACAAATTATGATGACAAGGGCATTGTTTTATCAAAGCATTTACGCTAGCGTAAACCTAAGATTTCCTAAAATATTGCGTACGTCGATAATATTGGCGTAAATGCGTTTTACAAAGATATTTTAGTTCACATTCTGTCGTAAGTTTTAGCTTATTTCTACGCCAAGGCTGGGCAACCATAAATGGCAAATATGAACGTAAGTGAAGAGTTTTTAACATGCACTGATGATTTTTGACCGTCGCATGTTATTTAAGACCGTCGTTTGTTGTTTTAGACCGTCACTTGTTGGTTTAAGCGTGATTAATAATCAAATCTTAACGCTTATGTATTCATTTTGATACCCTTTATATTTGTTATATTGGTTATATTGTGTCCCGAGTTACGTTCAATCTTCAATATTTTTTACGTAAATGTATGCAAGTACTTGCGATCGTTTAGTAAAACACACTTATGAGTTTGCGTAAGGTAGACATCTCTGCGCAAATATACGCGACATTTACGCATTGTTAGTAAAACAGTGCCAAGGTGTCCAAAATCGAGCTCGCATCTCGACAGATGGGTTTTTCCGAAGAGACACTTTGGGTGGGGCGTGTATGCAACTGACTGGTGAATTGCAGTATAATTATGCTACCAAACTAGAAATAAATTGGTTAAATACAGTCTCAGTTGACTGCGAATAAACAATAAACAGTGAAACCTTATTTATATCAGTCATCTCTACAGCTGGCATTCTTGTTCTTTGTCTGTTATATCAAACACATAAGAACATGAATATTATTTAGTATAAGTACAATATCTGGGCACAACGTAGGTGACTTTATACCAATAATGTAGGTGTCTTACTACCAACTTATTATTGAAGATATTTCCACTAGCGAATGTCATTGTCGCTATTTATACATGTACATGTGCAATATCAAACGTATAATTAACCATCAAAACAATACCAAACTACAAGGATTCGTATTTTAAATGCATTTTCAACACACATGACTACAGTTTTACATTGACATCAAACAGAATGCACATTATTTTATTACATCGGGGACTGATTGCTAATCAATGTTCAGTTGATTACATTCTTACACATTCAAGTTGTTCCGTAAAACCATTCAAGTTATACACTAAAGCCAAATGTACGAGTAAATGAATGTTAAGTAAGGTCACTACAACGACGACTTACCTGGTTTGTACCAAATCAATAGACAAGTTAGATGCTTATACCTACAAGTGAGTTGTAATCGCTACTTTTATACCACCAACGGAGGTTTGATCATACACCGTGTTGTGTGGAAACGATAAAATGTTGTTAGTATACTTCTGTATATTCATGCTGGTCATACAAATGAAATATTTGACTCAAAACAATAAACTGATATGCAATGCATTGATTTTTGATATGATTGTTGGTAAGACATGAATTTTGATATGTACAAAATACAAACGCATACGTTTAAATATGTTGCAATTTTACTGGTGTCAAACAGTGCATTTTAAATAAGGATTACATTAAATGTCTTGTAATTTGTAAGTGGAAAAAATTCAATGCTGATTGTAGAATCGTGTATAATATTAATGTTGATATTGGTATGTATTTTTTTTAACATGAATTATGGCATCTACAGTACGCATCACATGTCCAGATACTAACAGATAATAACAAAATACGTACATGCATTTATAGTTTATTTTATACAAAAAGCTCAGAGTAAAATTCCAAATTGAATCATGCAATATATATTACACGTACATATATGCGTTTACTTGATAATACCAGTATAGTTTTTCGAAAATAATCTAGCGAAAAAAGAAGTAAGATATATCTAAATTATATCTAAATCTATCTAAATAGGTCGACTCGTCCTGCAGATTCAAGTAAATATGATGTATATGATTATAATGTGTAAACTGCTCATGACTCGTGAGTAAAATTAATTTGTCATAATATACGTGTTTACCTCGTGTGCATACTCCTTCTTTAGGGGCATATCCGTCTTCACATTTACATTTTGCAGGGTTACCTGTACATTCGGCATTGACATCAGAACATGCCTGATTTGAGGCACATGAATAGCCAATATCTGCAAATCAATAACCATAATGCTGGTTCATGGTCCACCCAAGTTGCATATATACACCTTGAAATAAGTTAAGCACACCCGGCATTTGCCTCGAATTTGATATGACCACAACTTAAATTTCATTTTTTTTCGCAATGGTAAGAACGACCTTCCGTACTAATCATGTAAATCTCAGATAGAGTTGCGCACACGGAAAGCTTGTGTACTTCGCAATTTCGACACCATATTCGTGAATTGTTAAACTGCAGTTCAATGAACACAAAGTACATTTGTACAAAATTTGATTCTGTTCTAACATATTGTCATTATTTTGACCTCATCAAAATAGTTATGAGAAGATTAGTGGATGGCGATAGGTGGCAGATAATAGGCATGATTAATGATGGCAAGTTCTAGAGTGTCAATGGTTGGTCGTAAGCTTGGTTATATTCACTCTGTCATTAGCAGACTAGCTCAGAAGTATCGGCAGACGCATGACTTACGGGACTGTCCAAGATCTGGACGGCCATATATAACAACGACACTCGAGGACCGAAATCTTCTACGTCTTATTAGACATTTTCCGTTTGCAACAAGCACCTTTCTGAAGCGAAACCGGTTGCCGCACAGGCATTTGTCGTTACATACTCTGTGCAATCGGCTCAGATTTGCAGGTTTAAAGCCGAGAAATGTAATAAAATGTCCCTTGTTGACACCTGTTTATCACAGGAACTGTCTGGCATGGTGATTGGCAAGGCGTGGTTGGAACCTGAGATCATGGAACAAGATCAATTGGTCAGATGAAAGCAGGCTCCTTCTGCACGTCATAGACGAACGCATTCTAGTGTGGAGGCAACTAAATACAGCCTACATACCAATACACATTCTTCCTATGGTTCCACTTGGTGGTGGATCAGTTATAATACGAGGTTGTTTGTCCCATGACTGTAAGTTGGACATTATAACTTTCTAAGGAAATCGTACAGGTGATACTTATGTACGAGACATCCTACATCAAGTCGTCGTGGATCATTTTGATAATCACCCGTTGGCTTCCCGACCTGTTTACATGGGCGATAATGACAGACCGCACCGAGTCCATGCTGTAACACAGTTTTTGCAACGGAATGTCATCACCACCACTCCCTGGTCAGCAATGAGTCCAGATTTAAACCCACTAGCACACATCTGGGATATCCTAGACAGTAAAATACATAATTTGTACCCCCCCCTATAGTCAACCTGCAACAAGTTGAACAAGCTCTGCACCAAGAATGGCAAAATGTACCTTAAAACGCATTAGAAGCCTTAATAGTAGTATAAGGAGAAAGGTTGAGGCAGTCATTCGGGCACGTGGCGGTTACAAACTATATTTAATTTTGTTACAAACTTTATTAAATTTTGTTACAAACTTTATTAAATTTTGCTACAAACGTTATTAAATTTTGCTACGTAATGTCATTTTAGGTTATGTCAACATTTACCAAAAATATCTACCAGTTAATGTTTGTAAATGCTACAACACCATACTTTTAAACACCTACTTTTTGGTACAAAACAACACATTTGCTTACGCTTCAATAATTTGGATAAGAATAAACTAAACTCATAAATTTAATGGTTTATGATGACTAAATTGCTATCGCTACTTATCAAATTACTACTCCTTGGCTCATTTAATTCGTCATCTTCAATCACAACCAATTTTAAATTTCCGGGATGTGCTTAACTTATTTTCAGGTGTATATATTGTTACTACGCTTGATGGTCATCTGTACTGTGGCGAGCGGTGGCCTAGAGGTAGGGCGCGCGCATCGGGATCGAGAGGTCCCGGGTTCGATCCCCCTCTGGACCACTGGTTAATTTCTCTGAGCAAGACCCACAGCTCCACTTCACCATGGTGTAAAATGGTACCTGCGAGGGCAGTGTCTATTCCTGGGCGCCGCAGATCGATGTTGGCTGCCACACACACAGGAGAGAAATAGTCTCCCCGGGGAGACACGATTGTAGGTTTCCATATGTAGCCCAATGACCAGGGGAAGTTTAAATGTCAAAGGGTGCTTGAGCGGCCTAACGGCTGAAAAGAGCCCTAGAAAATTGGTACCTTAACTTTTTTTTAACTTTATAAAATGTATTTATATCTTATTTAATTCCATAGGGAATAGTTATTTAAACACAAGTGTAGTTTATACTCTTTTTATTACGTTTCGACAAAAGCCTTTCTCAAAAACATATTTAAAATTCTTACACTTACATTTTGTTGGCAATTATGTCGGCCTTTTTAACATAAATGCCAACAAAATTGTAGTGTGAGAACTTTGAATGTGTTATTGAGAAAGGCTTATGCAGAAACGTAATACATAGAGTATAAACTACACTGGTACTATACACATTTTTTCTTTTTTTACAGACGACACTAAACACCTACTATAAATGTAAGAAACAAGCCGAAAATACAACTATTTGTGTACAAATGTGTCGCAGTGAGCCAATACACGCGTTCTATTCGATGGACATACGTGAGACTAATGTTGGTTGTCAGGTGTGTGACACAAAACCACACGCTTGTATAAGCTGGATCGTTATTGAAATGCTATATTGATAATTCAAATATTAAAAGGCAAACATAAGTTACATTGTAACTTCGCCATTACATGTAGCTTTGACGCGTTTGACAAGTCAAACAATATCGACTTAGGAATTATATGGAGATAAAAGTCAGAAATGTAAAAAGATCCCAGCAGACAGACCCTAGTATACACGCTTGACAAAGTCAACTGTTTAAAGCTCAATTTCTACACAAAATGATTGTGACACATCACGTGGTGCCAGAGGCCCTTACAATATACTTATTATGGTACGAGATGACAATGAAATATAGCTAGAATCCACTATTATATGAAATATAACCATATACCTGCTTCACAAGAAGGGGCTGAGGACCATTGACCTGTTGAACTGCAGACAATGGTGGCAGCACCATTACGTGAGTAACCTACATCACAATTGAATGTAACGCTATCTCCTTCTACATGATTTGTAGTTGCGCTAGAACTTGAATACCATACAACCGGTACAGAATCGCATACTGTCAAAGAAATGTGTGTTAAGTATAATATAACAACTCTTGAGTTTAGTTTGCTCTGGCAAAGTTTCATCATTTTTTAATTCAGAACAACACATACAAATTAATATTGTTATAAAATTTGATGACTGTAGCTCAAATATAGCAAAGCAATATTCATAGTGTGCAGTTGAATGTTTAGAATTTGTTGATTTATATGATATTCATATATCGAATCTTAGACATCTGAAGACACTTGCTGATTCGTCAACTATAGACCAGTGCGGGAAGACTGTAAACAGTTCATGCACAGCAACCATGTATAACTAGGATTGTGTGGAAACGCCCATAAGCTGCTTGTAAATACGAGTATAATTAGAGTCTTGGTCATACAAATAATGTATATATGGGAATATACATTCGCGTACAAACGAAGCCAAAGATGTGCTCTTATTGGCTTGATTGAAATATAGTGTTTTTGTAATGATTGTTTGCAACAACGTGAGTTCTAATATGTCAGCAATCAAATTAAATTATACATAATTTTAATTAAAGCAGTACGAATGACTTGCTGACATATGTTAAATGTTCAATGCATTTAATAAAAGCAAAATAAAAGGAATTAGTTAGTTATTTATAAGTTCATACAATTGTAAACCTACATTTTAAACACTTAGGTATTGGGTTATCCCATACGGCATTTTCAGCAGTTCCAGTGCAGTTCAAACTCGATTCACCATCCAGAACAAATCCAACCAAACATGTAAAGTTAACTGTAGCACCAAGAACGATAGGTAGATCGATGATGTAGCTTCCATTTTCTAGGTCCCCAATGTCTCCACATGCTACAAAAAAAATTAAAACAAAATTAATCGGTAAGTCGAAAGGTCATACTGCCCATAAGGATAAATTTACAAACAATAATACAGAAAATGCCTTTATAAAAATCGTCTTTATTCTGAGTGGTTTTAAAATGTGTGTCTTCAATGTTAACGAAACAATGAATTGAGACAAGTATTCATACTATAATTATACTGTATGTACAATATATTTAACAATAGGGAAACCATACATACATTTACCGTATATTTGTCAAGGATATTTACTATACGATGACAATATTTATATACATCGTATACGCTTAAGTACATGTATATTATTCTGAATTGCTTTTACCTTGAACACAATTCCCGTCGGTGTTTTCGGTATAACCCTCTTGACATGAACAGACGCCTACGCCTACGCCTACGCCTACGCCTATACATTCTGCATTCGTATCTTTACAATCAGCCTTAACATCACATGATTTGCCTAAATCTATAACATACAATTAATATAATAATATTGGTCCTTAACTTAAACACGCGGTACCCTGAATGAAGCATGACTGAGAAGTGTACTAGTATTTTACTTAATATTTTGGTCGACCCTTGACCTCAAGAAAATACATACCTCTATAGTACTATTGTACTGCTTACACCTCACAAAGTCATTAAGCCACACTCGAAAGGGCCATGATCAACTCAACTGAATACACCCAGTTCAGAAGATATGAATAGAGGTATACTAGTTCTTTATTAGTAAACCGATCCAGATTCAGAAAATTGCACGATCTGAGACCAACTCTATTGTGAATGAATATGACAAGTTGATAAAATATTACAACTGAGTTGAAATTAAGATCAGTTATAATATAGATTTGAACAAGTAATAATGAAGCAATCGTATTGTCAGTGTCTATCCAAACAAGGCACTTGACCGAACTGCTATCGAGCTAAAACATTCTGGAAAGCGGATATGTACGTCACAGTAACCGGATAATGAATTCTGTAAGTAAAGTACAAGTAATGTGCTGCAAGGTATGGAAACAATAACTATAGTAACAAAATCGAAACTAATTATACACACTTTCACAAATAACGAGTATCGAGCATGCATCTATACTTGGATGTACGAATGGGATTCTGAATACGGAATGTACTAGAAAAAAAACTTTAAACAGATGTAAATTCACGATTCCTAGCTTATCTACCTCATAAGGTTTGAGCTAAAATTTTACCGTACCTGAATATAAAACTCAGTATAAATGTCTGACTAACATACGCATGTAAGGAAAATGTTTAGGACTTACCTCCCAAACAAGAGGGAAATACTCCTTGCCATATGCCTTCAGTAGAACATGTTTTCTTCAAGGAACTGTCCGAAGATGTGTACTGTGCATCACATGTGACCGATGCGGTTGATCCTGGTATTATTGGGTCTGCTAATACGACAAAAATGCCGTATTTTGGTGAAGTCAAATCTTGAAGGACACACACTAAATATACAAACACGTACGTATAAACAAGTTGTAATTTTAATGGATTTAGGAAGTTAATCTAGAGGATTATGTGAAATATGAATTTAGGATTATATGGAAACAATCTAATGTTGTTAGTTTATTTCTGTATATTCAAGTTGGTCACACAAATGATATATTTTACCCAAAACTGGTCACTATACACCCAATTTCAATGCATTGATGTTTGATGTGATTGTTGGTAAGACATGCAGTTTAATGTGTACAGTATTACATGTCCATATATTAATCGACATAATAATACATAAACTAGTTATTATAAGTTTGCTCAACATTTAGCAATGAAGTGGTATTAGTTAGTTACTTACAAATTCATAAATTCATAAGCTTACATTTTACACACTTGGGTATTGGGCCATTCCATACTGAATTTTCACCAGTTGCAATGCAAGTCAAACTCAGTTGACCATCTAGATGATACCCATCTGAACATTCAAATGTTACTGTAGCACCAGGGCCGATCGGGTCATCTATGGTGTAGGTGCCATGTGCTAGGCCCTCAATAGTTTCACAAGCTAAAAATAAAGTAATTATGTTGCAATTTGTGGTTGAAATACAATAATGCACACGAGAATAAATGTACAAATGTTTAAAAAGGAAAATTCTTCATTAAAAGCTACTGTATTCAATACGCAGAATGGTAAAACAGGGGTTTAATAATACGAACAAGAAAAATAACTCAGAAATATAGTAACAGTATACCAAAATACATTTTGAATTTAGAATAGGGAACCCGTAGAAACATGTAAGGAGCGGCGGCCTATAGGTATGGCGCGCGTTTCGGGATGGAGAGGTCCTAGAGCAACCCCCGTATAGATCACTGGTTTATCACTTTGAGCAAAAATTATCCACGTGCTCCACTCCAGCAAGTTGTAAATTGGTACTTGTGAAGAAAGTGCCTATTCTTAGGCGCCACATATATCTTTATTGAATGCCACATTCGCAACAGAAAATTGTCTCCCTAGGGGTAATCGAACGTAGCTTTCCATAGGTGAACCAATGATTCAGGAGAACTTAAAATGTCAAAGGAATATTGAACGTCTTAACAGCTTAATAGAGCCCTAGAACATCAACTTTTAACTTACATTACCTCAGATGATTCCCTATACGGTATATCGCTGGCTTAAAATCAGAAGGTTGTAAGAACAAAATAGATATTTGGAGAAAAAACTGTCTGAAAATTACACTTAACATATGGTTAAAGTCACATTAAGTCTTACACTGAAAAAATAAGCTTTATCTTGGTAACCTCTCTGCAGATTGATGTAAGTTGATTCCCAACTGTGGGAAACACAATAAGATGGAAGAAAGGGTAATAAAAAACAGCCAGCTGTTTTATTGACAAAATTACAACTTGTAAACAATAGATGCATGATTTAACGTCTAAGGGGAGCAACTTGAGTATTTTGTTCACCATACATGCTGCTAAATACGATATTTAGTCTACTATTTCGACATATATAGCTAACATTCTATAGTCGTGTATTGGTCATTTTATAGAAACAGCCTAATGATTCCACGATTTAATGTATTATCTGTAGTTTGGTCAACATGACAAGTTCCGATTTTCATAAAACAGGCTCATCTGAGGAACTTGTCATTTTTCCCAAACTGAGGTTGAAAACGCTTGTTTTACCATTAGTAAAGAGTGATTGTCAGGTAGTGTTGGTTTCGTAGCGATATGTTTTTGAATTGATTTACCTTGAACACACTGCCCGTTGTTGTTGTCGGTATAGGTACCCTGACATGAACAGATGCCTTCAGTACATTCTGTTTTACTACTGTCCAAACAATCACCACTAATATCACACATTGCGCCTAATTCTAAAACAAACAAATAATTTATCATTTTAATAACGTTCTATGTCTTTATCTAAACATTGTGGAGCTTATATGTGTCAAACAAAAGGCTCCTTAAGATATTTGACCAACTTGTTGTCGAACTATAGCATTATCGGATATCCTTGACCGAAACGTTTAAATAATCACACAACATTCTAGAAATATTGATCGAAAGTGGATTATTTATATGCCAGGGTCACTTTATACTCATTCCTGAGAATGATTTGCGGCAATGTATGAAACCAACTTTAGTAACATAATAAAAAATATATACTATCACAAATAACGAGTTTGATGCAAGTTCTGCCCTTCCTGCTATTCTCAGACTCAATTATTGGAGGTACTAAACAACAACCCTCAGAACCAGAAATCACATAAAATATGAATTAATACATTTAAAAATAACCCTATTCTTAAACATAAAATGTAATAAACTACCATCTCATATGGACAAGTAAGCAGTAATTAAGTTATACGGCATAATTTTACTCCAATAGGTTCTATTGTTGAGACGGTCGAATGAAATGAAAAACATCGACTTTTGAGATTTATCTGGATTTCTAACTGTTACAACGTAATTCGCCATAGGAAATCAATGTCGCCCACACTGATAACTTGCCATAATTGAAGCACAAAGAAGACAACTAATGAAAGAACGACTGTACAAAATTTGACTTATCTATCACTCGTGTGTATCATTATTTTGAGGATTTCATTCTGTTCTATTTTCAATTAAAAGGGAGGAAGTTTAAGAATTTTCAAATTCAAAGCTATATATCTTTTTAACGCCCAATTATTTTAGCAGTATTGATTGTTTTTCTGTTTTTTGAGCGATCACAAATTAGTTTATATTATTACAGTTAATCACATTTCCACTGACTGGATTTGATTAAACTAAAAAAAACTGCTCTGTACACAATGGGCCATAACTCAGAACAGGTTACGAGGCTATATAAAACACGAACTGAGTTTGATTAAGAACATAAGCTCAAATGAGTTAAGTACACTAAATATATTTCTTAATTGTTCTGTACAAAAATATGTGAGTTTAAAAAGTGACCAATTAGAAATTTTGATAAGTGTCTATAAATAGAATTCTTAATACGAACTGTATTAGAAAAGACACATACTTAGATACCTGTTTATACACATTTTTTGCTAAACTACACCATTAGGAACTATAATATTAATGTAGCTGAATATACCACTTGATACAAAAGTTTAGAACTAACCTCCCAAACAAGAAGGAAACACTCCTTGCCATATGCCACCAGTAGAACAAGTTTTCTTCAAGGAACTGTCCGAAGATGTGTACTGTGCATCACATGTGACCGATGCGGTAGAGCCTAGTATTATTGGGTCGGCTATAACTTCCAAATCTCCGTATTTTGGAGCAGTCAATTCTTCAAGATCACACACTAGATACAAACACATACGTATAAACATGTTGCAATTTGAGTGGAGTTAGACAGTTAACCAAACAGTGAATTTTAAATTAGGATTATGTGGAAACGATTCAATGTATATTGTAGAAACGTGTATAATATTTATTTTGATATTGGTATATATTAATACACAAGCGAATTATTATACGCTTGCTCAACTGTTTATAGGTTCACACATTTGATTTAATTAAAATGAAGGGACATTGGTAAGATACTCATAATTGATCATACAAAACATAATTATTGACCTACATATCACACATTCAGGAACTTGGCCATTCCATACAGCATTTTCACCAGTTCCAATGCACGTCAAACTTGATTGACCATTTAGATGATACCCATCAGAACATTCAAATGTTACTCTTTCACCATTTATGGTGTAGGTACCATGTTCTAGGTTCCCAATAGTTCCACATGCTACAAAATAAAAGTTAGGATGCTATTCGAAATACTTAAAGGACAATTATTAAATATGCAAATGAGGTTGTAACATACATTAAAAACAAGGAAAAGTATCAAGAGAAATAATTCACATTATCTACTTGTACGAACATCATGTTTTAAGAATTGGAAACACATACAATCATATGCTTGGCTTGCGTTATCGTGTTGAGTTACTATACGGTACGAATATTGTGACAAGTTTACAAATATATTCTGCTAAATTGTCTTACATTGAACACACTGTCCGTCGGTGTTTTCGGTATATTCAGGCTTACATACACAGGCGCTTCCAGTACCACATTCTGCATTCTTATCGAAACAATCACTTCTGTCACCACATATAATATCTAAATCTAAAACATGTATATTGTATATCATTAACACGACATTCTGCATCTCAATCTACATGGTGTTACGTTAATTTAAACAGGATTCACGTTATAAAAACATATTCGGCCTAATGCTTTATGGATGTTATAATAAACATACATGTATCACGCCGTAAAACAGTGCTGCAAATATCTTTCGGGACTCAGAAAGTGCGCCTTTAATATGTATATTTTCCGTGAATGGTCCTTTTGGAATACAAAAAAAATTAGTAAGCTGTAAACAGCTGAGCCTTTCGTTCTCTTTCGATTAAATATCTTTTTTTTAAAATTTGTAAAAAATAATTTTGTTAAAATAACTATTTTTAAAAAACAAAGGGAAGTAAGAAATACGCTCTACTCATGACCGTCGACCGAGTCACTAGCCAATTCATTGCAAGCGTTTGCGAGATTTCCATGCGCCCATTGCACATGGAAGATGTTTTAAGAATCATCAAAAATAAAGGTGAAATGTTTATTTAAATTGCCGATTTATCATGACAGTACTCGATCTCCGAGGAAATTGGGCTTTAATAGACGTTTTACGTAGTTTTACAACACTCAGATTATACCAGATGTTTGAACGTAAGTAGGCTACAATTCGTTCCATGTCAACAACTGAACAATGCAAATCAACAATTTGATGTCTCAATGCATAGCTTGTCAAAGCAATGTTTATGAGATTATCTTGTTACTGTTAGTGTGTATAAGACTTATGTACCAGTTAGTTTCACCCACAGCACCCCAGCCCCGGGGAAGGACGCTCGGGGATTTCGAGTTGTCAAAATCAGCAGCCCTTCTACGGCCAGCGGGGGGAGCTGATGGTAAAATCTCCTGCATTTCCCCTGACATCTACCGGTAAATATTGTCTCTAGGCTATTGGTTTTCGCAGAATAAATCCTAAATTTCCCCTGCCTCGCGGGGTAAGCTGGATGGTTAAAACATGGCCGTCTTCCAGGCTATCCGCCATGGATCCCTGTGGTCGGGGGAACTGGGGATGCAACTGATTGGTGCATTAATTAGTTGTGGTGGACAAACTTGTGTACTAGTGGGTCCATACGTTGTCGCTTATGTGATATCTTCGATTTTCCAAGCGGATAAAGACGAAAGACAAACATGGGAGGCTGTAAATTATCTATACTCGGAATATAAATAAACCATCTTATAATAGGCCTACAATACTACAGTACAGAACAACAAGGTTCGTCTTTGATTTTATTGAATTGGAATCAAATTATGATTTATGGACTTGTGTGCTATATAAAGATTACAATTCACAATGATTGCTTGCATTTGTTATCTCCCTTGGATAATGCATAGCAACTTTGGCCGTGTCTATATCTACAAGTATAGCCTAGCGATTATCTAATATTTATTAAATACCCATATAGGCAATGCCTTAGTTCATATTATGAAAGTTTGTTTAAGAAGCACATAACATTTAATTAATATCTGAGAACGAACCTGCTAGACAAGACGGTAATGTTCCTCCCCATGTACCATCAGCGGCGCATGTTTTCCATTTCGAGTCGTCCGATATAATGTAATTAGTATTACATGTGACATATGCAATTGCTCCTGGCAATGCTGGGTTGGGTCGAGAAACAGTGCCATACTCAGGATCAGTCAATTCAGAAATATCACACACTGAATAATACATTAAAATAAAGTATTCTAAATAAAACCTATCAGAAGGAAAGCTTAGATAAGATTTCTGATGACATATGTTTTATTTTGGGGACGGACATAAGCCCCTATGACCATAAGCACCGGCGCTCATTTTTATGCATGAGGACATAAGTCCCTACACATTTCTTTACACTAGGACATAATCCCCTTCGCATATTTTTACACTAGGATAAAAGCCCCTATGCGTGTTGTGTTTGTACTGTTCTATGTTTTCTTCTATTATTAAGGGTTAATTAAGAAATAATTATTGTACAAACTGTTATATTGTATCTACTTTTTATTTCTTATAAATATGCACTAATTTTAGGTATAAGAAGTAAATTGAAAGATAATTAGTCTGCAAAATGCTTAATAAGATCATTTACCATGTATTGTAGTGACTATCTGTTTGTAACATGCCCGAAAACACTCATTTGTTCATAGATACTTGTTCGACTTAGTCTTTCGTTCCAATCCTTTCCGATATTTAAAATTTTGTTGTAATCATTTGTTGTTAAATGTGTATACTGATGTAAATATTGTGAATAAATATGTTTAAACTAAAACATAATAATGATTTATTTCTATGTTGTGTCTCATTTGATTACAACTTAAAGAATTGAACATGTAGACACTGGTACATGGCTGAGTTGTTCATGTTGCAAACAAACATGCATAGGGGCTTATGTCCTAATAAAAAAGTATGTAGGGACTTATGTCCTAGTGTAAAAGAAAACATAGGGGCTTATGACCTCACGTATAAAAATGATCGTAGGGGCTTATGTCCGTAGCGGCTTTTATCCTTCACTCGATTAATTTATATATTAATTCTTTAAACTTGTTATGTATATTTTAGCGTATTTTACGATGTGCTTTAGATTTAAGCCATTATCGAACTTTAAAAAAACCCTTTGAAATGTTAATGGAAGCGTGTTTGCAAATTGCACGAGTGAATTAATATTTTTGGAAATTTATTTGGTTACTTTGTGGAATAAACCTCATTATGTAACACGCCTGTCACGAATAAATGGTCGTTTATTAGACAAAATAGATTAACAATTGACTGCATTTTTAATTAAAGTTTAGCCTGTTTAATTTCATGTACATGCATAATTAACAAAATAATTGTAGATGATCAACATTGCGATTTAGCATTATTTGGTTAGTGTACGTAAGTACCTATTTCGCAGGTTCCGGCAATAGATGCATACCCGTCTTTACACTTGCATTCCTTAGGACTACCTGTACATTCTGCATTGTCATCAAAACATGCCTGATTTAATGCACAAGATTGGTCAAGACCTGCAAATAAAATAACAACAATGTATATTACCAACAATTATAATAACGAGCAAGCTATTATATACTTATATACACTATTATATGGACTGACACTTACTCAAACAGTACTTAATTCATTGTACAATGTAAGTGCCCAGTCAAATGTAAACTTAAGTTACTTGTTCAGTCGTTAATTCCATGTTATAGGCTCATGTGATGTATTAACCAAAAGTGTAATAGAGGGAACATAGTACCAATAATGTAACAATTATGTGTAATGAAAAATAGCCATTGCCTACTTAGCTGTTCCTTTATGTTGGCAATACGGCTTTAGTGATTATTCCCTACGTATATCATCTGCAAAAAGTGATATATTGGCCAGTATTTCACGGAAAACTAAGATCTATTTTCTAACTAACAATCGACCTATTCGTATCACTTACTTTATAATATGTAAGCCATCTCGGACAGTACGTCATCACAGAGCAACGACATGCCATTACGATTAACCTAAAATTCCATGCGATATCTCAAGGAAGGCCTGGCCAAATTGTGTGTGGTTTATTTGCGTTCGATATCAGTGATCTACACATGATTTCATAATCAATGTGGTCGTTATGATTATGGCATACGGATGCGTTTATACAATTACGATAACTAGAATAATTAACACCGCAGTAGGGCCATTTTCCTTTAATGTCTGCCAAGTAAGAGGAACAGTTATGATCTATTATGTTACTGGTATTGACTACGAAACAATACATGTTTGTATGATCCGTATACGAGTCCAAAAATTGGAAGAGTGTATGTGTCACTTATCGGATTTTGAAATGACGCCTAACATCAGGCGCTCCATGATTGAATAAAAATATATATGCTCATTTGACCGGGTATACGTATATACGTAGCTGAAGTCATGAACCGGAAACAATTTTCGATTTTCACAAACTGTCCCAACCGTCATCAAAAGGTCATTATAAAATCTAACCACATATCAATTGTCTGTTGCCTAACACAAAGCGCTACCTAGCGCCTTCATTCAGTTACCTGTCGTTCAATTAAATGTAGAAGGTATGGATTACTTCCCGTGGAAAGTGCTTCGTAGCGCCTTGCTAAGGCTACGTACATCGAGTTTCATAATTATATCTCATTCCTAACTCAGTCTGAAGTTACATAGCGGAGACATTTCATTTTTAGGCTGGCGATGTCACTAGATAAATTACAATGCCAAAAAATAAATTCCACTAATATGAATTGACTCCCGAAACTGACAACACATAATCTATACACTCAATGAAAATAATTTCTCCTCGTTAATCAGTTTTGCAAGATTAGAACATTAAACTTTCCTAGTTTCATTTAATCTGTTCTATTGTAATATATTAGTTTCATTTTGTAATGGAAGGAAATATTATGAATTTAAAAGCAAATGTGCTTAAAGGCGTTGATAATTATTACTACGCGTTACGAACGCGATATAGCACGTGCATCAATGATTTTACTATGTTAAATTATTTAGTTCAATATTCTCTAACGAGATCGTGGCCGAGTTGTTAAGCAACTCGCTTAGTAATTTTCTGATGCTTAGGTCCAGCGATCGAATCACGGCGGCTCCAAATTTTTTATATTTTTAACATTTTATTTTTCGTCCAGCAGTTACCTCTCTTTCGACTTAGAAAATCACTTGATGTTTTATTACTTGGAAAGCTAATGTCCCTTTGCAGTTCACCAGCCTGTCAGTCAGTACTTCAGTACTTCGATTATTTTCGTTTCTGATGTTGTTACAGAAACAATGAAGCTCGCGAAATATTTTCAGATAAGTAACTCACATAGGATGTTTCATGTCAAACTAAATGTATCAATTGGAAACAAACTGTTCTTTTCTGGCCCGATAATACAAACTCGCGTCCGGTCGCAGACTAATTTTAAAATTGTGTTTACTTTGGAATGTTCAAATTCTGGTTAAAAATAAGTACACTTAACATTACGCCAGATGTCAATTAGTACCCTTTAAATCAACTATTACGGTAAATTATAATCACATGTACCAATGGATTAAATTGAAAACCTTCCGCAAGCAACCTTCGACAAACAGTAAGGTGGAGCGATATCTGCTCTGGCATAATGTCAATTGAGTAATCGGTCTCATATAATGCTGTGTGAAGTGAATATTTAATAAAACCAAACATTAATTAAGTAAGACCAATAGACACTTGGGCAAACGCAAGCAACAACATTGCAAATACATGTATATTTAATAAATTATTCATAATACAATACGATACCTGCTGCACAAGTTGGAGCTGTAGACCATAATCCTTGGACACTGCAATCGACTGTAGCGGTCCCGATCAGTGAGTAACCGGTATCACAGCTGAATGTAACAGAGTCTCCTTCGACATGGCTTGCAGATGCATTCGAGCTTGAATACGGCACAACAGGCACAGCTGCACATACTGTGAAAGGAATAGTTAAGTTAATTAACTTTAGACTGCCCTTTTTACTTACATATCACATTATCACATTATTGACAAAGCAAATTAGAGCAATTCAACAACTTGTCAGATGTAATGTCCTTGCTTATGACAAAACTTAATGATCAATGCATCGACAAAGTCAATAAAAAGCAATATTACAACTAATCTGTAAACAATGACTACATTTGTTCGATTGTAAACATTTAAATCATCCAACAAATGAGCATGTTTTCAGGTGTCCTTACACTCGATAAAATTATTAACAAAAGTAATGATGAAAACATAGGCGGATCCGAGGTGGGACGGACCCGGCGTATCCCCCCCCCCCCCCTAAAATCGTCACAGTCACGATTTTTATTTGACTAAAATAGTCTATTTAAATGTAATTTGCCTTTAATTCTTTGTGAAAAAGCATTAAAATGTGAAAATTTCGTGCTCGCTTAGCTCGCAAAATTAGCTTTAATCTATGAAAGAAGGGGTGCATCCACAAAAAAGGATGCTACAAGTACGCGTATATACTGGATCACTCTGCAATTAATGAAACACTGTAGACTCTAAAGACTTAAATTAGTTTTCTCAGACAACCAGAATACACTAGATTGATCCCTCGTTTTGAAAATTTCCCATCAGAGCATGCCTCCCCGGACACCCTACTAATAATGATTGAAAAGTTGAGCTGTATTTGATTGAAATCAAGTTATAAGCAAATATAACGATGCGCTTCTTCTTCTGTAACGAATGACCACTTCTTGAAATGTGCAAACATGTACGTTCCTATGTAGAAGACTTATTAGACAATACATGTACATAACAATTACACATTATAATTCGCTGGCTTAGAATGAGAAGGTCGCAAGTACAAAATAGATATGTTGAGAAAACAAGCTTTTTCAACTTCATTTTGGTCAGCATGACAAGTTCAAAGTTAATGTAAATATATTTTAAAATATGAATCAGTCTTGTAAGGCAGTACTTACGACCTTTTCCTTCAAGCTAGAAAACTAAACATGCTTGTGTGTGGGTCACATTTTTTTTCGATGGTTACTGATGATTTGCGTTTTATATCATGTACTATGTTGCGTTGGACTAACTAGTTGATATCTACTGTTCTAATACAACAGTCACTCCTACGTATTCAACCTATTTTAGAATTGAAACTTTCTATAAGAATTAAATGCAAAGTGCACTATTCTGTCAAAAAAATACGTTTTATTCAAATGAGAGCTAAAGGTTTAAACAAGATCTAGTTCTAGATCTAGAAAAAATAAAGATACTTCAGGTTTATTTGGGTTCAGGCTGATCAAAAACTGACATAACCTATGTTTGTATTACTAAACATACTTTTTTTACAAATAGGTACAGTGTTGCTCCATGTAGAATCATCTTGACATTTTGCTGTTTCGGCTCCAAATCTCACATATCCAGAATTACAAGAATACGTCACCACACTCTCGTATGCATTCCCATTTGTATACAACATCTGAAGATTTTGCTGATCACCCTGTTCAGAACAATCTGTAAAGGTCAACATTGCAATGTGAAGAGTGGAATAAAACATGTCCACCAGGAACGACAGTATACTTAACATACTAGTATGTAATATGGTAATACTACCTGATATTAATCAGTCAAAGAATGTGGGTGAGAAAATCGTGTATCACATGGTTTTCCATGTATCTAGAGGCTGCAGGCTTCATACAATTTCCACAAATGTGTAATACACTTAGCAAAATTTCTAATTAGTCACTTTTTAAACTCACATATTTTTGTACAGAACAATCAAACTCAGTTTGTGTTTCACATAGCCTCGTTACCTGTTCTGAGTTATGGCCCATTGTGTACGAAGAAGTTTTTTAAGTTTAATGCAAAACCAGTCAGTGGAAATGTGATTAACTGTAATAATATAAACTCATTTCTAATCGCTTAAACAGAAAAATAACCAATATTGCTAAAATAATTGGGCATTAAAAAGATATACACGTTTGAATTTGAAAATTCTCAAATTACCTCCCTTTTAATTGAAAATAAAACATCATTAAATCGTCAAAATAATGATACACGCGAGTGATAGATAAGTCAAATTTTGTACAGTCTTTCTTTTGTTAGTTGTCTTCTTTGTGCTTCAATTATGTCAAGTTATCAGTGTGTTTCAACTTTAGAGGCGACATTGATTTCCTATGGCGAATTACGTTGTAACTGTCAGAAATCCAGATAAATCTCAAAAGTCGATGTTCTTCATTTCCTTCCACCGCCTCAACCATAGAAACTTTTGGAGTATAACTTTGCCGTATAAATTAATTACTGCCTACTCGTCCATATGAGATGGTTTTTTATTATGTTTTATGTTTAAAAATAGGGTTATTTTTATATGCATTTTTTCATATTTTATGTGATTTCTGGTTCTGAGGGTTGTTGTTTAGTATCTCCAATAATTGAGCCTGAGAATAGCAGAAAGGGCAGAACTTGCATCAAAATTTTATGTTTATGTTGTTTTTACACATTTCTTTTACATTTACTATTGACAGAATATATTTTGAATAATCATTGACTGAAATTGTGTCAATATGTTACGTGGAAGTTAGGTGACCAATTAGTAATTTTGTTCAGTGTATGTTTCCTAGTCATTTTCTTTCGACTTAGAAATGCAGTTGAACACGCTGCTAGCAAATACAAATAATTTAAGGTGGTTGTATTTATCCTAAACAAACCTTCTATACAAGTAGGGAATTCCCCGCTCCATGAACCATCACTAGTACATGTTTTCTTTAATGAACTGTCCGAGCCTGTGTGATTTGGGTCGCAAACGACGGATGCAGTATCGCCTTCAATCGGGTTTGTAGGTGCAAAAACATTCCCACCATCCACAGAAGATAAACTGCCACACACTAAAATAAAATAGTAAAACATGACATGCCATAGCGTACTGCGTGTGCATTTGTCTGTATATGGAAATTTAAACAAATAAATATATTAGAATAATACTAAAGCACATACCGATTAATTAATAGTTTTCGATGACAATGTCATTATAATGCATCTTGTATGCACTCTGTTCATGTTCGTCATTATATATAATAAACGAGCCACCCTTTGGGGTTCAACATTTGCAATTAAAACATTATTACAGCGATTATTGGTCACTTTACTTTGACGTGTATTTTGGAACTCACATTTATGACATTTGGGTATTTGGCCACTCCATACGTAATTAATTGTGCAAAACAGAGACGTTTCACCAACTAAAAGGTATCCATCGTCACAGACAAACTCAGCCGTAGTACCAGGCACAATTGAGCCAACGAGGGGTGTGTAAACCCCATTATCAAATTCTCCAATCGGACCACATGCTGAAACATTATAAAATGTAGAATTTAAAGACTAAAAAGGCACTAGTTCGCCAAAACATCATGTAGGTGCAAGGTCCAAATGTTTTATCACTAATCGGAGTATTCTTTTCTAACTTTTATCTAAGATTTCTTGAAAATCTAAGATGAATAAACATTAATGTAAATGCAACTTAGCCTATATTATTGCACACTTTTCTCACATTTCATAACTCATTGAACTGTGTTGCAGTAAGCTGTATCGGACCTAGAGTTAATCTTTCACAAATATCCAGGGTACTATTAAGTCGATATAACGTTTACAAGACGTTTTTATTACTTCAATTTAACAAATTTGATATGCGGTAATATCATGCTCAACTAGTATGCTATTTTTGTCTACTAAGGTCTCTATAAATATGATATTGCTGTTGATTTATTTAGGTAGAGCATGTAGCGAAGAAGGTTTATTTACGATTTACCATGATCGTGGTCTGTAAGTTCTTGGACCAAACAAGACCTTAATCGAACTTTACCTAGTTTATGACATTTTGTCTATCACTACAAAGTTAATGGGGATAAGGTAAAATTGTTATCTCTAAAGACTGCACAAGATTGAATTAAAACTAAATGGACTCCATATGACCCATCATCGAGCGGATAACATATTTGGTTCTAGACCAATTTTCAATATGGTTTACATTAACATGAACCAGAACACATATATGCACAAAACAATGTTTACATCAATACATAATTAAATTTACAAGTAAAGCTTTTCATATTGACACCTAAATAAGATGTTCAGGTATATATCAGGGGTGGTATTCACAAAGAAACTTAAGTGAAAACTTAGAATTTTCCCAAAATCTTACTATTTCCTTAAGTGTATCAGCTAAACATGAAAATCAAGATTATCAAATTTTTACATTGCTATGAAGCATTATGTTAAGCGCTACAAAAATCACTAAGAAAATATTAATTATTCTTAGTTTCTTGCAAAATATGGCTACATCATTTTTTTAACTTAAGTCAAAATATTTAAGTTTTCACTTAAGATGCTTTGTGAATACCGGCCCTGTTGAATTTACAATAGTAGTTTTCATATTTACAGTTGTGTAGGTGTATAATATTAGAATTTAAAAGTAATAACTATCATATTGACACCTAAATCAGATGTATAGGTGTATAATAATTAAATTTACAAGTTATAGTTTTCATATTGACACCTTAATCAGATACATTTGGAACCGATTGATGTGGGTGACTGGGAGGTACGATTTAAGGTAGAATATATTTTTTGAATTTATGTTGCCGTTTAATTGACCATAAGTCAAAGTAGGAAAAGCTGTCACCTTTTATAGTGGGGGGCACGAAAATAAATAAACCATTTAAAACAGGTTTTTACTGGCAAAAACATATAAATCATGTTAGGTGACTTACCTTTAACACATTCTACGCCATTGTTAGAATAACCATCTTCACACGAGCAGACATGTACACCTAGTCCTAGTGCACATTCTGCAAACTCATCTTTACAATCACTTCTATCACCACATTCTTGGTCTAACTCTAAAATAAACAACCAGTAGCATGGCATTATTCACCTAAATCTAAAACATACCACCATCACCATGATATTGTGTGGTTAATTCTAAAACATACACCATCACCATGACATTGTGTGGTTAATTCTAAAACATACAACCATCACCATGACATTCTTTTACTGAATATAAAATACAACCAACATCATTATTTTCTATGTTTAATTCTAAAGTATTCAACCAGTATCATGTCATACACCGTCTACATATACACCTAATGCATCTTCCAGAACTGAATAGTGTCAATTACAAGTACGAGTACTTATACGTTTACGCCAACTGTATTCTAACGTAACTGCTAATACGAAATATTAAAGAAAAAAAAATATAAGTATTATAGCATATCGTAGTCAATCTACTTAATAAGGCACGAATTATAAGTTAACAGAAGCTGAACAAAAAACTAAACAACTGCAATTCTGATAATCATGCACAAATTATCTAATATCGTACGAGTGGTGCCTCGCTTAAATTTAAACAGTATTGAACATGCCATATTTTTAACCTGAAAGTGTATAGTCGAAAAGTCTTTATTAAATTGTATACATCAAAGTGTCAATTAACACATATACCCATTGTTTTTGTATTTGCAATTAAGTTACCATAAAAAAATCATATTTTTGTATGGGCATCGTTTTGAGCTTTTTTATGACTGAAAAATCTAATTAATGTTGTGAACATGTATCGGGTGTAATCAATGTTGCTTTATCCTTAAGATTCCAGTTCTTTGGATGCGACTTGTTTGACTATTACCTTCACTATTCTCGTGCAATATACATGAAATACGGTTTCTTAAGGGACCGAATGGTGTGGTTGTGTTGGTGTATGGTGCTGAGTCTTGACCAAAACACCATGATTCGGAAATTGTCGCCAGGAAAGCCATGTGGGATACATTTTGTCCTAAAACGGGTTTGACCATAAATGACATACTATCGTGCGCTGATTTGTCTGTTTGTAGAATAAATATTAGTTATATTTGCTTTGTTATAACAAACAACAGCATATGTAATGAAACAGGCTGCTTACCCATGTAGCTTAACGAATGTCAACTTCGTGGTAGGGTCGTAGATATTTCTCATAAAGCAGTCTGGTGGTGTACCAAATATATCTCAATGGTAATGTATTATCTTATCAGAGGTAACAAAGTTATCGATATAACCGTTCCGTTGTAGTATACATGGTGGTTAAAAACGATTGTCTCCCTTTAATTTTTGTTGTTTTGTTTTGCTTGTGAACACCGATATTTTCGGGGTTTGGCATGTTATATTTGCGAAATGTTTGTTTTGGTAGTTACAATGGACACTCATCACTTCGTTGATAACCACATTTCAGTTATTTGGATGGTCTTAGTCATCATACACCCAATGAGTACGATTATCAAATAAATAGTCACTTTTTAATATTTTGTGTTATTTCACTTATGAGCGCAACATGACAAAAACCACTAGTGACGAGTAGTACTGTTTATCTTCACACAAAAGGTACAACAATGTTTCTTCAACTTCCTTTTGGCGATTTTTTGGAAGTGTTTAACCTTCAAAATGCCAAAAGCAACATACTCTGCAGAAATGGCTATTTCGATTGGAACCATATTGCAAATATCAAAAGAAGTATTATATATGATAACTGACACCTTACTACTCACTTTTCAATAGAAATATTTCATTTATATCGAGTTAGATGGAAGATATCGGACTTTCAGCACAGTTCAAATATTAGTGGGGCACCTCTCGTAGAACAAACCTGCTAAACACGATGGAAATGTTCCTTGCCATGTACCAGTAGAAAGACATGTTTGTCTCAACGTAACGTCCGAGGAGATGTAGTTAGTATCACACGTGACAGTTGCTATTGTTCCTGGCAATGCTGGATTGGCTGATACAGATACAGTGCCATACGCAGGATCAGTCAATAATGCAATATCACACACTGAATAATAAATTCAAATAAAGCATATATAGATGGCTTGTACTATGTCTGAAACTTGCGTGTGTGGCTAGGCGCTGCCGCCGTTGCTGTGTGGGTTTGGTATATGTCCTACTATTTACTTATCACTACAGCAGATGTTAAGTGCTGCGTGGCAGCTGTAAAAAATCGCCCCGTACTTCACTTCAGGGTAGGTATTACTTATATTTACCTTATGGCTAATTATGCACAAAATTCAAATTCAACAGTGTGTCATTCATCGTGGAGTGAGCATATAGGGCTCGCTTGTATGCAGGTTCTTCCGTAGTACTATAGCAGTATCAATTTGGTGAACCAATGGCACAATAAAATCATTTAATTTCGTTGGGACGAAATTTCGTGGTTTTGGTAAAAAAGACAATATCGTTGGGACTTGAATTCGTGGATTTTGCATTTCAGGTACTAATAATACAAGGGTCAAAATTAGTGTACGTTGGGATGAAAGTTCGTGGTTGAGGTGATTTTACAGTACGCTTCTGAATATATCGGTGCGAATGAATATGTTACTATTATTTCGCTACATATTTACGATATATGAGTTGTCTCCGAGGTTTATAAGTATTTGTAATTATTTTTTATAGTTTAAACTGTGGACCTTTTGACACATTTATCAAGTTTATAATCCGATGCGACGTTTCTAGTCGGATAAATACATCTTCGTGTCGAGAAAGAACCCCTGCATACATACATAGATCAATATATGTTCATATATTTACTGGTATAGACATGAAATAAATGAAATAACGCCAAATACATTACCTCTTAAGCGCCGTTATTTTTCGGCAGCATAATACAAGAGTATTCAGCTGCACAAATAGCATTAATGTACCCATGGTATTCTTTGTCTTGATTTCTTTTTGACACAAGTTAAACTAAGATCAATTGAAATTAACTAAAATTATAACGAAATTCTATTATATTTTGGCCTCGTTTCCATTATTGCTCAGAAATGGACAGAAACTTGACTGTGTCCTAAACACAAACGATTTAAAAGTCTTAGTCACCGACGCAAAAAATACGGGATTGCCCAGGTTCACATAGAAATAACAAAATAAAACGGATTGACAGACCGATGAATAAATATTTACCGGGAGTGCATACAGGCAAAAAATCATTCCAAGTCTTGTCTGGTTGACATATAAGCAACGTTGATCCTCCAACAGGCCAATACCCTGCAGCACATATAATAGTAATACTAGTGCCAACTACAGTGGTGTCGGCTGGATCAACAATACCGTTAGCAATATTGACTTCGTCGCAGGCTGGAATAAAAGAAATCATTGTCAGGTATGATGTGTGTCATGACTGGACAATATGACTTAAATTACCCAAGTTCACAAAGAAATAACCAGATAAAACAGATTGACAGACCGGGATTAGAACGGCATATGTGCCTTGTGCTGTTAAAATAACATGTTATTATGAAGCATACCGGCAGAACATAACTAGCTCGGACCGCAAGGGGCCGGCTGAAAAAAACCAGTTAGAATATATGACATTTGATGGACTTTTTGAAATAGTAGAAACACTATGAATCTTTGTACAAATGTTTCATCAATCGGAAAAGGACAGGTCATGAAAAGAAGCACAAATAAATGGAAGAAAGAGACACAGACACTACATAACGTAGAAAACTTGCATCACTAAAACCCTAGTTACAAACCTTCAATTTGACAGGTCATAGTAATTTGTCCAGGAACCCAGTCACCCGATGATTCACAGGTGGTAGCTGATTCGCCGCTCCCTGACAATTCATAGCCATCATTACACTTAAGTGTCGCAGTTGTCCCGTAGTTGGTTTCGCCCAATGGATTGTACAAAATATAACCATTTGACAAATCGTCGCCGGTAGCCTCGTCACAGTCTGAAAGTATTGATACACTAATTAATTGTATACAATAGCACAATTTGACTCTCGTCAGCAGTAGCGTCCCCACAGTGTGAAATTATTTATACATGATTTAACTATAATAAACTGTAACATCCATACGTAACAATCACATACAGGACGAAACACAACATGAAACAAACTTGCTGGAAGGTTTTGTAGGTTATAATAACTGCTAGAATGTGGGGACCACGAGTTTATTGCCCTTGGTATTTAACCATGCCCTTCCAAATTGAAAGGTTCCCATATTGTACATGTACATATATTTCATTACAACCTAACATTATATATCTATTGAAAGTTAATATTTCAAAGTTTGGTTCAATATCTTAATTATAACATGATCATATTGCTATCAATTCACACATCACTTCGAACTCTTGCAAAACGTCATTTTCTATTTATACCAGAATGACGCCGATATCGAATTTGCCTGTCAAGTATTGTGCAATATAATCAGTTAATAAATAGAAAATATAGTACTCTATTATTTTTGAGTGACAGTGAAATCCATATTCTACTACTAAAAACTTATGAGGAGGGTTACAGTTGTTTTAGTTTCCAGATTAGAGGCTACCTACGAACCGCACACGGATTATATTCGTGCATTTTTATTCCGAAAAAAAGTAATATTGGTCGTAAGAAGAGTTAAAATAGTTCTGTTTCCAGTAATGGTGAAATAGCACCAAAAAATGAAAATTGCCCAACATTGCCAAAACCTACACTGTGAAGTTAAAAAGGTTGTATGATGTCTATGATGAATCAATTTGCAAAACACGGAATAGTTTCACTGATGGGAGTGTTCATAGAAATTATGAGTGAAATTATTTCGAAAAAGTTGAATGCATAGTTCCGATAAAAAAGTTCCCACGATGAAAATCAATTAAAACATGCATCGCTGCCAAAAGCCTTGGAGTCTAGAAATACGAAATATACAACATTTTCAATATGGCGGAGCAATGCTGTATATTAAACAATATTATGATAGATTACGGTATGCTATTTTAGAAAATTTCACACGGATATTGAGAATTTGGTGTTTGTCCAGCTTTGTGTGTTGGCGGCCGTTTCCATGGAAAGGCATTGTGTTTTGTACCATTGAAATACGCACGTCAAAATCAATATCAAATTGACGAAATTGAAGGTTGTGATATATGTACAAACCGTTTCAAATATTTTTTCAACAAAGAAATGATACGTATCGTTCCTATTTACTGTTCCAAGAACATGGTGTTTCATCCACGCTCAGCTTCAAGTCACCAGATACAACGCCAAAATAAAAAACTTATGAATAAAACTTTGATACATAGTATAACCAAACAGTGGATGTGGAAGTCTTCTCATGCTTTAAAAATATAATTTACTATCTGGTTGATATTAAAACATCGACTAAAGAAGGAAAATATAAACATATGTAACGCTTTTGTTCTTTGGACAAGACTGAATACACAGGTAAAACAACTCCAAGCACTATTAATCAACTGTATTTTCTTAATACGATAACAACATGACAAAATAATCTAATAATAGTATCCAAATGTTAGATCCATAAAATATTACAACACACGTGTCCTGATGGTAAAACGGACTGACGTTAATACTGTCCTGATGGTAAACTAACTGACTGACTGACTGACTGACTGACTACAAATACTCATGTCAATCCTTTATATACTGCCAACTGATCCGATAGATCCGACAAGTCCGGTAAGTCCGACAAGTCCGACAAGTCCGATAAATCCGGTTAGTCTGATAAATCCGGTAAGTCCGATAAGTCCAGATTCGTTACACTGCCCCCTACTTGGTAGACTAGAACTTCCACTGTTCGTAAAATTTGTTACTTAACACAGAAATTGAACGTATATAGCACTTACATTAAAAGCTTTTTAAAAACAAAATCAAGGATAAGCACAACTGAAAATTACATACAATGTAGTACAAAACTAATTCCTTAAAATGTCATGGCAACTGGATGTATACTGTCTAATCGTTTTTGTATGTTGTAAAATATATCCCAATGGGAACTGTTCACGATGTCGACATTCTCTAAGTAACCGATTGACGCAGCACGTTAACTTATTTGTGTTCACCGTTATTAAACCTTGTGGTCCTTTGGAGTGTCACATTTATTGCTGAGATAACATATTCTTGACTGTTATTTTCATCATCGTCACTAACCTGAATAACGTCAACAACATAATCAGCAGTTTTATGTTTACGTTCATCTTCACTATGCACTTCACGTTTATCTTCACAATGCACTACACGTTCATCTTCACCATTCACTACACGTTCATCTTCACCATGCACTACACGTATATCTTCACCATTCACTACACGTTTATCATCACCATGCACTACACGATCATCTTCACCATTTACTACACGTTCATCTTCACCATTCACTACACGTTCATCTTCAGCATGCACTACACGTTCATCTTCACCATTCACTACACATTTATCTTCACCATGCATTAAACGTTAATCTTCACCATTCACCACACGCTCATCTTCACCAAGAACTACACGTTTATCTTCACCATGCACTACAGGTTTATCTTCACCATTCACTACACGTTCATCTTCACCATTCACTACACGTTTATCTCCACCATGCACTACACGTTCATCTTCACCATTCACTACACGTTTGTCTTCATCATTCACTACATGTCTATCTTCACCATGCACTACACGTTTGTCTTCACCTTACTACACGTTTATCTTCACCATGCACTTCACGTTCATCTTCACCATTCACTACACGTTCATCTTCACCATGCACTATACTGGTCGACTGATTGGATAGATCCACACTGTCTATTTGTCCAGATACGCCTAATACACAAATTCGACTGTCATTAAGTTGGTTTTTCTCGACCGTGCCCCGACCTCGCGATCCATAATCGATCATAACTCCATTTCGTGCCCTCGAATTCCTGTTGTTCCAATACTTCCTGCTACCTCTAAAATTACTTCTCGAACTAACTGTTAATACACGACCGTCCCTGTAACCATTTTTATGAATTTCGCGTTCAGTTTGTCGTAAGCACTCTTCTTGAATTGCAGCAGTAATCGCAGCTTGCAATGTCTTTGGTCTGGTTCTTTTTACCGAAAGTCTAAAATCAGGAGAATGATGACAGTTTTCGAGGAAAGTAGTCAGTGATAATTCTCTTACTATTTCTGTACAATATGGATAAGCTTTCCTGAAAAGGTCTTCAATCGTTTGGCCAAATGTATGTCTCAGTTTTCTGTTTTCTTCTCAATCTGGCATCGGCTACGTAGCTGTCCTTCATATTCAATATGCCATATCTCTGCTCCAATGTGGAAAACAGTAAGTCACAATCATTCTGTACATATGACGGTAATCCATATGCAAATGCTTCTGCCTGACCACGTAAACAACACAGAAACAATCTTCTCGATTTTTCTTTGGACCAACTTTTTAAAGTTGTCAGGTTGTCGAAGTACCTCCTAAACTCGTGCCACACATCTTCTCCGGTTCCACGGCACGGAAAATCACGGGATGTCGACCTTGCAGTATACTGACTTTCTCTCTTAACATGAGGCGATATCAAGGTCCCGAGATCCGGTACTTCACTTCTCAAATTACTTGAGCAATATTCGGTGGTCAATGATGATTGCTGACTGAAATACTCGTAGCAGACAAACACTAGAGACGATATCAGAAAGATGCACACTAGCACAAAATACGGCAAAAACTCCTCAGTATAAGCACTAATAATATCATTTGCTTGCGTAAACACTTCTAGGATTTGATGTCCTAGACTATGAACACTAACAGTAACGAGGAATATTACAATCTACAGAAACAGAAGCTTCATCCATCTTAACTTGGGTCTGCTGTTGTGAATACTGTCATTTTTATTCCAAATGGGAGATAAGGTATTGGTATTACTATCAAAGTCATCCGGGAAAAATACTTGTCTGATTCTAGAATCTGTAATTGAAGCAAATGGCTTCTGATCCTTGGAATCATTGTGATAATTTAGAAGATGTTGCGAGGTTACCGAAACATATGACGTCAACAACGACGTCTGGACTTGCCCCGTGGTCACTCTAGGTGCAATGCATAAAACATGATCCTCACTTAACCGTTGGTCCGATTTCTACGAAACTTTTGGATTTTGGCGAATGAAGGTGGTGCTACACCATAATAAATAATTATCGATTTATCTGAAAAAATAAACTAGCAAATTGATTTGTCAACGTATTTTTTGAATGCCCCTCGTACTGCCAACTGATCCGATAGATCCGACAAATCCGGTAAGTCCGACAAGTTCGACAAGTCCGACAAGTCCGATATATCAGGTAAGTCCGATAAATCCGGTAAGTCCGATAAGTCCAGACTCGTTACACATAGTTATTTCGAGTTTTTGGACCTTCAAAACGCAATAACAATACCCTCTACTCCAAAGCAGATTAAGGTTTAACCGCAACGTATTGGCAATTTAAAATTATTATATATACTTATTTATACATTGCTTTTTACAATATATAGGTTTTTATTCCATTTTATTATTAGAGTAGCAAAATATCAATGTTCATTTTCTGTTCATTAATAAGTTGAACACCTCACGTACAAAAATACATATACGGCAATAGCTATGTAAAGCTATGACTGCGTTTGCTATAAAGTCCTTAACATTAGAGAGAAGAGGGACCATTTAATAAGGGGCTAAAAGGAAATACATTTGCTTGAAGTGACCGCTTAAGCCAATACAAAAAGGTATGAGGAGACCGGACATGGAAGGGAGCACTTAACCTAACCAGCCGAGCACAGAAATCAGTCTCACCATAACGCAACTACACTGAGCAATGCCCTTTCACAATCCAACCAAACAATTAAAAGCCCTAGTCCGCGCCGAAAATAATACAGGATAGCCTTATTTTACAAAGACATTATAGAATAACGATGATTCCTGTGAGACCGAATGAAACGTTCCCGCTGCAGCACGACCTATTTTCAAAATTATAATGACAAAACGGCTAACCACGCAACCAAATGAGACATTACTTCTACGTGACCAAGCATGTTTCGCCATGAGGCAGCCGTGTAATTTTGCTGAAGTACAATCGTATGTGTCTGTTTAGAATTAAACAAACTGGTGACCAATGGGAACGTTCATTAAATTGATGACATCGGAGCCGCTGCAGTCATTGTTACCATATAACAGTATCTGACTCTTTTAATAGTACCGCTTTTACAAGTTTTAATTTTAAAACTGAGTTAACATTTGTTTCCTCTGAATGTGATTTACCTTAGTACATGTACATAATGTGAAATGCAATATGTTGGACAAACCCATCAAAAATATAGCCAAAGAATGAACAGTTATAAATTTGATATCAATCACTTTCCTGATTATTTTACTAATACATCTGAACACTTCAATTCCCCCGACTTAGTATCAAGGAGTTTTCATTTCTGCCAATTGATACAATTACAAATAACAGGCAAATAGATTACCAACTTAGTGCACTCCAACCGAATGGTCTACATTCTACAGTACTGTTTTTAATTTTACAAAATTTACAGTTGTTGGCTATTTCAATTAAATTTAATGCAAACTTTTTACTGGTACTCTTTTACCTTTAGCATAAAAATTGGATTTTCCTTGTATTTGTATCTTTTATTGATCCTATATATTCAATTTATTTGTATAATTAGTGCGCCAAAAAAATAGGTTTCTTTTTGACGCCAAATGACGTTCATGACGTCACTTCCTGTATTTTTTGTTATTTTAAAATGTGCATGAAGAAGGCAGTTTGTGACTGTCGAAACGTCGTGTAAATAATGAAAGAACTATAAACGGAGTAAGTAACTGAATTCAAAACCACCGAGTACCTTGGACATGTTCGCGATTTTGTTCGAGATGCCATGGACGAAAATGGAGGATATGCCTTTTTATGGATGCGTTTCTAAGCTTAACATCCCTCAATTTACTATTCTTTGTTTTAAAACTGTTTCAGAGATTTATACTGCGTATTAAAAATTAGTTTAAGCAAGAGATGATATTCTATGTATGTACAATACCATGATTACATTTTTGTTTGTATTTATATGTTCAATACAATTATAATGTTATATACATACTACAGTGGCAACTAGAGCTATCACAGGAGTGATGAATCATACCCCCGCAGCACCGCCTTGACACAGGAATATTATTTAAAATTATAGTCTAAACAACACATTTGATGAAAATCTGCTGCTATACAAATTGAAAAACACCATGATTGAAATTTCATGACTTTTTACCAAACAATTTAAAAATCCAGTAAGAAATGACAAAGTTACAGAGCGGACACGATTTGCATGACTATATAACCGTTGACCTCTAAGTGTGACCTTGACCTTTGAGATAGGAACCTGGGTCTTGCGCATGACACACCGTCTTTATGTGGTGAACATTTGTACCAAGCAATTTTTAAATCCAGTAAGAAATGACAAAGTTACAGAGCGGGCACGATTTGCATGACTATATAACTTTTGACCTGTAAGTGTGACCTTGACCTTTGAGGTAGGGACCTCGGTCTTGCGCATGACACACCGTCTTGATGTGGTGAACATTTGTACCAAGCAAATTTAAAATCCAGTAAGAAATGACAAAGTTACAGAGCGGACACGATTTGCATGACTATATAACTTTGACCTCTAAGTGTGACCTTGACCTTTGAGATAGGGACCTGGGTCTTGCGCATGACACACCGTCTTGGTGTGGTGAACATTTGTACCAAGCAATTTTAAAACCCAGTAAGAAATGACAAAGTTACAGAGCGGACACGATTTGCATGACTATATAACCTTTGACCTGTAAGTGTGACCTTGGCCTTTGAAGTAGAGACCTGGATCTTGCGCATGACACACCGTCTTGATGTGGTGAACATTTGTACCAAGCAATTTTAAAACCCAGTAAGAAATGACAAAGTTACAGAGCGGACACAATGCAAACGGACCGACAGACCGACAGACCAACATGGTGACTCCAGTATACGAGGGGTGTTTCATAAATAATGCAACTGCCCCGCATATGCGCGCTGTGTGCTGAATTAGATAGAATTGTTAATTGCATTCGAAAAAGCTATTCTTCATTGACATTCTCGCATAAAATAATAAAAAAACGTTGATGTATAAAGCCTGGGGCAGCCTCTATTTAGGGTCCACTCGCACCCACTGTGCAAAATTCAGCAATGCAGAGATAGACAAATCATGACGTTGTCCAGATTTGAAAGACCTTTAAGTGATGTTTGCATAGTACGATTTTATTGAAACTAGCCATGTGTCTTGAATAGTGTCTTGTCCATACTATGCACTGCTTGTTCATGCAAAAGCGACCGAGATTTCCAGAATAGCTTGCATTTTCTAAGAAAAACAAAATCCACCAAAAAACAACCCATTTTTTGAAAAAGTACCTTACAAAAAGACTGAATAATTGTTAAACATATTGGATTTTTTCTTTATTTTATACATATTTAGAAAGCTAAAAATATTTTATACAACATTCTTAATCGCTACATGCGTTATTTGCACATACGACCACAATATTTAAAATACACCCAGGGGATTAACCCATTCATAAACTCTCCATTATTTTTCTGGAATGGAGAGTTGTCTTAACAATAACTCTCCATTATTTCGTATACACATTACATTAAATGTGTATACGAAATAATGGAGAGTTATTGTTAAAGAAACTCTCTATGCCTGAAAAACATAACACACATAATTATGCAGTGTTAACAAAAAATGGAGAGTTTTTTTTATTAAATGTGTTAACAGGAAATGGAGAATTATTGTAAATAATGTATAATTATACACCAGTGAATTGCATTCATTGCCCGCCATCCCAAATAGATGGGTCGGGAAATTTACTTTTGGGTTTTTCAAACCCCTGTCCTTCCACGGCCCATGCGGGGTGGCTATCTTACAATTAAACATTGTCCCAAAGGTATTGGTTCGGTGAAAAATATCCCAACATTTCTCCGGCAGTGCAGGGAAAGCTGGAGGGTAAAACACCGCAGCCATACCCGGGGTTTGGGGCCGTGGATGCAACTGACTGGTGCATTACAAAATGTATGTGTTCACAAAAAGGGCAATACAATTTACAGGAAAGCGGCACTCAACTGAAAGAGCCGAGCACAGAAAAAAGAAAAGAAAAGACAGATAAAAATGCTCAAACCACAACGAAACTAGAAAATGAAATCAACCCGCTGTTACTAAATAACTTTTAACATTCATATAATTTCAGCTATTAAGGTGGTACGCGTGCAAGAAATAAAGAAATCAAGATTATGCTAGTGTGATATGATATTAAATACCGTTAATTTACAATTGCACTTTCGCGAAAATAAATTAATCGAACTTGGCCTACAGTAAAATGTCCATAAACATTGCAACTTATGTTTTGAGATGATCAGATGAAAACTGTTTGAATATAATAGCACGTACAAAGCTGATTTCTAATTGTTTTTGGTCATACAAGGCTCATAATCCAGGAAGACATGTGCCGATTAGACTCCTAAATTTTAATTAACGAACAGGCAAAGTTTGTGTAAAATTTGGAGGGTAAGAAAAAAGTTAAGTTCCCAATTTACGAGGGCTGTTTTTAGCTGTTCAGCCGCTAAATCACTCTTTGACTATAAGGATCCACCATGAGCTTCTATGTAGGATAAGGATATCTCACCCAAGGGGTCGGATTTTAACCAGGGACGAGGCTTGCCGAGTTCCCTGGTTAAAATTCCGACCCCGAGGGTGAGATTTCCTTATCCTACATAGACTGTCTCATGGTGGATCATTTTTCTTCGACACAATTCGAGAAAATATGAGTTTTTATCATTATTTAGCGTTCGTGGCGTCAACGTGACGTCATCATAACGTGGCATTTGCCGTACGTTCGCATTCAAAACAATCGATAACATAGCGTCGTAATGTGCCTACACAGTTATGCTCTGCCTAAGAAAATGCCCCTTAAATAGTATAGAACCTATTGTTGTTCTTCTTGTTAGCTAAATACCAAGTTTATTTACTATGCAGACGTAGTAGAAGTTAAAGTACACCCACTTAAAGGTCGGAATAAATTCACGTGAGGTTGCTCATGTGAGAAAGTTGTTTCTTATGTGAGATAAGATTATCTTCCATTAGCAACGCGCTTATCTTACATTAGCAACGCCGAAGAAATTAACTTCCCCTGATCATTGAGCTACCTAATGAAACATTCGAATCTCACGGGGATACTTTTCTCTTTGGTGGGCGTGGCAGCCATCGAACTGTGGCGCCTAGGAATAGACACTGCCCTCACAAGTATATATACCAATTTTGAGTACATTAATTAATCCTTTCATCAAAATGACCTAAATACATAGAGGATATTTGTTGATTTGGTGTAAGATTGAATTTTATTTCACCGAGTGATCACAGAAATCAGTATTTTCACGATTTTAAGAATGTTCTGTAGAAACGTCAGAATAAGCTATTGGTTTATCATGTAAGTGGTTTGTGTGGTGTACATCGCTTTCAATTGCTTATTTTGCTTTCTTTCCAGTGTGAGTTCGGACCCACTAACGAAGAGTTATTTTTTATATTTAATAAACTTATGCTTAAATGTAATGCTATATGAATTCATATCAATTATACAATGTGTCAAAACCAGTGTGAGTATTAAATGAGTTACAAGTTACGACGCTGAGACAACCTTATGTGCTTATGTGCTAGCTCTTGTCAGTCGGGCAACCCTCCCACAAACTGACAAGCGAAAACAGTCCTATTTCCTTCTCCTCCATACAAAACCTACATACTTTCTCGATGAGATTTTTTGCGTGGACGCTAAATCTGTGTACCAATTATGACATATATCTTATGTGCTTTTTACACACTGAAACTTTTATAATTATGCATCTCTGTATAAATTAGACAAGCACGAAACATATTTGCTGAGCAAAATTAAAAAAATATATATAGCAGAATGCGATTCGAACTAATTCGTTTAGTTTTGAAGTTCATGTACTCGTCTTCATAGTAGCTTAGCCGACTGCGCTATGCGCACTACTTGATGAGACCATTCTTAATGTAAAAACATGCCTATAACCTGGTTAACTCCAATGTTAAAAGTACAGTTACGCCCGAGTGCTTGTTGTAGATCTATAGTTATGTCCATCAAGTCGCATACCAATTATAAATAGATCTATCCATGTATAGTTTATGCACGAAAATATATCCTCTGACTGAAACAAAGTCTTTATAATGTCCACCGTGTTATAATATCAAGTGACACTGGGAAAATGACCATTGCTTGATCGTGTAAGATATAACTCACAACATGTGTTTGCATGGTCTACACACCATTATTAAAGTAATGGAGAGTTATTGTATTAGCTCACTGGTTTCATGAAAAAAGCATGATTTTCTCGCTCAGTCATGATCATATTTTTAATCTTCTACTGATAAGAGGTACATCAGGGGTGACATTTTTTGGAAAAATGCATTTTCTTTTAATTTTAACATTTATTGCATCTTTTCAAAAAATCTAATTTACATTTGACAGTATTGGTGTATTTTAAGTCAGACAAAATCCGCGTATCTGTCCATTCCTGAGAAATAATGAATACTCGGCCCCTTCGGGGCCTCGTCTCCATTATTTCTCAGGAATGGACAGTTACTTGGACTTTCTCCTTAACTTCAACTATGAAAAGCTACACGGTAATTTTCATAGCTTAATTTTAACAATTATTAGCCCCATTGAGAATCTTTAATTAAGCAAATAAGTGTTCCTCGAGTACATCAATAGTTTAAAATTGTTCTTGCTGAGAAAGCATATATTGGATTAGATTTTTTAAATTTAACATATCACATGAAGCCCAAACTTGTCATAATATGCTACAAATAATGATAAGCCAATTTAGGCATGTACAGTGGCTGTAACTGATGTCTATAAACTGCACCATAACTGCCTTAATATTTGATCGAAATGCCTGAAAATTTGCCAACTAACACTAGAAAGTTTGCTAAACACATACCAATTAACGAAACTACAATAATAGACCGCAAATAAATTTTACAACCAGAGTTGCATTATTTATGAAACACCCCTCGTACCCCCTTCAAACTTTGTTTGCGGGGGTATAATAATGAACCTATTATAATGATTGAGACATCAGCACAACTATAGTATATAATTATGCAGAATGCTCACATAGAATCAATACACTTACAAGTACGCGTTTTAAACAGTTATACGTGTACTCGTACGCATATTTGAGAAATACATCTCGTACGCATTTATGTTCATGTGAAAAGTAAAGTTCAGTCCAATGATTTGTTAGATAAAACTTATCAGTGGTCATGTCAAGTATTTCTTAAGCGAGAATCATACTTATATCAATAGCATCAGAAAACAACATCAAGCGTTCAAAATCGTGTGATACCGAACGTTCTTTAATGTTTCTAGACAGTGTAGCACAACTGGGACAACTTTGCTCAAGATCTTCTGGTACTTCACACAACAATTTTGATACTAGCATTCTAACATGCCTATGTACATTATCAGTTAACACTTGGTATAATACTGCATTACAGATACATGTATGTCTTAATTGGGAATACATAAAACATATTATATTAATTCACTTGTTACTATAAATAGTAACAAAAATGAGCCTTTTCGATGCTGATTATGACCATCACGTGATTGATTATCGCTATATCCACCCGGTCAGCAATCTAATAATCATAACTGAACGGCTGCACGTTACGTTATCCAAGTTAGCATGACGCCACATTGGAGTCAACATTACGTCACGTTAGAGCATAAATGACGTTACGTTGAAATTGCCTTGACAATTTTATGGAAGAATAAGATTTCATCTTTTTTTCTTTTTTTTTATTCAATATCATCAAACATTTGTACAAAGAGATTATATACATATATCATGGAAAATAAATTATCATATACATGTACATACATTTTATGAAGAATATCAATATATTTATGTAATCTCTCAATACTTGTTATTCCCACTTTACAATCATGCTTATTTATTCAACAGAAAACAGGTAGAAAAAGGGGACACAACGCATAAAAATCAAACAATGACCTCTGTCTTAATAATTTAACACTTTATATTTATTTTCAAAAATATCCATTTTGTCATTTTTTAAGGCTATTTCTCTCTCAATAGTTATTCTGGTTGTCAAATAGTTTAAGAAGTGTTCATAACTTAATATCCCTAGTTTTTGTTTCGTATAAAAAATAAAATATTTCATTAATACATGTACAATAATGTAATTGATCAAATTGTAGTGTGTTCGTTTTACTGAAATTCCAAAACTTACTATGGAATAGTCAAATGTAATATCGATAGTATTTCCCCTTAAATATCGAGATAACCTATTCCACATATCTTGTGAGTAAAAAAAGCATGACCAAAACAAGTGTTCTATACTTTCCACATAACTATTACAAAAATAACACATACTTGATTCTACTATACGACATTTTAATAAGAGTTTGTTTGTAGCAACTACACGTTCTGAATACTTGTATTGGAAATCACGCAATTTTGTATCTATTGTTGCACAGAAAGTGTTGCTGTAAACCTGTTTCCATATAATATTGTTGTTGTTTAGTTCATTTGTCCATTTAGTTTCAGATTTTACGATTGGATCACTAGTATTTGACATTTGTAATTTAAGTTTTGTTTACATGGTTTCTTTATTCTTGATGTGATTTCCAAAAGCGTTGTTGGTCTATTGCGTGTTAATGTTTCCATATCTATTATTTTTTGTGTGTTTCTGGTATGTTCGCAATAAGCTGGTGATATTTTAAGAATTCGGTTGCTGGAATATTGTATGTGAATGTAAACTGTTGAAAGGTATAAAACTGATTTATGCGAAAGTCATATAAATGTTCGAGGTATTTTATTCCCTTGTCATGCCCCCATTCCAAAATATTGGTAAGTTGTCTACTTGTATATGTCTATTATTCCATAGTATGTGGTTTGGGTTATCTTTATCAAAACTGTGTTTAACCATGTACCAACTTATTAGAATATCTTCCAAGAATTGATGTTTTGCTACTAGTTTATGTGTTTTAATTCGTAAGAGTTCCCCTTCAAATATCAAATTACCTCCATATGGATTGAGTATCGACTGGTAAATATGTTTCCATTGTCCTTTATTTTCGTCATCTAAAATACGTTTAACCCATGAGGCTTTAATTGAAAAAAGAAATTTTCGAATGTCTGTAAGTTTCAAGCCTCCTGCATCATAATCTTTTACTAACTCTAGTCGTTTAATTTTTTCTGATTTTCCATCCCATACGAATGAAAATATATTTTTAGTTATTAAGTCTAATATGTCCCCAGGGGGTGAAGGTAGAACACAAAAGGGGTAAACTAGCTTTGGTAAGGCGAGAGATTTTATAACGGTGACTTTTCCCATTAAAGTAAGTTTTCTGTGTTGCCATTGTTTTAAACAATTGTTAAAATCATCAAGTTTTGCCTTAAAATTGTTTTTAAAATTAAGACAATTGTCATTGTAGAAATTAATCCCTAGGGTTTTCGCTGATTCCGAATTCCATTTAAACTTCTTTAATGACTTGAGATCTCCATGAACTGAACAAAGCGTGAGTTGTTACTCCTATTGAGTTTTTTAAGGTGAATAATTGTATTAAAGACTTTGATACACTTCAGAGCCTGGTCGCAAGTTGATAATCGACCCGGCGTGAATAAGCACCCTCGAGCTAAAGCCCTCGCGGTGATTATTAAATTTCCGGGCCGATTATCGCTTTCCGCCTGGCTATGTCGTGTATTAACTAGGTCACTACCCGGGGTTGTTGTTTCTCATTTCGTTGCTGTTTTGACATGGGTGGTTGTTGGTATAGCTCAGGGTAGTTGCGTCGTGGTGTTTCTGATTTCTGTGCTCGGCTGGTGGGGTTGAGTGCTATCTTCCCTGTCGGATTTTCTCATACCTTTTTTGATCCCATGAGACAGAATGAAACGCAGCCAAGACCCGACCAAGTTCCCCATGTCCCAGCAACAGGAAAACCTAGTTTCACAATTGAATGCCAAAACTCACGTGACCAAACGAGACATAAAGTACTACTACGTGACCTAGCATGCTTCGTCATGAGACAGCCGTAAAGTTTACTAAAGTAAAATCGTATGTGTCCGTTAAAATTGAATTTAGGTCGATTTTTGTACTAATTATTTATTGATCAAATTTCTTGATCATAAAATCGCTACAATAGCATCGCCTTTGTCATCGTTTTGATAATTATGAAAATAACATAGGCATTTAGTGGTTATTTACCTTTGATGGTCTAATCATTGGTTTAAATTCATAGACAATGAAATATTTAGGATAAAGCAACGTTGATTACACTTGATAAACGTTTACACCATAAGTTAGATTTTTCGGTCATTTAAAGCACAAAACGACGCCCCTACAAAAATGTCAATCTTGGGGTCAAACTAAGTTGCAAATGAATAGTAAAAATAACTCTATTTCCAAGCTAATCCGACGTCAGAGAAACACGAAAGCATATTAGATAAGGATATTTCAAGGTAATGTAACATGCATGTAACAATACATATCGACTAAAAAGGCTTATTGTTAGACATACTAATAGAATCTGCGTATCGAGGTCACTCACCTTTCTTTTGACAAGGGCCAATAGTATCACCAGTCATGCCACTCCAACTTCCATCCGCTTCACATGTGGACATAATAGTAGCTTCATTACTTGACGATTCATAGCCTGTACCACAAGTAAGTGTCGCTACAGACTCGTATAGCCAACCGTCTGACGTGGCAAACGATCCGCCACCGGTAGTGTCTGCATTTAAGGCAGGACACGCTGCAATAATTACAATATATTTATTTCTTTCTTATTTGTGGTTTACGACGAAATAACGGTGGATTATTCCCCTATAATTTCTTTGTTCATAATTTCAATGTCGATAATTTCACGCAAACGACTAATCTTTTAGACATACTTTTTCCGCCACCAAAAATAAAATAATGAATCATTTTAACTCGTTCTTTTAATCTTTGACAAATAAAAGAACACTACCTGCACATAAATGTAAGACACATGGACAAAATTAAAGCAATTACAGAAGAATTACTTGGTGGCAACTCCGCGTGCATGGCGGGAAAAAGACGTCACGCAAAACATTTGAAGTATATTGTGGGTTTTATCCATAAGATTAAGATTTAAGATTTTTTGAGCAGGGAATAAATTGAATATTAGTATTTTACGGTGTATGTTCATTTGATAATTCACCTCGTGAGCAGCTGACTTATATTTTCATAAATATTACGTCAGCTGGTAACTCGGTGAGTTATCAGGAATCATACACGGTAAAATACAAATATCCTCTAAATTTATTAAAAATAAAATACGACGAAATTAATGCTTAATACATTATTTTTAAGTTAACCCAATGTCGCATGTCGCCACTTACGGCTTTTCAGGGGTATAATAACGTTATAACCATAGTAACGACGTCATGACGTTACGTCTCTGCGTACACAAAAAAAATCACGTCATTAAAAACTGTTCAATTTAGGTGGAAACACACAAATAAAGTATTTTTATTTTTGAAACCTTGTTGAAACATTTCCAGAAAATAGCTTATAAAAAGGAAAAACTGAAAATTAAGGTTCGTTTTTACAACAACTGTCAATATGGCCACTAACGGGCATTTGTATTACTGAAGGGTCTCGAATTCGTTGCCTATGGACTGTTTCCCTGTTCCTTATCACCTGTTTGCCCAATGTAATACTGATTACAGCCATTACATATTTTGTATACAGAACATTTACAATATCACATGACATAGAATACTGTATTTTGAATATTTTACCATTAAAATTAAATGTAATACCTACTCTGGGGTAAGGACATACACCACATTTTACTTTGTGACATTTAGTTACCTTGGCTTCTTATCTAGGTTTTAATTCAAAACGAATTAAAATTTGTTTCAAATTCTTAGTTTGTCTTTCGCAATTAATAATTTAAGTGTTATGTAACATCTTTGCTAAAGATTTTACAGGTTGCTCAATTTTGAATAAAATATATGGCAGTACTAAGTAATTAGCTGGCCACTTTTTCGCTTTTCGGTATTTGGTGATGTTCATCAGTCAGGAAATGTGTCGGATTAATAAGTTTCGAAATATAAACAAATTAACGTAAATATAATGTCACATATCTTATTTTAAGTCAGCACCACATGAGACATTTATTCGCGAATGAGTCTAAAATACAAAATGGGGATGATCTTATAAAAGGGGCCATATTTCAAAAACAAGCATGGGGACCCCAAATTATTTTTTTCGTTTTTCACCTCATATATGAATGCTCTTAACATGTGCGAAGAATTAGACAAATCTGGACCTTCTGTAAAACAGGCCGACAGCAGCAATCTTTCTTAAATTAAGCAATTTGTATTGTGTCGTTCGCATACAAAATCGCTAACATGCACATTTGATGGTCTAATCATTGGTTTGAAATTCATAGACAATGAAATATTTAGGATAAAGCAACATTGATTACACTCGATAAAAGTTTACACCATAAGTTAAATTTTTCGGTCATTTAAAGCACAAAACGACGCCCCTACAAAAATGTCAATCTTGGGGTCAAACTTAGTTGCAAAGGAATAGTAAAAATAACTCTATTTCCAAGCTAATCCGACGTCAGAGAAACACGAAAGCATATTAGATAAGGATATTTCAAGATAATGTAACATGCATGCAACATTACATATCGACTAAAAAGGCTTATTGTTAGACATACTAATAGAATCTGCGTATCGAGGTCACTCACCTTTCTTTTGACAGGGGCCAATAGTATCACCAGTCATGCCACTCCAAATTCCATCCGCTTCACATGTGGACATAATAGTAGCTTCATTACTTGACGATTCATAGCCTGTACCACAAGTAAGTGTCGCTACAGACTCGTATAGCCAACCGTCTGACGTGGCAAACGATCCGCCACCGGTAGTGTCTGCATTTAAGGCAGGACACGCTGCAATAATTACAATATATTTATTTCATTCTTATTTGTGGTTTACGACGAAATAACGGTGGATTATTCCCCTATAATTTCTTTGTTCATAATTTCAATGTCGATAATTTCACGCAAAATACTAATCTTTTAGACATACTTTCTCCGCCACCAAAAATAAAATGATGAATCATTTTAACTCGTTCTTTTAATCTTTAACAAATAAAAGAACACTACCTGCACATAAATGTAAGACACATGGACAAAATTAAAGCAATTACAGAAGAATTACTTGGTGGCAAATCCGCGTGCATGGCGGGAAAAAGACGTCACGCAAAACATTTGAAGTATATTGTGGGTTTTATCCATAAGATTAAGATTTAAGATTTTTTGAGCAGGGAATAAATTGAATATTAGTATTTTACGGTGTATGTTCATTTGATAATTCACCTCGTGAGCAGCTGACTTATATTTTCATAAATATTACGTCATCTGGTAACTCGGTGAGTTATCAGGAATCATACACGGTAAAATACAAATATCCTCTAAATTTATTAAAAATAAAATACGACGAAATTAATGCTTATTACATTATTTTTAAGTTAACCCAATGTCGCATGTCGCCACTTACGGCTTTTCAGGGGTATAATAACGTTATAACCATAGTAACGACGTCATGACGTTACGTCTCTGTGTACACAAAACAATCACGTCATTAAAAACTGTTCAATTTAGGTGCAAACACACAAATAAAGTATTTTTTATTTTTGTAACCTTGTTGAAACATTTCCAGAAAATAGCTTATAAAAAGGAAAAACTGAAAATTAAGGTTCGTTTTTACAACAACTGTCAATATGGCCACTAACGGGCATTTGTATTACTGAAGGGTCTCAAATTCGTTGCCTATGGACTGTTTCCCTGTTCCTTATCACCTGTTTGTCCAATGTAATACTGATTACAGCCATTGCATATTTTGTATACAGAACATTTACAATATCACATGACATAGAATACTGTATTTTGAATATTTTACCATTAAAATTAAATGTAATACCTACTCTGGGGTAAGGACATACACCACATTTTACTTTGTGACATTTAGTTACCTTGGCTTCTTATCTAGGTTTTAATTCAAAACGAATTAAAATTTGTTTCAAATTCTTAGTTTGTCTTTCGCAATTAATAATTTCAGTGTTATGTAACATCTAAGCTAAAGATTTTACAGGTTGCTCAATTTTGAATAAAATATATGGCAGAACTAAGTAACTAGCTGGCCGCTTTTTCGCTTTTCGGTATTTGGTGATGTTCAACAGTCAGGAAATGTGTCGGATTAATAAGTTTCGAAATATAAACAAATAAACGTAGATATAATGTCACATATCTTATTTTAAGTCAGCACCACATGAGACATTTATTCGCGAATGAGTCTAAAATACAAAATGGGGATGATCTTATAAAAGGGGCCATATTTCAAAAACAAGCATGGGGACCCCAAATTATTTTTTTTCGTTTTCACCTCATATATGAATTCTCTTAACATGTGCGAAGAATTAGACAAATCTGGACCTTCTGTTAAACAGGCTGACAGCAGCAATCTTCCTTAAATTAAGCAATTTGTATTGTGTCGTTCGCATACAAAATCGCTAACATGCACATTTGATGGTCTAATCATTGGTTTGAAATTCATAGACAATGAAATATTTAGGATAAAGCAACATTGATTACACTCGATAAACGTTTACACCATAAGTTAGATTTTTCGGTCATTTAAAGCACAAAACGACGCCCCTACAAAAATGTCAATCTTGGGGTCAAACTAAGATGCAAATGAATAGTAAAAATAACTCTATTTCCAAGCTAATCCGACGTCAGAGAAACACGAAAGCATATTAGATAAGGATATTTCAAGGTAATGTAACATGCATGTAACAATACATATCGACTAAAAAGGCTTATTGTTAGACATACTAATAGAATCTGCGTATCGAGGTCACTCACCTTTCTTTTGACAAGGGCCAATAGTATCACCAGTCATGCCACTCCAACTTCCATCCGCTTCACATGTGGACATAATAGTAGCTTCATTACTTGACGATTCATAGCCTGTACCACAAGTAAGTGTCGCTACAGACTCGTATAGCCAACCGTCTGACGTGGCAAACGATCCGCCACCGGTAGTGTCTGCATTTAAGGCAGGACACGCTGCAATAATTACAATATATTTATTTCATTCTTATTTGTGGTTTACGACGAAATAACGGTGGATTATTCCCCTATAATTTCTTTGTTCATAATTTCAATGTCGATAATTTCACGCAAACGACTAATCTTTTAGACATACTTTCTCCGCCACCAAAAATAAAATGATGAATCATTTTAACTCGTTCTTTTAATCTTTGACAAATAAAAGAACACTACCTGCACATAAATGTAAGACACATGGACAAAATTAAAGCAATTACAGAAGAATTACTTGTTGGCAACTCCGCGTGCATGGCGGGAAAAAGACGTCACGCAAAACATTTAAATTATATTGTGGGTTTTATCCATAAGATTAAGATTTAAGATTTTTTGAGCAGGGAATAAATTGAATATTAGTATTTTACGGTGTATGTTCATTTAATAATTCACCTCGTGAGCAGCTGACTTATATTTTCATAAATATTACGTCTTCTGGTAACTCGGTGAGTTATCAGGAATCATACACGGTAAAATACTAATATCCTCTAAATTTATTAAAAATAAAATACGACGAAATTAATGCTTATTACATTATTTTTAAGTTAACCCAATGTCGCATGTCGCCACTTACGGCTTTTCAGGGGTATAATAACGTTATAACCATAGTAACGACGTCATGACGTTACGTCTCTGTGTACACAAAACAATCACGTCATTAAAAACTGTTCAATTTAGGTGCAAACACACAAATAAAGTATTTTTTATTTTTGTAACATTGTTGAAACATTTCCAGAAAATAGCTTATAAAAAGGAAAAACTGAAAATTAAGGTTCGTTTTTACAACAACTGTCAATATGGCCACTAACGGGCATTTGTATTACTGAAGGGTCTCGAATTCGTTGCCTATGGACTGTTTCCCTGTTCCTTATCACCTGTTTGCCCAATGTAATACTGATTACAGCCATTGCATATTTTGTATACAGAACATTTACAATATCACATGACATAAAATACTGTATTTTGAATATTTTACCATTAAAATTAAATGTAATACCTACTCTGGGGTAAGGACATACACCACATTTTACTTTGTGATATTTAGTTACCTTGGCTTCTTATCTAGGTTTAAATTCAAAACGAATTAAAATTTGTTTCAAATTCTTAGTTTGTCTTTCGCAATTAATAATTTAAGTGTTATGTAACATCTTAGCTAAAGATTTTATAGGTTGCTCAATTTTGAATAAAATATATGGCAGTACTAAGTAATTAGCTGGCCGCTTTTTCGCTTTTCGGTATTTGGAGATGTTAATCAGTCAGGAAATGTGTCGGAATAATAAGTTTCGAAATATAAACAAATAAACGTAGATATAATGTCACATATCTTATTTTAAGTCAGCACCACATGAGACATTTATTCGCGAATGAGTCTAAAATACAAAATGGGGATGATCTTATAAAAGGGGCCATATTTCAAAAACAAGCATGGGGACCCCAAATTATTTTTTTCGTTTTTCACCTCTTATATGAATGCTCTTAACATGTGCGAAGAATTAGACAAATCTGGACCTTCTGTAAAACAGGCCGACAGCAGCAATCTTCCTTAAATTAAGCAATTTGTATTGTGTCGTTCGCATACAAAATCGCTAACATGCACATTTGATGGTCTAATCATTGGTTTGAAATTCATACACAATGAAATATTTAGGATAAAGCAACATTGATTACACTCGATAAACGTTTACACCATAAGTTAGACTTTTCGGTCATTTAAAGCACATAACGACGCCCCTACAAAAATGTCAATCTTGGGGTCAAACTAAGTTGCAAATGAATAGTAAAAATAACTCTATTTCCAAGCTAATTCGACGTCAGGGAAAAACACGAAAGCATATTAGATAAGGATATTTCAAGATAATGTAACATGCATGTAACAATACATATCGACTAAAAAGGCTTATTGTTAGACAAACTAATAGAATCTGCGTATCGAGGTCACTCACCTTTCTTTTGACAAGGGCCAATAGTATCACCAGTCATGCCACTCCAACTTCCATCCGCTTCACATGTGGACATAATAGTAGCTTCATTACTTGACGATTCATAGCCTGTACCACAAGTAAGTGTCGCTACAGACTCGTATAGCCAACCGTCTGACGTGGCAAACGATCCGCCACCGGTAGTGTCTGCATTTAAGGCAGGACACGCTGCAATAATTACAATATATTTATTTCATTCTTATTTGTGGTTTACGACGAAATTACGGTGGATTATTCCCCTATAATTTCTTTGTTCATAATTTCAATGTCGATAATTTCACGCAAACGACTAATCTTTTAGACATACTTTCTCCGCCACCAAAAATAAAATGATGAATCATTATAACTCGTTCTTTTAATCTTTGACAAATAAAAGAACACTACCTGCACATAAATGTAAGACACATGGACAAAATTAAAGCAATTACAGAAGAATTACTTGGTGGCAACTCCGCGTGCATGGCGGGTAAAAGACGTCACGCAAAACATTTGAAGTATATTGTGGGTTTTATCCATAAGATTAAGATTTAAGATTTTTCGAGCAGGGAATAAATTGAATATTAGTATTTTACGGTGTATGTTCATTTGATAATTCACCTCGTGAGCAGCTGACTTATATTTTCATAAATATTACGTCAGCTGGTAACTCGGTGAGTTATCAGGAATCATACACGGTAAAATACAAATATCCTCTAAATTTATTAAAAATAAAATACGACGAAAATAATGCTTAATACATTATTTTTAAGTTAACCCAAAGTCGCATGTCGCCACTTACGGCTTTTCAGGGGTATAATAACGTTATAACCATAGTAACGACGTCATGACGTTACGTCTCTGCGTACACAAAAAAAATCACGTCATTAAAAACTGTTCAATTTAGGTGCAAACACACAAATAAAGTATTTTTGTTTTTGAAACCTTGTTGAAACATTTCCAGAAAATAGCTTATAAAAAGGAAAAACTGAAAATTAAGGTTCGTTTTTACAACAACTGTCAATATGGCCACTAACGGGCATTTGTATTACTGAAGGGTCTCAAATTCGTTGCCTATGGACTGTTTCCCTGTTCCTTATCACCTGTTTGCCCAATGTAATACTGATTACAGCCATTGCATATTTTGTATACAGAACATTTACAATATCACATGACATAAAATACTGTATTTTGAATATTTTACCATTAAAATTAAATGTAATACCTACTCTAGGGTAAGGACATACACCACATTTTACTTTGTGACATTTAGTTACCTTGGCTTCTTATCTAGGTTTTAATTCAAAACGAATTAAAATTTGTTTCAAATTCTTAGTTTGTCTTTCGCAATTAATAATTAAAGTGTTATGTAACATCTTAGCTAAAGATTTTACAGGTTGCTCAATTTTGAATAAAATATATGGCAGTACTAAGTAATTAGCTGGCCGCTTTTTCGCTTTTCGGTATTTGGTGATGTTCATCAGTCAGGAAATGTGCCGGATTAATAAGTTTCGAAATATAAACAAATAAACGTAGATATAATGTCACATATCTTATTTTAAGTCAGCACCACATGAGACATTTATTCGTGAATGAGTCTAAAATATAAAATTAGGATGATCTTATAAAAGGGACCATATTTCAAAAACAAGCATGGGGACCCCCAATTATTTTTTTCGTTTTTCACCTCATATATGAATGCTCTTAACATGTGCGAAGAATTAGACAAATCTGGACCTTCTGTAAAACAGGCCGACAGCAGCAATCTTCCTTAAATTAAGCAATTTGTATTGTGTCGTTCGCATACAAAATCGCTTACATGCACATTTGATGGTCTAATCATTGGTTTGAAATTCATAGACAATGAAATATTTAGGATAAAGCAACATTGATTACACTCGATAAACGTTTACACCATAAGTTAGATTTTTCGGTCATTTAAAGCACAAAACGACGCCCCTACAAAAATGTCAATCTTGGGGTCAAACTAAGTTGCAAATGAATAGTAAAAAAAACTCTATTTCCAAGCTAATCCGACGTCAGAGAAACACGAAAGCATATTAGATAAGGATATTTCAAGGTAATGTAACATGCATGTAACAATACATATCGACTAAAAAGGCTTATTGTTAGACATACTAATAGAATCTGCGTATCGAGGTCACTCACCTTTCTTTTGACAAGGGCCAATAGTATCACCAGTCATGCCACTCCAACTTCCATCCGCTTCACATGTGGACATAATAGTAGCTTCATTACTTGACGATTCATAGCCTGTACCACAAGTAAGTGTCGCTACAGACTCGTATAGCCAACCGTCTGACGTGGCAAACGATCCGCCACCGGTAGTGTCTGCATTTAAGGCAGGACACGCTGCAATAATTACAATATATTTATTTCATTCTTATTTGTGGTTTACGACGAAATTACGGTGGATTATTCCCCTATAATTTCTTGGTGCATAATTTCAATGTCGATAATTTCACACAAACGACTAATCTTTTAGACATACTTTCTCCGCCACCAAAAATAAAATGATGAATCATTTTAACTCGTTCTTTTAATCTTTAACAAATAAAAGAACACTACCTGCACATAAATGTAAGACACATGGACAAAATTAAAGCACTTACAGAAGAATTACTTAGTGTAAACTCCGCGTGCATGGCGGGAAAAAGACGTCACGCAAAACATTTGAAGTATATTGTGGGTTTTATCCATAAGATTAAGATTTAAGATTTTTTTAGCAGGAAATAAATTGAATATTAGTATTTTACGGTGTATGTTCATTTGATAATTCACCTCGTGAGCAGCTGACTTATATTTTCATAAATATTACGTCAGCTGGTAACTCGGTGAGTTATCAGGAATCATACACGGTAAAATACAAATATCCTCTAAATTTATTAAAAATAAAATACGACGAAATTAATGCTTAATACATTATTTTTAAGTTAACCCAATGTCGCCACTTACGGCTTTTCAGGGGTATAATAACGTTATAACCATAGTTACGACGTCATGACGTTACGTCTCTGCGTACACAAAAAAAATCACGTCATTAAAAACTGTTCAATTTAGGTGCAAACACACAAATAAAGTATTTTTATTTTTGAAACCTTGTTTAAACATTTCCAGAAAATAGCTTATAAAAAGGAAAAACTGAAAATTAAGGTTCGTTTTTACAACAACTGTCAATATGGCCACTAACGGGCATTTGTATTACTGAAGGGTCTCGAATTCGTTGCCTATGGACTGTTTCCCTGTTCCTTATCACCTGTTTGCCCAATGTAATACTGATTACAGCCATTACATATTTTGTATACAGAACATTTACAATATCACATGACATAGAATACTGTATTTTGAATATTATAACATTAAAATTAAATGTAATACCTACTCTGGGGTAAGGACATACACCACATTTTACTTTGTGACATTTAGTTACCTTGGCTTCTTATCTAGGTTTTAATTCAAAACGAATTAAAATTTGTCTCAAATTCTTAGTTTGTCTTTCGCAATTAATAATTTAAGTGTTACAAAATGTATGTAACATCTTAGCTAAAGATTTTACAGGTTGCTCAATTTTGAATAAAATATATGGCAGTACTAAGTAATTAGCTGGCCGCTTTTTCGCTTTTCGGTATTTGGTGATGTTCATCAGTCAGGAAATGTGTCGGATTAATAAGTTTCGAAATATAAACAAATAAACGTAGATATAATGTCACATATCTTATTTTAAGTCAGCACCACATGAGACATTTATTCGCGAATGAGTCTAAAATACAAAATGGGGATGATCTTATAAAAGGGGCCATATTTCAAAAACAAGCATGGGGACCCCCAATTATATTTTTCGTTTTTCACCTCATATATGAATGCTCTTAACATGTGCGAAGAATTAGACAAATCTGGACCTTCTGTAAAACAGGCCGACAGCAGCAATCTTCCTTAAATTAAGCAATTTGTATTGTGTCGTTCGCATACAAAATCGCTAACATGCACATTTGATGGTCTAATCATTGGTTTGAAATTCATAGACAATGAAATATTTAGGATAAAGCAACATTGATTACACTCAATAAACGTTTACACCATAAGTTAGATTTTTCGGTCATTTAAAGCACAAAACGACGCCCCTACAAAAATGTCAATCTTGGGGTCAAACTAAGTTGCAAATGAATAGTAAAAAAAACTCTATTTCCAAGCTAATCCGACGTCAGAGAAACACGAAAGCATATTAGATAAGGATATTTCAAGGTAATGTAACATGCATGTAACAATACATATCGACTAAAAAGGCTTATTGTTAGACATACTTATAGAATCTGCGTATCGAGGTCACTCACCTTTCTTTTGACAAGGGCCAATAGTATCACCAGTCATGCCACTCCAACTTCCATCCGCTTCACATGTGGACATAATAGTAGCTTCATTACTTGACGATTCATAGCCTGTACCACAAGTAAGTGTCGCTACAGACTCGTATAGCCAACCGTCTGACGTGGCAAACGATCCGCCACCGGTAGTGTCTGCATTTAAGGCAGGACACGCTGCAATAATTACAATATATTTATTTCATTCTTATTTGTGGTTTACGACGAAATAACAGTGGATTATTCCCCGATAATTTCTTTGTTCATAATTTCAACGTCGATAATTTCACGCAAAAGACTAATCTTTTAGACATACTTTCTCCGCCACCAAAAATAAAATGATGAATCATTTTAACTCGTTCTTTTAATCTTTAACAAATAAAAGAACACTACCTGCACATAAATGTAAGACACATGGACAAAATTAAGCACTTACAGAAGAATTACTTGGTGGCAACTCCGCGTGCATGGCGGGAAAAAGACGTCACGCAAAACATTTGAAGTATATTGTGGGTTTTATCCATAAGATTAAGATTTAAGATTTTTCGAGCAGGGAATAAATTGAATATTAGTATTTTACGGTGTATGTTCATTTGATAATTCACCTCGTGAGCAGCTGACTTATATTTTCATAAATATTACGTCAGCTGGTAACTCGGTGAGTTATCAGGAATCATACACGGTAAAATACAAATATCCTCTAAATTTATTAAAAATAAAATACGACGAAAATAATGCTTAATACATTATTTTTAAGTTAACCCAAAGTCGCATGTCGCCACTTACGGCTTTTCAGGGGTATAATAACGTTATAACCATAGTAACGACGTCATGACGTTACGTCTCTGCGTACACAAAAAAAATCACGTCATTAAAAACTGTTCAATTTAGGTGCAAACACACAAATAAAGTATTTTTGTTTTTGAAACCTTGTTGAAACATTTCCAGAAAATAGCTTATAAAAAGGAAAAACTGAAAATTAAGGTTCGTTTTTACAACAACTGTCAATATGGCCACTAACGGGCATTTGTATTACTGAAGGGTCTCGAATTCGTTGCCTATGGACTGTTTCCCTGTTCCTTATCACCTGTTTGCCCAATGTAATACTGATTACAGCCATTGCATATTTTGTATACAGAACATTTACAATATCACATGACATAAAATACTGTATTTTGAATATTTTACCATTAAAATTAAATGTAATACCTACTCTGGGGTAAGGACATACACCACATTTTACTTTGTGACATTTAGTTACCTTGGCTTCTTATCTAGGTTTTAATTCAAAACGAATTAAAATTTGTTTCAAATTCTTAGTTTGTCTTTCGCAATTAATAATTAAAGTGTTATGTAACATCTTAGCTAAAGATTTTACAGGTTGCTCAATTTTGAATAAAATATATGGCAGTACTAAGTAATTAGCTGGGCGCTTTTTCGCTTTTCGGTATTTGGTGATGTTCATCAGTCAGGAAATGTGCCGGATTAATAAGTTTCGAAATATAAACAAATAAACGTAGATATAATGTCACATATCTTATTTTAAGTCAGCACCACATGAGACATTTATTCGTGAATGAGTCTAAAATATAAAATTAGGATGATCTTATAAAAGGGACCATATTTCAAAAACAAGCATGGGGACCCCCAATTATTTTTTTCGTTTTTCACCTCATATATGAATGCTCTTAACATGTGCGAAGAATTAGACAAATCTGGACCTTCTGTAAAACAGGCCGACAGCAGCAATCTTCCTTAAATTAAGCAGTTTGTATTGTGTCGTTCGCATACAAAATCGCTAACATGCACATTTGATGGTCTAATCATTGGTTTGAAATTCATACACAATGAAATATTTAGGATAAAGCAACATTGATTACACTCGATAAACGTTTACACCATAAGTTAGATTTTTCGGTCATTTAAAGCACAAAACGACGCCCCTACAAAAATGTCAATCTTGGGGTCAAACTAAGTTGCAAATGAATAGTAAAAATAACTCTATTTCCAAGCTATTCCGACGTCAGGGAAAAACACGAAAGCATATTAGATAAGGATATTTCAAGATAATGTAACATGCATGCAACAATACATATCGACTAAAAAGGCTTATTGTTAGACATACTAATAGAATCTGCGTATCGAGGTCACTCACCTTTCTTTTGACAAGGGCCAATAGTATCACCAGTCATGCCACTCCAACTTCCATCCGCTTCACATGTGGACATAATAGTAGCTTCATTACTTGACGATTCATAGCCTGTACCACAAGTAAGTGTCGCTACAGACTCGTATAGCCAACCGTCTGACGTGGCAAACGATCCGCCACCGGTAGTGTCTGCATTTAAGGCAGGACACGCTGCAATAATTACAATATATTTATTTCATTCTTATTTGTGGTTTACGACGAAATAACGGTGGATTATTCCCCTATAATTTCTTTGTTCATAATTTCAATGTCGATAATTTCACGCAAACGACTAATCTTTTAGACATCCTTTCTCCGCCACCAAAAATAAAATGATGAATCATTTTAACTCGTTCTTTTAATCTTTAACAAATAAAAGAACACTACCTGCACATAAATGTAAGACACATGGACAAAATTAAAGCAATTACAGAAGAATAACTTGGTGGCAACTCCGCGTGCATGGCGGGAAAAAGACGTCACGCAAAACATTTGAAGTATATTGTGGGTTTTATCCATAAGATTAAGATTTAAGATTTTTCGAGCAGGGAATAAATTGAATATTAGTATTGAACGGTGTATGTTCATTTGATTATTCACCTCGTGAGCAGCTGACTTATATTTTCATAAATATTACGTCAGCTGGTAACTCGGTGAGTCATCAGGAATCATACACGGTAAAGTACAAATATCCTCTAAATTTATTAAAAATAAAATACGACGAAATTAATGCTTAATACATTATTTTTAAGTTAACCCAATGTCGCCACTTACGGCTTTTCAGGGGTATAATAACGTTATAACCATAGTAACGACGTCATGACGTTACGTCTCTGCGTACACAAAAAAATCACGTCATTAAAAACTGTTCAATTTAGGTGCAAACACACAAATAAAGTATTTTTGTTTTTGAAACCTTGTTGAAACATTTCCAGAAAATAGCTAATAAAAAGGAAAAACTGAAAATTAAGGTTCGTTTTTACAACAACTGTCAATATGGCCACTAACGGGCATTTGTATTACTGAAGGGTCTCGAATTCGTTGCCTATGGACTGTTTCCCTGTTCCTTATCACCTGTTTGCCCAATGTAATACTGATTACAGCCATTACATATTTTGTATACAGAACATTTACAATATCACATGACATAGAATACTGTATTTTGAATATTTTACCATTAAAATTAAATGTAATACCTACTCTGGGGTAAGGACATACACCACATTTTACTTTGTGACATTTAGTTACCTTGGCTTCTTATCTAGGTTTTAATTCAAAACGAATTAAAATTTGTTTCAAATTCTTAGTTTGTCTTTTGCAATTAATAATTTAAGTGTTATGTAACATCTTAGCTAAAGATTTTACAGGTTGCTCAATTTTGAATAAAATATATGGCAGTACTAAGTAATTAGCTGGCCGCTTTTTCGCTTTTCGGTATTTGGTGATGTTCAACAGTCAGGAAATGTGTCGGATTAATAAGTTTCGAAATATAAACAAATAAACGAAGATATAATGTCACATATCTTATTTTAAGTCAGCACCACATGAGACATTTATTCGCGAATGAGTCTTAAATACAAAGTGGGGATGATCTTATAAAAGGGGCCATATTTCAAAAACAAGCATGGGGACCCCAAATTATTTTTTTCGTTTTTCACCTCCTATATGAATGCTCTTAACATGTGCGAAGAATTAGACAAATCTGGACCTTCTGTAAAACAGGCCGACAGCAGCAATCTTCCTTAAATTAAGCAATTTGTATTGTGTCGTTCGCATACAAAATCGCTAACATGCACATTTGATGGTCTAATCATTGGTTTGAAATTCATAGACAATGAAATATTTAGGATAAAGCAACACATGATTACACTCGATAAACATTTACACCATAAGTTAGATTTTTCGGTCATTTAAAGCACAAAACGACGCCCCTACAAAAATGTCAATCGTGGGGTCAAACTAAGATGCAAATGAATAGTAAAAATAACTCTATTTCCAAGCTAATCCGACGTCAGAAAAACACGAAAGCATATTAGATAAGGATATTTCAAGGTAATGTAACATGCATGTAACAATACATATCGACTAAAAAGGCTTATTGTTAGACATACTTATAGAATCTGCGTATCGAGGTCACTCACCTTTCTTTTGACAAGGGCCAATAGTATCACCAGTCATGCCACTCCAACTTCCATCCGCTTCACATGTGGACATAATAGTAGCTTCATTACTTGACGATTCATAGCCTGTACCACAAGTAAGTGTCGCTACAGACTCGTATAGCCAACCGTCTGACGTGACAAACGATCCGCCACCGGTAGTGTCTGCATTTAAGGCAGGACACGCTGCAATAATTACAATATATTTTTTTCATTCTTATTTGTGGTTTACGACGAAATAACGGTGGATTATTCCCCGATAATTTCTTTGTTCATAATTTCAACGTCGATAATTTCACGCAAAATACTAATCTTTTAGACATACTTTCTCCGCCACCAAAAATAAAATGATGAATCATTTTAACTCGTTCTTTTAATCTTAAACAAATAAAAGAACACTACCTATACATAAATGTAAGACACATGGACAAAATTAAAGCACTTACAGAAGAATTACTTAGTGGAAACTCCGCGTGCATGGCGGGAAAAAGACGTCACGCAAAACATTTGAAGTATATTGTGGGTTTCATCCATAAGATTAAGATTTAAGATTTTTTTAGCAGGGAATAAATTGAATATTAGTATTTTACGGTGTATGTTCATTTGATAATTCACCTCGTGAGCAGCTGACTTATATTTTCATAAATATTACGTCAGCTGGTAACTCGGTGAGTTATCAGGAATCATACACGGTAAAATACAAATATCCTCTAAATTTATTAAAAATAAAATACGACGAAATTAATGCTTAATACATTATTTTTAAGTTAACCCAATGTCGCCACTTACGGCTTTTCAGGGGTATAATAACGTTATAACCATAGTAACGATGTCATGACGTTACGTCTCTGTGTACACAAAACAATCACGTCATTAAAAACTGTTCAATTTAGGTGCAAACACACAAATAAAGTATTTTTTATTTTTGTAACCTTGTTGAAACATTTCCAGAAAATAGCTTATAAAAAGGAAAAACTGACAATTAAGGTTCGTTTTTACAACAACTGTCAATATGGCCACTAACGGGCATTTGTATTACTGAAGGGTCTCGAATTCGTTGCCTATGGACTGTTTCCCTGTTCCTTATCACCTGTTTGCCCAATGTAATACTGATTACAGCCATTACATATTTTGTATACAGAACATTTACAATATCACATGACATAGAATACTGTATTTTGAATATTTTACCATTAAAATTAAATGTAATACCTACTCTGGGGTAAGGACATACACCACATTTTACTTTGTGACATTTAGTTACCTTGGCTTCTTATCTAGGTTTTAATTCAAAGCGAATTAAAATTTGTATCAAATTCTTAGTTTGTCTTTCGCAATTAATAATTTAAGTGTTATGTAACATCTTAGTTAAAGATTTTACAGGTTGCTCAATTTTGAATAAAATATATGGCAGTACTAAGTAATTAGCTGGCCGCTTTTTCGCTTTTCGGTATTTGGTGATGTTCATCAGTCAGGAAATGTGTCGGATTAATAAGTTTCGAAATATAAACAAATAAACGTAGATATAATGTCACATATCTTATTTTAAGTCAGCACCACATGAGACATTTATTCGCGAATGAGTCTAAAATACAAAATGGGGATGATCTTATGAAAGGGGCCATATTTCAAAAACAAGCATGGGGACCCCAAATTATTTTTTTCGTTTTCACCTCATATAGGTTAGAAACCACCAAATATATTTGCTCTATAGCTCAATGTAAATTGGCCATAGTAGGCCCCAATTTTCAACTTTTTTTAGTCTATGGCCACCTGGACCACATATATCATTGTAAAGAGGGGCATTTAAGCTTCAAAATAATGAAATAAAAAAGGGGGGTCATGTATCTTCTAAGAAAGTTTTTGTCCTTCAAACACGGTCTATCCGTTTTTACGCATGTCCGGATTTATGAGTTCTGGGTGTTAGCCTAGTCTACTTTCACTTTGGTATCAAGAACAAAATAGTGGAATAATACAATTATTACAGTTTTACTACACCATATGCATATTCACCAACCATTTAAACTCAATTTCATCATTCAACTCCACATTTGTCAAGAAATATCTCCATTTACAGACAAACCAAAGTTTTTTTAAGGACTACTTGAGTGTATCACCACTTAGTCCGCGGAAGCATTTAGTGGTTCTTTACCTATATGAATGCTCTTAACATGTGCGAAGAATTAGACAAATCTGGACCTTCTGTAAAACAGGCCGACAGCAGCAATCTTCATTACATTCAGCAATTTGTATTGTGTCGTTCGCATACTAAATCGCTAACATGCACATTTGATGGTCTAATCATTGGTTTGAAATTCATAGACAATGTAATATTTAGGATAAAGCAACATTGATTACACTCGATAAACGTTTACACCATAAGTTAGATTTTTCGGTCATTTAAAGCACAAAACGACGCCCCTACAAAAATGTCAATCTTGGGGTCAAACTAAGTTGCAAATGAATAGTAAAAATAACTCTATTTCCAAGCTAATCCGACGTCAGGGAAAAACACGAAAGCATATTAGATAAGGATATTTCAAGATAATGTAACATGCATGCAACAATACATATCGACTAAAAAGGCTTATTGTTAGACATACTTATAGAATCTGCGTATCGAGGTCACTCACCTTTCTTTTGACAAGGGCCAATAGTATCACCAGTCATGCCACTCCAACTTCCATCCGCTTCACATGTGGACATAATAGTAGCTTCATTACTTGACGATTCATAGCCTGTACCACAAGTAAGTGTCGCTACAGACTCGTATAGCCAACCGTCTGACGTGGCAAACGATCCGCCACCGGTAGTGTCTGCATTTAAGGCGGGACACGCTGCAATAATTACAGTATATTTATTTCATTCTTATTTGTGGTTTACGACGAAATAACGGTGGATTATCCCCCTATAATTTCTTTGTTCATAATTTCAACGTCGATAATTTCACGCAAAATACTAATCTTTTAGACATACTTTCTCCGCCACCAAAAATAAAATGATGAATCATTTTAACTCGTTCTTTTAATCTTTAACAAATAAAAGAACACTACCTGCACATAAATGTAAGACACATGGACAAAATTAAAGCACTTACAGAATAATTACTTAGTGGAAACTCCGCGTGCATGGCGGGAAAAAGACGTCACGCAAAACGTTTGAAGTATATTGTGGGTTTTATCCATAAGATTAAGATTTAAGATTTTTTTAGCAGGCAATAAATTGAATATTAGTATTTTACGGTGTATGTTCATTTGATAATTCACCTCGTGAGCAGCTGACTTATATTTTCATAAATATTACGTCAGCTGGTAACTCGGTGAGTTATCAGGAATCATACACGGTAAAATACAAATATCCTCTAAATTTATTAAAAATAAAATACGACGAAATTAATGCTTAATACATTATTTTTAAGTTAACCCAATGTCGCCACTTACGGCTTTTCAGGGGTATAATAACGTTATAACCATAGTAACGACGTCATGACGTTACGTCTCTGCGTACACAAAAAAAATCACGTCATTAAAAACTGTTCAATTTAGGTGCAAACACACAAATAAAGTATTTTTATTTTTGAAACCTTGTTGAAACATTTCCAGAAAATAGCTTATAAAAAGGAAAAACTGAAAATTAAGGTTCGTTTTTACAACAACTGTCAATATGGCCACTAACGGGCATTTGTATTACTGAAGGGTCTAGAATTCGTTGCCTATGGACTGTTTCCCTGTTCCTTATCACCTGTTTGTCCAATGTAATACTGATTACAGCCATTACATATTTTGTATACAGAACATTTACAATATCACATGACATAAAATACTGTATTTTGAATATTTTACCATTAAAATTAAATGTAATACCTACTCTGGGGTAAGGACATACACCACATTTTACTTTGTGACATTTAGTTACCTTGGCTTCTTATCTAGGTTTTAATTCAAAACGAATTAAAATTTGTTTCAAATTCTTAGTTTGTCTTTCGCAATTAATAATTTAAGTGTTATGTAACATCTTAGCTAAAGATTTTACAGGTTGCTCAATTTTGAATAAAATATATGGCAGTACTAAGTAATTAGCTGGCCGCTTTTTCGCTTTTCGGTATTTGGTGATGTTCATCAGTCAGGAAATGTGTCGGATTAATAAGTTTCGAAATATAAACAAATAAACGTAGATATAATGTCACATATCTTATTTTAAGTCAGCACCACATGAGACATTTATTCGCGAATGAGTCTAAAATACAAAATGGGGATGATCTTATGAAAGGGGCCATATTTCAAAAACAAGCATGGGGACCCCAAATTATTTTTTTCGTTTTTTACCTCATATATAAATGCTCTTAACATGTGCGAAGAATTAGACAATTCTGGACCTTCTGTAAAACAGGCCGACAGCAGCAATCTTCCTTAAATTAAGCAATTTGTATTGTGTCGTTCGCATACAAAATCGCTAACATGCACATTTGATGGTCTAATCATTGGTTTGAAATTCATAGACAATGTAATATTTAGGATAAAGCAACATTGATTACACTCGATAAACGTTTACACCATAAGTTAGATTTTTCGGTCATTTAAAGCACAAAACGACGCCCCTACAAAAATGTCAATCTTGGGGTCAAACTAAGTTGCAAATGAATAGTAATAATAACTCTATTTCCAAGCTAATCCGACGTAAGGGAAAAACACGAAAGCATATTAGATAAGGATATTTCAAGATAATGTAACATGCATGCAACAATACATATCGACTAAAAAGGCTTATTGTTAGACATACTAATAGAATCTGCGTATCGAGGTCACTCACCTTTCTTTTGACAAGGGCCAATAATATAACCAGTCATGCCACTCCAACTTCCATCCGCTTCACATGTGGACATAATAGTAGCTTCATTACTTGACGATTCATAGCCTGTACCACAAGTAAGTGTCGCTACAGACTCGTATAGCCAACCGTCTGACGTGGCAAACGATCCGCCACCGGTAGTGTCTGCATTTAAGGCAGGACACGCTGCAATAATTACAATATATTTATTTCATTCTTATTTGTGGTTTACGACGAAATAACAGTGGATTATTTCCCTATAATTTCTTTGTTCATAATTTCAATGTCGATCATTTCACGCAAAATACTAATCTTTTAGACATACTTTCTCCGCCACCAAAAATAAAATGATGAATCATTTTAACTCGTTCTTTTAATCTTTGACAAATAAAAGAACACTACCTGCACATAAATGTAAGACACATGGTCAAAATTAAAGCAATTACAGAAGAATTACTTGGTGGCAACTCCGCGTGCATGGCGGGAAAAAGACGTCACGCAAAACATTTGAAGTATATTGTGGGCTTTATCCATAAGATTAAGATTTAAGATTTTTTTAGCAGGGAATAAATTGAATATTAGTATTTTACGGTGTATGTTCATTTGATAATTCACCTCGTGAGCAGCTGACTTATATTTTCATAAATATTACGTCAGCTGGTAACTCGGTGAGTTATCAGGAATCATACACGGTAAAATACAAATATCCTCTAAATTTATTAAAAATAAAATACGACGAAATTAATGCTTAATACATTATTTTTAAAGCCAATTTACATCATTCGCAGTAAAATATTTCCAACTGAATGCACTTATAAAATATTTCATGCAAAAAAGGGGTGCGCGACGTTGGACGTCACTCGACGTCATTCTAAGCGTCACCGTCGGGGCAGCACATAGCTCCTTTCGTCGCTGATGTCCCCTCACATGTATAAAATTGTTTTTCTTTTAATACTGAAATAAGTAATTAATATCCAACTCTGGAATATGAGGTTAAATAAAAAGGGTATCGGAGCGTTATTGGAAACAAAACTCGGAGAAGGGTGGCTGGCTTTTACAGATTGGATTATTCCAATGAACAATAAAGCACGACAAGCATGTTTAGGATGCAATATCGAAATAACCCTTCTGATCTGGAGTGAACGATTTAACGTTTTGTAGCCTATACTAGTCTTCGATTTCGCCAATTACATTTGGCTCAAATCTGTGCGTCTTATTGCACAGAATTTAACTGAAAGTGTCCCTACAGCGTTTGACAGAGACCCTACAAACACACTACAATAGAATCATATGAAAATGGTCAATTTGGACCTCAAAGAACCCATGTACAATTAAGTCAAGTCATCTTTGAGATATCGCGAGGATTTTACAAGTTTCTCATTAATTATCAAAGCATGCCGTTGTTTCTGAGATGACGTTACGACTGAGATGCTCGACGATGCGTGCGTCACCTTGGTTACAAAAAATGACGTCACTAAATAAATTGTGACGTTGCCATAAAGTAAATAACGATAAGCGCCATATAAATTATTGATCTACATAAGCTGTTAATTTCATTACTCCGAAGAAAAAAAGACGGAAAGTCCTCGAATATATTGATCAACCCTCGTACATGACTGAACTTATATGTTTTAATTATAAAGTGTCATACTGAAAAAATTAGACTTTCAATACTGTTCAAATATAAGCGGGACAAAATGCTGACCTCAATAGCTATCAAGCATCAACAAAAAAACCTTAGTTACAAACCGTTTTCCACACAAGTCATCGTAATTGTTATAGGATCCCAATCACCGGTTGATTCACACGTGGTTGATGAGTCGCCGCTCCCTGATAACACATAGCCATTATCACACTCAAGTGTCGCAGTTGTTTCGTAGACGGTTTCCTCCTCTGGATTGTATACAATAGCACCATTTGACGAATCGTCAGCAGTAGCGTCTCCGCAGTCTGAAATTAATTATACACAATCATAATTACCAACTATTTGAACCAATCACTTACTTGACAAAATGTATAAGTGTCAATAAACAAAGGGCCATAACATTCTTGAAAGTTGTCCGACTCACATCGTCCACAATATAGACAACCAGACTTGATACTGATCAATCACACCAAGATTCAACGAAATCAAACCGATGGTTACAGAGAAATGACGCGGACAAAATGTATACAGACCAACCTACAACAAAGCAAGCAAACAAGCCACCAACAGACCGACCTCAAACATGACTCTAATATATCCCCATTTACAGTGTAATTTGGGGTATTACAGTTGAGTTTAACAAAATTGAGAAACTACGGACAGAATGAAGCTCTAAGAGCAACAGCAAGACACGAACTGTCACGTGGAAAATACACATACTATTCCCATCGTAACTAAAACGGACACAGACCATTCCCATCGTAACTGCCACGGGTACAGACAATTCCCATCAATAATAAATAGTACAGTACACACCTTTATGACAAATAGGGATAGACCATGTGCAACGGACACACTAGCCACTACAAAAACACAATACTCAAACCCGAATGTCTGCCGCCTCAGACTGTCAAACTGCACAGGAGCAAGAACAAGCTGTACATAATATAAGTACGTCGATGCTCAAGAGTGAGCCCTGTACTTTAACGAGAAGAAGAAGAATATAACAAACAGACAACACACATTTTAATGACAACTCGCTACAGATATACGTGGGGTTATCCAAAAGTTCGTGGACTTTTGCTCTAAAACTTTTATTTTAAGTCGGATCAGTATGAAAACTACCATACAGTCATATTAATCTATTACAAACAATTGCCTCAAAACATTTTTTATGAAGTACCATTTGTATGAAGAGTAACACGTTGCCATAGTAACACAAAAATGCGTTAGCGGCGCACTGCTGATTTTTTCCAGTAAAATGCGTTACGTTATTGTCGATTGTTACAGTGTTTCTTCATTAAAAAATACAAAAATGCGTCCTCATGTTGAGTAATGTCATACCGATAGTTTGGTATAATTGAAAGGTTGTATCGTATATATTCGTCATTTTATGAGCTTGAGGGTTAGTGTTGGCATATAAAATTCGACGTAAAACATGACGTCACAAGATATCATTTACAGTCTCAAAATAATTCAATTTTATATACAGCTAAGGGAACCCGCAAGGAAGACAATAATTGTTTGGCAAATTAAGTATGAACCCTTCTGCATTGTATTCAATTGTTTTTAAATGACATAAATAGTTAACAGACAATCAGGGTGGTGTGACAAACGATGCATGTTAATAGGTACAAAATTGACATTCAACCAATGAGCGTTACGTTGGTTAAAATCGACCATCCTAGGTATTAGAGAGAAAAAATCCACTTGTAGAGATAGAAACGACTAATCGACAGAACGAGTGTGTTTTCATATTATAAGTATACAGCTGATTACGGGAAACAAAAAACGACTTATTAATAACGTTTAAGAGATTCATGAATTGATTAAGTCGAAAGGGCGACGTCGTACGTCATTTCTGAGCGTGCGCCGGGTATGCCTACTACGCATGCTTACAAATGCTATATTTAGGTTATTTTTTATTATATCCGTATGATATTTGGTATATGTGTTCAATATAAATTAATTTTACAGGGACCATAGATTCGTAGCTTTAACTTAAATGGTTTTTTAATAAGAGCAAAAGTCCACGAACTTTTGGATAACCCTACGTATAATGCATGTTTTTTCAAATAGTAAGCATCATTATGCTAGGCAGCGATATTGCAAAAAGAAACGATGAACATACTTACACTTGCACGAGGTCAAATATTTGTTGTACCTTTCTATTTTACTATTAAGTGGACAATACATACTTAAAAGGAAGTAAACCAACGAGCTTTCCCCTTGGCTACCGACAAATGTTGAGGGTTCTCAACGTTTTATAGTACTAACACACACTCATGGATAACCTTGTTGAACAGGACTAAAGAAACGTTTCTCCTCATGAAATACACACAAACAGACAGCCACAGTGAAAGGGATATTATCAAAGGCCTACCGGGGCGATAATCACTCAAAGGCACTGCTAAGCCATCTAGTGTTTCGTATAATATTTATGATACAACACATTTAAAAAGACATAACGTGTTCAGTAAATGGTAGATCATTTGCTATCGTAGAGAGTAAATGTTATCAAACCTATATCTATGCGCGCAATGCACATCTACCAGAGCTGTAGATCTAACACTAAATTGTAAAACTTTTTATTTTTGAACGGAAACCTATCATGTGGGTACTCATTTTCTAAATTAGATAATTTGCTACGCGCTGATTGTTTAGTTTAATGTAAAGTTCTGAAACAAAGTATTTTTACATTTGCGGAAGCATATAAAAATATTGATCTCGTCTAGGAAACTCATTGTTTTGATCCAAATTAAAGGTCTAGTAAATATGTGATATCTGTCTCATCGAAGGTTGATACAAAATATATTTTAAATGTGCTATTCTGCTTCTCAAAAGCCATCAGTCGTGTTTGCAAGTGATTCTGGGAAAAATATGCCTACACTCAGCGGCCGACGCAAATGACGTAACACGTTGCGCGTGAACGTTTTCCGAGGACAATTGTCAAGAAGTTATAAACGCCCCGCAGGCGCGAGGCGGGCCAAAAAAATGATTATAATACTTTTGAAAGGCTGATAATTCTATTTTCCGAAGGCAAATTTGCTACTATAGTAACATAAGTATTATAATACAATAATGGAAAACATGAAACATTATATTTACTACACCCATACAGTTCATGAAAGACATAGAGTATTCAATGTCCAATCCGAAGTCAGGGCAACAAGATAACAAACATTGAAGGACACGAAAAGATGGTGAAACAGACATGCACCAAGGACTTTCGTCCGGAAAGGAATGACATAATCATATAATCTAAATAGTGACCGGCCATAGGGAGCGTAATGGCTTAATCTATCCAACACCAAACATGCAATCCTTTGCTAAATAAGGATCGTATCCTCTACTGTACCACGAAACTGTTTAGAAGCCGTGATAAACATATTATGTAATTTGTACGTGGGGTGTTCCACAATTAATAGGATTTTTTCATAACAGCAAGGAAAATCAGACATTAATCAAACTAGGTGTATATACTTAAATTTTGACCTTTCACCGACAAAAATACCAAATATCAAAGAAATTGATTGAACAATAATACATTTATTAAACGTTAAAACACCCTGTACCAAGGAGGCGGGTCGCTCCGTGACGCTATTCTGTATTCTGTATTCCAAGTCTTCACCTCCTCTATAGGAGAACCGTGATATATCCTCACGTCAGGGGAATCGTAAATCCTTCACCACACAATGTCTATATTCTTAAGTTTACTGAAAACGCTCAGTGTTAGCTATTCTGGGTACGACGGAGTTTTGTGCTTTGTTTTCTATCAATTATACCAATGTGTTGCAGAATTCTGTAGCGCTCATTATGAATGTTGAATAGTAGTCTACGGCAATGAAAGTCGACTCCCTTCAGGATATTATTATGACGTCACATTTCAAGCTCCGTATTGTAACATAAAGAAACATTAAATAGTTTTGTTTATAGTCATCCAGACTTTCTAAACAGATCCAATATCACTGTATCGATTGTTTAGATGTGTTTCCGTACCCCTGTTCACAAAAACGAGTTGCAATGATGTTAGAAATTGTTCAAACATTGGAACGCCTACGAATGTACGAACTTTCGATTAACGTCAACTTAATTTTCTATAATGTGCTTATAAGTAAGTTTATAAATCCCCGATCTGTAAACAATTTGAGCCAACAGAACACAAGTGGATGCTTAATGGCACTACATTATACGTATTTCATCATTTCATTGGTTAGCACTATTGGTTTTCCCAATGTATACCATTGTTTGGCAATCGCGTGGTTTCTGTTTATTTGCGTTTACGTCATTTTCATCCATGACGCGCTTGGACACGTGCTCTTGATTACTGACTTACGATAACAAACAAAAAGCGATTTCTTCAAAAATCATCCACGTAATGCCATACAATTATGCGTTAATATTTATCAAGTGGTTATTGAGATATTCACATTTTTAATAAGGATGGTAATGACAAATAATAGTGTGACCCGCATTGGCGTTACATGGTTTTTATGACAACGTATCATCGGCAATACCGAAATTATGTTACTATCAGCATATAGAGCATACATTGCTTTGCATGTGGAATAATTTTCATTAAATTGTTATTGTTAAGTTAGATCTTATGAGAAAAGTCCTATTATTTCTGGACATGTAAACATGCTGGAGTCCCAAAGGCAAATGAAGGCGAGGTCGACCATTACTGACCTCGAGAAGGACTGTTAGCTGTCAGGCTATCATGTGGCGAAGCAAAAAGAAAAATACAAGACAGAGACGACTGGCGGACAGTGGTGACGGCCCTATTTCAACCCATGGGCGAAGAGGACTAAGTCAGTAAGTACATGTAAACATGCAGAAAATAGCTAGCATTCCACACGTGTCTTAGCTGAGCACGATATTATTGATATGGGACAATATTTCTATCAATTTACGCAACAATCCAGATTCTTGTAAAAAGTCATTTTTGATTAATATACAAATGTCGCCGATAATGAATATGTCTGTCAAGCATTTTGCAATACTAGTATGTATAGAATAATACATGGCTGAGCAGCCGTCTGGCAATTATCACAGACTTACCGGGGCGATCATCACTCAAAGGCACTGCTCAGCCATGCATTGTACTGTATGATATTTATAATGCAGCTTTTTCATTAAACAACACATTTTAAAAAGACATAACATGATCAGTAATTGGTAGTACTAGATCATTCACTATCGTAGAGAGTCAGTGTTGTCAAACTTGGATCTATTCGCGTAACGCAAATCTACGGGATGTAGACCCGTTACTAAATTGTCCGTATCTATTTCATTATTGAACGGAAAAATGAATGTGGGCATTTATGTTCTTAATTAGATAATTTGGTAAACGCTGACGTATAGTTTAATGCAAAATTCTTAAAAAGATGTTTTCACATATTCGAAAGAATATGAACATATTAATCTCGTCCAGGAATCTAATGGCTTTGATCACAAAGTAAATGTCTAGTAAATAGGTGATATCTCATCGAAGGTCGATGCTAACTACTAGCATCATTTAAATGTGCTATTCTGCTACTCTAAAACCATCAATCGTGTTTTCAAGTGATTCTGGTAGAAATCGGCCAACACTCAGCATAATGGCGTAACGTTGCGCATGACCTTTTTCCGAGAGCAGAAAAACAATTAAAGGCTGATATATCTACTTTCGAAGGCAAATATGTTATAGTATATAGTAACATAAGTATTATAATAGTTTAATCGTATTATTAGAGTCTGCGTATCGACGTCGCATACCTTTCTTTTGACAAGGACCAATAGTATCACCAGTAATGCCACTCCAACTACCATCCGCTCCACATGTGGAAGTAATAGTAGCATCATTACTTGACGATTCATAGCCTGTACCACAAGTAAGTGTCGCTACAGACTGGTATAGCAACCCGTCTGTTGTGGCAAATGATGCATCTCCGAGTAAATCCACACTTAAAACCGGACACGCTGCAATGATAAAAACAAGTGTTGGCATTGTATCCATCTGTCGTGACAAACGATCCACCACCGGTAGTGCCTGCATTTAACACCGGACACACTGGAATTATTGTAAGTGTAAATAAGCAAAGGGCCATAACATTCTTAAAAGTTGTCCGACTCACATCGTCCGACGATATAGAAAATCATACTCAGTACTAATCAAACTATATACATCCCTACCAGACCCTGTTTGGTACCTACCACCTTCAAGAACAGCCCTACAAAACATGTTTGGTACCAACCACCTTCATGAACAGCCATCCGACATTCTTTTTGGTACTCGTCACAGCTGTATACAGCCATACCAGACCCTGTTTGGTACCTACCACCAGCAAGAATTACTCTACCAGACCCTGTATGGTACCAACCACCTTCAATAACAGCCACAGACATCCTGTTTGTTACCTACCATCTCCAAGAATAGCCATCTAACACCCTGTTTGGTACCAATCACCTCCAAGAACAGCCCTACCAGACTTTGTTTTGTAGCCACCAACTCCAAGAACAGCCCTACCAGACCCTGTTTGCTACCAACCACCTTCATGAACAGCCACCAACCTCTTGTTTGTTGCCCAGTACCTTCAATAATAGCGACCTAACACCCTGTTAGGTACACATTACCTCCAAGAAAAGCCCTATCAGACCCTGTTTGGTACCCATAACCTCCCATAATAGCCAGCCAGCACCCTCTTAGGTGCCCATCACCTCCAAATTGCAATAGAAAACATACTGTATAGCGGGTATATTTCACGGTGTCCAATTTTCGCGTTAATTGGATACTTTTGAATTCACGGTGTCTTGATTTCGCGCTAACGGCCTTGACCGCGAAATTAAAACCTTGTTGGTAAACATGGAAGGGGAGGTAAACGTTAGAGTATGAGTATAATCGTCACTAATGATCTCGGGGTTGTGTGTTCGAATTCCGGGCTGGCCAACTAAAATTACTGATAGTCTTTCGGATGAGACTTTAAACCGAAGTCCCATGTATTGGTGCTATACATATGGCAAATGGCATGCAAAGAACCAGGAATGCTTCTGGAATTAGGGCATCTTCTGAATCATGCATTTTCCCCCAACAACTAAAAGTACTAAGTCTTCTGGAGGCCTCGCCCATAAGAATTATCCGGTGGCGAGGATAAAGAAACGCAATAAACCAAACATACTGATCATTAACTGCTAACATAAGAAAAACATGTAGATCTATTTACAAACAAACAATTATTTCGGCAAACATTTACACGTTCCGCAAACAAAACTGTTATTAATTTTGAACAAGTGTGATAAAACGGCTTACAATTCAAACCTTTAGACGATATTGATATGCATGCATAGAAATTTAAACACGTTCTTTACAAATATTCAATTTCTAATTATATTTCATACATGTCGTAGTTCATTTATTATTACCGTATTTTACTCAAGCGACACAATGTGTCTTTTTGTAGGTCTTGAAAAGTAATGTTTGATTATTTCTTAAAGCTCCTTGATGCATTGTCTCCCTATGTAAAATTTGTATATTTTGGTGATTATTTCGCGGGGTTAAGATTTCGCGCATTCGATGTAAACCGCGAATATAGCGAAAATTAAACCCCCGCGAAATATACCCGCTATACAGTATGTATGATAATCCTTACTTACCGACAGGAAAATATTGCGGTGAGAATATCAAATATGCAAGTCTTTTTCAATTAATGATCGCCTTGACATAACATTGCCCTGTCACCTTAAATGGTCAATTTTCAGGTCAAGTAAGAGCAAAATATCAAGTTATTATTGTTTACACATAAGTTAAATTATACCATCATAATGAAACAGAAATAATTAACGATGTCCGGGGGTAAAAACCTTTTTTTTAAATGTTGAGGACTGCATTTTAAACTCTTTTATTTCATTTAAGAGAGTTATTACTATTTTTATTTCCCTACACCCTGCGTAAGAACGTACTGCAAAGGCAAATGGAGTCAACTGTACGCTAAATGAAATAAGTTTACAACTGATGACACAATAAAAACAAGATTGTGTCTAAATCTAATGACAATGATTATTTCTAAAAGCAAAAGTGTAAAAAATGATGTTTGGTCTAATTCTGAAGTAGATAAAAATAAAAATGTAACCCTACCCTCCTTGAAATTAAGGTATTTTTTGCATATTGCCAATAAGTACACTATAGATAAATGGCAATAAAATATGATCTTAACAATAGGCACCATTGAAATTTTTTCAAAGATAACTTCAATGTGTGTGATGTTTTAATAACATTTTGAAAGGTTTTACCAAGCGGTTTTGAAAATATACATTTCAGAAAACCGTAGTAACCCGATTTTTATAACTAAAGAAGAAGAAAAGAAAAAAGATAGTTTTCCCCAAGTTACACTATAAGAGTGATGCCACGAAGCCAAATCATTGTCTTATAACTAAAAATTAAAGTAAAAAAAGAATTAAAATATTTTGGTTCTAGTGTGGGTTGAATCCACGACCTATAGGAAATCAGTCAATTTGTCATAAAATCACTGAACTTGAGAACTCTTCAAGAGGAGATTCTTTATTACACCCGGATATCCTTAAATAATAGATATCATTATGGCAGCTTCGATCTAAAAATATGTCCCATCTCGACCAACATGATCATGTATAAATGTCAGTTGTTACAAATTTTGAATAATTTGAATTTCAAATTGACCTTATAATAAGAGAATATGTGCCTATCAACACACTTAACATGTTAAAACCAAATGTGATAGAGAAAAAGAAACTGGTGTATATCTTTTTGATGCACAAAATCAAATGAATTACATCCAAGTACATATTATTATACAAAGATCCAAATAAAGATGTCATGTTGGAACATATATCTGATGTGTGGAACATTGTTTTGAGCATGTGGTTTTGTCTTCTTACTATAGGAATTGGAAAAATGGTTGTTATCATAAAAATATTACTCTTAAAGTAAAATATAATACTTGTAATAAGTGATTATATCTTTCGACTTATTTATATCACTTAATATGCTAAAGAGAATGTTCAATAATTTCAAAAATGACAAAAGAAGGCAGCATATACAAATGTAACACTTTTTAGGTATTTTTCGCTATTTTGACCTTGAAATGACATTGACTTAAAAGTGATCTGTGTACGAGTATATGTCCATTTGATGCACTTTTTCAAATGAACAATATCCATGCAAATAGTTATTATAGATTGGCTATTTTGACCTTAACCTGACCTTCATGCAAGAATATATTACAAGGTTCTTGCTTTGAAAATATCAATTTCCGCAAGCAAATCGTGCACTATTGGTATTTCATATTCGTCTTTAATACTCCCCGATTATGAAAACATACAATCGGTGTTATAAACTTAGACAATATATCGACTGTTAAATTATGCTAATCAATAGGTCACGGGCTCGTGTCAATGTGGCCAAGCTATACTACATACATAAATAAAAAAATCACAACTGAACAAAGAATTCCAGGTGTATTTGAAATTTATGGTGGCCGTCTTGGACGCAATCTTGGATTTCCAGGTCCGCACCACGCGTTGACAATTTATTTTCAGTTCAATATGCTACAGACATAAGCGAACATTTTGGTATATAACATTGCTTGTTCTACCGGAGTTGTCACATACTCCTTAAATAAGCCACTTTTGGGTCAATTGTCACCCCACTATAAGTTAATATGTTACTTGACACATGTAATTGACTGAACTTTTGTTGGAATTATACACTTAAACGAATTTCTAATTGGCCACCATAAAAAATATTATATCATCTGATAAATTATATCAATAAATCTTAGGCTGTGTTATTCGTTGATTCCACGCACTTACTTATCTATTTCTGGAAAGAAATCGCGTATTAATATACAAAATTATCCATGCGTAACGGTTGGTGCGAAATTGCTTTTTTGCACGTTCGCCTCGTGCACAGCTTTGAGTAGTATCGTATTTGGTAAAAATTTGTTCCATGTAGATCGACTTTCTTTAAACACTGTTAATGTGAAATTGAGTCATGTGGAACGCGCTCATGACGTCAGATGCATGCATACATTGAACGAATTTCTGATTGGCCACGTGTTTTTATAAATTAGTTTTAAAAATATGCTTTTAGAAGAATATAAATATTCGAAACCCCGATACTGCCCAATTTTATTGATGGAAAATATGTTTCTCGCAGTAATTCGAGCTAAACCCCACGATATTATAAATATCGCTTTTTACAAAAAGACGTTTGGACGTACATATCTGGATTCTGGTGCTGGTACTCGTCATTCTAACGGCCTCGGTGCGCCCTGTATTACTTATTTTCGTCAGTAGTCATACCTTCCATTAAGCCAATCGACAGAGAATACATTTTGACTGATTTTAAAAATCAAACCTGCCGGGCACGTGAGCCACGTGCACGTAAGCCATTTTGCACTAACTGTTCCGCATGGATGATTTTATACATGCATGCGTAATTTATTTCTTGAAATCGATAGATAAGTGCATGGAATGATAAGAACCACAATTTTAGAAATATTGACTGAATATATCGCATAATATAATATTTCATTGCGTGGCCAATTAGAAATTCGTTTAAGTGTTTAATGTCAAGTGGAAATGTTGGATGTTCAATTTTGTTCAAATAATATAAAAATATAAGTGGGACACCTCTCGTATTGTGCCAAATTTACCTCAACAATTATCAAGTATAAAAAATATCTTAGTTACAAACCTATTTTTCCACAAGTCAACGTAATTATTATAGGATCCCAATCACCGGTTGATGCACACGTGGTTGATGATTCGCCGCTCCCTGATAACACATAGCCATTATCACACTCAAGTGTCGCAGTTGTTTCGTAGATGGTTTCCCCCTCTGGGTTGTATACAATATCACCATTTGACTTATCAACAGCAATAGCGCTTCCACAGTCTGAAATATATCATGACACTACCACATACCATTCATTAGAAACAATCAATAAAATGACCTTTTTTCAGATTCACTTACCTGACCCGTTTTTCGAAAATGACGTTGGAGTTTTACTGAAAGTGTAAACGTCACGTCTAAGCCTATTGGAACGCATGGAGCTGCTTACTTTGGAATTATTGCCTTTGAAAGCAACTGCTTCTTGGCGTTAAAGGGACATAATTTTGCAAATTATCAAAATAACATGTGAAGACCATGCTAAAAACTGTAAAATCAAGCTTCAAAGCAATGACATCCCCCGACTGACCAACAAGAACCATGCCAGACTGGGATTCCCAGTGACTGAATAAGGTATCTACATAGTTTGATCCAATGATTTAATGTTAGACCACGGACAACGATTAATATATGTACCATTCAAAACGGTAAGATCTGGTGACTTAACAAGTTATTCAATAATATAACCACCAATATTAAGTAAACAAATAGCCTCACTAGTAAATAACCACTGTTTTTATGACCAAAAGCAAACGTATATATATATTATTTTGCGAACATAGCGACCCCAGTAAGGCCATAGCTAAATGGCCAAGCTAGCTTCAACAGTAAAGAAGGGCTTGAATACATAGTGTTAGCCAACCTAAGTCCTAAAGAGATTAAGAACCACAATAATAAATCCCAGTTACCGCACAAATGATATATCGACAAAAGCAAACAAAACAAATAAACTAAATGTAATAGAGACCCAATGGCAAAGTACCATTTATACTTATTTTATACCTTGAACAATTATTCGAACAATTATGCAAAATTTGTCAAAACTAGCGTGCAAATAGTTTGTATGATTGGTAAAATGATGCTCTTAGTTTGCTGCTTCTATTAATATCACTTTTAATACTTCCTTAAATTAAGCAATTTGTATTGTGTCGTTCGCATACAAAATCGCTAACATGCACATTTGATGGTCTAATCATTGGTTTGAAATTCATAGACAATGTAATATTTAGGATAAAGCAACATTGATTACACTCGATAAACGTTTACACCATAAGTTAGATTTTTCGGTCATTTAAAGCACAAAACGACGCCCCTACAAAAATGTCAATCTTGGGGTCAAACTAAGTTGCAAATGAATAGTAATAATAACTCTATTTCCAAGCTAATCCGACGTAAGGGAAAAACACGAAAGCATATTAGATAAGGATATTTCAAGATAATGTAACATGCATGCAACAATACATATCGACTAAAAAGGCTTATTGTTAGACATACTAATAGAATCTGCGTATCGAGGTCACTCACCTTTCTTTTGACAAGGGCCAATAATATAACCAGTCATGCCACTCCAACTTCCATCCGCTTCACATGTGGACATAATAGTAGCTTCATTACTTGACGATTCATAGCCTGTACCACAAGTAAGTGTCGCTACAGACTCGTATAGCCAACCGTCTGACGTGGCAAACGATCCGCCACCGGTAGTGTCTGCATTTAAGGCAGGACACGCTGCAATAATTACAATATATTTATTTCATTCTTATTTGTGGTTTACGACGAAATAACAGTGGATTATTTCCCTATAATTTCTTTGTTCATAATTTCAATGTCGATCATTTCACGCAAAATACTAATCTTTTAGACATACTTTCTCCGCCACCAAAAATAAAATGATGAATCATTTTAACTCGTTCTTTTAATCTTTGACAAATAAAAGAACACTACCTGCACATAAATGTAAGACACATGGTCAAAATTAAAGCAATTACAGAAGAATTACTTGGTGGCAACTCCGCGTGCATGGCGGGAAAAAGACGTCACGCAAAACATTTGAAGTATATTGTGGGCTTTATCCATAAGATTAAGATTTAAGATTTTTTTAGCAGGGAATAAATTGAATATTAGTATTTTACGGTGTATGTTCATTTGATAATTCACCTCGTGAGCAGCTGACTTATATTTTCATAAATATTACGTCAGCTGGTAACTCGGTGAGTTATCAGGAATCATACACGGTAAAATACAAATATCCTCTAAATTTATTAAAAATAAAATACGACGAAATTAATGCTTAATACATTATTTTTAAAGCCAATTTACATCATTCGCAGTAAAATATTTCCAACTGAATGCACTTATAAAATATTTCATGCAAAAAAGGGGTGCGCGACGTTGGACGTCACTCGACGTCATTCTAAGCGTCACCGTCGGGGCAGCACATAGCTCCTTTCGTCGCTGATGTCCCCTCACATGTATAAAATTGTTTTTCTTTTAATACTGAAATAAGTAATTAATATCCAACTCTGGAATATGAGGTTAAATAAAAAGGGTATCGGAGCGTTATTGGAAACAAAACTCGGAGAAGGGTGGCTGGCTTTTACAGATTGGATTATTCCAATGAACAATAAAGCACGACAAGCATGTTTAGGATGCAATATCGAAATAACCCTTCTGATCTGGAGTGAACGATTTAACGTTTTGTAGCCTATACTAGTCTTCGATTTCGCCAATTACATTTGGCTCAAATCTGTGCGTCTTATTGCACAGAATTTAACTGAAAGTGTCCCTACAGCGTTTGACAGAGACCCTACAAACACACTACAATAGAATCATATGAAAATGGTCAATTTGGACCTCAAAGAACCCATGTACAATTAAGTCAAGTCATCTTTGAGATATCGCGAGGATTTTACAAGTTTCTCATTAATTATCAAAGCATGCCGTTGTTTCTGAGATGACGTTACGACTGAGATGCTCGACGATGCGTGCGTCACCTTGGTTACAAAAAATGACGTCACCAAATAAATTGTGACGTTGCCATAAAGTAAATAACGATAAGCGCCATATAAATTATTGATCTACATAAGCTGTTAATTTCATTACTCCGAAGAAAAAAAGACGGAAAGTCCTCGAATATATTGATCAACCCTCGTACATGACTGAACTTATATGTTTTAATTATAAAGTGTCATACTGAAAAAATTAGACTTTCAATACTGTTCAAATATAAGCGGGACAAAATGCTGACCTCAATAGCTATCAAGCATCAACAAAAAAACCTTAGTTACAAACCGTTTTCCACACAAGTCATCGTAATTGTTATAGGATCCCAATCACCGGTTGATTCACACGTGGTTGATGAGTCGCCGCTCCCTGATAACACATAGCCATTATCACACTCAAGTGTCGCAGTTGTTTCGTAGACGGTTTCCTCCTCTGGATTGTATACAATAGCACCATTTGACGAATCGTCAGCAGTAGCGTCTCCGCAGTCTGAAATTAATTATACACAATCATAATTACCAACTATTTGAACCAATCACTTACTTGACAAAATGTATAAGTGTCAATAAACAAAGGGCCATAACATTCTTGAAAGTTGTCCGACTCACATCGTCCACAATATAGACAACCAGACTTGATACTGATCAATCACACCAAGATTCAACGAAATCCAACCGATGGTTACAGAGAAATGACGCGGACAAAATGTATACAGACCAACCTACAACAAAGCAAGCAAACAAGCCACCAACAGACCGACCTCAAACATGACTCTAATATATCCCCATTTACAGTGTAATTTGGGGTATTACAGTTGAGTTTAACAAAAATGAGAAACTACGGACAGAATGAAGCTCTAAGAGCAACAGCAAGACACGAACTGTCACGTGGAAAATACACATACTATTCCCATCGTAACTAAAACGGACACAGACCATTCCCATCGTAACTGCCACGGGTACAGACAATTCCCATCAATAATAAATAGTACAGTACACACCTTTATGACAAATAGGGATAGACCATGTGCAACGGACACACTAGCCACTACAAAAACACAATACTCAAACCCGAATGTCTGCCGCCTCAGACTGTCAAACTGCACAGGAGCAAGAACAAGCTGTACATAATATAAGTACGTCGATGCTCAAGAGTGAGCCCTGTACTTTAACGAGAAGAAGAAGAATATAACAAACAGACAACACACATTTTAATGACAACTCGCTACAGATATACGTGGGGTTATCCAAAAGTTCGTGGACTTTTGCTCTAAAACTTTTATTTTAAGTCGGATCAGTATGAAAACTACCATACAGTCATATTAATCTATTACAAACAATTGCCTCAAAACATTTTTTATGAAGTACCATTTGTATGAAGAGTAACACGTTGCCATAGTAACACAAAAATGCGTTAGCGGCGCACTGCTGATTTTTTCCAGTAAAATGCGTTACGTTATTGTCGATTGTTACAGTGTTTCTTCATTAAAAAATACAAAAATGCGTCCTCATGTTGAGTAATGTCATACCGATAGTTTGGTATAATTGAAAGGTTGTATCGTATATATTCGTCATTTTATGAGCTTGAGGGTTAGTGTTGGCATATAAAATTCGACGTAAAACATGACGTCACAAGATATCATTTACAGTCTCAAAATAATTCAATTTTATATACAGCTAAGGGAACCCGCAAGGAAGACAATAATTGTTTGGCAAATTAAGTATGAACCCTTCTGCATTGTATTCAATTGTTTTTAAATGACATAAATAGTTAACAGACAATCAGGGTGGTGTGACAAACGATGCATGTTAATAGGTACAAAATTGACATTCAACCAATGAGCGTTACGTTGGTTAAAATCGACCATCCTAGGTATTAGAGAGAAAAAATCCACTTGTAGAGATAGAAACGACTAATCGACAGAACGAGTGTGTTTTCATATTATAAGTATACAGCTGATTACGGGAAACAAAAAACGACTTATTAATAACGTTTAAGAGATTCATGAATTGATTAAGTCGAAAGGGCGACGTCGTACGTCATTTCTGAGCGTGCGCCGGGTATGCCTACTACGCATGCTTACAAATGCTATATTTAGGTTATTTTTTATTATATCCGTATGATATTTGGTATATGTGTTCAATATAAATTAATTTTACAGGGACCATAGATTCGTAGCTTTAACTTAAATGGTTTTTTAATAAGAGCAAAAGTCCACGAACTTTTGGATAACCCTACGTATAATGCATGTTTTTTCAAATAGTAAGCATCATTATGCTAGGCAGCGATATTGCAAAAAGAAACGATGAACATACTTACACTTGCACGAGGTCAAATATTTGTTGTACCTTTCTATTTTACTATTAAGTGGACAATACATACTTAAAAGGAAGTAAACCAACGAGCTTTCCCCTTGGCTACCGACAAATGTTGAGGGTTCTCAACGTTTTATAGTACTAACACACACTCATGGATAACCTTGTTGAACAGGACTAAAGAAACGTTTCTCCTCATGAAATACACACAAACAGACAGCCACAGTGAAAGGGATATTATCAAAGGCCTACCGGGGCGATAATCACTCAAAGGCACTGCTAAGCCATCTAGTGTTTCGTATAATATTTATGATACAACACATTTAAAAAGACATAACGTGTTCAGTAAATGGTAGATCATTTGCTATCGTAGAGAGTAAATGTTATCAAACCTATATCTATGCGCGCAATGCACATCTACCAGAGCTGTAGATCTAACACTAAATTGTAAAACTTTTTATTTTTGAACGGAAACCTATCATGTGGGTACTCATTTTCTAAATTAGATAATTTGCTACGCGCTGATTGTTTAGTTTAATGTAAAGTTCTGAAACAAAGTATTTTTACATTTGCGGAAGCATATAAAAATATTGATCTCGTCTAGGAAACTCATTGTTTTGATCCAAATTAAAGGTCTAGTAAATATGTGATATCTGTCTCATCGAAGGTTGATACAAAATATATTTTAAATGTGCTATTCTGCTTCTCAAAAGCCATCAGTCGTGTTTGCAAGTGATTCTGGGAAAAATATGCCTACACTCAGCGGCCGACGCAAATGACGTAACACGTTGCGCGTGAACGTTTTCCGAGGACAATTGTCAAGAAGTTATAAACGCCCCGCAGGCGCGAGGCGGGCCAAAAAAATGATTATAATACTTTTGAAAGGCTGATAATTCTATTTTCCGAAGGCAAATTTGCTACTATAGTAACATAAGTATTATAATACAATAATGGAAAACATGAAACATTATATTTACTACACCCATACAGTTCATGAAAGACATAGAGTATTCAATGTCCAATCCGAAGTCAGGGCAACAAGATAACAAACATTGAAGGACACGAAAAGATGGTGAAACAGACATGCACCAAGGACTTTCGTCCGGAAAGGAATGACATAATCATATAATCTAAATAGTGACCGGCCATAGGGAGCGTAATGGCTTAATCTATCCAACACCAAACATGCAATCCTTTGCTAAATAAGGATCGTATCCTCTACTGTACCACGAAACTGTTTAGAAGCCGTGATAAACATATTATGTAATTTGTACGTGGGGTGTTCCACAATTAATAGGATTTTTTCATAACAGCAAGGAAAATCAGACATTAATCAAACTAGGTGTATATACTTAAATTTTGACCTTTCACCGACAAAAATACCAAATATCAAAGAAATTGATTGAACAATAATACATTTATTAAACGTTAAAACACCCTGTACCAAGGAGGCGGGTCGCTCCGTGACGCTATTCTGTATTCTGTATTCCAAGTCTTCACCTCCTCTATAGGAGAACCGTGATATATCCTCACGTCAGGGGAATCGTAAATCCTTCACCACACAATGTCTATATTCTTAAGTTTACTGAAAACGCTCAGTGTTAGCTATTCTGGGTACGACGGAGTTTTGTGCTTTGTTTTCTATCAATTATACCAATGTGTTGCAGAATTCTGTAGCGCTCATTATGAATGTTGAATAGTAGTCTACGGCAATGAAAGTCGACTCCCTTCAGGATATTATTATGACGTCACATTTCAAGCTCCGTATTGTAACATAAAGAAACATTAAATAGTTTTGTTTATAGTCATCCAGACTTTCTAAACAGATCCAATATCACTGTATCGATTGTTTAGATGTGTTTCCGTACCCCTGTTCACAAAAACGAGTTGCAATGATGTTAGAAATTGTTCAAACATTGGAACGCCTACGAATGTACGAACTTTCGATTAACGTCAACTTAATTTTCTATAATGTGCTTATAAGTAAGTTTATAAATCCCCGATCTGTAAACAATTTGAGCCAACAGAACACAAGTGGATGCTTAATGGCACTACATTATACGTATTTCATCATTTCATTGGTTAGCACTATTGGTTTTCCCAATGTATACCATTGTTTGGCAATCGCGTGGTTTCTGTTTATTTGCGTTTACGTCATTTTCATCCATGACGCGCTTGGACACGTGCTCTTGATTACTGACTTACGATAACAAACAAAAAGCGATTTCTTCATAAATCATCCACGTAATGCCATACAATTATGCGTTAATATTTATCAAGTGGTTATTGAGATATTCACATTTTTAATAAGGATGGTAATGACAAATAATAGTGTGACCCGCATTGGCGTTACATGGTTTTTATGACAACGTATCATCGGCAATACCGAAATTATGTTACTATCAGCATATAGAGCATACATTGCTTTGCATGTGGAATAATTTTCATTAAATTGTTATTGTTAAGTTAGATCTTATGAGAAAAGTCCTATTATTTCTGGACATGTAAACATGCTGGAGTCCCAAAGGCAAATGAAGGCGAGGTCGACCATTACTGACCTCGAGAAGGACTGTTAGCTGTCAGGCTATCATGTGGCGAAGCAAAAAGAAAAATACAAGACAGAGACGACTGGCGGACAGTGGTGACGGCCCTATTTCAACCCATGGGCGAAGAGGACTAAGTCAGTAAGTACATGTAAACATGCAGAAAATAGCTAGCATTCCACACGTGTCTTAGCTGAGCACGATATTATTGATATGGGACAATATTTCTATCAATTTACGCAACAATCCAGATTCTTGTAAAAAGTCATTTTTGATTAATATACAAATGTCGCCGATAATGAATATGTCTGTCAAGCATTTTGCAATACTAGTATGTATAGAATAATACATGGCTGAGCAGCCGTCTGGCAATTATCACAGACTTACCGGGGCGATCATCACTCAAAGGCACTGCTCAGCCATGCATTGTACTGTATGATATTTATAATGCAGCTTTTTCATTAAACAACACATTTTAAAAAGACATAACATGATCAGTAATTGGTAGTACTAGATCATTCACTATCGTAGAGAGTCAGTGTTGTCAAACTTGGATCTATTCGCGTAACGCAAATCTACGGGATGTAGACCCGTTACTAAATTGTCCGTATCTATTTCATTATTGAACGGAAAAATGAATGTGGGCATTTATGTTCTTAATTAGATAATTTGGTAAACGCTGACGTATAGTTTAATGCAAAATTCTTAAAAAAGTGTTTTCACATATTCGAAAGAATATGAACATATTAATCTCGTCCAGGAATCTAATGGCTTTGATCACAAAGTAAATGTCTAGTAAATAGGTGATATCTCATCGAAGGTCGATGCTAACTACTAGCATCATTTAAATGTGCTATTCTGCTACTCTAAAACCATCAATCGTGTTTTCAAGTGATTCTGGTAGAAATCGGCCAACACTCAGCATAATGGCGTAACGTTGCGCATGACCTTTTTCCGAGAGCAGAAAAACAATTAAAGGCTGATATATCTACTTTCGAAGGCAAATATGTTATAGTATATAGTAACATAAGTATTATAATAGTTTAATCGTATTATTAGAGTCTGCGTATCGACGTCGCATACCTTTCTTTTGACAAGGACCAATAGTATCACCAGTAATGCCACTCCAACTACCATCCGCTCCACATGTGGAAGTAATAGTAGCATCATTACTTGACGATTCATAGCCTGTACCACAAGTAAGTGTCGCTACAGACTGGTATAGCAACCCGTCTGTTGTGGCAAATGATGCATCTCCGAGTAAATCCACACTTAAAACCGGACACGCTGCAATGATAAAAACAAGTGTTGGCATTGTATCCATCTGTCGTGACAAACGATCCACCACCGGTAGTGCCTGCATTTAACACCGGACACACTGGAATTATTGTAAGTGTAAATAAGCAAAGGGCCATTACATTCTTAAAAGTTGTCCGACTCACATCGTCCGACGATATAGACAATCATACTCAGTACTAATCAAACTATATACATCCCTACCAGACCCTGTTTGGTACCTACCACCTTCAAGAACAGCCCTACAAAACATGTTTGGTACCAACCACCTTCATGAACAGCCATCCGACATTCTTTTTGGTACTCGTCACAGCTGTATACAGCCATACCAGACCCTGTTTGGTACCTACCACCAGCAAGAATTACTCTACCAGACCCTGTATGGTACCAACCACCTTCAATAACAGCCACAGACATCCTGTTTGTTACCTACCATCTCCAAGAATAGCCATCTAACACCCTGTTTGGTACCAATCACCTCCAAGAACAGCCCTACCAGACTTTGTTTTGTAGCCACCAACTCCAAGAACAGCCCTACCAGACCCTGTTTGCTACCAACCACCTTCATGAACAGCCACCCAACCTCTTGTTTGTTGCCCAGTACCTTCAATAATAGCGACCTAACACCCTGTTAGGTACACATTACCTCCAAGAAAAGCCCTATCAGACCCTGTTTGGTACCCATAACCTCCCATAATAGCCAGCCAGCACCCTCTTAGGTGCCCATCACCTCCAAATTGCAATAGAAAACATACTGTATAGCGGGTATATTTCACGGTGTCCAATTTTCGCGTTAATTGGATACTTTTGAATTCACGGTGTCTTGATTTCGCGCTAACGGCCTTGACCGCGAAATTAAAACCTTGTTGGTAAACATGGAAGGGGAGGTAAACGTTAGAGTATGAGTATAATCGTCACTAATGATCTCGGGGTTGTGTGTTCGAATTCCGGGCTGGCCAACTAAAATTACTGATAGTCTTTCGGATGAGACTTTAAACCGAAGTCCCATGTATTGGTGCTATACATATGGCAAATGGCATGCAAAGAACCAGGAATGCTTCTGGAATTAGGGCATCTTCTGAATCATGCATTTTCCCCCAACAACTAAAAGTACTAAGTCTTCTGGAGGCCTCGCCCATAAGAATTATCCGGTGGCGAGGATAAAGAAACGCAATAAACCAAACATACTGATCATTAACTGCTAACATAAGAAAAACATGTAGATCTATTTACAAACAAACAATTATTTCGGCAAACATTTACACGTTCCGCAAACAAAACTGTTATTAATTTTGAACAAGTGTGATAAAACGGCTTACAATTCAAACCTTTAGACGATATTGATATGCATGCATAGAAATTTAAACACGTTCTTTACAAATATTCAATTTCTAATTATATTTCATACATGTCGTAGTTCATTTATTATTACCGTATTTTACTCAAGCGACACAATGTGTCTTTTTGTAGGTCTTGAAAAGTAATGTTTGATTATTTCTTAAAGCTCCTTGATGCATTGTCTCCCTATGTAAAATTTGTATATTTTGGTGATTATTTCGCGGGGTTAAGATTTCGCGCATTCGATGTAAACCGCGAATATAGCGAAAATTAAACCCCCGCGAAATATACCCGCTATACAGTATGTATGATAATCCTTACTTACCGACAGGAAAATATTGCGGTGAGAATATCAAATATGCAAGTCTTTTTCAATTAATGATCGCCTTGACATAACATTGCCCTGTCACCTTAAATGGTCAATTTTCAGGTCAAGTAAGAGCAAAATATGAAGTTATTATTGTTTACACATAAGTTAAATTATACCATCATAATGAAACAGAAATAATTAACGATGTCCGGGGGTAAAAACCTTTTTTTTAAATGTTGAGGACTGCATTTTAAACTCTTTTATTTCATTTAAGAGAGTTATTACTATTTTTATTTCCCTACACCCTGCGTAAGAACGTACTGCAAAGGCAAATGGAGTCAACTGTACGCTAAATGAAATAAGTTTACAACTGATGACACAATAAAAACAAGATTGTGTCTAAATCTAATGACAATGATTATTTCTAAAAGCAAAAGTGTAAAAAATGATGTTTGGTCTAATTCTGAAGTAGATAAAAATAAAAATGTAACCCTACCCTCCTTGAAATTAAGGTATTTTTTGCATATTGCCAATAAGTACACTATAGATAAATGGCAATAAAATATGATCTTAACAATAGGCACCATTGAAATTTTTTCAAAGATAACTTCAATGTGTGTGATGTTTTAATAACATTTTGAAAGGTTTTACCAAGCGGTTTTGAAAATATACATTTCAGAAAACCGTAGTAACCCGATTTTTATAACTAAAGAAGAAGAAAAGAAAAAAGATAGTTTTCCCCAAGTTACACTATAAGAGTGATGCCACGAAGCCAAATCATTGTCTTATAACTAAAAATTAAAGTAAAAAAAGAATTAAAATATTTTGGTTCTAGTGTGGGTTGAATCCACGACCTATAGGAAATCAGTCAATTTGTCATAAAATCACTGAACTTGAGAACTCTTCAAGAGGAGATTCTTTATTACACCCGGATATCCTTAAATAATAGATATCATTATGGCAGCTTCGATCTAAAAATATGTCCCATCTCGACCAACATGATCATGTATAAATGTCAGTTGTTACAAATTTTGAATAATTTGAATTTCAAATTGACCTTATAATAAGAGAATATGTGCCTATCAACACACTTAACATGTTAAAACCAAATGTGATAGAGAAAAAGAAACTGGTGTATGTCTTTTTGATGCACAAAATCAAATGAATTACATCCAAGTACATATTATTATACAAAGATCCAAATAAAGATGTCATGTTGGAACATATATCTGATGTGTGGAACATTGTTTTGAGCATGTGGTTTTGTCTTCTTACTATAGGAATTGGAAAAATGGTTGTTATCATAAAAATATTACTCTTAAAGTAAAATATAATACTTGTAATAAGTGATTATATCTTTCGACTTATTTATATCACTTAATATGCTAAAGAGAATGTTCAATAATTTCAAAAATGACAAAAGAAGGCAGCATATACAAATGTAACACTTTTTAGGTATTTTTCGCTATTTTGACCTTGAAATGACATTGACTTAAAAGTGATCTGTGTACGAGTATATGTCCATTTGATGCACTTTTTCAAATGAACAATATCCATGCAAATAGTTATTATAGATTGGCTATTTTGACCTTAACCTGACCTTCATGCAAGAATATATTACAAGGTTCTTGCTTTGAAAATATCAATTTCCGCAAGCAAATCGTGCACTATTGGTATTTCATATTCGTCTTTAATACTCCCCGATTATGAAAACATACAATCGGTGTTATAAACTTAGACAATATATCGACTGTTAAATTATGCTAATCAATAGGTCACGGGCTCGTGTCAATGTGGCCAAGCTATACTACATACATAAATAAAAAAATCACAACTGAACAAAGAATTCCAGGTGTATTTGAAATTTATGGTGGCCGTCTTGGACGCAATCTTGGATTTCCAGGTCCGCACCACGCGTTGACAATTTATTTTCAGTTCAATATGCTACAGACATAAGCGAACATTTTGGTATATAACATTGCTTGTTCTACCGGAGTTGTCACATACTCCTTAAATAAGCCACTTTTGGGTCAATTGTCACCCCACTATAAGTTAATATGTTACTTGACACATGTAATTGACTGAACTTTTGTTGGAATTATACACTTAAACGAATTTCTAATTGGCCACCATAAAAAATATTATATCATCTGATAAATTATATCAATAAATCTTAGGCTGTGTTATTCGTTGATTCCACGCACTTACTTATCTATTTCTGGAAAGAAATCGCGTATTCATATACAAAATTATCCATGCGTAACGGTTGGTGCGAAATTGCTTTTTTGCACGTTCGCCTCGTGCACAGCTTTGAGTAGTATCGTATTTGGTAAAAATTTGTTCCATGTAGATCGACTTTCTTTAAACACTGTTAATGTGAAATTGAGTCATGTGGAACGCGCTCATGACGTCAGATGCATGCATACATTGAACGAATTTCTGATTGGCCACGTGTTTTTATAAATTAGTTTTAAAAATATGCTTTTAGAAGAATATAAATATTCGAAACCCCGATACTGCCCAATTTTATTGATGGAAAATATGTTTCTCGCAGTAATTCGAGCTAAACCCCACGATATTATAAATATCGCTTTTTACAAAAAGACGTTTGGACGTACATATCTGGATTCTGGTGCTGGTACTCGTCATTCTAACGGCCTCGGTGCGCCCTGTATTACTTATTTTCGTCAGTAGTCATACCTTCCATTAAGCCAATCGACAGAGAATACATTTTGACTGATTTTAAAAATCAAACCTGCCGGGCACGTGAGCCACGTGCACGTAAGCCATTTTGCACTAACTGTTCCGCATGGATGATTTTATACATGCATGCGTAATTTATTTCTTGAAATCGATAGATAAGTGCATGGAATGATAAGAACCACAATTTTAGAAATATTGACTGAATATATCGCATAATATAATATTTCATTGCGTGGCCAATTAGAAATTCGTTTAAGTGTTTAATGTCAAGTGGAAATGTTGGATGTTCAATTTTGTTCAAATAATATAAAAATATAAGTGGGACACCTCTCGTATTGTGCCAAATTTACCTCAACAATTATCAAGTATAAAAAATATCTTAGTTACAAACCTATTTTTCCACAAGTCAACGTAATTATTATAGGATCCCAATCACCGGTTGATGCACACGTGGTTGATGATTCGCCGCTCCCTGATAACACATAGCCATTATCACACTCAAGTGTCGCAGTTGTTTCGTAGATGGTTTCCCCCTCTGGGTTGTATACAATATCACCATTTGACTTATCAACAGCAATAGCGCTTCCACAGTCTGAAATATATCATGACACTACCACATACCATTCATTAGAAACAATCAATAAAATGACCTTTTTTCAGATTCACTTACCTGACCCGTTTTTCGAAAATGACGTTGGAGTTTTACTGAAAGTGTAAACGTCACGTCTAAGCCTATTGGAACGCATGGAGCTGCTTACTTTGGAATTATTGCCTTTGAAAGCAACTGCTTCTTGGCGTTAAAGGGACATAATTTTGCAAATTATCAAAATAACATGTGAAGACCATGCTAAAAACTGTAAAATCAAGCTTCAAAGCAATGACATCCCCCGACTGACCAACAAGAACCATGCCAGACTGGGATTCCCAGTGACTGAATAAGGTATCTACATAGTTTGATCCAATGATTTAATGTTAGACCACGGACAACGATTAATATATGTACCATTCAAAACGGTAAGATCTGGTGACTTAACAAGTTATTCAATAATATAACCACCAATATTAAGTAAACAAATAGCCTCACTAGTAAATAACCACTGTTTTTATGACCAAAAGCAAACGTATATATATATTATTTTGCGAACATAGCGACCCCAGTAAGGCCATAGCTAAATGGCCAAGCTAGCTTCAACAGTAAAGAAGGGCTTGAATACATAGTGTTAGCCAACCTAAGTCCTAAAGAGATTAAGAACCACAATAATAAATCCCAGTTACCGCACAAATGATATATCGACAAAAGCAAACAAAACAAATAAACTAAATGTAATAGAGACCCAATGGCAAAGTACCATTTATACTTATTTTATACCTTGAACAATTATTCGAACAATTATGCAAAATTTGTCAAAACTAGCGTGCAAATAGTTTGTATGATTGGTAAAATGATGCTCTTAGTTTGCTGCTTCTATTAATATCACTTTTAATACTTCCTTAAATTAAGCAATTTGTATTGTGTCGTTCGCATACAAAATCGCTAACATGCACATTTGATGGTCTAATCATTGGTTTGAAATTCATAGACAATGTAATATTTAGGATAAAGCAACATTGATTACACTCGATAAACGTTTACACCATAAGTTAGATTTTTCGGTCATTTAAAGCACAAAACGACGCCCCTACAAAAATGTCAATCTTGGGGTCAAACTAAGTTGCAAATGAATAGTAATAATAACTCTATTTCCAAGCTAATCCGACGTAAGGGAAAAACACGAAAGCATATTAGATAAGGATATTTCAAGATAATGTAACATGCATGCAACAATACATATCGACTAAAAAGGCTTATTGTTAGACATACTAATAGAATCTGCGTATCGAGGTCACTCACCTTTCTTTTGACAAGGGCCAATAATATAACCAGTCATGCCACTCCAACTTCCATCCGCTTCACATGTGGACATAATAGTAGCTTCATTACTTGACGATTCATAGCCTGTACCACAAGTAAGTGTCGCTACAGACTCGTATAGCCAACCGTCTGACGTGGCAAACGATCCGCCACCGGTAGTGTCTGCATTTAAGGCAGGACACGCTGCAATAATTACAATATATTTATTTCATTCTTATTTGTGGTTTACGACGAAATAACAGTGGATTATTTCCCTATAATTTCTTTGTTCATAATTTCAATGTCGATCATTTCACGCAAAATACTAATCTTTTAGACATACTTTCTCCGCCACCAAAAATAAAATGATGAATCATTTTAACTCGTTCTTTTAATCTTTGACAAATAAAAGAACACTACCTGCACATAAATGTAAGACACATGGTCAAAATTAAAGCAATTACAGAAGAATTACTTGGTGGCAACTCCGCGTGCATGGCGGGAAAAAGACGTCACGCAAAACATTTGAAGTATATTGTGGGCTTTATCCATAAGATTAAGATTTAAGATTTTTTTAGCAGGGAATAAATTGAATATTAGTATTTTACGGTGTATGTTCATTTGATAATTCACCTCGTGAGCAGCTGACTTATATTTTCATAAATATTACGTCAGCTGGTAACTCGGTGAGTTATCAGGAATCATACACGGTAAAATACAAATATCCTCTAAATTTATTAAAAATAAAATACGACGAAATTAATGCTTAATACATTATTTTTAAAGCCAATTTACATCATTCGCAGTAAAATATTTCCAACTGAATGCACTTATAAAATATTTCATGCAAAAAAGGGGTGCGCGACGTTGGACGTCACTCGACGTCATTCTAAGCGTCACCGTCGGGGCAGCACATAGCTCCTTTCGTCGCTGATGTCCCCTCACATGTATAAAATTGTTTTTCTTTTAATACTGAAATAAGTAATTAATATCCAACTCTGGAATATGAGGTTAAATAAAAAGGGTATCGGAGCGTTATTGGAAACAAAACTCGGAGAAGGGTGGCTGGCTTTTACAGATTGGATTATTCCAATGAACAATAAAGCACGACAAGCATGTTTAGGATGCAATATCGAAATAACCCTTCTGATCTGGAGTGAACGATTTAACGTTTTGTAGCCTATACTAGTCTTCGATTTCGCCAATTACATTTGGCTCAAATCTGTGCGTCTTATTGCACAGAATTTAACTGAAAGTGTCCCTACAGCGTTTGACAGAGACCCTACAAACACACTACAATAGAATCATATGAAAATGGTCAATTTGGACCTCAAAGAACCCATGTACAATTAAGTCAAGTCATCTTTGAGATATCGCGAGGATTTTACAAGTTTCTCATTAATTATCAAAGCATGCCGTTGTTTCTGAGATGACGTTACGACTGAGATGCTCGACGATGCGTGCGTCACCTTGGTTACAAAAAATGACGTCACCAAATAAATTGTGACGTTGCCATAAAGTAAATAACGATAAGCGCCATATAAATTATTGATCTACATAAGCTGTTAATTTCATTACTCCGAAGAAAAAAAGACGGAAAGTCCTCGAATATATTGATCAACCCTCGTACATGACTGAACTTATATGTTTTAATTATAAAGTGTCATACTGAAAAAATTAGACTTTCAATACTGTTCAAATATAAGCGGGACAAAATGCTGACCTCAATAGCTATCAAGCATCAACAAAAAAACCTTAGTTACAAACCGTTTTCCACACAAGTCATCGTAATTGTTATAGGATCCCAATCACCGGTTGATTCACACGTGGTTGATGAGTCGCCGCTCCCTGATAACACATAGCCATTATCACACTCAAGTGTCGCAGTTGTTTCGTAGACGGTTTCCTCCTCTGGATTGTATACAATAGCACCATTTGACGAATCGTCAGCAGTAGCGTCTCCGCAGTCTGAAATTAATTATACACAATCATAATTACCAACTATTTGAACCAATCACTTACTTGACAAAATGTATAAGTGTCAATAAACAAAGGGCCATAACATTCTTGAAAGTTGTCCGACTCACATCGTCCACAATATAGACAACCAGACTTGATACTGATCAATCACACCAAGATTCAACGAAATCCAACCGATGGTTACAGAGAAATGACGCGGACAAAATGTATACAGACCAACCTACAACAAAGCAAGCAAACAAGCCACCAACAGACCGACCTCAAACATGACTCTAATATATCCCCATTTACAGTGTAATTTGGGGTATTACAGTTGAGTTTAACAAAAATGAGAAACTACGGACAGAATGAAGCTCTAAGAGCAACAGCAAGACACGAACTGTCACGTGGAAAATACACATACTATTCCCATCGTAACTAAAACGGACACAGACCATTCCCATCGTAACTGCCACGGGTACAGACAATTCCCATCAATAATAAATAGTACAGTACACACCTTTATGACAAATAGGGATAGACCATGTGCAACGGACACACTAGCCACTACAAAAACACAATACTCAAACCCGAATGTCTGCCGCCTCAGACTGTCAAACTGCACAGGAGCAAGAACAAGCTGTACATAATATAAGTACGTCGATGCTCAAGAGTGAGCCCTGTACTTTAACGAGAAGAAGAAGAATATAACAAACAGACAACACACATTTTAATGACAACTCGCTACAGATATACGTGGGGTTATCCAAAAGTTCGTGGACTTTTGCTCTAAAACTTTTATTTTAAGTCGGATCAGTATGAAAACTACCATACAGTCATATTAATCTATTACAAACAATTGCCTCAAAACATTTTTTATGAAGTACCATTTGTATGAAGAGTAACACGTTGCCATAGTAACACAAAAATGCGTTAGCGGCGCACTGCTGATTTTTTCCAGTAAAATGCGTTACGTTATTGTCGATTGTTACAGTGTTTCTTCATTAAAAAATACAAAAATGCGTCCTCATGTTGAGTAATGTCATACCGATAGTTTGGTATAATTGAAAGGTTGTATCGTATATATTCGTCATTTTATGAGCTTGAGGGTTGGTGTTGGCATATAAAATTCGACGTAAAACATGACGTCACAAGATATCATTTACAGTCTCAAAATAATTCAATTTTATATACAGCTAAGGGAACCCGCAAGGAAGACAATAATTGTTTGGCAAATTAAGTATGAACCCTTCTGCATTGTATTCAATTGTTTTTAAATGACATAAATAGTTAACAGACAATCAGGGTGGTGTGACAAACGATGCATGTTAATAGGTACAAAATTGACATTCAACCAATGAGCGTTACGTTGGTTAAAATCGACCATCCTAGGTATTAGAGAGAAAAAATCCACTTGTAGAGATAGAAACGACTAATCGACAGAACGAGTGTGTTTTCATATTATAAGTATACAGCTGATTACGGGAAACAAAAAACGACTTATTAATAACGTTTAAGAGATTCATGAATTGATTAAGTCGAAAGGGCGACGTCGTACGTCATTTCTGAGCGTGCGCCGGGTATGCCTACTACGCATGCTTACAAATGCTATATTTAGGTTATTTTTTATTATATCCGTATGATATTTGGTATATGTGTTCAATATAAATTAATTTTACAGGGACCATAGATTCGTAGCTTTAACTTAAATGGTTTTTTAATAAGAGCAAAAGTCCACGAACTTTTGGATAACCCTACGTATAATGCATGTTTTTTCAAATAGTAAGCATCATTATGCTAGGCAGCGATATTGCAAAAAGAAACGATGAACATACTTACACTTGCACGAGGTCAAATATTTGTTGTACCTTTCTATTTTACTATTAAGTGGACAATACATACTTAAAAGGAAGTAAACCAACGAGCTTTCCCCTTGGCTACCGACAAATGTTGAGGGTTCTCAACGTTTTATAGTACTAACACACACTCATGGATAACCTTGTTGAACAGGACTAAAGAAACGTTTCTCCTCATGAAATACACACAAACAGACAGCCACAGTGAAAGGGATATTATCAAAGGCCTACCGGGGCGATAATCACTCAAAGGCACTGCTAAGCCATCTAGTGTTTCGTATAATATTTATGATACAACACATTTAAAAAGACATAACGTGTTCAGTAAATGGTAGATCATTTGCTATCGTAGAGAGTAAATGTTATCAAACCTATATCTATGCGCGCAATGCACATCTACCAGAGCTGTAGATCTAACACTAAATTGTAAAACTTTTTATTTTTGAACGGAAACCTATCATGTGGGTACTCATTTTCTAAATTAGATAATTTGCTACGCGCTGATTGTTTAGTTTAATGTAAAGTTCTGAAACAAAGTATTTTTACATTTGCGGAAGCATATAAAAATATTGATCTCGTCTAGGAAACTCATTGTTTTGATCCAAATTAAAGGTCTAGTAAATATGTGATATCTGTCTCATCGAAGGTTGATACAAAATATATTTTAAATGTGCTATTCTGCTTCTCAAAAGCCATCAGTCGTGTTTGCAAGTGATTCTGGGAAAAATATGCCTACACTCAGCGGCCGACGCAAATGACGTAACACGTTGCGCGTGAACGTTTTCCGAGGACAATTGTCAAGAAGTTATAAACGCCCCGCAGGCGCGAGGCGGGCCAAAAAAATGATTATAATACTTTTGAAAGGCTGATAATTCTATTTTCCGAAGGCAAATTTGCTACTATAGTAACATAAGTATTATAATACAATAATGGAAAACATGAAACATTATATTTACTACACCCATACAGTTCATGAAAGACATAGAGTATTCAATGTCCAATCCGAAGTCAGGGCAACAAGATAACAAACATTGAAGGACACGAAAAGATGGTGAAACAGACATGCACCAAGGACTTTCGTCCGGAAAGGAATGACATAATCATATAATCTAAATAGTGACCGGCCATAGGGAGCGTAATGGCTTAATCTATCCAACACCAAACATGCAATCCTTTGCTAAATAAGGATCGTATCCTCTACTGTACCACGAAACTGTTTAGAAGCCGTGATAAACATATTATGTAATTTGTACGTGGGGTGTTCCACAATTAATAGGATTTTTTCATAACAGCAAGGAAAATCAGACATTAATCAAACTAGGTGTATATACTTAAATTTTGACCTTTCACCGACAAAAATACCAAATATCAAAGAAATTGATTGAACAATAATACATTTATTAAACGTTAAAACACCCTGTACCAAGGAGGCGGGTCGCTCCGTGACGCTATTCTGTATTCTGTATTCCAAGTCTTCACCTCCTCTATAGGAGAACCGTGATATATCCTCACGTCAGGGGAATCGTAAATCCTTCACCACACAATGTCTATATTCTTAAGTTTACTGAAAACGCTCAGTGTTAGCTATTCTGGGTACGACGGAGTTTTGTGCTTTGTTTTCTATCAATTATACCAATGTGTTGCAGAATTCTGTAGCGCTCATTATGAATGTTGAATAGTAGTCTACGGCAATGAAAGTCGACTCCCTTCAGGATATTATTATGACGTCACATTTCAAGCTCCGTATTGTAACATAAAGAAACATTAAATAGTTTTGTTTATAGTCATCCAGACTTTCTAAACAGATCCAATATCACTGTATCGATTGTTTAGATGTGTTTCCGTACCCCTGTTCACAAAAACGAGTTGCAATGATGTTAGAAATTGTTCAAACATTGGAACGCCTACGAATGTACGAACTTTCGATTAACGTCAACTTAATTTTCTATAATGTGCTTATAAGTAAGTTTATAAATCCCCGATCTGTAAACAATTTGAGCCAACAGAACACAAGTGGATGCTTAATGGCACTACATTATACGTATTTCATCATTTCATTGGTTAGCACTATTGGTTTTCCCAATGTATACCATTGTTTGGCAATCGCGTGGTTTCTGTTTATTTGCGTTTACGTCATTTTCATCCATGACGCGCTTGGACACGTGCTCTTGATTACTGACTTACGATAACAAACAAAAAGCGATTTCTTCAAAAATCATCCACGTAATGCCATACAATTATGCGTTAATATTTATCAAGTGGTTATTGAGATATTCACATTTTTAATAAGGATGGTAATGACAAATAATAGTGTGACCCGCATTGGCGTTACATGGTTTTTATGACAACGTATCATCGGCAATACCGAAATTATGTTACTATCAGCATATAGAGCATACATTGCTTTGCATGTGGAATAATTTTCATTAAATTGTTATTGTTAAGTTAGATCTTATGAGAAAAGTCCTATTATTTCTGGACATGTAAACATGCTGGAGTCCCAAAGGCAAATGAAGGCGAAGTCGACCATTACTGACCTCGAGAAGGACTGTTAGCTGTCAGGCTATCATGTGGCGAAGCAAAAAGAAAAATACAAGACAGAGACGACTGGCGGACAGTGGTGACGGCCCTATTTCAACCCATGGGCGAAGAGGACTAAGTCAGTAAGTACATGTAAACATGCAGAAAATAGCTAGCATTCCACACGTGTCTTAGCTGAGCACGATATTATTGATATGGGACAATATTTCTATCAATTTACGCAACAATCCAGATTCTTGTAAAAAGTCATTTTTGATTAATATACAAATGTCGCCGATAATGAATATGTCTGTCAAGCATTTTGCAATACTAGTATGTATAGAATAATACATGGCTGAGCAGCCGTCTGGCAATTATCACAGACTTACCGGGGCGATCATCACTCAAAGGCACTGCTCAGCCATGCATTGTACTGTATGATATTTATAATGCAGCTTTTTCATTAAACAACACATTTTAAAAAGACATAACATGATCAGTAATTGGTAGTACTAGATCATTCACTATCGTAGAGAGTCAGTGTTGTCAAACTTGGATCTATTCGCGTAACGCAAATCTACGGGATGTAGACCCGTTACTAAATTGTCCGTATCTATTTCATTATTGAACGGAAAAATGAATGTGGGCATTTATGTTCTTAATTAGATAATTTGGTAAACGCTGACGTATAGTTTAATGCAAAATTCTTAAAAAGGTGTTTTCACATATTCGAAAGAATATGAACATATTAATCTCGTCCAGGAATCTAATGGCTTTGATCACAAAGTAAATGTCTAGTAAATAGGTGATATCTCATCGAAGGTCGATGCTAACTACTAGCATCATTTAAATGTGCTATTCTGCTACTCTAAAACCATCAATCGTGTTTTCAAGTGATTCTGGTAGAAATCGGCCAACACTCAGCATAATGGCGTAACGTTGCGCATGACCTTTTTCCGAGAGCAGAAAAACAATTAAAGGCTGATATATCTACTTTCGAAGGCAAATATGTTATAGTATATAGTAACATAAGTATTATAATAGTTTAATCGTATTATTAGAGTCTGCGTATCGACGTCGCATACCTTTCTTTTGACAAGGACCAATAGTATCACCAGTAATGCCACTCCAACTACCATCCGCTCCACATGTGGAAGTAATAGTAGCATCATTACTTGACGATTCATAGCCTGTACCACAAGTAAGTGTCGCTACAGACTGGTATAGCAACCCGTCTGTTGTGGCAAATGATGCATCTCCGAGTAAATCCACACTTAAAACCGGACACGCTGCAATGATAAAAACAAGTGTTGGCATTGTATCCATCTGTCGTGACAAACGATCCACCACCGGTAGTGCCTGCATTTAACACCGGACACACTGGAATTATTGTAAGTGTAAATAAGCAAAGGGCCATTACATTCTTAAAAGTTGTCCGACTCACATCGTCCGACGATATAGACAATCATACTCAGTACTAATCAAACTATATACATCCCTACCAGACCCTGTTTGGTACCTACCACCTTCAAGAACAGCCCTACAAAACATGTTTGGTACCAACCACCTTCATGAACAGCCATCCGACATTCTTTTTGGTACTCGTCACAGCTGTATACAGCCATACCAGACCCTGTTTGGTACCTACCACCAGCAAGAATTACTCTACCAGACCCTGTATGGTACCAACCACCTTCAATAACAGCCACAGACATCCTGTTTGTTACCTACCATCTCCAAGAATAGCCATCTAACACCCTGTTTGGTACCAATCACCTCCAAGAACAGCCCTACCAGACTTTGTTTTGTAGCCACCAACTCCAAGAACAGCCCTACCAGACCCTGTTTGCTACCAACCACCTTCATGAACAGCCACCCAACCTCTTGTTTGTTGCCCAGTACCTTCAATAATAGCGACCTAACACCCTGTTAGGTACACATTACCTCCAAGAAAAGCCCTATCAGACCCTGTTTGGTACCCATAACCTCCCATAATAGCCAGCCAGCACCCTCTTAGGTGCCCATCACCTCCAAATTGCAATAGAAAACATACTGTATAGCGGGTATATTTCACGGTGTCCAATTTTCGCGTTAATTGGATACTTTTGAATTCACGGTGTCTTGATTTCGCGCTAACGGCCTTGACCGCGAAATTAAAACCTTGTTGGTAAACATGGAAGGGGAGGTAAACGTTAGAGTATGAGTATAATCGTCACTAATGATCTCGGGGTTGTGTGTTCGAATTCCGGGCTGGCCAACTAAAATTACTGATAGTCTTTCGGATGAGACTTTAAACCGAAGTCCCATGTATTGGTGCTATACATATGGCAAATGGCATGCAAAGAACCAGGAATGCTTCTGGAATTAGGGCATCTTCTGAATCATGCATTTTCCCCCAACAACTAAAAGTACTAAGTCTTCTGGAGGCCTCGCCCATAAGAATTATCCGGTGGCGAGGATAAAGAAACGCAATAAACCAAACATACTGATCATTAACTGCTAACATAAGAAAAACATGTAGATCTATTTACAAACAAACAATTATTTCGGCAAACATTTACACGTTCCGCAAACAAAACTGTTATTAATTTTGAACAAGTGTGATAAAACGGCTTACAATTCAAACCTTTAGACGATATTGATATGCATGCATAGAAATTTAAACACGTTCTTTACAAATATTCAATTTCTAATTATATTTCATACATGTCGTAGTTCATTTATTATTACCGTATTTTACTCAAGCGACACAATGTGTCTTTTTGTAGGTCTTGAAAAGTAATGTTTGATTATTTCTTAAAGCTCCTTGATGCATTGTCTCCCTATGTAAAATTTGTATATTTTGGTGATTATTTCGCGGGGTTAAGATTTCGCGCATTCGATGTAAACCGCGAATATAGCGAAAATTAAACCCCCGCGAAATATACCCGCTATACAGTATGTATGATAATCCTTACTTACCGACAGGAAAATATTGCGGTGAGAATATCAAATATGCAAGTCTTTTTCAATTAATGATCGCCTTGACATAACATTGCCCTGTCACCTTAAATGGTCAATTTTCAGGTCAAGTAAGAGCAAAATATGAAGTTATTATTGTTTACACATAAGTTAAATTATACCATCATAATGAAACAGAAATAATTAACGATGTCCAGGGGTAAAAACCTTTTTTTTAAATGTTGAGGACTGCATTTTAAACTCTTTTATTTCATTTAAGAGAGTTATTACTATTTTTATTTCCCTACACCCTGCGTAAGAACGTACTGCAAAGGCAAATGGAGTCAACTGTACGCTAAATGAAATAAGTTTACAACTGATGACACAATAAAAACAAGATTGTGTCTAAATCTAATGACAATGATTATTTCTAAAAGCAAAAGTGTAAAAAATGATGTTTGGTCTAATTCTGAAGTAGATAAAAATAAAAATGTAACCCTACCCTCCTTGAAATTAAGGTATTTTTTGCATATTGCCAATAAGTACACTATAGATAAATGGCAATAAAATATGATCTTAACAATAGGCACCATTGAAATTTTTTCAAAGATAACTTCAATGTGTGTGATGTTTTAATAACATTTTGAAAGGTTTTACCAAGCGGTTTTGAAAATATACATTTCAGAAAACCGTAGTAACCCGATTTTTATAACTAAAGAAGAAGAAAAGAAAAAAGATAGTTTTCCCCAAGTTACACTATAAGAGTGATGCCACGAAGCCAAATCATTGTCTTATAACTAAAAATTAAAGTAAAAAAAGAATTAAAATATTTTGGTTCTAGTGTGGGTTGAATCCACGACCTATAGGAAATCAGTCAATTTGTCATAAAATCACTGAACTTGAGAACTCTTCAAGAGGAGATTCTTTATTACACCCGGATATCCTTAAATAATAGATATCATTATGGCAGCTTCGATCTAAAAATATGTCCCATCTCGACCAACATGATCATGTATAAATGTCAGTTGTTACAAATTTTGAATAATTTGAATTTCAAATTGACCTTATAATAAGAGAATATGTGCCTATCAACACACTTAACATGTTAAAACCAAATGTGATAGAGAAAAAGAAACTGGTGTATGTCTTTTTGATGCACAAAATCAAATGAATTACATCCAAGTACATATTATTATACAAAGATCCAAATAAAGATGTCATGTTGGAACATATATCTGATGTGTGGAACATTGTTTTGAGCATGTGGTTTTGTCTTCTTACTATAGGAATTGGAAAAATGGTTGTTATCATAAAAATATTACTCTTAAAGTAAAATATAATACTTGTAATAAGTGATTATATCTTTCGACTTATTTATATCACTTAATATGCTAAAGAGAATGTTCAATAATTTCAAAAATGACAAAAGAAGGCAGCATATACAAATGTAACACTTTTTAGGTATTTTTCGCTATTTTGACCTTGAAATGACATTGACTTAAAAGTGATCTGTGTACGAGTATATGTCCATTTGATGCACTTTTTCAAATGAACAATATCCATGCAAATAGTTATTATAGATTGGCTATTTTGACCTTAACCTGACCTTCATGCAAGAATATATTACAAGGTTCTTGCTTTGAAAATATCAATTTCCGCAAGCAAATCGTGCACTATTGGTATTTCATATTCGTCTTTAATACTCCCCGATTATGAAAACATACAATCGGTGTTATAAACTTAGACAATATATCGACTGTTAAATTATGCTAATCAATAGGTCACGGGCTCGTGTCAATGTGGCCAAGCTATACTACATACATAAATAAAAAAATCACAACTGAACAAAGAATTCCAGGTGTATTTGAAATTTATGGTGGCCGTCTTGGACGCAATCTTGGATTTCCAGGTCCGCACCACGCGTTGACAATTTATTTTCAGTTCAATATGCTACAGACATAAGCGAACATTTTGGTATATAACATTGCTTGTTCTACCGGAGTTGTCACATACTCCTTAAATAAGCCACTTTTGGGTCAATTGTCACCCCACTATAAGTTAATATGTTACTTGACACATGTAATTGACTGAACTTTTGTTGGAATTATACACTTAAACGAATTTCTAATTGGCCACCATAAAAAATATTATATCATCTGATAAATTATATCAATAAATCTTAGGCTGTGTTATTCGTTGATTCCACGCACTTACTTATCTATTTCTGGAAAGAAATCGCGTATTCATATACAAAATTATCCATGCGTAACGGTTGGTGCGAAATTGCTTTTTTGCACGTTCGCCTCGTGCACAGCTTTGAGTAGTATCGTATTTGGTAAAAATTTGTTCCATGTAGATCGACTTTCTTTAAACACTGTTAATGTGAAATTGAGTCATGTGGAACGCGCTCATGACGTCAGATGCATGCATACATTGAACGAATTTCTGATTGGCCACGTGTTTTTATAAATTAGTTTTAAAAATATGCTTTTAGAAGAATATAAATATTCGAAACCCCGATACTGCCCAATTTTATTGATGGAAAATATGTTTCTCGCAGTAATTCGAGCTAAACCCCACGATATTATAAATATCGCTTTTTACAAAAAGACGTTTGGACGTACATATCTGGATTCTGGTGCTGGTACTCGTCATTCTAACGGCCTCGGTGCGCCCTGTATTACTTATTTTCGTCAGTAGTCATACCTTCCATTAAGCCAATCGACAGAGAATACATTTTGACTGATTTTAAAAATCAAACCTGCCGGGCACGTGAGCCACGTGCACGTAAGCCATTTTGCACTAACTGTTCCGCATGGATGATTTTATACATGCATGCGTAATTTATTTCTTGAAATCGATAGATAAGTGCATGGAATGATAAGAACCACAATTTTAGAAATATTGACTGAATATATCGCATAATATAATATTTCATTGCGTGGCCAATTAGAAATTCGTTTAAGTGTTTAATGTCAAGTGGAAATGTTGGATGTTCAATTTTGTTCAAATAATATAAAAATATAAGTGGGACACCTCTCGTATTGTGCCAAATTTACCTCAACAATTATCAAGTATAAAAAATATCTTAGTTACAAACCTATTTTTCCACAAGTCAACGTAATTATTATAGGATCCCAATCACCGGTTGATGCACACGTGGTTGATGATTCGCCGCTCCCTGATAACACATAGCCATTATCACACTCAAGTGTCGCAGTTGTTTCGTAGATGGTTTCCCCCTCTGGGTTGTATACAATATCACCATTTGACTTATCAACAGCAATAGCGCTTCCACAGTCTGAAATATATCATGACACTACCACATACCATTCATTAGAAACAATCAATAAAATGACCTTTTTTCAGATTCACTTACCTGACCCGTTTTTCGAAAATGACGTTGGAGTTTTACTGAAAGTGTAAACGTCACGTCTAAGCCTATTGGAACGCATGGAGCTGCTTACTTTGGAATTATTGCCTTTGAAAGCAACTGCTTCTTGGCGTTAAAGGGACATAATTTTGCAAATTATCAAAATAACATGTGAAGACCATGCTAAAAACTGTAAAATCAAGCTTCAAAGCAATGACATCCCCCGACTGACCAACAAGAACCATGCCAGACTGGGATTCCCAGTGACTGAATAAGGTATCTACATAGTTTGATCCAATGATTTAATGTTAGACCACGGACAACGATTAATATATGTACCATTCAAAACGGTAAGATCTGGTGACTTAACAAGTTATTCAATAATATAACCACCAATATTAAGTAAACAAATAGCCTCACTAGTAAATAACCACTGTTTTTATGACCAAAAGCAAACGTATATATATATTATTTTGCGAACATAGCGACCCCAGTAAGGCCATAGCTAAATGGCCAAGCTAGCTTCAACAGTAAAGAAGGGCTTGAATACATAGTGTTAGCCAACCTAAGTCCTAAAGAGATTAAGAACCACAATAATAAATCCCAGTTACCGCACAAATGATATATCGACAAAAGCAAACAAAACAAATAAACTAAATGTAATAGAGACCCAATGGCAAAGTACCATTTATACTTATTTTATACCTTGAACAATTATTCGAACAATTATGCAAAATTTGTCAAAACTAGCGTGCAAATAGTTTGTATGATTGGTAAAATGATGCTCTTAGTTTGCTGCTTCTATTAATATCACTTTTAATACTTCCTTAAATTAAGCAATTTGTATTGTGTCGTTCGCATACAAAATCGCTAACATGCACATTTGATGGTCTAATCATTGGTTTGAAATTCATAGACAATGTAATATTTAGGATAAAGCAACATTGATTACACTCGATAAACGTTTACACCATAAGTTAGATTTTTCGGTCATTTAAAGCACAAAACGACGCCCCTACAAAAATGTCAATCTTGGGGTCAAACTAAGTTGCAAATGAATAGTAATAATAACTCTATTTCCAAGCTAATCCGACGTAAGGGAAAAACACGAAAGCATATTAGATAAGGATATTTCAAGATAATGTAACATGCATGCAACAATACATATCGACTAAAAAGGCTTATTGTTAGACATACTAATAGAATCTGCGTATCGAGGTCACTCACCTTTCTTTTGACAAGGGCCAATAATATAACCAGTCATGCCACTCCAACTTCCATCCGCTTCACATGTGGACATAATAGTAGCTTCATTACTTGACGATTCATAGCCTGTACCACAAGTAAGTGTCGCTACAGACTCGTATAGCCAACCGTCTGACGTGGCAAACGATCCGCCACCGGTAGTGTCTGCATTTAAGGCAGGACACGCTGCAATAATTACAATATATTTATTTCATTCTTATTTGTGGTTTACGACGAAATAACAGTGGATTATTTCCCTATAATTTCTTTGTTCATAATTTCAATGTCGATCATTTCACGCAAAATACTAATCTTTTAGACATACTTTCTCCGCCACCAAAAATAAAATGATGAATCATTTTAACTCGTTCTTTTAATCTTTGACAAATAAAAGAACACTACCTGCACATAAATGTAAGACACATGGTCAAAATTAAAGCAATTACAGAAGAATTACTTGGTGGCAACTCCGCGTGCATGGCGGGAAAAAGACGTCACGCAAAACATTTGAAGTATATTGTGGGCTTTATCCATAAGATTAAGATTTAAGATTTTTTTAGCAGGGAATAAATTGAATATTAGTATTTTACGGTGTATGTTCATTTGATAATTCACCTCGTGAGCAGCTGACTTATATTTTCATAAATATTACGTCAGCTGGTAACTCGGTGAGTTATCAGGAATCATACACGGTAAAATACAAATATCCTCTAAATTTATTAAAAATAAAATACGACGAAATTAATGCTTAATACATTATTTTTAAAGCCAATTTACATCATTCGCAGTAAAATATTTCCAACTGAATGCACTTATAAAATATTTCATGCAAAAAAGGGGTGCGCGACGTTGGACGTCACTCGACGTCATTCTAAGCGTCACCGTCGGGGCAGCACATAGCTCCTTTCGTCGCTGATGTCCCCTCACATGTATAAAATTGTTTTTCTTTTAATACTGAAATAAGTAATTAATATCCAACTCTGGAATATGAGGTTAAATAAAAAGGGTATCGGAGCGTTATTGGAAACAAAACTCGGAGAAGGGTGGCTGGCTTTTACAGATTGGATTATTCCAATGAACAATAAAGCACGACAAGCATGTTTAGGATGCAATATCGAAATAACCCTTCTGATCTGGAGTGAACGATTTAACGTTTTGTAGCCTATACTAGTCTTCGATTTCGCCAATTACATTTGGCTCAAATCTGTGCGTCTTATTGCACAGAATTTAACTGAAAGTGTCCCTACAGCGTTTGACAGAGACCCTACAAACACACTACAATAGAATCATATGAAAATGGTCAATTTGGACCTCAAAGAACCCATGTACAATTAAGTCAAGTCATCTTTGAGATATCGCGAGGATTTTACAAGTTTCTCATTAATTATCAAAGCATGCCGTTGTTTCTGAGATGACGTTACGACTGAGATGCTCGACGATGCGTGCGTCACCTTGGTTACAAAAAATGACGTCACCAAATAAATTGTGACGTTGCCATAAAGTAAATAACGATAAGCGCCATATAAATTATTGATCTACATAAGCTGTTAATTTCATTACTCCGAAGAAAAAAAGACGGAAAGTCCTCGAATATATTGATCAACCCTCGTACATGACTGAACTTATATGTTTTAATTATAAAGTGTCATACTGAAAAAATTAGACTTTCAATACTGTTCAAATATAAGCGGGACAAAATGCTGACCTCAATAGCTATCAAGCATCAACAAAAAAACCTTAGTTACAAACCGTTTTCCACACAAGTCATCGTAATTGTTATAGGATCCCAATCACCGGTTGATTCACACGTGGTTGATGAGTCGCCGCTCCCTGATAACACATAGCCATTATCACACTCAAGTGTCGCAGTTGTTTCGTAGACGGTTTCCTCCTCTGGATTGTATACAATAGCACCATTTGACGAATCGTCAGCAGTAGCGTCTCCGCAGTCTGAAATTAATTATACACAATCATAATTACCAACTATTTGAACCAATCACTTACTTGACAAAATGTATAAGTGTCAATAAACAAAGGGCCATAACATTCTTGAAAGTTGTCCGACTCACATCGTCCACAATATAGACAACCAGACTTGATACTGATCAATCACACCAAGATTCAACGAAATCCAACCGATGGTTACAGAGAAATGACGCGGACAAAATGTATACAGACCAACCTACAACAAAGCAAGCAAACAAGCCACCAACAGACCGACCTCAAACATGACTCTAATATATCCCCATTTACAGTGTAATTTGGGGTATTACAGTTGAGTTTAACAAAAATGAGAAACTACGGACAGAATGAAGCTCTAAGAGCAACAGCAAGACACGAACTGTCACGTGGAAAATACACATACTATTCCCATCGTAACTAAAACGGACACAGACCATTCCCATCGTAACTGCCACGGGTACAGACAATTCCCATCAATAATAAATAGTACAGTACACACCTTTATGACAAATAGGGATAGACCATGTGCAACGGACACACTAGCCACTACAAAAACACAATACTCAAACCCGAATGTCTGCCGCCTCAGACTGTCAAACTGCACAGGAGCAAGAACAAGCTGTACATGATATAAGTACGTCGATGCTCAAGAGTGAGCCCTGTACTTTAACGAGAAGAAGAAGAATATAACAAACAGACAACACACATTTTAATGACAACTCGCTACAGATATACGTGGGGTTATCCAAAAGTTCGTGGACTTTTGCTCTAAAACTTTTATTTTAAGTCGGATCAGTATGAAAACTACCATACAGTCATATTAATCTATTACAAACAATTGCCTCAAAACATTTTTTATGAAGTACCATTTGTATGAAGAGTAACACGTTGCCATAGTAACACAAAAATGCGTTAGCGGCGCACTGCTGATTTTTTCCAGTAAAATGCGTTACGTTATTGTCGATTGTTACAGTGTTTCTTCATTAAAAAATACAAAAATGCGTCCTCATGTTGAGTAATGTCATACCGATAGTTTGGTATAATTGAAAGGTTGTATCGTATATATTCGTCATTTTATGAGCTTGAGGGTTAGTGTTGGCATATAAAATTCGACGTAAAACATGACGTCACAAGATATCATTTACAGTCTCAAAATAATTCAATTTTATATACAGCTAAGGGAACCCGCAAGGAAGACAATAATTGTTTGGCAAATTAAGTATGAACCCTTCTGCATTGTATTCAATTGTTTTTAAATGACATAAATAGTTAACAGACAATCAGGGTGGTGTGACAAACGATGCATGTTAATAGGTACAAAATTGACATTCAACCAATGAGCGTTACGTTGGTTAAAATCGACCATCCTAGGTATTAGAGAGAAAAAATCCACTTGTAGAGATAGAAACGACTAATCGACAGAACGAGTGTGTTTTCATATTATAAGTATACAGCTGATTACGGGAAACAAAAAACGACTTATTAATAACGTTTAAGAGATTCATGAATTGATTAAGTCGAAAGGGCGACGTCGTACGTCATTTCTGAGCGTGCGCCGGGTATGCCTACTACGCATGCTTACAAATGCTATATTTAGGTTATTTTTTATTATATCCGTATGATATTTGGTATATGTGTTCAATATAAATTAATTTTACAGGGACCATAGATTCGTAGCTTTAACTTAAATGGTTTTTTAATAAGAGCAAAAGTCCACGAACTTTTGGATAACCCTACGTATAATGCATGTTTTTTCAAATAGTAAGCATCATTATGCTAGGCAGCGATATTGCAAAAAGAAACGATGAACATACTTACACTTGCACGAGGTCAAATATTTGTTGTACCTTTCTATTTTACTATTAAGTGGACAATACATACTTAAAAGGAAGTAAACCAACGAGCTTTCCCCTTGGCTACCGACAAATGTTGAGGGTTCTCAACGTTTTATAGTACTAACACACACTCATGGATAACCTTGTTGAACAGGACTAAAGAAACGTTTCTCCTCATGAAATACACACAAACAGACAGCCACAGTGAAAGGGATATTATCAAAGGCCTACCGGGGCGATAATCACTCAAAGGCACTGCTAAGCCATCTAGTGTTTCGTATAATATTTATGATACAACACATTTAAAAAGACATAACGTGTTCAGTAAATGGTAGATCATTTGCTATCGTAGAGAGTAAATGTTATCAAACCTATATCTATGCGCGAAATGCACATCTACCAGAGCTGTAGATCTAACACTAAATTGTAAAACTTTTTATTTTTGAACGGAAACCTATCATGTGGGTACTCATTTTCTAAATTAGATAATTTGCTACGCGCTGATTGTTTAGTTTAATGTAAAGTTCTGAAACAAAGTATTTTTACATTTGCGGAAGCATATAAAAATATTGATCTCGTCTAGGAAACTCATTGTTTTGATCCAAATTAAAGGTCTAGTAAATATGTGATATCTGTCTCATCGAAGGTTGATACAAAATATATTTTAAATGTGCTATTCTGCTTCTCAAAAGCCATCAGTCGTGTTTGCAAGTGATTCTGGGAAAAATATGCCTACACTCAGCGGCCGACGCAAATGACGTAACACGTTGCGCGTGAACGTTTTCCGAGGACAATTGTCAAGAAGTTATAAACGCCCCGCAGGCGCGAGGCGGGCCAAAAAAATGATTATAATACTTTTGAAAGGCTGATAATTCTATTTTCCGAAGGCAAATTTGCTACTATAGTAACATAAGTATTATAATACAATAATGGAAAACATGAAACATTATATTTACTACACCCATACAGTTCATGAAAGACATAGAGTATTCAATGTCCAATCCGAAGTCAGGGCAACAAGATAACAAACATTGAAGGACACGAAAAGATGGTGAAACAGACATGCACCAAGGACTTTCGTCCGGAAAGGAATGACATAATCATATAATCTAAATAGTGACCGGCCATAGGGAGCGTAATGGCTTAATCTATCCAACACCAAACATGCAATCCTTTGCTAAATAAGGATCGTATCCTCTACTGTACCACGAAACTGTTTAGAAGCCGTGATAAACATATTATGTAATTTGTACGTGGGGTGTTCCACAATTAATAGGATTTTTTCATAACAGCAAGGAAAATCAGACATTAATCAAACTAGGTGTATATACTTAAATTTTGACCTTTCACCGACAAAAATACCAAATATCAAAGAAATTGATTGAACAATAATACATTTATTAAACGTTAAAACACCCTGTACCAAGGAGGCGGGTCGCTCCGTGACGCTATTCTGTATTCTGTATTCCAAGTCTTCACCTCCTCTATAGGAGAACCGTGATATATCCTCACGTCAGGGGAATCGTAAATCCTTCACCACACAATGTCTATATTCTTAAGTTTACTGAAAACGCTCAGTGTTAGCTATTCTGGGTACGACGGAGTTTTGTGCTTTGTTTTCTATCAATTATACCAATGTGTTGCAGAATTCTGTAGCGCTCATTATGAATGTTGAATAGTAGTCTACGGCAATGAAAGTCGACTCCCTTCAGGATATTATTATGACGTCACATTTCAAGCTCCGTATTGTAACATAAAGAAACATTAAATAGTTTTGTTTATAGTCATCCAGACTTTCTAAACAGATCCAATATCACTGTATCGATTGTTTAGATGTGTTTCCGTACCCCTGTTCACAAAAACGAGTTGCAATGATGTTAGAAATTGTTCAAACATTGGAACGCCTACGAATGTACGAACTTTCGATTAACGTCAACTTAATTTTCTATAATGTGCTTATAAGTAAGTTTATAAATCCCCGATCTGTAAACAATTTGAGCCAACAGAACACAAGTGGATGCTTAATGGCACTACATTATACGTATTTCATCATTTCATTGGTTAGCACTATTGGTTTTCCCAATGTATACCATTGTTTGGCAATCGCGTGGTTTCTGTTTATTTGCGTTTACGTCATTTTCATCCATGACGCGCTTGGACACGTGCTCTTGATTACTGACTTACGATAACAAACAAAAAGCGATTTCTTCAAAAATCATCCACGTAATGCCATACAATTATGCGTTAATATTTATCAAGTGGTTATTGAGATATTCACATTTTTAATAAGGATGGTAATGACAAATAATAGTGTGACCCGCATTGGCGTTACATGGTTTTTATGACAACGTATCATCGGCAATACCGAAATTATGTTACTATCAGCATATAGAGCATACATTGCTTTGCATGTGGAATAATTTTCATTAAATTGTTATTGTTAAGTTAGATCTTATGAGAAAAGTCCTATTATTTCTGGACATGTAAACATGCTGGAGTCCCAAAGGCAAATGAAGGCGAGGTCGACCATTACTGACCTCGAGAAGGACTGTTAGCTGTCAGGCTATCATGTGGCGAAGCAAAAAGAAAAATACAAGACAGAGACGACTGGCGGACAGTGGTGACGGCCCTATTTCAACCCATGGGCGAAGAGGACTAAGTCAGTAAGTACATGTAAACATGCAGAAAATAGCTAGCATTCCACACGTGTCTTAGCTGAGCACGATATTATTGATATGGGACAATATTTCTATCAATTTACGCAACAATCCAGATTCTTGTAAAAAGTCATTTTTGATTAATATACAAATGTCGCCGATAATGAATATGTCTGTCAAGCATTTTGCAATACTAGTATGTATAGAATAATACATGGCTGAGCAGCCGTCTGGCAATTATCACAGACTTACCGGGGCGATCATCACTCAAAGGCACTGCTCAGCCATGCATTGTACTGTATGATATTTATAATGCAGCTTTTTCATTAAACAACACATTTTAAAAAGACATAACATGATCAGTAATTGGTAGTACTAGATCATTCACTATCGTAGAGAGTCAGTGTTGTCAAACTTGGATCTATTCGCGTAACGCAAATCTACGGGATGTAGACCCGTTACTAAATTGTCCGTATCTATTTCATTATTGAACGGAAAAATGAATGTGGGCATTTATGTTCTTAATTAGATAATTTGGTAAACGCTGACGTATAGTTTAATGCAAAATTCTTAAAAAGGTGTTTTCACATATTCGAAAGAATATGAACATATTAATCTCGTCCAGGAATCTAATGGCTTTGATCACAAAGTAAATGTCTAGTAAATAGGTGATATCTCATCGAAGGTCGATGCTAACTACTAGCATCATTTAAATGTGCTATTCTGCTACTCTAAAACCATCAATCGTGTTTTCAAGTGATTCTGGTAGAAATCGGCCAACACTCAGCATAATGGCGTAACGTTGCGCATGACCTTTTTCCGAGAGCAGAAAAACAATTAAAGGCTGATATATCTACTTTCGAAGGCAAATATGTTATAGTATATAGTAACATAAGTATTATAATAGTTTAATCGTATTATTAAAGTCTGCGTATCGACGTCGCATACCTTTCTTTTGACAAGGACCAATAGTATCACCAGTAATGCCACTCCAACTACCATCCGCTCCACATGTGGAAGTAATAGTAGCATCATTACTTGACGATTCATAGCCTGTACCACAAGTAAGTGTCGCTACAGACTGGTATAGCAACCCGTCTGTTGTGGCAAATGATGCATCTCCGAGTAAATCCACACTTAAAACCGGACACGCTGCAATGATAAAAACAAGTGTTGGCATTGTATCCATCTGTCGTGACAAACGATCCACCACCGGTAGTGCCTGCATTTAACACCGGACACACTGGAATTATTGTAAGTGTAAATAAGCAAAGGGCCATAACATTCTTAAAAGTTGTCCGACTCACATCGTCCGACGATATAGACAATCATACTCAGTACTAATCAAACTATATACATCCCTACCAGACCCTGTTTGGTACCTACCACCTTCAAGAACAGCCCTACAAAACATGTTTGGTACCAACCACCTTCATGAACAGCCATCCGACATTCTTTTTGGTACTCGTCACAGCTGTATACAGCCATACCAGACCCTGTTTGGTACCTACCACCAGCAAGAATTACTCTACCAGACCCTGTATGGTACCAACCACCTTCAATAACAGCCACAGACATCCTGTTTGTTACCTACCATCTCCAAGAATAGCCATCTAACACCCTGTTTGGTACCAATCACCTCCAAGAACAGCCCTACCAGACTTTGTTTTGTAGCCACCAACTCCAAGAACAGCCCTACCAGACCCTGTTTGCTACCAACCACCTTCATGAACAGCCACCCAACCTCTTGTTTGTTGCCCAGTACCTTCAATAATAGCGACCTAACACCCTGTTAGGTACACATTACCTCCAAGAAAAGCCCTATCAGACCCTGTTTGGTACCCATAACCTCCCATAATAGCCAGCCAGCACCCTCTTAGGTGCCCATCACCTCCAAATTGCAATAGAAAACATACTGTATAGCGGGTATATTTCACGGTGTCCAATTTTCGCGTTAATTGGATACTTTTGAATTCACGGTGTCTTGATTTCGCGCTAACGGCCTTGACCGCGAAATTAAAACCTTGTTGGTAAACATGGAAGGGGAGGTAAACGTTAGAGTATGAGTATAATCGTCACTAATGATCTCGGGGTTGTGTGTTCGAATTCCGGGCTGGCCAACTAAAATTACTGATAGTCTTTCGGATGAGACTTTAAACCGAAGTCCCATGTATTGGTGCTATACATATGGCAAATGGCATGCAAAGAACCAGGAATGCTTCTGGAATTAGGGCATCTTCTGAATCATGCATTTTCCCCCAACAACTAAAAGTACTAAGTCTTCTGGAGGCCTCGCCCATAAGAATTATCCGGTGGCGAGGATAAAGAAACGCAATAAACCAAACATACTGATCATTAACTGCTAACATAAGAAAAACATGTAGATCTATTTACAAACAAACAATTATTTCGGCAAACATTTACACGTTCCGCAAACAAAACTGTTATTAATTTTGAACAAGTGTGATAAAACGGCTTACAATTCAAACCTTTAGACGATATTGATATGCATGCATAGAAATTTAAACACGTTCTTTACAAATATTCAATTTCTAATTATATTTCATACATGTCGTAGTTCATTTATTATTACCGTATTTTACTCAAGCGACACAATGTGTCTTTTTGTAGGTCTTGAAAAGTAATGTTTGATTATTTCTTAAAGCTCCTTGATGCATTGTCTCCCTATGTAAAATTTGTATATTTTGGTGATTATTTCGCGGGGTTAAGATTTCGCGCATTCGATGTAAACCGCGAATATAGCGAAAATTAAACCCCCGCGAAATATACCCGCTATACAGTATGTATGATAATCCTTACTTACCGACAGGAAAATATTGCGGTGAGAATATCAAATATGCAAGTCTTTTTCAATTAATGATCGCCTTGACATAACATTGCCCTGTCACCTTAAATGGTCAATTTTCAGGTCAAGTAAGAGCAAAATATGAAGTTATTATTGTTTACACATAAGTTAAATTATACCATCATAATGAAACAGAAATAATTAACGATGTCCGGGGGTAAAAACCTTTTTTTTAAATGTTGAGGACTGCATTTTAAACTCTTTTATTTCATTTAAGAGAGTTATTACTATTTTTATTTCCCTACACCCTGCGTAAGAACGTACTGCAAAGGCAAATGGAGTCAACTGTACGCTAAATGAAATAAGTTTACAACTGATGACACAATAAAAACAAGATTGTGTCTAAATCTAATGACAATGATTATTTCTAAAAGCAAAAGTGTAAAAAATGATGTTTGGTCTAATTCTGAAGTAGATAAAAATAAAAATGTAACCCTACCCTCCTTGAAATTAAGGTATTTTTTGCATATTGCCAATAAGTACACTATAGATAAATGGCAATAAAATATGATCTTAACAATAGGCACCATTGAAATTTTTTCAAAGATAACTTCAATGTGTGTGATGTTTTAATAACATTTTGAAAGGTTTTACCAAGCGGTTTTGAAAATATACATTTCAGAAAACCGTAGTAACCCGATTTTTATAACTAAAGAAGAAGAAAAGAAAAAAGATAGTTTTCCCCAAGTTACACTATAAGAGTGATGCCACGAAGCCAAATCATTGTCTTATAACTAAAAATTAAAGTAAAAAAAGAATTAAAATATTTTGGTTCTAGTGTGGGTTGAATCCACGACCTATAGGAAATCAGTCAATTTGTCATAAAATCACTGAACTTGAGAACTCTTCAAGAGGAGATTCTTTATTACACCCGGATATCCTTAAATAATAGATATCATTATGGCAGCTTCGATCTAAAAATATGTCCCATCTCGACCAACATGATCATGTATAAATGTCAGTTGTTACAAATTTTGAATAATTTGAATTTCAAATTGACCTTATAATAAGAGAATATGTGCCTATCAACACACTTAACATGTTAAAACCAAATGTGATAGAGAAAAAGAAACTGGTGTATGTCTTTTTGATGCACAAAATCAAATGAATTACATCCAAGTACATATTATTATACAAAGATCCAAATAAAGATGTCATGTTGGAACATATATCTGATGTGTGGAACATTGTTTTGAGCATGTGGTTTTGTCTTCTTACTATAGGAATTGGAAAAATGGTTGTTATCATAAAAATATTACTCTTAAAGTAAAATATAATACTTGTAATAAGTGATTATATCTTTCGACTTATTTATATCACTTAATATGCTAAAGAGAATGTTCAATAATTTCAAAAATGACAAAAGAAGGCAGCATATACAAATGTAACACTTTTTAGGTATTTTTCGCTATTTTGACCTTGAAATGACATTGACTTAAAAGTGATCTGTGTACGAGTATATGTCCATTTGATGCACTTTTTCAAATGAACAATATCCATGCAAATAGTTATTATAGATTGGCTATTTTGACCTTAACCTGACCTTCATGCAAGAATATATTACAAGGTTCTTGCTTTGAAAATATCAATTTCCGCAAGCAAATCGTGCACTATTGGTATTTCATATTCGTCTTTAATACTCCCCGATTATGAAAACATACAATCGGTGTTATAAACTTAGACAATATATCGACTGTTAAATTATGCTAATCAATAGGTCACGGGCTCGTGTCAATGTGGCCAAGCTATACTACATACATAAATAAAAAAATCACAACTGAACAAAGAATTCCAGGTGTATTTGAAATTTATGGTGGCCGTCTTGGACGCAATCTTGGATTTCCAGGTCCGCACCACGCGTTGACAATTTATTTTCAGTTCAATATGCTACAGACATAAGCGAACATTTTGGTATATAACATTGCTTGTTCTACCGGAGTTGTCACATACTCCTTAAATAAGCCACTTTTGGGTCAATTGTCACCCCACTATAAGTTAATATGTTACTTGACACATGTAATTGACTGAACTTTTGTTGGAATTATACACTTAAACGAATTTCTAATTGGCCACCATAAAAAATATTATATCATCTGATAAATTATATCAATAAATCTTAGGCTGTGTTATTCGTTGATTCCACGCACTTACTTATCTATTTCTGGAAAGAAATCGCGTATTCATATACAAAATTATCCATGCGTAACGGTTGGTGCGAAATTGCTTTTTTGCACGTTCGCCTCGTGCACAGCTTTGAGTAGTATCGTATTTGGTAAAAATTTGTTCCATGTAGATCGACTTTCTTTAAACACTGTTAATGTGAAATTGAGTCATGTGGAACGCGCTCATGACGTCAGATGCATGCATACATTGAACGAATTTCTGATTGGCCACGTGTTTTTATAAATTAGTTTTAAAAATATGCTTTTAGAAGAATATAAATATTCGAAACCCCGATACTGCCCAATTTTATTGATGGAAAATATGTTTCTCGCAGTAATTCGAGCTAAACCCCACGATATTATAAATATCGCTTTTTACAAAAAGACGTTTGGACGTACATATCTGGATTCTGGTGCTGGTACTCGTCATTCTAACGGCCTCGGTGCGCCCTGTATTACTTATTTTCGTCAGTAGTCATACCTTCCATTAAGCCAATCGACAGAGAATACATTTTGACTGATTTTAAAAATCAAACCTGCCGGGCACGTGAGCCACGTGCACGTAAGCCATTTTGCACTAACTGTTCCGCATGGATGATTTTATACATGCATGCGTAATTTATTTCTTGAAATCGATAGATAAGTGCATGGAATGATAAGAACCACAATTTTAGAAATATTGACTGAATATATCGCATAATATAATATTTCATTGCGTGGCCAATTAGAAATTCGTTTAAGTGTTTAATGTCAAGTGGAAATGTTGGATGTTCAATTTTGTTCAAATAATATAAAAATATAAGTGGGACACCTCTCGTATTGTGCCAAATTTACCTCAACAATTATCAAGTATAAAAAATATCTTAGTTACAAACCTATTTTTCCACAAGTCAACGTAATTATTATAGGATCCCAATCACCGGTTGATGCACACGTGGTTGATGATTCGCCGCTCCCTGATAACACATAGCCATTATCACACTCAAGTGTCGCAGTTGTTTCGTAGATGGTTTCCCCCTCTGGGTTGTATACAATATCACCATTTGACTTATCAACAGCAATAGCGCTTCCACAGTCTGAAATATATCATGACACTACCACATACCATTCATTAGAAACAATCAATAAAATGACCTTTTTTCAGATTCACTTACCTGACCCGTTTTTCGAAAATGACGTTGGAGTTTTACTGAAAGTGTAAACGTCACGTCTAAGCCTATTGGAACGCATGGAGCTGCTTACTTTGGAATTATTGCCTTTGAAAGCAACTGCTTCTTGGCGTTAAAGGGACATAATTTTGCAAATTATCAAAATAACATGTGAAGACCATGCTAAAAACTGTAAAATCAAGCTTCAAAGCAATGACATCCCCCGACTGACCAACAAGAACCATGCCAGACTGGGATTCCCAGTGACTGAATAAGGTATCTACATAGTTTGATCCAATGATTTAATGTTAGACCACGGACAACGATTAATATATGTACCATTCAAAACGGTAAGATCTGGTGACTTAACAAGTTATTCAATAATATAACCACCAATATTAAGTAAACAAATAGCCTCACTAGTAAATAACCACTGTTTTTATGACCAAAAGCAAACGTATATATATATTATTTTGCGAACATAGCGACCCCAGTAAGGCCATAGCTAAATGGCCAAGCTAGCTTCAACAGTAAAGAAGGGCTTGAATACATAGTGTTAGCCAACCTAAGTCCTAAAGAGATTAAGAACCACAATAATAAATCCCAGTTACCGCACAAATGATATATCGACAAAAGCAAACAAAACAAATAAACTAAATGTAATAGAGACCCAATGGCAAAGTACCATTTATACTTATTTTATACCTTGAACAATTATTCGAACAATTATGCAAAATTTGTCAAAACTAGCGTGCAAATAGTTTGTATGATTGGTAAAATGATGCTCTTAGTTTGCTGCTTCTATTAATATCACTTTTAATACTTCCTTAAATTAAGCAATTTGTATTGTGTCGTTCGCATACAAAATCGCTAACATGCACATTTGATGGTCTAATCATTGGTTTGAAATTCATAGACAATGTAATATTTAGGATAAAGCAACATTGATTACACTCGATAAACGTTTACACCATAAGTTAGATTTTTCGGTCATTTAAAGCACAAAACGACGCCCCTACAAAAATGTCAATCTTGGGGTCAAACTAAGTTGCAAATGAATAGTAATAATAACTCTATTTCCAAGCTAATCCGACGTAAGGGAAAAACACGAAAGCATATTAGATAAGGATATTTCAAGATAATGTAACATGCATGCAACAATACATATCGACTAAAAAGGCTTATTGTTAGACATACTAATAGAATCTGCGTATCGAGGTCACTCACCTTTCTTTTGACAAGGGCCAATAATATAACCAGTCATGCCACTCCAACTTCCATCCGCTTCACATGTGGACATAATAGTAGCTTCATTACTTGACGATTCATAGCCTGTACCACAAGTAAGTGTCGCTACAGACTCGTATAGCCAACCGTCTGACGTGGCAAACGATCCGCCACCGGTAGTGTCTGCATTTAAGGCAGGACACGCTGCAATAATTACAATATATTTATTTCATTCTTATTTGTGGTTTACGACGAAATAACAGTGGATTATTTCCCTATAATTTCTTTGTTCATAATTTCAATGTCGATCATTTCACGCAAAATACTAATCTTTTAGACATACTTTCTCCGCCACCAAAAATAAAATGATGAATCATTTTAACTCGTTCTTTTAATCTTTGACAAATAAAAGAACACTACCTGCACATAAATGTAAGACACATGGTCAAAATTAAAGCAATTACAGAAGAATTACTTGGTGGCAACTCCGCTTGCATGGCGGGAAAAAGACGTCACGCAAAACATTTGAAGTATATTGTGGGCTTTATCCATAAGATTAAGATTTAAGATTTTTTTAGCAGGAAATAAATTGAATATTAGTATTTTACGGTGTATGTTCATTTGATAATTCACCTCGTGAGCAGCTGACTTATATTTTCATAAATATTACGTCAGCTGGTAACTCGGTGAGTTATCAGGAATCATACACGGTAAAATACAAATATCCTCTAAATTTATTAAAAATAAAATACGACGAAATTAATGCTTAATACATTATTTTTAAAGCCAATTTACATCATTCGCAGTAAAATATTTCCAACTGAATGCACTTATAAAATATTTCATGCAAAAAAGGGGTGCGCGACGTTGGACGTCACTCGACGTCATTCTAAGCGTCACCGTCGGGGCAGCACATAGCTCCTTTCGTCGCTGATGTCCCCTCACATGTATAAAATTGTTTTTCTTTTAATACTGAAATAAGTAATTAATATCCAACTCTGGAATATGAGGTTAAATAAAAAGGGTATCGGAGCGTTATTGGAAACAAAACTCGGAGAAGGGTGGCTGGCTTTTACAGATTGGATTATTCCAATGAACAATAAAGCACGACAAGCATGTTTAGGATGCAATATCGAAATAACCCTTCTGATCTGGAGTGAACGATTTAACGTTTTGTAGCCTATACTAGTCTTCGATTTCGCCAATTACATTTGGCTCAAATCTGTGCGTCTTATTGCACAGAATTTAACTGAAAGTGTCCCTACAGCGTTTGACAGAGACCCTACAAACACACTACAATAGAATCATATGAAAATGGTCAATTTGGACCTCAAAGAACCCATGTACAATTAAGTCAAGTCATCTTTGAGATATCGCGAGGATTTTACAAGTTTCTCATTAATTATCAAAGCATGCCGTTGTTTCTGAGATGACGTTACGACTGAGATGCTCGACGATGCGTGCGTCACCTTGGTTACAAAAAATGACGTCACCAAATAAATTGTGACGTTGCCATAAAGTAAATAACGATAAGCGCCATATAAATTATTGATCTACATAAGCTGTTAATTTCATTACTCCGAAGAAAAAAAGACGGAAAGTCCTCGAATATATTGATCAACCCTCGTACATGACTGAACTTATATGTTTTAATTATAAAGTGTCATACTGAAAAAATTAGACTTTCAATACTGTTCAAATATAAGCGGGACAAAATGCTGACCTCAATAGCTATCAAGCATCAACAAAAAAACCTTAGTTACAAACCGTTTTCCACACAAGTCATCGTAATTGTTATAGGATCCCAATCACCGGTTGATTCACACGTGGTTGATGAGTCGCCGCTCCCTGATAACACATAGCCATTATCACACTCAAGTGTCGCAGTTGTTTCGTAGACGGTTTCCTCCTCTGGATTGTATACAATAGCACCATTTGACGAATCGTCAGCAGTAGCGTCTCCGCAGTCTGAAATTAATTATACACAATCATAATTACCAACTATTTGAACCAATCATCTACTTGACAAAATGTATAAGTGTCAATAAACAAAGGGCCATAACATTCTTGAAAGTTGTCCGACTCACATCGTCCACAATATAGACAACCAGACTTGATACTGATCAATCACACCAAGATTCAACGAAATCCAACCGATGGTTACAGAGAAATGACGCGGACAAAATGTATACAGACCAACCTACAACAAAGCAAGCAAACAAGCCACCAACAGACCGACCTCAAACATGACTCTAATATATCCCCATTTACAGTGTAATTTGGGGTATTACAGTTGAGTTTAACAAAAATGAGAAACTACGGACAGAATGAAGCTCTAAGAGCAACAGCAAGACACGAACTGTCACGTGGAAAATACACATACTATTCCCATCGTAACTAAAACGGACACAGACCATTCCCATCGTAACTGCCACGGGTACAGACAATTCCCATCAATAATAAATAGTACAGTACACACCTTTATGACAAATAGGGATAGACCATGTGCAACGGACACACTAGCCACTACAAAAACACAATACTCAAACCCGAATGTCTGCCGCCTCAGACTGTCAAACTGCACAGGAGCAAGAACAAGCTGTACATGATATAAGTACGTCGATGCTCAAGAGTGAGCCCTGTACTTTAACGAGAAGAAGAAGAATATAACAAACAGACAACACACATTTTAATGACAACTCGCTACAGATATACGTGGGGTTATCCAAAAGTTCGTGGACTTTTGCTCTAAAACTTTTATTTTAAGTCGGATCAGTATGAAAACTACCATACAGTCATATTAATCTATTACAAACAATTGCCTCAAAACATTTTTTATGAAGTACCATTTGTATGAAGAGTAACACGTTGCCATAGTAACACAAAAATGCGTTAGCGGCGCACTGCTGATTTTTTCCAGTAAAATGCGTTACGTTATTGTCGATTGTTACAGTGTTTCTTCATTAAAAAATACAAAAATGCGTCCTCATGTTGAGTAATGTCATACCGATAGTTTGGTATAATTGAAAGGTTGTATCGTATATATTCGTCATTTTATGAGCTTGAGGGTTAGTGTTGGCATATAAAATTCGACGTAAAACATGACGTCACAAGATATCATTTACAGTCTCAAAATAATTCAATTTTATATACAGCTAAGGGAACCCGCAAGGAAGACAATAATTGTTTGGCAAATTAAGTATGAACCCTTCTGCATTGTATTCAATTGTTTTTAAATGACATAAATAGTTAACAGACAATCAGGGTGGTGTGACAAACGATGCATGTTAATAGGTACAAAATTGACATTCAACCAATGAGCGTTACGTTGGTTAAAATCGACCATCCTAGGTATTAGAGAGAAAAAATCCACTTGTAGAGATAGAAACGACTAATCGACAGAACGAGTGTGTTTTCATATTATAAGTATACAGCTGATTACGGGAAACAAAAAACGACTTATTAATAACGTTTAAGAGATTCATGAATTGATTAAGTCGAAAGGGCGACGTCGTACGTCATTTCTGAGCGTGCGCCGGGTATGCCTACTACGCATGCTTACAAATGCTATATTTAGGTTATTTTTTATTATATCCGTATGATATTTGGTATATGTGTTCAATATAAATTAATTTTACAGGGACCATAGATTCGTAGCTTTAACTTAAATGGTTTTTTAATAAGAGCAAAAGTCCACGAACTTTTGGATAACCCTACGTATAATGCATGTTTTTTCAAATAGTAAGCATCATTATGCTAGGCAGCGATATTGCAAAAAGAAACGATGAACATACTTACACTTGCACGAGGTCAAATATTTGTTGTACCTTTCTATTTTACTATTAAGTGGACAATACATACTTAAAAGGAAGTAAACCAACGAGCTTTCCCCTTGGCTACCGACAAATGTTGAGGGTTCTCAACGTTTTATAGTACTAACACACACTCATGGATAACCTTGTTGAACAGGACTAAAGAAACGTTTCTCCTCATGAAATACACACAAACAGACAGCCACAGTGAAAGGGATATTATCAAAGGCCTACCGGGGCGATAATCACTCAAAGGCACTGCTAAGCCATCTAGTGTTTCGTATAATATTTATGATACAACACATTTAAAAAGACATAACGTGTTCAGTAAATGGTAGATCATTTGCTATCGTAGAGAGTAAATGTTATCAAACCTATATCTATGCGCGCAATGCACATCTACCAGAGCTGTAGATCTAACACTAAATTGTAAAACTTTTTATTTTTGAACGGAAACCTATCATGTGGGTACTCATTTTCTAAATTAGATAATTTGCTACGCGCTGATTGTTTAGTTTAATGTAAAGTTCTGAAACAAAGTATTTTTACATTTGCGGAAGCATATAAAAATATTGATCTCGTCTAGGAAACTCATTGTTTTGATCCAAATTAAAGGTCTAGTAAATATGTGATATCTGTCTCATCGAAGGTTGATACAAAATATATTTTAAATGTGCTATTCTGCTTCTCAAAAGCCATCAGTCGTGTTTGCAAGTGATTCTGGGAAAAATATGCCTACACTCAGCGGCCGACGCAAATGACGTAACACGTTGCGCGTGAACGTTTTCCGAGGACAATTGTCAAGAAGTTATAAACGCCCCGCAGGCGCGAGGCGGGCCAAAAAAATGATTATAATACTTTTGAAAGGCTGATAATTCTATTTTCCGAAGGCAAATTTGCTACTATAGTAACATAAGTATTATAATACAATAATGGAAAACATGAAACATTATATTTACTACACCCATACAGTTCATGAAAGACATAGAGTATTCAATGTCCAATCCGAAGTCAGGGCAACAAGATAACAAACATTGAAGGACACGAAAAGATGGTGAAACAGACATGCACCAAGGACTTTCGTCCGGAAAGGAATGACATAATCATATAATCTAAATAGTGACCGGCCATAGGGAGCGTAATGGCTTAATCTATCCAACACCAAACATGCAATCCTTTGCTAAATAAGGATCGTATCCTCTACTGTACCACGAAACTGTTTAGAAGCCGTGATAAACATATTATGTAATTTGTACGTGGGGTGTTCCACAATTAATAGGATTTTTTCATAACAGCAAGGAAAATCAGACATTAATCAAACTAGGTGTATATACTTAAATTTTGACCTTTCACCGACAAAAATACCAAATATCAAAGAAATTGATTGAACAATAATACATTTATTAAACGTTAAAACACCCTGTACCAAGGAGGCGGGTCGCTCCGTGACGCTATTCTGTATTCTGTATTCCAAGTCTTCACCTCCTCTATAGGAGAACCGTGATATATCCTCACGTCAGGGGAATCGTAAATCCTTCACCACACAATGTCTATATTCTTAAGTTTACTGAAAACGCTCAGTGTTAGCTATTCTGGGTACGACGGAGTTTTGTGCTTTGTTTTCTATCAATTATACCAATGTGTTGCAGAATTCTGTAGCGCTCATTATGAATGTTGAATAGTAGTCTACGGCAATGAAAGTCGACTCCCTTCAGGATATTATTATGACGTCACATTTCAAGCTCCGTATTGTAACATAAAGAAACATTAAATAGTTTTGTTTATAGTCATCCAGACTTTCTAAACAGATCCAATATCACTGTATCGATTGTTTAGATGTGTTTCCGTACCCCTGTTCACAAAAACGAGTTGCAATGATGTTAGAAATTGTTTAAACATTGGAACGCCTACGAATGTACGAACTTTCGATTAACGTCAACTTAATTTTCTATAATGTGCTTATAAGTAAGTTTATAAATCCCCGATCTGTAAACAATTTGAGCCAACAGAACACAAGTGGATGCTTAATGGCACTACATTATACGTATTTCATCATTTCATTGGTTAGCACTATTGGTTTTCCCAATGTATACCATTGTTTGGCAATCGCGTGGTTTCTGTTTATTTGCGTTTACGTCATTTTCATCCATGACGCGCTTGGACACGTGCTCTTGATTACTGACTTACGATAACAAACAAAAAGCGATTTCTTCAAAAATCATCCACGTAATGCCATACAATTATGCGTTAATATTTATCAAGTGGTTATTGAGATATTCACATTTTTAATAAGGATGGTAATGACAAATAATAGTGTGACCCGCATTGGCGTTACATGGTTTTTATGACAACGTATCATCGGCAATACCGAAATTATGTTACTATCAGCATATAGAGCATACATTGCTTTGCATGTGGAATAATTTTCATTAAATTGTTATTGTTAAGTTAGATCTTATGAGAAAAGTCCTATTATTTCTGGACATGTAAACATGCTGGAGTCCCAAAGGCAAATGAAGGCGAGGTCGACCATTACTGACCTCGAGAAGGACTGTTAGCTGTCAGGCTATCATGTGGCGAAGCAAAAAGAAAAATACAAGACAGAGACGACTGGCGGACAGTGGTGACGGCCCTATTTCAACCCATGGGCGAAGAGGACAAAGTCAGTAAGTACATGTAAACATGCAGAAAATAGCTAGCATTCCACACGTGTCTTAGCTGAGCACGATATTATTGATATGGGACAATATTTCTATCAATTTACGCAACAATCCAGATTCTTGTAAAAAGTCATTTTTGATTAATATACAAATGTCGCCGATAATGAATATGTCTGTCAAGCATTTTGCAATACTAGTATGTATAGAATAATACATGGCTGAGCAGCCGTCTGGCAATTATCACAGACTTACCGGGGCGATCATCACTCAAAGGCACTGCTCAGCCATGCATTGTACTGTATGATATTTATAATGCAGCTTTTTCATTAAACAACACATTTTAAAAAGACATAACATGATCAGTAATTGGTAGTACTAGATCATTCACTATCGTAGAGAGTCAGTGTTGTCAAACTTGGATCTATTCGCGTAACGCAAATCTACGGGATGTAGACCCGTTACTAAATTGTCCGTATCTATTTCATTATTGAACGGAAAAATGAATGTGGGCATTTATGTTCTTAATTAGATAATTTGGTAAACGCTGACGTATAGTTTAATGCAAAATTCTTAAAAAGGTGTTTTCACATATTCGAAAGAATATGAACATATTAATCTCGTCCAGGAATCTAATGGCTTTGATCACAAAGTAAATGTCTAGTAAATAGGTGATATCTCATCGAAGGTCGATGCTAACTACTAGCATCATTTAAATGTGCTATTCTGCTACTCTAAAACCATCAATCGTGTTTTCAAGTGATTCTGGTAGAAATCGGCCAACACTCAGCATAATGGCGTAACGTTGCGCATGACCTTTTTCCGAGAGCAGAAAAACAATTAAAGGCTGATATATCTACTTTCGAAGGCAAATATGTTATAGTATATAGTAACATAAGTATTATAATAGTTTAATCGTATTATTAGAGTCTGCGTATCGACGTCGCATACCTTTCTTTTGACAAGGACCAATAGTATCACCAGTAATGCCACTCCAACTACCATCCGCTCCACATGTGGAAGTAATAGTAGCATCATTACTTGACGATTCATAGCCTGTACCACAAGTAAGTGTCGCTACAGACTGGTATAGCAACCCGTCTGTTGTGGCAAATGATGCATCTCCGAGTAAATCCACACTTAAAACCGGACACGCTGCAATGATAAAAACAAGTGTTGGCATTGTATCCATCTGTCGTGACAAACGATCCACCACCGGTAGTGCCTGCATTTAACACCGGACACACTGGAATTATTGTAAGTGTAAATAAGCAAAGGGCCATAACATTCTTAAAAGTTGTCCGACTCACATCGTCCGACGATATAGACAATCATACTCAGTACTAATCAAACTATATACATCCCTACCAGACCCTGTTTGGTACCTACCACCTTCAAGAACAGCCCTACAAAACATGTTTGGTACCAACCACCTTCATGAACAGCCATCCGACATTCTTTTTGGTACTCGTCACAGCTGTATACAGCCATACCAGACCCTGTTTGGTACCTACCACCAGCAAGAATTACTCTACCAGACCCTGTATGGTACCAACCACCTTCAATAACAGCCACAGACATCCTGTTTGTTACCTACCATCTCCAAGAATAGCCATCTAACACCCTGTTTGGTACCAATCACCTCCAAGAACAGCCCTACCAGACTTTGTTTTGTAGCCACCAACTCCAAGAACAGCCCTACCAGACCCTGTTTGCTACCAACCACCTTCATGAACAGCCACCCAACCTCTTGTTTGTTGCCCAGTACCTTCAATAATAGCGACCTAACACCCTGTTAGGTACACATTACCTCCAAGAAAAGCCCTATCAGACCCTGTTTGGTACCCATAACCTCCCATAATAGCCAGCCAGCACCCTCTTAGGTGCCCATCACCTCCAAATTGCAATAGAAAACATACTGTATAGCGGGTATATTTCACGGTGTCCAATTTTCGCGTTAATTGGATACTTTTGAATTCACGGTGTCTTGATTTCGCGCTAACGGCCTTGACCGCGAAATTAAAACCTTGTTGGTAAACATGGAAGGGGAGGTAAACGTTAGAGTATGAGTATAATCGTCACTAATGATCTCGGGGTTGTGTGTTCGAATTCCGGGCTGGCCAACTAAAATTACTGATAGTCTTTCGGATGAGACTTTAAACCGAAGTCCCATGTATTGGTGCTATACATATGGCAAATGGCATGCAAAGAACCAGGAATGCTTCTGGAATTAGGGCATCTTCTGAATCATGCATTTTCCCCCAACAACTAAAAGTACTAAGTCTTCTGGAGGCCTCGCCCATAAGAATTATCCGGTGGCGAGGATAAAGAAACGCAATAAACCAAACATACTGATCATTAACTGCTAACATAAGAAAAACATGTAGATCTATTTACAAACAAACAATTATTTCGGCAAACATTTACACGTTCCGCAAACAAAACTGTTATTAATTTTGAACAAGTGTGATAAAACGGCTTACAATTCAAACCTTTAGACGATATTGATATGCATGCATAGAAATTTAAACACGTTCTTTACAAATATTCAATTTCTAATTATATTTCATACATGTCGTAGTTCATTTATTATTACCGTATTTTACTCAAGCGACACAATGTGTCTTTTTGTAGGTCTTGAAAAGTAATGTTTGATTATTTCTTAAAGCTCCTTGATGCATTGTCTCCCTATGTAAAATTTGTATATTTTGGTGATTATTTCGCGGGGTTAAGATTTCGCGCATTCGATGTAAACCGCGAATATAGCGAAAATTAAACCCCCGCGAAATATACCCGCTATACAGTATGTATGATAATCCTTACTTACCGACAGGAAAATATTGCGGTGAGAATATCAAATATGCAAGTCTTTTTCAATTAATGATCGCCTTGACATAACATTGCCCTGTCACCTTAAATGGTCAATTTTCAGGTCAAGTAAGAGCAAAATATGAAGTTATTATTGTTTACACATAAGTTAAATTATACCATCATAATGAAACAGAAATAATTAACGATGTCCGGGGGTAAAAACCTTTTTTTTAAATGTTGAGGACTGCATTTTAAACTCTTTTATTTCATTTAAGAGAGTTATTACTATTTTTATTTCCCTACACCCTGCGTAAGAACGTACTGCAAAGGCAAATGGAGTCAACTGTACGCTAAATGAAATAAGTTTACAACTGATGACACAATAAAAACAAGATTGTGTCTAAATCTAATGACAATGATTATTTCTAAAAGCAAAAGTGTAAAAAATGATGTTTGGTCTAATTCTGAAGTAGATAAAAATAAAAATGTAACCCTACCCTCCTTGAAATTAAGGTATTTTTTGCATATTGCCAATAAGTACACTATAGATAAATGGCAATAAAATATGATCTTAACAATAGGCACCATTGAAATTTTTTCAAAGATAACTTCAATGTGTGTGATGTTTTAATAACATTTTGAAAGGTTTTACCAAGCGGTTTTGAAAATATACATTTCAGAAAACCGTAGTAACCCGATTTTTATAACTAAAGAAGAAGAAAAGAAAAAAGATAGTTTTCCCCAAGTTACACTATAAGAGTGATGCCACGAAGCCAAATCATTGTCTTATAACTAAAAATTAAAGTAAAAAAAGAATTAAAATATTTTGGTTCTAGTGTGGGTTGAATCCACGACCTATAGGAAATCAGTCAATTTGTCATAAAATCACTGAACTTGAGAACTCTTCAAGAGGAGATTCTTTATTACACCCGGATATCCTTAAATAATAGATATCATTATGGCAGCTTCGATCTAAAAATATGTCCCATCTCGACCAACATGATCATGTATAAATGTCAGTTGTTACAAATTTTGAATAATTTGAATTTCAAATTGACCTTATAATAAGAGAATATGTGCCTATCAACACACTTAACATGTTAAAACCAAATGTGATAGAGAAAAAGAAACTGGTGTATGTCTTTTTGATGCACAAAATCAAATGAATTACATCCAAGTACATATTATTATACAAAGATCCAAATAAAGATGTCATGTTGGAACATATATCTGATGTGTGGAACATTGTTTTGAGCATGTGGTTTTGTCTTCTTACTATAGGAATTGGAAAAATGGTTGTTATCATAAAAATATTACTCTTAAAGTAAAATATAATACTTGTAATAAGTGATTATATCTTTCGACTTATTTATATCACTTAATATGCTAAAGAGAATGTTCAATAATTTCAAAAATGACAAAAGAAGGCAGCATATACAAATGTAACACTTTTTAGGTATTTTTCGCTATTTTGACCTTGAAATGACATTGACTTAAAAGTGATCTGTGTACGAGTATATGTCCATTTGATGCACTTTTTCAAATGAACAATATCCATGCAAATAGTTATTATAGATTGGCTATTTTGACCTTAACCTGACCTTCATGCAAGAATATATTACAAGGTTCTTGCTTTGAAAATATCAATTTCCGCAAGCAAATCGTGCACTATTGGTATTTCATATTCGTCTTTAATACTCCCCGATTATGAAAACATACAATCGGTGTTATAAACTTAGACAATATATCGACTGTTAAATTATGCTAATCAATAGGTCACGGGCTCGTGTCAATGTGGCCAAGCTATACTACATACATAAATAAAAAAATCACAACTGAACAAAGAATTCCAGGTGTATTTGAAATTTATGGTGGCCGTCTTGGACGCAATCTTGGATTTCCAGGTCCGCACCACGCGTTGACAATTTATTTTCAGTTCAATATGCTACAGACATAAGCGAACATTTTGGTATATAACATTGCTTGTTCTACCGGAGTTGTCACATACTCCTTAAATAAGCCACTTTTGGGTCAATTGTCACCCCACTATAAGTTAATATGTTACTTGACACATGTAATTGACTGAACTTTTGTTGGAATTATACACTTAAACGAATTTCTAATTGGCCACCATAAAAAATATTATATCATCTGATAAATTATATCAATAAATCTTAGGCTGTGTTATTCGTTGATTCCACGCACTTACTTATCTATTTCTGGAAAGAAATCGCGTATTCATATACAAAATTATCCATGCGTAACGGTTGGTGCGAAATTGCTTTTTTGCACGTTCGCCTCGTGCACAGCTTTGAGTAGTATCGTATTTGGTAAAAATTTGTTCCATGTAGATCGACTTTCTTTAAACACTGTTAATGTGAAATTGAGTCATGTGGAACGCGCTCATGACGTCAGATGCATGCATACATTGAACGAATTTCTGATTGGCCACGTGTTTTTATAAATTAGTTTTAAAAATATGCTTTTAGAAGAATATAAATATTCGAAACCCCGATACTGCCCAATTTTATTGATGGAAAATATGTTTCTCGCAGTAATTCGAGCTAAACCCCACGATATTATAAATATCGCTTTTTACAAAAAGACGTTTGGACGTACATATCTGGATTCTGGTGCTGGTACTCGTCATTCTAACGGCCTCGGTGCGCCCTGTATTACTTATTTTCGTCAGTAGTCATACCTTCCATTAAGCCAATCGACAGAGAATACATTTTGACTGATTTTAAAAATCAAACCTGCCGGGCACGTGAGCCACGTGCACGTAAGCCATTTTGCACTAACTGTTCCGCATGGATGATTTTATACATGCATGCGTAATTTATTTCTTGAAATCGATAGATAAGTGCATGGAATGATAAGAACCACAATTTTAGAAATATTGACTGAATATATCGCATAATATAATATTTCATTGCGTGGCCAATTATAAATTCGTTTAAGTGTTTAATGTCAAGTGGAAATGTTGGATGTTCAATTTTGTTCAAATAATATAAAAATATAAGTGGGACACCTCTCGTATTGTGCCAAATTTACCTCAACAATTATCAAGTATAAAAAATATCTTAGTTACAAACCTATTTTTCCACAAGTCAACGTAATTATTATAGGATCCCAATCACCGGTTGATGCACACGTGGTTGATGATTCGCCGCTCCCTGATAACACATAGCCATTATCACACTCAAGTGTCGCAGTTGTTTCGTAGATGGTTTCCCCCTCTGGGTTGTATACAATATCACCATTTGACTTATCAACAGCAATAGCGCTTCCACAGTCTGAAATATATCATGACACTACCACATACCATTCATTAGAAACAATCAATAAAATGACCTTTTTTCAGATTCACTTACCTGACCCGTTTTTCGAAAATGACGTTGGAGTTTTACTGAAAGTGTAAACGTCACGTCTAAGCCTATTGGAACGCATGGAGCTGCTTACTTTGGAATTATTGCCTTTGAAAGCAACTGCTTCTTGGCGTTAAAGGGACATAATTTTGCAAATTATCAAAATAACATGTGAAGACCATGCTAAAAACTGTAAAATCAAGCTTCAAAGCAATGACATCCCCCGACTGACCAACAAGAACCATGCCAGACTGGGATTCCCAGTGACTGAATAAGGTATCTACATAGTTTGATCCAATGATTTAATGTTAGACCACGGACAACGATTAATATATGTACCATTCAAAACGGTAAGATCTGGTGACTTAACAAGTTATTCAATAATATAACCACCAATATTAAGTAAACAAATAGCCTCACTAGTAAATAACCACTGTTTTTATGACCAAAAGCAAACGTATATATATATTATTTTGCGAACATAGCGACCCCAGTAAGGCCATAGCTAAATGGCCAAGCTAGCTTCAACAGTAAAGAAGGGCTTGAATACATAGTGTTAGCCAACCTAAGTCCTAAAGAGATTAAGAACCACAATAATAAATCCCAGTTACCGCACAAATGATATATCGACAAAAGCAAACAAAACAAATAAACTAAATGTAATAGAGACCCAATGGCAAAGTACCATTTATACTTATTTTATACCTTGAACAATTATTCGAACAATTATGCAAAATTTGTCAAAACTAGCGTGCAAATAGTTTGTATGATTGGTAAAATGATGCTCTTAGTTTGCTGCTTCTATTAATATCACTTTTAATACTTTCTTAGAGTGTCAAATCAACTTAAATTAACCCCAGCCAAAATGACGAATACTGAGTAATGATGACTTGCAGTACATATTAGAATGTACATGTAACTCTCCACTATAAATGGGTAAGGAGTTACAAGGTTGAAAGCAAAGCCAACATCATTATTATAACCAACACAATTATTGAGTTTAACAAAAATGCGAAACTACGGACAAAAGCAACATCCAACAGACACAGCAAGACAATGATTAAGAACGGACATACTACGTATCGAAGTCACATACCTTTCTTTTGACATGGGCCAATAGAACTACCAGAAATGCCACTCCAACTACCATCAGCTCCACATGTGGAAGTAATAGTAGCTTGATTACTTGACGATTCATATCCTGCACCACAAGTAAGTGTCGCTACAGACTGGTAAATCCTTCCGTTTGATGTCACTAACGATCCACCTTCGTTAGTGTCTGCAGTTAACTGCGGGCACTCTGGAATTATTACAACATATAATCACTTATCATGCGGCTATTAGTAACACACTGGCTTTGCTTATTCGATATAAATACTATGGTGCACAGAAAAACCAAAACCACACAGTAACGACAGCAATAATTTGTTCTGTGCCGTTCACATATGCACCTTAATTATCTGAGCTGGATGTTTTAATGCAATTATAGCATAATATGTTCATTTTCTACCATACTGTAGTCAACTAAATGTACTACAAATGTCAATATCACACATGACTTACAACATAAAGCTGAGCACTATACAATTGACATTAGACCAGAGCAGATATACAGCTCCTCTTGGTTATTTGTCGAAGGCTGCATGGCCAAGGTTTTTAAGTTAATCCAATGAACCATGTGATTATAATCTACCGTTATAATTGATTTAAACGGTATTGATTGACAACTGGCGTAATGTCAATTGCACGTACAACAACTTTATTGAAATATATCATTGCGCTTGAAGAAAAGTATGCCTAGATCTACATATAAAAATTTAGTCATCTATTCTAACAACAATTATTCTACATTAATTTTTAACATGACATTTTCGACTTTTTCTATTTAGACAAATAACAAATCCTATCATTGTATAGTGGCCGATATACAATGTTAGTGACGTCACGGCGTATTTTTGTGACGTCATGATGATAAACAGGTAATGTACGCTTCCAAAGTATCAATGGCAAATATGCATAAATGCGCGCTAACATTATGTTAGAATAGAAGTAAATTACTCAACGCCGCAATATATCGGCTGATATACAATGGCGTGGCGTTCAGACGCTTGATATTTCGTGGCCTCCATGGTTAATTCCTACGCGTTAAACTCCAAACCATTGTACATCAGCCGATATACTAAGGGTTTTCGTATTTTGTTTCTTACTATACAGAAGATAATTATATATCACAAGCCAATGCCGCACTCAACAGAAACAGACGATCACAGAACACATAAAATATCGCATTACCCAAATACAGGACACAATGACCACAAATAACCGTACGAGAAAATGAAATGCAGAAATCCCACCTGCCACAAAGTAATTTAAACCGAACATTTCCTAAAGATATTCCAAAATATAGTGATCTCAGTTGACCATAAAAAGGAATCACTATGATTTGACATAGTGATCCCTGATGACCACAAAGATCGTGCTAAAAACTGTGACATCCGGCAACAAAGCAAGATTTTCCTATGACCAGACCATAATAAGATAGTATTATACCAAACTGTGATCTCTGTGTACGCTGTGAACTCTGTGTATACTGCAAACTAATTCGAGAGAGCTAAATCTTGCTTTTCCCGGTCTCAGTTCGATATAATATTATGTACGAAAGTTTAGGTTTTATTATTAACGCACTTTTGTTTGACTATGTCTGCCAATTTTTGGAAAGTTGCAAAAATTTAGGCTAACCATCTCGGTGAATGGGCAGCCGAATTCGCTCACGTTAACAACCATTTTTTCTTTTGTTAACAATACCTGTAACGAAACAGACACTTTACGTGTCGTCATGACGTCCTTCGTTGAGTTTAGCGCCGAGAATATCTTGCTTTACATTGATCTAGTGAAACTATTTTAGACGCTGGTATACCATAAATATTATGTCAAAATCGTAGCATCTGGTGACTAAGCAACAAATTGTATGATATTACCTTGAATATAAGCCAAAAAATGGTGAAGTATAGTAACTGAACAATATTTTTATATACATGCAATAAACAACCAAGTACATTTTATGTGTCCCGTTAAATATTGCAGGACATACACTAATGATGCTCTTAAAAGTAAAGTTTTCGATTTAAGAGGTTTGTTATGCACGTAAAATGTGGTCTTTATGTCCCAGCATGTTATATAGCGATACACCTATAGATCCGTTATTTTCGTCTTTTAGTCCGTTCGTAACGACATTATTAAACTTAAATATATATAAAGCCCATCAATTCATTGCATTCTAACTTGGCAACTTGTTAATCATCAATAACACATAACATTTCTAAAGCCATGTAACACTATTTTTCAATATTTCAATTTTTATTAACAAGGCTTCCAATGGGACATAATCGGTTACTGAATGCAGTGGTTTTTTAAAGAAGCGACTACATGTCGCGAAACTTAAATGTTGATACAAATGTATATGTTAAATACTACCATCTAGCCGCGTCGTTGTCGAGTGATTTGTGTGTTGGATCTGTAACAGGAACAAACGCGGGTTTGATTTGAAAAATCATGGAGGCAAATAACATCACAGTACGGTTTGGCTATTCTGACCAGAGGCCAAAGATATTGTATAAAATAAACGAGTTTATCATCCCCAAGTTTTCACTCATTCATTAGATAAAATAACAGGTTTGAAACGCCCCTACATGATTATGCCTTTACCACACTTTTGTCGTATTTAAGTTATAATGGCAGGTACTTTCGACACCGCGGGTTGGAAGTCATTGTCACGTGGTTTTGATATTGACAATGGAATCCAACCCAACACGTTGCAAACCTGTCAAATGTATACTTTATTGAAAGGATGAAAAATAAGGGGAAGTAAAAACTGTCGTTTGTGGTACAATGTCTATGCCTGTGTTCTGACAAGTATCCCTCTGTTGCCGGTTTATTGTAGAAGGTTAATTTAGAAATCATTAGAACAAATTAAGAAACAGTGCGGATAAACTGAGCATGTGAAATAAATGAATCACTGTGCCACATACACTTTATACGAGTGCAATAAAATTATGTTACTGACACAAATGTTAGAAAACAGCGTTACATTCAAACAAAGCACTTACGAACTACTGTGCATGTCGGTATAGGCTGAGTCCATCCTGATGTTTCTACACAAGTTAATGGGGTAGTGTCACTTATTGTGTATCCAATAGCACAGTCATATTCTGCTTCATCACCTTCTAGGGTAGATGTGTACGTTACCGTGCCAAAACCAGGGGTAGTGGGAGTGTCACAGTCTGAATAAACAACCACATATAAGCGTCTAATAAGAAATGTTTTACTTGTTTCGGCGGCGCAGTCAGTCTGATTGTGGTCACTGATTGTGTTAGGTGCCGTGGCTGTTGTTGTAGTCCGAGGTTCCATACTAGAAGGATATAAATATTTAATGGAAAGCTACTGACCCACATATTCAATAACCAAGTGACATGTGTGACTACGAAACAAGGTAGTAATTAACACTATAAGAGATATATTATCCCAAATAATACAATGTTTTATGCCTTACATTTGTATACATCATATAACTACTCTTCTTTTGTTATAATGGCTAGCGATCTTAACATTGAACATTATAGTGTGACAAGGATAATGTGAAAGGCAGTAAAATGGAATGATCCATAAAGATGGATTACTCGAGTAAGCACGATTTATCAGTGTTTTTTTAGTACGAAATTGACCATATAGTGTGTTTATTTAATGCTATAGATAAACCATGTTTTTGAGCCGTGACGGAAGGTTACACTTCTTAGTCATGATATGTGACTGATATAACTGGTAAAAATCTCTATGGGCCAGGGATTGGTTACTGTCATTGAGTAAGTAAGTAAGTAAGTAAGTAAGTAACGTCTTTATTTAACGAGGCTGACACATTCAGTTTCCCGATCTTCCATGTGGGCCTCAATGGATCACATATATTGCTTAAGCCTTGCTTAATACATACCCTATATCTATCCTTTGAGGGCAAATCAACCTTCCTGCTGAATTAGTCACGGCTCAAAAAACATGGTTTATCTATAAACCGGTCAATGTTTATAAATCACATTATCCTGGGCGCAATATAGTGCCATGCGTGAGGTGTTAAAATGAAAACAGTAAGTTAGGTATCCCAGGCTACTCAATTCACCTGGTACTTCCTAACAGTATGTGATAACTATGTGTACAATATAATTATACATGTTTACCTGTACATTACTGCAAAACTTAACTTAGTGAGCAGAAGAGGTTATAAGTAGGGTCCAAAACAGGATAAAAATTAGTGACAACGACTTTATTGTCGTCATGTAAGCATTATTTTGTAGTTTTGGATTGGTCGCGTAGTCGGCACGGTAGCAGTATCATTAAATCTATACATCTCATGAGGTTTAATCATATACAATCTCAAACATCAGTGGTTAGTTAATTTACACGACTAGCGTAATGATGTTTCGGGCGACGACGTATTTACGCTTGTTGAACGAGAATAATAAATTCGGGAAAGTTGTTATTGTTAGTAAAATAGGCTTAAGATGGTAAAGTGTAAGCTATAGTGAGCGTTTGCAATTTTCTTTCAAAAAGTTTTCAAAATTATGTTGTAAGATAAAAGTAGGCATTGCATTAAAATCATACTACATTAACAATTAGGTTTAGACACAAATATTTCTTTAAGAAAACGCAAATGTACTGAAGAACGGCAACTATTTCATTGAAATCTTGCATGATTAAACACAAAGTTAACATGGCATTAATAGTCAACCTGTTTGTCGGAGACTAAGTAAATAGTATAAGGAACAAACCCTTACAACACAACAATACCAAAACACATTTATGAACGTGTAGCAAGCACAACTTCAATGACCTTGCTAACCCAAAGAAAATAATAATTGTTAAATAACTTTTGAAGTATACATTTTCAGTCTTAAACTAAGTAAGAGTATGTTCCAATGAGTTATATTTTAAGAATGACATAAACTTTAGCAAGTAGCATTTGGTAGTTTTTGTGTTTGTGAACGAGCAAGTTTTGCAATGGAATAGCTGTCTTGCTTTGATAAATTCACTTAATATTTATTTTTATTTCTTGTATAACTTCAAGGGTAAATGTAGTACTATATAACACTTTGATTACTGTGTCCAAACAAATCCAAATTTAAGAATGCAATGCTTTTGATTTTGTTTTAACAATCTCTCTACAAATTGAACTCCGTGCCCTTAGCGTAAAATATGAATTACCGTATTTGCAATCTGGTGTAGGGTTATCCCAGTTGGCATCACTCTGACAGGTTGCGTCAGAATCTCCAACAAGAGTGTAGCCGTCAATACAATCAAACGTAGCAATAGTTTCTTCGTAATATTTATCCGGTATTACTAGATCCGTCAGTGGATCTATTGGCTGAGCTTTTGAATATACGACAGTACCTTCTGGTAGAACTATAACGTCACATTGCTGAATCAAAAAGGGAAAAGGTTATCAATACTGTTATAGGGTATTTAATAGCCTGCGCGTAGCGCAGGGTATTGAAAATACCCAGACCGGTATTACGGGTAACATGCGGATCTTCGATGAGTCTCAGCAGGTACTAATGCTTTCAAAAAAAGTTATTTCCGGTCAAAAATTTCAGGCAGTTTTCCGAGGTGAATGGTCTTTGGAATATAAAAAAAATAGTAAGCTGTAAACGGTTGAGCCTATCGTTCTCTTTCAATTAATTATCATTTTTAAAAAAAATGTTTAATAAATAAAAGAAACTATTTTTAAAAAACAAAGGGAAGTAAGAGATACACTCTACTCCCCATGACCGTGGACCGTGTCACTAGCCAATTCATTGCAAGCGTTTGCGAGATGATTTCCATGCGCCCATCGCACATGAGAGATGTTTTAAGAATCATCAGAAATAAAGGTGAAATTTTCATTTAAATAGCCGATTTATCATGACAGTACTCGATCTCCGAGGAAATTGGTCTTTAATAGACATTTTTACGTAGTTTTACAATGATATCAACACTCAGATCATACCAGATGCTTGAACGTAAGTAGGCTACAATTCGTTCCATGTCAACAACTGAACAATGCAAATCAACAATTCTATGTCTCAATGTATAGCTTGTCAAAGCAATGTTTATGAGATTATTTTGTAACTGTCAGTGTGTATAAGACTTATGTACCAGTTAGTTTCATCCACAGCATCCAGCCCCGGGGGAAGGGCGCTCTTGAATTTTGAGTTGTCAAAATCAACAGCCCTTCTACGGCCAGCGGGGGAAGCTGATGGTAAAATCTCACGCATTTCCCCTGACATCTACCGGTAAATATTGTCTTAAGGCTATTGGTTTTCGCAGAATAAATCCTTAATTTCCCCTGCCTTGCAGGGGAAGCTGGATGGTAAAAACATGGCTGTCTCCCCGGCTATCCGCCATGGATCCCTGTGGTCGGGGGAACTGGGAATGCAACTGACTGGTGCATTAATAATTTGTGGTGGACAAACTTGTGTACTAGGAGGGTCCATACGTTGTCGCTTATGTAATATCTTCGATTTTCCAAGCGGATAAGGACGAAAGACAAACATCGAAGGCTGCAAATTATCTATATTCGGAATATAAATAAACCATCTTACAGTAGGCCTACAATACTAGTATACTACAGTACAGTACAACAAGGTACGTCTTGGATTTTATTGAATTGGAATCAAATTATGACAATTTGATTGATTGACTTGTGTGCTGTATAAATATTACAATTCACAATGATTGCATGCATTTGTTATCTCCCTTGGATAATGCATAGCAACTGGGGCCCGTGTCTATATCTACAAATATAGCCTAGCGGTTATCTAATATTTATTAAATACCCATATAGGCAATGCCTTAGTTCATATTAAATATGTTCAGTTACATGTTTCGTAAGTTTGCGCTCGGAAACATTACTTAGTAAGTATAACACAAATAAGCCAAATAACAATAATAATAATAATAAAGACTTTATTTATAGTTGATTACATATTTGGTTCAAGACCAATTTTCAATATGGTCCACATCAACAAGAAATATATATACAGCAATTTACAGAAATACATAGTACTGATGAACGAAAGATAAAATATAACAGAACTATAGTTGATTCAAAGATCTCTGTCACAACCGCGTAAACAAACATTCACCCCTGTCGATTATTAAAGGTATGTCAGGATTAAATTCTACCATCAATAATACACTTAAATGATTAAAAAGCTAATGGTCCTATAGCGTTGTGGTTATACTTATTGTATTTAGCTATTCAGAAATGGAACATTATGGCGGTTTTGACAGACATCTTTGAATCGACAATAGTCAATAATCAAGAGACAAAACACAGTACAAACATATCAGCATTATAACGTATTAGAACTTCCCAATTGGTGTATCTATCGTGTATGTATAGTTGTCCTGTCAACTGAAGAATCCTATTTAACCATTGCCCCAAAACTTCTCGGTTATGTATATATTTGTATGTATAAGGGTTCCCTCTAACTGATAGGCCATGCCCGTCCTGAACTCACAAATATCAAACAAATAAAATAACAACGCTGGTGATGATGATGATAGAATGAAGATCACTGTTCTGCACACTGATGAAGATGATAGGATGATACAACCAGGACCGACTATCTAGAATTCCTGACTTTGTGAAGACTTTCCAACCTCACTAATATCGTTATGTACCAGTACGTCAGTGTGGAGATACATAGTAGAATGTATAGTTTTCACCAGATCACCGATTCCTCTACGAGTTGTGGAAATCCGTACGATGCTCGTACCAGTCTCGATATCCGGCTCGGGCTCCGTGTGGACTCCGTACGGACGTCGTGCGAGTTCAGAAAAATCAACTCGTACGGAGCTCGTACGGAGCTCGTAGGGCAAATGTGACTAGGGTATTAAATACTTACAAATTTTAAGAAGTTTAAACATAATTAGTCATGGACGTAATAAAGTATTTCTATATCGTTATTTTTCAAGCTAGGAACAACTTTACAAGCACTAGCTGCACGTATCCCTATATACTGTGTTGTTGTACATACTTATAACATTTAATAAGTGTAAAATCCGACATTTTTTAATCCACTGGTACCACTTAAATATCAATCTGTCTGAAAATGTTAAACCCATTGATTAAATGTTTGTTCGAGAACAGATGGGCCGATTTTTTTATCTTAATAGAGTAGACGCAAGAATATATCTTATTGGGGAAATGGTGCATACGGTATTTATACACTAAGCGGCACTTCTAACGCTGCCACTTGCTTTTTCTCGATAGCTCGATAACCGTTCCAGATGAATTTATCAAATTTTCATCAGTTTTAGTTTAAAGCATGTGCCTATATCTGCAATAGTCAATTTAGAAATTGTGTATGGAAATTCGCGGTAAAGGTGTAATTTACGTCACCCGAAATTATAAAGTCACAAAATTAAATAGCGTATTGATTAAGGGTAAATCGAGTATTTTCATGATTTTATTTCTTTAATACTTCTTATGTTATATCATAAGTGTTCACAATAAAACATATTCATAAAATTCACTAACATTACTATTTCCGAGGAAACAAAATAGCAGTAGGTTCGCTTAGACCGCGCCAAAAATCTATCTTTAGTATGCATATAAAACCGGTAAATTTAAAATAATTGTTTAACCTCAAATAAGGCTACTTGAGTGATGAAATTAAAATTTATTCTAAATAATGAATGTTCATAGTATATGAAGTAGAGTTAAATTTATTCGATTTAATGCAATTTTGGTCACCCTAGATTTAAATTGCAAGTTGAGACTAACCCCCGATATTGTTAGGAATCGTATTGTCTCAACAGACACGTTATGGTTACGGTAAACACTCTTTTTTGCAGCAAACCCAAACTTTTTCCTTTACTAGCTAGTTGGTAAATATCGTAAATGATTATTAAAAGACATGAGCAAATAAAATGTCGATACGTTCAACTATTATAGGAAGAAAGGACATCTATACGCACATATGACAACATGGTGACCGGTATTGCGTGATAAAAATGCGACTTTCAATTTTAGTATCCAGTCTGTTGAAGACGTATCATGCAATAGTCTAGTGTCGGACCGAGCGGAAACTTCGCCAGACCTAGTGCCAAATATTGATATATGTGTGTGCCAAATTTCATTACAATCCATAGAGGACTTTCAAAGAAAACCGAAATAAACCAATGGTAGCGTAAGAAGTGCCGCTAAGTGTAGTTTACTCTTATCAAAAGCAAGGGATTTTCAAATTTTGGACCATTTATTCATTTATTTTTGCAATGGGCATACTAACTATTTAGTTAATCCGTTTATTAGGACAATTTTGCTGATTCCAAATATTGTAAACTAGGCCCACCTACCCTCCTAATTTTACTGTTATTCTATCAGCAATCATAACAAGTTACCAGCAATGTGGTGCAATTTCACTCCCATTATTCCATAAATGGGCATGCTATTTTTTTGGATACAAAGGGTCACTAAAAGTAGGCGGGTTAACTATAAGCCGGTTATAGATATCATATTAGAATTATATAAGTACTGCGGTCGCTATCGCTCCATTGCACTACTTTGTTTATAAATATAAAATATGATCTATAACCTATACTAAATGTTATACATTCTATATTATATAAATACATCTTTAATTCTCTCGATCTCTCTCGTCCCTCTCTCTCATACACTCTGTGTTTGAACATTTTTTTATGAATACCTTTATCTATAAAATATTGTAAATAATTGTGATGCTATTGTACAAAATTAAAAATAGTGTAAATGTATTTATAAAGAAATGAATTGAAAGGAAAACAAAAATGTTTGATACTCACCGCCGCTGCTACACACGGTCTGACGCCTTCTCGCAGTAAGTAACCTGGTACACAACTACACGTACGGGTATCTTTATTACATAGAACATGATCCTTATTCGTTGCAAAAAAAGAAAGAACGCACTCCTCTTCCTTATCTTTGCATTCTTCAAAGGAAAAATACGTATTAAATATATATCACATGACTTTCCTTGTATCTAGGTTAGTATAACCAGTGCGTATATAAAGTTATACTTACCACGTGTAGTATGGGGTATTAAGTTTTTCCCCAATAAATCAATGCGTATTTTGCGTTTGTTAGTGTCAAATGATATAAAGAATCTATCACTCGTTGTCAATTGATAAATTTGTATTAAACTCGTTCAGGAAATATTATTAAGCTCGCAAGAGGCTTGCTTGATAAAATTTCCAAAACTCGAATAGTATAAATTCATATCAATTGTCGAGATAGATCCTCTATAGTTTGTGTGACAAAGACTAAAACGAAAAACGCCTAAAAGGTCCATTATCCAATTATAATGTTCGAACCACAAGTCCCTGACAATATGCACTGGTGTACTTCGATCGTAGCAGTAAGGCCATACCAAATCGTATTTTCGCTTAGCGTCCATCATACATTTGATTAAATAATTATTTTATTTCCAAAGAAATAGGATTGGGCAACATACATAGCATATACTAGCCCTATCCAAGGTTTGGAAACCTATCTACCTACCCAGGTATAGAAAACCAAAGCACTAGAAAAAAAGTCATAACGATTTCAATCCTCATCATTATGTATGTCTAACAAATAAAGTTTTCAAGCATTGTCAGTCATAATAACTTACTAAATTAACTTTAAACCTGCCTGTGTGAAACTTAATCCTGTCTAAGGATTGTGGACAATATGGTACAAAAGTATGAAAGGAAAATTGCAATGGATTTTGAACACATAAGTAAAAAAAATTCTGAAGATGCTCAAACCAATCTGTCCTCGGACGCTAAACGACGAAAACGATTTGGTATGGCCTTGGATGAAAAAGTGTTGTCAAATGCCCATAAGAAAAGTAGGAGAAATTGCGCAAAACCAAATTCGGACGAACGGACAAAATTATGACATGCCATCTATATATCCCCTTCAGCCGGGGATGGGGTAATACTCATTATTTCATGGTTCGGGCTTACTGTTGTGTGAAGTGCGTGTTTAAATAAAATGTTAATCTTTCCTGCAAGTATTCATATATCAGGTGCATTATAATGCTCAAAACATTTGACTGAATAATAAAATCAGCAAGTATTAATACATACGCTGACAAAAGTCCCTGCTTCCAGAGGTAAAGTGATCAAACATGTCTTTACATTCGCATGTAGATGTGACATTGCCATCTACTACAATGCACTCGGAATTCATGATGAGGCTGCAGTCAGCATCGCTTGTACAAACTGCAAAATATTTAATAAGAAGTTTATCGTTCCATTAACTTATACATGTTTATGTTCAAATAATTTTCCAGGGACAAGTATTTATAAGACCAAGTGTCTTCCATTCTAGTCATTTTTCCCTGTGCTTGTGTTCGTTTGTACTGTAAATTGTATGTATACTGGTTTAAACGTATTTATACGTACTTGGGAAAATAAATATGTTTATAGTTTACCCTACTTCTTTGTCCAATCAAAAGCCAGGGATTTTCAAATTTTGGCACAGCTTATTCATTTATTTTTGCAATGGCATATGCCAATAACTATTTAGTAAATCTGCTTATCAGGACAATTTTGCTATTTCCAAATATGGAAAACTAGACCCGCATACTCTCCTAATTTCAATGTTACTCTATCAGTAATCATACTTGTAAGCAATTTTGTGAAATTTCACTCTCATTATTCCGCTTTTCGCCCCCTTGCATTAATTTGTTTATAAATCTGATAAATGATATATAGCCTATACTTAAACTATTAAGTTCTCTTCTCATTCGGCGAATTTAGTTCAAGGAGCCTGATAATGTATTTTGATACAAATATATTAATATCAATATTCTCGCTATTCAAATTGGCGACCTAAGAGTTAAATTGTGTGAGCTTCACTTATAATCAGATAATCGGCGAAAGATAAATTGGTCGGGGTTTAAATAGTAACGGAACATTAACATTCTGTTTTACATTTTCACCTGGAATGAACCAAATTGGTGTAACTAAAGTTTCTCCATAACCGTCGAAACAAAATAGTTGAACTATAGTTGTGACGGGATCGTGCGCGTCTGATAACCGCTATTCTGTGAAATTAGGTCATCCTGCATTTTTTCGGCGAGGACTTGGACTTTTAGTTATTTTTATTTGGTTTATGTTTATGGCATTTCTCAGTGTAGTTGTGTTGTGTGATGTTTCTGATTTCTGTGCTCGGCTGGTTAGGTTGAGTGCTACCTTCCCTGTCTGATTTCTTCATACCTTTTTTGGTTCAGTTTATTGTCATATTCATGTTCTCAAATACTATCATAGGTATTGACATGAAAATCAACATTGTTGTTCACAATCACAAGGTGGGGCCATTTTGACAAGGTTGATAACCATGTGACCTATATGTTTTGATTTTTCTGTCCATGTTACTCTTAGAATGTTCACTCACATACGGGCAAGGGATATATCAAGAACGAGAAAGTCTAACGCCAAAAACTCTTCTTGCGTTCACTTTTGAGTTCACTTAATAAAAATATGACAGATATAAACTCAATTGTTTTCACTCACATGTGTTCACTTTTTGACAGAATGATATGAACTCAAATTTTCCAATTTTTATCTAACTTCTGAATTTACTTCTGACAAATATAAAATAACGAGGGTTGCCTGCAAGACTATAGTGAGTCCTTCCTTTATTATATGTAGTAACTACAGTCTTGAGGGCAACCCCCCAATATGTGAATTTCAAATGGGTCCCAATATTGTTTCATTATTAGGATTACGACTTTCATTTCCGTGGGCAACTCTTTCACATGTGTATTCATGTAACTGTTTATTAATTCTTTACGCTGATGGGCTGCACAGCTTTAGTCTGGAATTAACTGTTCTGTTCTATTATTTTTACCATCGTTTATTTCCAACTCGTGATTAATACACGAACTTGACATAACTCGTTGCGTAAAGACGAGCTATTGTTCACCTGAAACTAAATTACCATAACAATTATATTGACATTTGCATTAATAAAACCGATATTGTACAAGCGGTGCATTTTTAAATCGCTTGAGTGAAGTATTTTACGTTTTTTTACCCTTCAAACACGCGGCTGGTCTGCGATTGTTTCGAAGTATTTCTAAAATTTGTGAAGGATTTTTCGTTTGGTAAACTTGCCATGTACGCATTGTCCTTTTTATATAATTATTATATTGAATGGTAGGAGTCAATTTCATACAGAATGGTGTGCGTAAATATTTCTACGGGCGCCAATGGTGTTTTTTCCAGTGCAATCCTTTGCGTTCCCTTTACGATGTCATACTGGGTTATGACGTGGTCGGGTTGGTTATAAAATTGACCATGAATTGTCGGGGGCATTGCAATATCAAACGATCGACTTTTGTACTAAAACATGATTTCAATTATTTGGGACAGTTAATTTAAAAGGTCACGTACAATGGCGTCTCACAACTGGTAGGAGTACCGAGTCTCTTTATTTATGGTCCATGATTAGTTATATCTTTGTTACGTTTCTGAATAAGTCCTTAGGTTGTATCAGCACATTGGTCGTCTTGGCTAATAGGCTATAATCATAGTGTTTTAACGTATATCACAACCAACAAATTGAAATATATCACATAAATTTCCTTGCATCCAGGTTTGTATAGCAAGTACGTATAATCTTATACGTACCAAGTGTTGTATACAGTTAAACTACATAGTCTGTTTTTCCAATACAAAGATTTTGCGTGTGTAGTGTCATATGATATAAAAAATCTATCACTCGTTGTCAATTGATATATGTTTATATAAAGCTCGTGCAGGAAACAGTATTAAGCTCGCCAGAAGCTCGTTTAATAAAATCTCCAAAACTCGTTTAATATTAATTTATATCAATTGACAACTCGGAATAGAACCGCTATATCTGCAAACAATTTTGATAATGATATGGTATTTGTATAGCGCACATATGCGGTTCATAATGAAATTATATTGCAAATGTACACCACTTTCAATTTATCAAAATGTCATTTAGTCCTATCCAACTATTTGTCCCATTTGCATTGAATTTACTATCGAACTTGACTCGTGCTGTTTTTTGCTCTTTCATCAATTATACACGTATGATATTATTGACATGTTGTATTTACGTATGTACAATTAAAAAGTAGCTTGCTGAACGTGTTTTCTTGTTCTTATAAACTCAATTTTGTACTTACGACCTTCTCATTCAGAGTTAGCGATATGATTTACATTTATTGGAAAATATATTTTATTTTGATTTGTGCGTACAGCATCTCATTATAAAACGAACAAAGGTATAGTAAAAATTCGTTATAACGAGCATTGATCATACGACCACTTGGTCTATGTCGCGCAATTATTTAAGACCCGGCGAATTTGCACCTTTATGATGAGCATCAGTATTACACGCGCATGGTATATATCGAGCTTTTTATCTGTCCAGATATCTCCTCGAGATTACAAAGTTATACTGTATTTACAAAAGTAAGTTTATACATGATCACATAACTATAAAGTTAAAGTTCAAACTGAAACTGAACATTTTTATATTAAGTTGATAGAAGGAAGATTGTCCTACTTATGTAGAATTATGTAGAATTATGTAGAATAATATGATTTTATAGAATAGAATTTTATTCAACCAATCACCGGTCATACAATATGACATATATAATCTATGGTAAAAACATAATGTATTGAATATAATATAACCTTCAATTATCTTGGTAGAAATAAAGACATATTTGTACATGTAATTTGCCTCGAATAGTGCATTGTATAACACAACATCTTACTTACTTCCAAACAAAATGTCTTCCTCTTGACCCGAGCATTCCTGCACTGCAAAGTACAGCAAAACCACACACACTAACCGATACATTGGTCAATCTGAAATAGATAATTAACTTTAACGGATGTATAGGGGCTCAACTCCAGTCAACTCCAATATGTAATGCAAAACTTATCAAAAAGTGCTCTTACAATCTCTTTTTTGGCGTTGGTTTATTACTATTTCAATCCTTAAAATATATTGCGTGTATAAATTGGAGTGTATTATTGCCGAGTAAAGCTGCAACGGATGGTAAAAGATGTTGGACAGTTTTCATCAATAGCGCCGTTGGTCGTACAGAAAGTTGTAAGAATACTTTATGTATTCGTAAAATATATTTTCGTGATTAAAACGTCTGCAAAACAAGTTTTATCATCGAAATGGAGTTTAGTCCCTTTAAAACCGTGGGTTATGTGGATGTGTTCTTATATTATAATGCATCAACGTAAATATAAACTTAATCTCGATATTTTGGTACCATATACATGTATGCACGATTATAAAAATCCGACCAGTATTTAATAAAATAGTACATAATAAAGACTTCGCTCCAGAAAATGAAAGTCTAAAGTATAAAATTGAAACTAGTCAAGCAAGTTTAATGTGAGGATAAAGTAACCCTGGATGTATTTATTTATTATTATAGAATAACGTTAACACCTGATTTCATGGACAAATTTACTGTTCATATACTATTGTCGATTCAAAGATGTCCGTCAAAACCGCCAAAATGTGCCATTTCTCAATAGCTAAACGCAGTAAGTATTACCACTACCATTGGAGTAGTAATCATATAAGTGTATTCAGGATGGTAAAATTTAATTCTGAGAAACCTATTGAATGTTTGTTTACGCAGTTGTGGCAGAGATCTTTGAATCAACTATAATATGTTTTATATAATTATGTAGGTCTCCGTATGTATGTAATACTATTTTAATCTAAATGTACCTGTAAAAAGCAGATGTAACTGTATCGTTGAAAACGTAAAAAAAATATTTATGAAAATTTGTATTTTTGTTTTCATAGAAAAATATAATTTTCCAAAAAAATATTTTTATAGAAAAATGTAAATGTTACAAAAAATCGTTTTCAAATTGTCTTTATCAATGATGCAGTTACCTGTAGTAAAAAAGGTACTCACAGGAACGTGATTTTTTTATCGCAACCTAGCATACAATAGATGCAAACTTTGGTGAAACAGTGACCGTCGCTCCATTTTGGCCTTACAATCAATTAAAAGTGGCGTTTTTACATAAGCTACCTACATGGTAAGTTTCATCATAATATCTCATTGCTAACTTGGGTGGAAATAGTTTATTATTTCAGTAAGACAAGCTCACTTTCATTTAACATCAGCTAAATGCATGGGAGTGATTTGTGGACGTCAGAATCTGCGCCCGTCAATCACCCTACCGAATCGCAGTCTAATAACCAGTACTGTGTTTTAGTCTGGTGTCCGGTGTCATGTAACTGATGTAAGAGGTATTATATTCGTCCGACTATGTTTAGTGCGCATGCGCGCGAGGCAGGGAGAAAAACAAACACGTCGGGCATATGATGCGTGTTTCGGGTTGCGTATTGGCAGGTAAAAATATTGTTTATCTTGTAATTAAATCGTCAAAATGGAGTATAAATGTATTTCAGTTTTCTGTTGGTACATGTTAGAACCTAAAAACCTACACCGATGATCATAAAAACGCCTAAGTCACCAATAACATTATCCAAAACAATCGAAAGAGAAAGTAGGCTGGACAATTGCCAAATCGGTGTATTGCATTGATACCTGTCACCTTTTGTTCGTCATTCCTAAAGACCATTTGATTAATTTCTCAGCGTATTTTTCACCTAATAGTATGTGTAACATTATTTACGAACTACAGATCTAATGCAGTGAGTACTTTGCATGAGCGGCTCATGTGTGTGGGATGGTGTACGGGGGAGGGGGGTTGTATTCGCCCGTCATTCTCGGGCAGGTCCCCTTGGAATTTTGGCGAAATATCTGTACAGCCTGATGAAATAATATTGAATTACACATATTCGTGAGGATATTCAATTTATGTTGTGATTAAGCCTGAATGCGGGGTATAGCTGATGGTAAAATCTCTGGTCGGCCCCTGACAACTAATTATTTCCGTGGGGCATTGGTTCGGAGCAAAAATCCTCAACATTGGCCAAGTCAGGCGGGGGAGCTGGAAGATAAAAGTAAGGTAATTTCACAAGCAATCATCCGCCCATCCCCTGAGGGTTTGAGGGCCCTGTTGCAAATGACTGATACATTACTGCTACCACAAGTGTCCAAATATTCAATATTCATGTTGTTGTCTGCTGATCGTCATAGAATGAGTTGGTTTTTGTGGAAATTACTGAATAGCAAAATCTAACTTTTTCACGAATCTTACATGAATCTGTAGGTAGGTCCACTGGCTTTATATACCCCTTTCATTCAGGCGCGTCGTGTGGTCTTGACAATTCATTTTTTTCTCATCAAAACGAAACGAACAGAACCTAATTTTTAGTAATATTATCTTATATGGTCTATATAGACTAACGTACATCCGCCTTTTGGATTAGACCACTGAAGTTATCGATTAATTAAATGCTACCTGACCTAAACTACTGCAATCTTTAGGACAGGGAACCTGACTATACTGTACTTTTGTTGGTTGGAAAATCGGGTTAAAATAGATGCCGTCACAGGCGAGACCGCCCAAGCTGATGCAGTACTTGAACTGATTAACAACACATCTTGTTTCGTAGTGATCAATTAAAATTTTATTAAACCCGTCATGGTTTCACTAAAACACGACATATATAAATGACAGTTATTTATTTATGAGATTGTGCTTTTTATTGTTACTGACATCATAAGAATAAGATAATTATATATAAATAGTGTTTCAAATATACTAGTTACGACAGTCGGGTTTGCTATATAAACTTGACGAGCTCCGACGTCAGAGCAGATTGGTCCACCCGTAGGCCACGGTGTGAAAGTTATGTTAAAAATCTAAATTCGATGAAAACGTATTAACACAATTCGTAATAACTATATACTTAAATGATTAGTTAAAAGTGCGAACTTTTGTTAGAACTACATACATGTCTATCTAGAACTTGGTGATTAAAAGTTAATTAAGTACGTATAAATGAAGTCGTATTGGTAAAGGTAAACCTATTGAAAGGGTCAGCCAATTTGACTTATGAGACACCTATCTTTCATGCGCACAGCACCCCCCCCCCCCCCCCCCCCAGAATCCATGCTCGTATTGCCGGGCGTCTGGCAGAGATTGGCCTACGGTAACCATTCTTTAACTAGCTGCCGGCTTTCAACCAGTTCTTACTAAGCTTCCAGCGGGATTCGAACCTTCGACCCCCGCTCCGACGTTGGACGCCCTAACCACAAGGCAACGGTCGCGGTCGTTTATTACTATGAGCGTTGGATGTATTTACATCCTGTCAGACAATAGACTTGTATTGGTTATCGACGCTACGCTACAAATGTCGTTCTGCAAAACAAGATCATTTGGATTAAGAAAAGTTCGTTCGTTTTTAAGAAAATGATAAGATCGTAAAATCTAGCCGAGCGAAGAGTTGTAATTTTACTGCAACGTCATTATCTTAAACGTTTTAATTAGCTAATTGTCAGTGCAATTGTCTGTTGGCTCCTCTCGCGCCCAATAAAGTCGACTCTTTGGCGGCTCTCAGTTAGTGAATATTTCATCTACATGTAGTTTAAACATATTTATTAACAAATGCATAATGTAAATCTATACAATTTCGATTATACAAGCTAACATGCAATACACATGGGTAAAATGCACAGCAACAAGTCAACTCGGTTACGACTCTCTTCTAATACCATTATCAATAATAGCATAACATTTGTAAGCAAATATGGCATACTGGTCATATTAATGAACATTGCTTCTCCAGATGCAGTGAGTGTAATGTCATGAACACACGTTATAGTTTGCATAACCAAAGAAGAACGTTTTAAGATTTACTTTGCAAACATAAGAAAAATGGATTAGGAGGACAGCATTCAACCATCACAGTCGAGCATAGACAATAACAGCACCACTGGGCGGTACATTATACACCCGAAGCAAAAACAATACAAAATAACACCTGCAACAACATTGAAGAAATCCGAGAAGAAATCCTACTGCAAATAAAGAAAATTAAACCTGAACAAAGAATAGCAATGCAAAGTATGTCTGTAACCTTGATCTTTGACCTAGGGACCTGGAACATGATACACATGACACATTGTGCTCCTGTGGTGATCATTTGTGCCAAGTTATTTTTAAAATCGTGTCGCAATTAAAGAAGATACATCCCAGACACGGAAGAGCCATGCAAAACTTCAAAGTCCCCTTGTAACTGTGAAGATCTGGATCCTGTGAATAACACATGTTAGCACGGCGGATATCATTTCTTTAGTAAGAAAGATACAACCCGGAGACAGAATAGCAGTACAAAATTTATTTAAAAACAACAACATTTAATGTTACGTTTTTTCTCCAAAAAGGTATTGAAATGTGTTTAAAATCTTCAATATTTATTTGAGAGCTAGTCGTTTAGATTTTGCGTAACACTTCTTAATAGATGTCTAGAACTTTCGCGGTTCTTTCTTGGCTAGTTATCCTAAATCGTATTCCTCTTTTCTTTAAATTGGTGTTTTGATTTAGACATCAATTGTATAATACTTAGTGTGCGAACGCGTACCATCTATAGTATTTTCTTTAGTTTTGTATTTTAATTACGTATTGGTTTCTAGCCTTTTTAAAATGTTTCTTTGCTATGTAACACTTTTCATCCAACCATTTTGGTTACGTATACGTACCTTTTCGTACCAGTTCTCCGTTGAACGGTATGTTAACATAAATAAACAATTTTAAAGCATTTAAGTTGGCAATGAAGTCATGAAGCATACATTTTTCACCTCATCGAATTTGGTTACCTATAGACCGAAGATGTTCGCCTAAATTGGTGTATCGTGCCAAAATGGCGGAGAGAGGCAAATGAACTGAGAACGGAAACGGCGAGGTTTTACACGCTCAAATTGTTCGCAGCGAACGAAGAGTATAGCTGTATAGCTGTATAGCTGTATAGCTTGGCGAATTTGACACGAACCTGACATTTTGATTGTCATTATCTTGCCTGTATCTATTAGCTCGATTGTATGATTTCATAGTCGGGGAGTATCTCGACGACGCTCGAGCTGTAATGCAAACACACATTTGAGATACCGATATTGCACACTTTGCTTGCGAAAATATATTCACAAAGCAAGAAATTTGTAATATATTCATAAGGTCAGGTTCGTATCAAAAGCTATACAACGAAGGAATATTGTTGAATAAATCCGTGCTTTTTTCAACAAGATAGTAGTTATATTTCACTGAACTCAAGCCAGCGATCAAACAGAAAAAGCCACACAAGAACGTCATGACAAGGAACACACAAGGGTAAAGAAATATCGAAGACAAAAACTATCAGTGACAATGGTCAACACGAAACTGAACAAGATAATAAAACTGAACTGACTGACGCAAGTCCTAGTTTTGATGTAAAATGTTACAAAAATACAAAAGCAAATTGTAAATGGTATAAGCTCGAAAACGATTAAAGGCAGCCAAATAAATCTCAGTCCGGACTGCAGGCGAAAGAAAGTATTAAAAATAAGCAGTCTTGTTAAAATCAGACCCATAATATGCAACACTTCTAAACTCTGATATACGAAATAAGCGTAAAGGAATAAAGCAAATGATAGGATCTAATTGAAAAGTTAGAGTCACTGTAAATTGTGAAACCCTGCCGCTGCATTAATGAATGTCAATGGCCGTAAAATAAACTAAATAAACGAATAGGGGATGAATGGTCGAGAGCAAGAGGAATTAAAATAGAACAAATACATTTTAACTCTGCTAAATTATTCTAAATTTGTCATTTTTATGTTTTATCATGATTTTTCGGTATTTTCATACCTGCTAAAATAATGCATATATAGACTAAAACGATACACAGAAAAACAGAACAACATGCAAGAGGTTTTGAATTTAGCGAACATTAAATTAATAAAAAATTGACACGCACATGTAAATGGTGACGAATTTCAACATTTATATGAATATCAGTATTAAGCACTAAATACAAGGATATAATGTAGTTTGATTCATTTGCAGAATATAATATACAATTATGCTAATATAATAAAGTAAATGAATGAAAAAGCTTACCTATAATCTTCAATTCTGGTAGAGCCGATCCGAAATGTCAAAATATTCTTAAACGAATGGACGAAGATGCACAGAAAGTAAAACTAATGCACCGGATCATTACACCACAAAAGGCATCCAACCAAGATCAGTAACACCTACGTATTGCAATAATTAACATATTCACAAGTACCATTAATTAAGTGATCATAGAAAACGCGTCTCGACAATGCATAAAATGGAGACTTAAGGGGTTGGTGTGAGAGCTGATATAATATAAACAAGGTGTTGCACATTGAATTGGTAGGTGATGGATATACATGTATAGCGTGTTTGCGTGATTCCCACTACATGTGCGAGTTTCTGTCGGCATTGCCCAGGGTAGTTGTGGCGTGGTATTTCTGACAAATTTATGTGCTCGGCTGGTTGGGTTGAGTACTACCAACCCTGTCGGATTTTCTCATATCTTTTTTGGTATTTCCACAACGTTGCAAACATGTCTACAAATCTTTCGTCGTTCTTGTTCATCTCTCCCAATTTATGTGATAGTCCCATGACTTTCTCATATCCAGTGTTGTCCGATTAAAGTTTAGCGTTTAAATCTCCCGTATCTCACAGTGTCCCTTCCTATCTGTACGTCTAGGATCTTCTCTAGTCTAAGAAAGACCTGGGTACTGTTTTATCAAAGCATTTGACGATCAAATTTTAATTCTTTATAACACTTTTATAACTATGAAGTTTGGTAAATGGAACTGCAGCACTTTATAGATTCAGTTAATGAATTCCCGCAAATAATATATGTCTCAAATTTGCAGTTATTACAGAAATATGAAAAACATTAAATTTGAACGTAAGTTTAGGATTTCCTTTAGTTCTTCGATAAAACATTACCCAGGTCCTTAACCTCGTCGTCACAGATATTCGTAGGAGGGTAGCATTGAATGGCGTTGCGACTTGAAAACTGAAGTTTCGATCCAGGCACACGTGCCGCCCATCTTTTTAAAGCTATTTATGTTTGTTCAGACAACATGCAATCCACTCACTGTGTATTCGTATCATGTGCGGCATGATTTTCATGTCCGGAATAAAGAAGTAACTCTCCTGTCATCAGTATTTTCTGTCCGGTTGTTTTTGTCATCTCAGCAGCAATCTGTGCTACCTTATCATTTATATAAATCGCTGGCTTGGAATGAGAAGGCCGTAAGTGGTAAAAGTCGTAAGTACCACTTACGACCTGATAAGACTAATGTATATTGGACATCTTCACCATATATACGCCGCTTTCTTTGAGCCTAATGTCAAGAAAATCGGAACTTGTCATGCTGATCAAGCTGAAGTTGAAAACTCTTTGTTTACCAAGTAAATAGTGATGGTCAGACAGTTTTGTTTTCTCAAAATATTGATTTTGTAGTTACGGCCTTTTCATTCTAAGCCAGCAACATGGTCCTCATGTGCCGATAGTGTTGGTTCGTCTGGTTGAAAAAAGGATAATTTGCTCAGTAGCCTTATTTCGGTTTATTCCATTGGGCGTCGTTCCACAAAGAGAAGACAAAGGTCCTTCCTCTTATAAGTGAGTATCTGAATTTCCTGTTGGCGTTTCTGTAGCGTATGGTTTGTTTCAGTGGATGAGATTGCTAGGCTAACTCCCAACCTTCCTCTTTATGCAATCCGTCCAGCAACCGTGTTAGACTGAGTGACAAGAACTGCAACTCCCTTACAATTTATGTCACCGAACTACTTCTGACCAGCCTTGCCAATAGCCGAAGAAATAATACCATAAGTAACTGATAAATGACGTAAACAAAATTTACTAGACTAAGTATAAAAATCAAGCAAGTTTTGTTACGGGTAAATTGTTGTTGTCTTACTTCTGAATCGAACAGAAAACTCGTAACAGGATACATCGCTGGCTTAGAATGAGAAGGTCGTAAGTACTAAGTACTATTAACGACCATATAAGACTCATGCACATTTCAAATGTACATCATATGGCGCATCACATGAGCCTATTTTCATAACAATTAATGATAAAGGGTCACTCTTGGAACAAAATAAGTAAGTTGCTTAAGGGATGTTGATGCTTCAGACAGGACAGCTCTGTGTACATGTAATACAATTAACATAACCGCGCCTCTGCTGAGGCCATATTTGCCCTTTCGGTTCATGTGCTATCCGTGAAATATGTTCGTATACGTCTTTGCGGACACGCAATGCGGGCGACGTATACGGACGCGGACCGTGTAGACATGGAATGTATCATACAGCTTTCAACCAGTTCGTTTTTTGGCGGACGCGGACACGCTGATGCGCACATGAATACCGGTCAAATACCTTCATATACGAGTCTGGACTTATTCATCACATAATCGCATATCGTCGGTTTATTACCTTTTAAACTAATAACATCTATTGCGTAACTTACGCATTAAAATATGTTTAACGCTTGACAACGTAGGGTAGTGTTTAAATGCCGCGAAAAGCCATGACCGAATTAACGGACGGTGAAACATGTTCGGAAGTTTTCATCAGATCGGTATTCCATGTGCAGGCGTCCACATCCATGTGTCCGCGTCCGCCAAAAAACGATCTTGCTGAAAAGGTGTAGTGTACATTCCATGTCTCCGCAGTCCGTGCATGCATACGTCGTCAGCATAACAATGAGCATCCGCAAAGAGTCGCTCACCGAGCGATTTTTGACGTATGCGGATATATTTCACATATAGCACATCAACCGAAAGGGCAACTTTAGTTTTTACAAAGGTCATACAGTATTTTAAAAGGTACTGATGTTAATGCTATTTATGTAAAGTAATATAAATTGCATTACCCAGAGCGACCCTGTTTTGTGCAACAACTTCACCAAAGCAACTTAATTACTTTGTTCCAGAAGTGACCCTGTATTATTAATTGGAATTGTTCAATGCAGCAACCTTTGTTCAACGCCGACTTTTGTGTTCCTGGTGTTTGAAAAACAAATATTCACCAAAACAGATGTTACTAAATTCATACCTAGTATGGTACATAAACGTTTCATAATAGATAAATCAGTGGATACATGGAATAGGGTTTCCGTTTCCGTATGCGGAACGAGAATACAGCTCGCTCACGCGGAACACGGACGCTTGTACATGTAATACCGGCCTAAGTCGTAAGAATACTTTAAGTATTCGTTAAACATAGTTTTGTGATTTTAAAAAACGTCTACATCATCGACATGGAGATTAGTCGATTTAATCAGCTACATCGCATAACACATTGAGCAGAGCGCATATCCTGGGATAGTTTGCTTCATATAACTATCCCAGCGAACTAAGTCAGCATTTAGATATTAACATTTTGACTTTAAACTGCATGCACCACTTACATAATTTGCAAATATTATCACAAGGTGGGTCGAGCTTCGCGCCATTAATAAGCGTCACATAATACATTTCATGAAGTGTTCCTAAGTCAATTTACACCTGTCTAATGATGTTTAAAACATTTGCAACTTGTTTAATGCTGTTGTTTAAAAACGCGTGATAGTTTATAATGACACAGTTCATTAGCCACTCTAGATGATAAAATCCATGGTTCAATTATTATATATACTGGAGCAATGAACCCAAAAGTTACAATCTAACATGTCTTAACATACTAGATCTAGTATAGATATGTGTCGTTAATTTAGTTAAATCGCACCAGTTGAATTGTAATTTGTCAACTATACTACATCATAGGCGCTACTGAGCATTTGTGCCTCGGTCATGTACTCCCGATTTTATAAATGAGCATCGGAAGGCATTCGGAAAAGGATCATCGGGAATGTCATTACAAAATGTGTGAAATCCTCCTTCCCGATGCCTCACAAAGATCATTTATTTTAATGAGGAGTACGTATAGCAGAGGCACAAAATACCTGCTCGAGCTTTCCTAACGGCCACTTTCTCCTCGTATCATGTTTTATTCTTTAAAGTATAATTTTCTGGTTGTAAATTGCTAATACACAATACTTTTCGTGTATGTACATAGTGTATACCCGTATTCGCGGCACCCTGTCTGTGCTATAAAAACTGTGCTAAACTCTGTATCGGCACCCTCTCTGTGATAAACTCTGTATCGGCACCCTCTCTGTGATAAACTCTGTATCGGCACCCTCTCTGTGCTAAACTCTGTATCGGCACCCTCTCTGTGATAAACTCTGTATCGGCACCCTCTCTGTGCTAAACTCTGTATCGGCACCCGGTATGTGATAAACTCTGTATTGGCACCCTGTCTGTGCTAAACTCTGTATCGGCACCCTCTCTGTGCTAAACTCTGTATCGGCACCCTCTCTGTGCTAAACTCTGTATCGGCACCCTCTCTGTGCTAAACTCTGTATCGGCACCCTCTCTGTGCTAAACTCTGTATCGGCACCCTCTCTGTGCTAAACTCTGTATCGGCACCCTCTCTGTGATAAACTCTGTATCGGCACCCTCTCTGTGCTAAACTCTGTATCGGCACCCTGTCTGTGATAAACTCTGTATCGGCACCCTCTCTGTGATAAACTCTGTATCGGCACCCTCTCTGTGCTAAACTCTGTATCGGCACCCTCTCTGTGATAAACTCTGTATTGGCACCCTGTCTGTGATAAACTCTGGATCGGCACCCTGTCTGTGATAAACTCTGTATCGGCACCCGGTATGTGATAAACTCTGTATCGACACCCTGTCTGTGCAAAACAATGAATTTTAAGGGAGGACAGGCAAGAAAATCATTTAGTTGGTCAAAGATGCAGATTTGAGCTTAAAAACCGACAGTCAACAGAACAAACCAATGATTAAGCACTGCCTTAATGCTGTTCTATTTGTTTTATCAGTTCAGATCCACAAGTTCAGACTAAGATGGAATGTTGACATTGGGGCTTGTTCGAATGTACATGCAGTCATATTTATGACACTTAAATGCAATCTTTCGTCAATATACGTCATGTAGGAAATATCTCGCACCTCAGATGAAAAGTCCACAGTTAAACCTTTGCAAGGCTACGCTAAGCTCATTTATGTTGTTAGGTCTGACGTTTAGATATAGTGTCCGTTGAAGAGTGTCACAGGTATATTCTATCGCATTACGGTCCACAGATAATGTAAGCCAATTAAATTGGTTGATTAATGTATTGGTAGGATCGATTTGCTCTATGGGGGCACGAATCACCGTGGACTAACATCAAACCTTGACATACCGGGACTTCGTAGAGACGCACATTCACACCAGGAGTATCTCTGTAGTACTATTTGGAAGATAAAATTCCCTTTTGTATGGTATGGTTTGTGCTTTGTGGTGCATCGATTTTGTATTAAACGCATGCAATAATTCCAACGGCATTTGAATTCTTGCTTTGTGTATGTAATTATACACATGTCACCAATTTAATTAGTGATTGACTGTAGAAAGCTTGTTGGCAAACTTTGTTGACTCAGTGTGACGATTTAGCAAAAACTATGTTTTGAATAGGTTGTCGCGCTTCCGGAACTTTGATGAACAAACACGCGGTTTTATACCGGTCATGCACATCTATATCGTCTTTTACAGCAGCACAGCCTGATTAATGTTCTAGACGAGTATTTAGTTACTGTAAGTTTCTAATCCAAAGGTACCTGGAAGACTTCATTAAAACGAGCTATACAAGAAGCATGGAACACCATGGGGACGTTAATAAAACTACAGGATCGTAGATATATTAAACGACCACCTTTCACTTAAGAACTGTGCATCATTATGGCAGCATGTGAAGGATAATCCGAATCTCAAAATCTCTGTATCTCTAGCTACTGCATTAATTAAAATTGTAACCCCTGGACAATTTCATCCCTACCACCAGGTCCATACAGATGGTTTAACGCCCACGTATTGCCCCCCCCCCCCCCCCCCTCTAAACCAGCTTAATATAGTCACGGCAAAGTGTATAACCTTTTCTCAACAGCATAGGTTCCCATATATCTCGCCAGTTTCCGATGATGTGTAAACCATATAACAGGATGATTTAAACGATGCTTGAATATAACATGTGTTTCTTTGTTGCTCGAGATAGTGCCTATGGGATAAAAATTATGGGACACGCTCATCGACATTGGTGGCTATAACTCGTTTAGATAATTTATAATGTCTTCTATTGAAAGGCAGTATTCCAACTTATATGAGAGGACATCCGTACTCCCTGGTTCCGGCATACGCGCTATTCAATTTTTGGTGTATTAAAGTAATCGTTTGTCCAGTATTGGTCAATAGCCAGTAAGCATGGTTAATTGAAGTGTGAAGATATGAAATTATGCGTAGTTCCTTAAATACGTGTATAAACGATGCTTTACATGAGTGTCTTTTTGTATCAAATTTATTAAACGAGTTGCCATGGATAAAAGTGATAAAGTACGAGGCTCTGCCTGTCTATAATTTAATAAATTATACATGGAAAGACACGAATGTAATTAGTTTTATCACATAAACAATAAATGGCTGGTAAATGTGCTAAAAGGCTTCCCCTTTAGAACAGAATAAAGTCAGTTAGTAATGCGATTAACATAAATGAGCAGATATACATAGTGCAGCACTGTATTCAAAATACCCTTACAGTGTTGCATGGTTATTGGAGCGGGACGGGTATATTTGAATTATAATCACGTATCGGACCTATTTTGTTCTCTATGTATCATGTCTATATGTGAATATTTTTTACAGTGCGTACGAATACATAAAAAGTGACCTTCTCAATTGCATAGTTATCATATTACTGAGTAGTGTAATATCGTTTTTTTTGAAAATACTTTATAACACTCTCGCAACATGCTTTATGTGATAATATTTTGTATGGATAATATGAAAGATATCGTAATCACATTGCCTGCGGTGTAGGAGTGCCGGAAATATCGTAATGCGCTCCCAGTCCGTTACATAAACATTTACATTAGCTTGACGTTGGTTGGCTCAGGGTGACGTAACGTAAGCCAATCCGTGCCTTGAATCAGCCTCTACTTCTGTGTTGATATAGAGAATCTTACATGAGTGACTTTTCATATTGAATTTATTAAACGAGTTGGATAAAAGTGATAAAATACGAGGCTCTGCCGAGTTGAATCTTACATTCGTGCTTATTCCATAATTATTTGTGTATGTAATCAGTAGTGCAAAGTATTATGTCATTATTGTAAGTCTGTTCTCTGTATCGTTATTTAAATGCCGTGCAGCTTTCGGCTGAATATGGCAGGCATATAATTTTATGTGCCTCCACCTGGATTTGAAACCGGGTGACCGTATTAGGCGGCGAGCGCGCTAACCACTGAGTAACGGGGGCACAAGGGGTTGTCGTATTGTCAAGGTCAGTTAACAAAAGGTGTTAAATACACAAGTACATTTCCTTGTTATACATCTATATGGTTTATTCATGTACGTTTTATAATTGCTCATTTATGTAATGTTATTGTAAATAATTTATACTCTTCAAGTATGGAGGAAAAATAAAAATCTATCTTATATAGTGTCTTCTTTGAGACTGAATGTTTATTTTGAACTTATCTTTTATACCCATAGGAGGTATTGGCAAACTACCATTTTGTTACAAAGGAAATTGTAACGGGTATGGATTTTGCAAAACAATATTGTGTACAGTTATAATATAACAGTGGAAGCAGTAAATAAATATAATATCCAACATAATGTATACATCTCTGATAAATACGCTGATTTTAAATGTTGTGCCTTCGAAAATGTGGGTGACGTAAATTACGTTTTAACCGCGAGTTTTTCTCAATTGATGAGTGCAGTATTTTGCAGGTTTTTAGAACTAAATATATACGCATATTATATATACATAGAACATATGCAATTATAAAAGTACATTGTCAAACATTGAATTGACCTATGGTTGTACATTGATATAGTTGTAGTGATTGTTAACCTCTAGTTAACTGGAATATAGTCAGAACGAATATGTTACAGAGTTTCTAGTATCAATTGCATCCATTTGATAAAAACATCCATAGCTATTCAGCACAATTTCTTTGCCAAAAAAGGTAGTCATCACTTGGAACGTAACTGGACGGTCTTGTAAGCGCCGTATCAACGGACAGGTAACATGTTCCAACAGTAATATCCAGTTCTGCTGTAACACATACAAATGTGGTTTGAGCAATGCAAGCATCCCTACATTCTTGTTCCGTAAGGCCATACAATATTCTATTATTCCAGCCACCAAGAACGAAATTTCCGAATGATCCAAATGTCGAACCGTATGACGAACACACTGAAATAGTGAAACATGTACAATATATAATAGTTCATAAATCGTATCACTAAGAATATAGATGTCGGTTCACTAAATGATGAAAAACAGTTACCAATTTTCTACGGCTCTTTTCAGCTGTTAGGCCGCTCAAGCACACTTTGACATTTAAACTTCCCCAGGTCATTGGGCTATATACCTTTGGAAATCTACACTCGTGTCTCCCTGGGGAGACTATTTCTCTCCGGTGGGTGTGGCAGCCAACATCGATCTGCGGTGCCCATGAATAGACACTGCCCTCGCAGGTACCATTTAACACCATGTTGGAGTGGAGCATGTGGGTCTTGCTCAGAGAAATTAACCAGTGGTCCAGAGGGGGATCGAACCCGGGACCACTCGATCCCGAAGCGCGCGTCCTACCTCTAGGCCACCGCTACCCACGTTAGTGATGTTATACTGCACCAATTCCTATAGAAGGGTGAAGTATTTATATTATAAAGTATTTATATTCAAACCTACCCAATACGCACTTGTCGGTAGTATAGTCGTAACTATACCCAGCATTACATGTGTTCGGAGCAAGTGGTTTGTAAGGCGCCGAACCTCGACAACTATCCTAATAAAAAATATAACAGGGTAGTATTCATAAAGCATTTTAAGTACACCTTATAACTTTGTAAAGATCTCAACTTTTTCTTAAAGTCACAATAAGGTTTAAAATCGTAGTATTTTCTATCTACAAAGAATATTGAAATATTGAGATATTAAATTATACTAAAATGGTTTAGAAGGGACCCATATCTGACCTCAGGTTGCTGTTCCTTCTATGAGAAATAATCAACTGAAAACGCTATTTAGTATTTTGTCCTCCGTACAAAATACTCAATAGTGTTTACGTTTAAATTTTACGAACGATTCCGAAGATTTCGTCAATGATCGGAAGTATACGCACAAAACCCGGTACACCGGTATCTGCCGGTACCCTGTTGTAGGCCTATATTGTATAGTATATTGCGTGGGGTATTGTATATTAAGTACGACTGACACCTAATTGAATTGTTAGGTATAATCAAAGACCTAAATTACACAGATTGGACACTCCACTGCAAGGGGTATAACCTAAAGCATGGAGATTGGTGGTTTAAGTAAGACTTTCCATGGAGATTGGTGCCAATGGCCGATATTTTGATGTTTTTTGTCACTTGACGGACACATTTCCACCAAAGTAAGTTCATTGTCTTGTTTTATATGCGGCATGTATGCGATAACCACCTAGCCATAAGTTTAAGCCACCTATAGGCGGTCTGTTTTAGTCCGTCAGTGCAGCGATAAAAGCCTGAAAGAAGGGATGGTGACATCGGGTGTCCGTAGACTGCATCTATTTTTATTAATTCTGAGGTATCCGGGGCATTCTGGCTGGTTTTATTGTGTTTGCTAGGTACTTCATGCATGATTTCATGGTTAAAATACTGTTTCTGCTTATTTAGGAGGCTCCATGTGCATATTTTTAACGTTTAAGACGATTTCATGGAGATTCGTCAACTTTAAGACCCAAACTGTGGAGAATTAAATCAATGTAAGTATTCTGTTCTAAACAATTTTGCACCATAGTGTGTTATCTTCATTGATTAAAAATATAGTTTCTATATATTCTTCAGACTCCTGGTTTGAAGAATGCGTACCAAAAAGACGTTACTTCATTCAAGGAGGAAGTGGCAGAAAAGAAAACGAAAGATAAATTTTAATGAAATATCTTTGCCTAATGAAAGTGTAACTAAAAAGCTTTGTGTCGCAAATTAAATACGCTGTCACCATTTAGATATTCGTCATCAAAAAGAAAACGATTAACTTAAGCATCACCTTTTCATTTGTATCGGCACGAAGAACCCCAGTGAAAAGCCAGAAAATAAATACAGAGTAAAGACTCATGAAAACACTTTATTCACGTAATTTAATGCATGTTCAAGGTTATGATTCTATAAAATTATAAAAGAACATGAAATAATATGAATATTTTGTTTTGTTGGAAAGATCCAATAGCACATATTGCGGTTGTATTCTTTGTTTTTGTTTACTTTAAAATTAATGTTATTGTTCAACAATGCTTGCTGAATATGTTAAGATACTGCCTGGAACATTTTGGTTCACAAAGCATCAGATCAAACTGCCTTTATAACATTGATCATCTGCGCTAATGAGCCTTTAAAACTCCAATTAATAAATAAATAAAAATATCAAACAAATTTACGTAATTATTACTATATTGGTTGTACAAAAAGTGACCATCGGTCTACTATGACATCTCGGCTATGACCCCTTTATAAATACAAATGTAGTATACAAAGTATTTACTAGGGTGGCACTGTGGTCGAACGGATAGCCCGCTTGACTGCTGATCAATAGGTCCCTGGTTCGAACCTCGGCCGGTGCACTTGGTTATTTATGGAACGCTTTTCCGTGTTTCCCAACCAACTAGACATGATCTATTTGGAAGGTAACCCAGAGGTAGTCTCGCATGTATCAGTGCTGTACATCCGGTACGTTAAAGAACCAATGTCTGAAGGGCAGTGCGCCCATATACATGGTAACACCATACTATGTTCTCTACTTGCTGCCTCTTAAGCAAAAACAAATTACCCATTTGAAATAAGTGTCAAAGGTACAATGCATTTAACAATGAATGCATTATAGAGATGAGAGCGAATATTGAATTTCACTCTTATGAATGTAGCAAACAATAAAACTTCACTTAAAGACCACCTTAAAATTAAAACCTCCAGTTCGAAGTCAGTTCCAATGATTACATTTTGTACTCTTGATTTATAATACAACCAACTCTAAAATATGACAGTTTCAAGTATGATAAGCCTTTATTAATATATAAACAGCGATGATAAGTATGTTTTAAAATAAATAAGGGTGGTCGGATAAGTGAGGTTTCATTGTGATGTTTTGAACATTGACATGCCACTTATAAACTGCTGCAATGGGTAACGCGCAGTGTTTGTAGCCACCAATATTGGTTTGATTCCTAGTTGCTTCAATTTGTCAATGCTGGTTTTACTCTACATGTTGAGAAGTTGTTGGTTCCTTGTGGATTGTACGTAAGTGCTTGAAAGAAAACTGATTCCAAATCCTCTATATCATAAATGCGATGCAGAAAACGGTGGGTGTTTCAAATACATGTATATTATTTGAAACCACAATCTACCAAATTGATGTTGCCTGTAGCACACATTTCCGAAAAAGATAATATCCATCTAGTAGAGAAGACGGCTACTACTAGGCCTTTTGCCAGTTCAACTGAATATCATTACAGATACACAATACACCAGTCCATTGAAACCCTTAGCATGGGGAAAGGAGGGGTTGACTTTTTAAACTATGGTAAAATCCCTGCCCGAGAACCTTAAAAAAGGTAAAAATACCGCCCTTATCAGTGAAACATATTCCCGGTCTACGTATTTAGGTGCGGAGCAAAAGTCCTGCTCTCATTCACCAGTGAGGGGACACCAAAAGTTAAAAACTCGTGTCTATAACCCGGGGTTGGGGAGTCAGGGTTTGATTTGACTGGTGCATAAAAAACAGTGCACACAATTATAAAAAAAATCATCCTTTATTATTATATGCATATCTTTGAAGTACAAATAAGAAAATCACAACAATTATTGCAGTCAGGTGGTGTTGTCACTGTATACTATTTGGTTCCAATAATATATTACTCGCCAAGTCAAGACCTTCTGTAAGACAGTAGCCCTGAAATTGGTACAAAATAGAGATTACTTCCATGATTATAATACCATCACATATTGTTTACAAAGTAATAACAAGTCTCCATGGAGAGGGTCTTAAAGTTGACGAATCTCCATGAAATCGTCTTAAACGTTAATCATATACACATGGAGCCTCCTAAATAAGCAGAAACAGTATTTAACCATAAAAACAAGCATGAAGTACCTAGCAAACACAATAAAACCAGCCAGAATGCCCCGGATACCTCAGAATTAATAAAAATAGATGCGGACTACGGATACCCGATGTCACCATCCCTTCTTTCAGGCTTTTATCGTTGCCCTGTCGGACTAAAACAGACCACCAATAGGTGGCTTAAACTTATGGCTAGGTGGTTATCGCATACACGCCGCATATAAAACAAGACAATGAACTTACTTTGGTGGAAATGTGTCCGTCAAGTGACAAAAAACATCAAAATATCGGCCATTGGCACCAATCTCCATGGGAAGTCTTACTTAAACCACCAATCTCCATGCTTTAGGTTATACCCCTTGCCCTGACAATTTAGAGCAAACGCAAAATAACAGGCAGCAGAGTCAGTTATTGTGCATAAAACTATTTTTCGTCATCCAATTTTAATGGACAATGTGTTATTTTGAAAAGATAATTGTCTTCTACTATATAAAGTAGCTCAATTTTTTCTACCTCTTATAAAATACAGAAACTCAGATATTTTCTGATAAACTTGGAATTTACATTAATTTGATGAAAATAAGAGTAGGTCTGGCTCTTCGGGGTCTACTGTTTTATTAATTAAATTATTTCAATAAGTGGGTATCATTTTAAAGCTGAATAATACATCTATTGCATAGAATGATTAGTTTTTTCATAAGTATATTAGAACATGAGATATAAGGTATTAAAACAGACGAGATTTCGCGTGATTTCAGAAGACCTTCCACGAGATATCGTGAGACTTGGCACAGGTTTCCAATCTGTGTAATTTAGGTTTTTGGTATAATCCAATTAAAGGATTAGTGTAGAAGTGTGAATGAATATATAGCACTTAATATAATCATGGAATTATATAGACAAGCACATTAACTCCATGATATATAACATATTGCTGGGTTAGAATGAGAAGGTCGTAAGTGCCATATTTGAAATCTATATCACAAGGCGCTTCTTATGAGCCTATTTTCATGAAAGCTTGTTAACCATAAGTAAAGAGTAACTTGTCAGATAGATTTTCTTATTTTCTCAAAATATGATTTTGTAGATACGATCTTTTCATTCTAAGGACAAACAAAAACATCTAGCTTTTTTATATTTTATTACAGATTATGTTGTATCAGACAATAAACAAAATACATATGCATAGGAAAATTTGAGGGCGTTTGGATATAACATATATTTTAATTTTCCATTCATATGATCATGTTTGTGCGTTTTATATTGATATTGAAAGAAAAGGCCACCTCTTTGACCTTCATAATGCTTGACGCGTGTTTATGAAAATTAAATAACTCACAACATTCGTGTATACATATTGAACATGCAGATTTACATACTTACATGTAAACAATTATTATTTTATTGTAAATTCTACTGTACATGGAAATATAAATCTAATAATTATCGCAGAAATTAATACATCTGCACACAGCCATTCGCACTATCTATATTGCATACGCATAGTTAATTCCCCGACTCTGGCATGTTTCAATTATACAACATGATTAATGTCAATATACAAGGCAATATACAACGTGATTAGGGCTACTATATACGATACCGGAAGGTACTGTTAGATACCGGGTTATAGTATACGCCCTACGTTATCAACAGGTGTGCTATCCATCCATTGGTTATAAGAAACTGGCGAAAAATTCTCGGTAGTCTCCGGAAAGTGACGGAGATGCTGTTAAATGCCGTATTTGTAAACAAACCGGGCTCGTTATGCCAATCTTCAAGGGAAGATTATTTCACATATATGGCAGTAAGAGCGTGTTTTAATAGCTTGATGTGTTAATTATTTATCAGTCTCCAAATCAGTAACAAAGATTTGTGTTTTCTATCTATAGAAAATATGTCGTTCCGGAACCTTATTGTGGCTTTAAGTGTATCAGCTTAACAGGAAAATCAAGATTAACAATGTTTTAGATTATTTAGAATCATTATGTCACATAGAAAACATGGGTTATTCTTCCTTTCTTTGGGAAATATGGGCAGCTCAATATTTTAACATGAATCGAAATATTTAAGTTTCCTCTTAAAAAAGATGCTTTGTGAATACCAACCCTGACGTTTGGTAATCGTTTAATCTCATACTTCTGCCAACACAAGTAAAATGCATTCTATATGCACATGTATATATCTTTCATTTGACATTTATTGCAACCGTAACAATTGAATTATCTGGGGCATCCATCAAAACCATTAAAAACCGGTATTGAAAAATTCAAATATGGTATTTAAACACTTCTACAAAAAATGCAATTACCATGAAAATGAAGCGAGTTTTGTCTATACTTACACCCAACAACGTATTTATACAAGAAAGATTATTATGATAGGACGTTTTCAAACAAGACGTTGCACGTGTCATTAAACAAAATACTGAACATGATTGACAAGTTGCTAATTATATTAAACCAAACACAATGATAAAATAAAAGTTTAACTATACGACATTATGTGTTGGTTTCTTCTGCTATTGTCATCAAGGCATACATACTGCAAAAAATAATATGTTTTTAAAGTCAGTTATAAAATGATTAACCAATTTTAAAACGAAACAAGATTTGATCCTCGTTTTGAAATATTGATCCTCATTTTCAGACTCAAGATCAGTCACAAGAACAATTATTTACTTTCGCAACATGATAAATTCAAGCAGATTAGGTAGTATTTACATGATGAAAGTTGTAACTGCCAAATGTTACCAAAATATTTTCAAATAATGGAAAATTATTTTCAGGATAAAATTTGTTCCAGATCAGTTGATCCTTCGGGAAAACAGGACCAGAAATTTGAAACGGTGTTGCCAGATAGGGTGACATCAACCAGTGAGTTACGGGGGCATATGCAAATAAATAAGCTGTCGGTGTAGTTTAGTCTTGTTCAATTCAGTGCTGGATATTTTTCATTTTTGATGCAAAATGGTGCATACAACATTAAGGATTAGTCGGCTCATACAGAATTAATCTTGTTACCGGGCCTAATGTTGGTATTTTTGAAAAGTAGAACAATGCATCTATATTCTATATTTACTCCATGCTCGCACTAAATGAAACTGTTTTTTTACCCTCGCCGAATGTGTATGTCCACTTCCAATTGACGTCGCCAAATGCAATGCCAGCTGTCATGCACAAGTCCATCGCTATTTGGTACAATAGGAGATCATCCGGAGTGGTATTAGGTGCTAGGTCAGGTAGGAAGACAGCTTCACAATGATGTCATAAAAGATAAACATATAGATTAACACATAAAAGTGATGAATACATAAAGTAAATGTCTTGATCATTAAATTGATTACACAAACATCGTAATGTCTTATATCACATGATTTTCTTTGTATACAGGTTAGTATAGCGAGTACGTATAACCCTATACGTAACGTGTGCAGTATAAATCTATACTACATTGGTGTTTTTTCCAATAAAACTGTGCGTATTTTGCGTTTTAGTGTCAAATGATATAAAGAATCTATCACTCGTTGTCAATCGATATATTTATATTAAAATCGTTCTGGAAACAGTATTAATTAAACACACCAGAGGCTCGCTTAATAAAATTACCAAAACTCGTTTAATAATAAATATATCAATTGACAACTTGTGATAGATCGTCTATGTTCCACTTAATGACGAGGACAGTAAATAAAACAATTTAAAACATAAATTGTTTTTAGATTCTGTAAAAGTACGTTTACATGTTGTTGAGCATGATTTTTGTATGCATAGGATTGATTACAAAACAAAGTTTAGTTTTTTTAATATTCTAAGAAAATTATCAAAAATTTAGCTATTTAGTTTTTAATAAGCAAATGTTCGGTCTGTTAACCATTACATTCGATTCGAAGATACATTGTAAGTTAAATTAAGATCACATAGTTTGAGACATAACTTGATAACTAACGCAGATGATAAAGACACCTGGCTCGGTGACTATATAAACATTGGAGTGCGTACTCCATGCTCCAACTCATACTCCGTACTCCAGTTGGAGCATTTCTAGTAACAAAAAATGCTGTAACTTCTTTATTATTGAATGGAAACATATGAAATTGGGGATCATTTTCTTAATTAGATCATTTGCTACAAATTGGTGTTGGTTTCGATGCAAAATTAAAAAAGCTGTTTTTCAAGTTGGAGCATGGAGTATAGAGTTTGAGTTTGAGAATGAGAAATGTTTATAATAACCGGGCCTGGTGTGTGGAAATGTGTGCTACCAGTCCTGTCAATGCCAACTGAATATACATATTAATTCAATAAACCACGTATAGATATTCATTATAACCAAGATTAAATTACAAATGACGTTCAACATGTACGAGGGTTGTCCCAGTAAATCGTGTACTTTGCCAATTATTTTTCATTTGACGTCAAACGATCATAATATTTTGGAATTCCCTTTCTAAATGTATTGTTCACCGATATCACGAGTGACAAGTAAATACTTACGCACACTCATAAAGATACACCTATATTTTTCAAAATTACTCAGTTGTTTCTTCAAATTTGGCATTTGCATACATACATATCTTATTGATGCAATATATTGCGATTTTGTATTAAAATCAAACAATGGCATTTTAACGAGAATTCCCAGCAATCAACATCACTGTCAATTGAAAAGTCACAGAATTAAGACATGAAAAAAGTTGAACAACTGGATGAAATCTTTAATAAAAGGTTCATGACAGTAAAATGATCGAATAATGATTCGAAAAAAAAGCGATAATCGATTACAATTTTTCCATCCGATTCCAAGCACGACTAGAGTATGTACGGGTGAGTGCCGAAGAATATTTATTGACGTTTAGACACATATGCGAGTTGGTCATCCACCTTAATTATCGCACCACGCAATGGAGTGATTTTAGTCTTTACGAAGTAGAAGACACATGTTCGGGCCTAGTGTTTATACCACTATGAGCGTTGTATGTTTATAGCTGGCAGATTTTATATAGTACATTAGACTGCGTTGATTCGCAAATGTGCACCACAAAGGGTTTTGCCAATGTCATCGCAAGAATATTGGATAGAATGAACAAGAATTTGAGATAGAGAAAATATCGTCCGCTATATGACGTTCACATGTTGACGTCACTGTGCGCCGTTCTTATCTACCATGACTGTGTATTAGTAATATAAGTTTTTTTATTTCTAGACACATTTTCATGCCATTCCGGAGACCTTCCAAGAACATATTTATGAATCATCAGTGAAACTTTGAAAAGCATGCTTTGGATTCTTTGTGTGTAATGAGCAAAGTACGCGATTTACTTGGACAACCCTCGTACATGTGTTTAATCAAATAAACATGTACAATGTATATCTATAATACTTTAAAAAATTATATCCACAACAGGACAAAATATCATAATGAATACAACACAAGGGAAGGAACTCTGCCTTGTCCTAATCTTAACGTTACTGGATTTGCTCCCTTGGATTGCGTTCATGACACTAAACAAAGACCTTTATCTGATATAATTATATTCATGCCTATTTGTAAGGTCAGAAGATGGATGGTTCCACGACTTTCTCTCACCTATAACGGGGAAAATAAATGGACTACATGACGTAGCTGAAAAATAAAAAATAAAAACTTACAAACGTAGGTATCTTCAATGGGACATGTCTTTATCGCAGTTACTTCTGTGGAGACTACAGAGTCACATTCAAGCATTAACACGTACGACGACGGACATTCGGAGAAGAAAACGGAAAATTTATCTAAATGAAAAAGGAAACAAAAACACATCGCAAAATTAATCAATCGATGCACGTATGTGTATTTATAATAAGAATACATATTACAAGTAGCAGCATGTTCCCTAGCGGTAAAGGTTGTGCTAACTGTTTTGCTTACACGATGCTTCCCTACCCTTCATTGCTTGCACATGTTACTTTGGAAGAATTATTCACGTCTTGGTTGCTGTGCATGGTGTTTTTAAACTAGGTCACGTCGTAGTCATGCCGCATTAATTAGTCGCTTGGGTCAACGTTTCAGCATATACGTGTGAAAATAGGTCATCCTGCAGCGGGGACTTGGTCGGGTCTTGGCGTTACTTTGGATCACCGTTATTTTATAATGTCCTTGTAAAAATTGGACACCCTGCATTTTTAGGGAGGGGACTTGGACTTTTAATCCTTTTTTACATTTGTGAAGGCTTTGCTCAATGTAGTTGTGTTACTGATTTCTGTGCTCGTCTGGTTGAGTTGAGTATTGTCCATGCCCGAATTTCTCATATTTTTTACCATTGGATACTACTCCAGCAATGTCTGCCTTATCCTGGTATTGATAGATCACCATATAGATAATGTATAAGGACTAAGCAATACATTTTATTTCTGCTTAGCAACCCAAACAACCCATTGCCGCTTATATATGGTGGCGAAATAGGGCATGTGTCGATATAACTTATTCTCGGCTTCAACACAATGAACATACCACGTGACCAAATGCTATGTTCGTGAGCCAATCATGGACGGAAAATCCTTCGACTCAGGTAACATTTTTCCTGTACTGGTGAATTTTGACCAAACAAAGACGAAGACCGTCTCCTTACCAAACTACGCATCGTGCAGTATCAAATATATGCAACTATCCTTTAATTTGGTCATAAAGTGAAACCGCGCAAAGTGAAAAGGCCATGCTTGAGCTAAACACACAAAAAAGCCAAAACATGTAGCAATTTTCCATTTAGGCCGACACCTGGTTACACTACTGTAAATTCTTCTTGCAGAACGTGAAGAAACACTATTTCGTGATTTGTACACTGGTCTAGTATATTATTGAATGAAATGTCCATTTTTTAATTGTAAGCTTACCACTAGTTTCCCAGAAAGTTGCTTCGGTTCGATCATACCATTGGCGTATCTGCATGTCAATGTGTTCATGTGTTTTTGTGGCACCTTCTACGCACGCGCCGCCATCGTCCCTGAGAATGGCACAAGAAAAACATAATAGGATTTAATATTTATTTAATTTCCAAATGAAAGAAAAAGGATTTGGCAACTTAGCCCATATTAGGCCTCTCCTTACAAGGTTCACATTACACAATTCGTAACAATCATTAAAGAGGCATTCCCTATAACTAGAGTATTTTTCTCTACTTTCACATTTAATGAGCTAAATGTACAAAGCATTATTAATTAATCATGTGCCAGAAGAAAGTGTGCGCAAATATGTCTCTATGAATAAGAAAATTAACCACCAAACACGTATAAATTAAGATATATCGTTAATTTTATTACTTGACGATGTTCCGCCTTAACGGCTTCATCAGGTCATAACAAATTTATAACAATTTACAACAATAATGACGTAGCATCAACATACACTGAAAAGCGGACGCGCCAAACGACGTAACGTAAAATGCACAATACATAATTTAAAACAACATTAAATATATTAAGTACGTAAACGGACAATATAGCTAATATATAGTACATGTTTCAAATAGTATGTCTCTATAATGTCAAAAACACATTTAAATCACCAATAATAATGTATCGCTTCAAGCGATTTATTATTATGTGGTCAAGGGGAAACAATTCGTGACTTTTTTGGCTCGTTACGGAAATATAATTTCTTTTTTTCTCTCGGTAATTCGTGGGAGCTTTATGTGGAATATTTCATGAGTTTAAGCAATAATGATTCTCATTTGATGTAAAATATTCCTGAATCGATTTAAACAATCAAAGTTATAGGGAACGCCTCTTTAAGTATATACAATGAACAAGGTCGATACATTTTGACACACATAACTATTTTGTTACAATCTGAAAAAAGAATCAACGTTGGAAACAGAACAGCGAATGTACAGTAGGATATGATGTGGGACGTGAAGGAAAGAAAGAGTACAGAGCAGTTGCAAGAGACAGGTGCATATTGATCATAACAACTAAGCACACTTTTGTCAAGAATAATTTGCTAGTTAAACATTTATCTGAGTATTTGTCAGTGCATTGCAAAATGAATTGAGTTGGTTTTGTTATTATATTTTTGATGGATAGAAAAATATGTTGGTATAGAACAATGTGTTTGTTGTAAAAAATATATAATTATGTTAAAAATATTGGTAGGTGCGAATAATTTTCTCAGGTATCGATGTTTTATAAAATAGCTTGAGAATTGAACGACTAAAATGTTGGCTCAGGAGTCTGGTTGCATCCTACCCAGTTGGTCACACATAGTATAGCCAAAAAAGATTATAAAATCTCGATGTAGTATATGCTCTGACAAGTTAAATCGAATATTCGCAAAATATGCTTATAGTTCATATTACGCGAGTATATTGGCTGTTGTCAATGTATTTAAAAGCGTGTTTAAATCTTAATCGAGATTTACACCTTTATATTTTCGAGTTGCACTTTAGATAAAAATATGTACATTATAAACATTATAGCTCTATGTATATGCTATAAATCATATATTAGGATTATAAAGAAATTAGTGCAAGGGAGCGCAGCGATCTCTGTACTTAATTCGTGTAGAATTCTAAAATGTGATATATAACCGGCTTATAGTTGACCCGCCCTCTTTCGGTGACCCTTTGTATGCAAACAATAGCAAAAATGCACATTTATGGGATAACAAAGACCTAAATTACACAGATTGGAAACCTGTCCCAAGTCTCATGATATCTCGTGGCAGGTCTTCTGAAATCTAGCGAAATCTCGTCTGTTTCATTACCCTAAATCTCATGTTCTAATATACTTATGAAAAAACTAATCATTATATGCAATAGATTTATTATTCATCGTTAAAATGATACCTCATTCATTGAAATAATTCAATAATTAAAACAGTAAGCCCCGAAGAGCCAGACCTACTCTTATTTTCATCAAATTAATGTAAATTCCAAATTTATCAGAAAATACCTGATTTGCCTCATTAAAATCCTAATTTTCTGTATTTTATAAGAGATAGACAAAAATGAGCTACTTTATATAGTAGAAGAAAATTATCTCTTCAAAATGACACATTGTACATTAAAATTGGATGACTAAAAATAGTTTTATGCACAATAACTGACTCTGCTGCCTGTTATTTTGCGTTTGCTCTAAATTGTCAGTGGAGTGTCCAATCTGTGTAATTTAGGTCTTTGGGGATAATGAGAGTGAAATTGCACAAATTGCTTTTACGATTGCTGATAGAATAACAGTAAAAGTATGGGGGTAGGCGGGTCTAGTTTTCATATTTTGAATCAGCGAAATTGTCCTAATCAACAGATTTACTAAATAGTTATTATGCCCATTGCAAGTGGTCCCACAATATGAAAATCCCTGGCTTTTGATTGGACAAAGAAGTAGGGTAAACTATAAATGAAATTTAAGAATCATACGTACTTCCAAATTGGCTCTTGTTCATATATTCCTTCCCAAGTTTTAAAGAAATATGTATTGTAGCTACGATCACTTGTCATGCCATCTGGTCTTGCATGATAAAGTCGTGCCATCCTGCAGTTCCATACCTATAAATGGAATAGCAAGCCAATACAATAATAATGTACTTCTTTAATGCAACGGTCACAATGCTCAGATTGACAAACTCGTCCGAGTCTGAAATATTTTAATCCTAACGGTATTTGTTGGCTCTAAGCATCTGGTCACATCTCAAACGGGTCTCGAACGAGTTGTACAGAATGTATAGTTTTCACCAGATCACCGAGTCCTCTACGAGTTGTGAAAATCCATACGATGCTCGTACGAGTCTCGATATCCGTATGGGCGTCGTGCGAGTTCAGAAAAATCAACTCGCCGTGACGGAGCTCGGGCAAATGTGACAGGGGTATAAGTAAAGATATGTGTATAAACGATGTTGTAAACAAACAGGTTTCCATCAGAAGAACGGGTCAGCCACTTGTCGAAATTATTCAACATAAGCATTTTAAATACTGTACTGTTATATATACAAGATCATTGTATGAAGAGTGAATATGAAGGTCTTTGATCACAAATCAAATTTTTTAATTTTATAAACACCTTAACATTCATGGAAAACAACAAAACGTTTACAGACCTGAACTTTAGTATAACATAAGTATTAAAGGCAATTAATAATCTGAAGAACAAAACATCTGCTGGTCTAGATTACATGAGTAACTAGATGCTCAAAGCTGTCAAAAATTCACTGAATAAATGTTTTGTATAATTAAATGTAATGCTTTATTTGTCAGTGGTCTACCTAGTTGGAATCGCGGTTACACCGAAGCTGTTTTAAAAGGGGTGATCCCAAATAGCCCAATAAATATTAGGTATACTTGTTTCACCTCGTGTATTTTAAAAGTATTATATAGCATTTTAAATAAACGATTACAGACATTTCGCTGGTTTAGAATGAGAACGACCTTATAGGATTGATACATATTTGAAAACAACATCACAAGGCGATTCTTGTGAATCTATTTTCATTAAAATCGGAACTTGTCACGTTGACCAAATTGAAGTTGAAAATGCTTGTTTTCCCAAAGAGTTAAGACTAATTTTCAGACTGATTTTACTTGTTTTCTCAAAACATCGATTTTTGAATTCGAAGCCATCGATCAATTTAATGATAATGATGTATTAAATATAGCAAATATTGGGTTTCAACCACGACCAAGGACACCCCAGCATATATTCATATTCTTAATAAGGAGAAAAGATGTATACATGTTTTGTAGATTTTTCGATAGCATTAAATTTAATTTTGATACCTTTTACATTCAGTTATACTATGGAAACTTAGCTCAATAGGAATTAGTGATCCTTATAACAGTGCCATTTAGAGTATGTATGAAGACACTATTTTGATTTCTGGGATCAAACTAATCTTCATTGGTATTAAAATTTTGTTTACCTGCCCTAATGTATATATTTCCTAAGACCTCAAGCTAAATCCTTGTTGATTGCAGCGCATTACTTTGGTCATACTATAACTAAAAATATCCATGTACTGTATAGGCTTATTTGTAAGTTATAGTTTGCAGATTCTTACAAGATATATAATACTACATTAAAATCACATGTTAAACATGGTCTTTGAATTTGAAGATACAGACACTACTTTTATAGATAGTGTATGTAAAATTATAAATAAAAAATTTTTAGGTTGTTTTGTCCCGACTATACTGTAAACATATACACCAAATGACACTACATGAATCTTTTCCTTTTTTTTATGTAATTTCCAAGATAATGATTCCGACACTGCTGTTTCTTAATTGTCAGGGAAATATAATGTTTTCTTCAAGGTATCAATTGATCCATTTGAAAAACAATCGTAAGATACTTACAAAATTTTCAAACTCGTCCAACGTCATTGCGCGGTTAACTATTCGAGCTATATCAATTTCAGTTGTATCATCCGTAGGTGAACAATGCTCTATATCTTTATCTGTATTGTAAGAGGCAGCATGCTGAATATAAAGTAGACACGCACATAAATAAACGAAAACATTCATTTTGTATTGGTCCGAGACTGCCAAGAGTTTAAATTGTTGTAAGTATGTGTAACTGTTATATAGCGGGCCCAAATCATTAACATGTTGTTTCATTGGTTAAATGTTCAGTGTGTTTTTTTTATTTCACATCCCTGTTGTGACCACAGCTACACGTCATCTTTAAATTTGCAAACTCAGCATTAATTACTAAATGTAATGGGTTGTACTTTCAAGACTTCGGGCGTTTCTCTATTTCTCCATCATGTTCAGTACTACATGATTTCAATTTTGTTACTAAAACAATGTCATTCAGCCTGTTATCAATGTTTTTTGTTTATTTTTTTGACCTAATGCAGATAAAACTTGGTATAGTTGATTCAAAGATCTCTGTCACAACTGCGTAAACAAACATTCACCCCAGTCGATTATTAAAGGTATGTCAGGATTAAATTCTACCATCAATAATACACTTAAATGATTAAAAAGTTGATGGTCCTATAGCGTAGTGGTTATACTTGGTGCAATTAGCTATTCAGAGATGGAACATTATAGCGGTTTTGACAGACATCTTTGAATCGACATTAATTCGGTCTCTTAACTGTTGTAACTAGTTTATTCAGCTAGGGCATTCAGATATCAAAATTATGTAAACAGAGAGTCTTCGGTGAGTGGAAAGCTTGTGTTGAACTTATATTAGTTTTGGTGATGATATGGTTTGGTCAGATCAAGAACTCATTGGCCAAGTCTTGGCTGTGTTTCTTTCGGTCTTATGCAATAACCGCTATCATATAATTTCGTTGTGAAATTGGGCCATCCTGCATTTTTCTGCGGGGAATTGGATTTTTTATTGTGTTTTTGACTTATGTGTGGGCATTACTCAGCGTAGGGTAGGCGTGTCTAGATTTCCATATTTGGAATCAGCCAAATTGTCCTAATAAAGAGATTTACTAAATAGTTATTATGCCCATTGCAAAATAAATGAATAAGTGGTCCCAAAATTTGAAAATCCCTGGTTTTTGATTGGACAAAGAAGTAGGGTAAACTATAAATGAAGTTTAAGAATCATACGTACTTCCAAATTGGTTCTTGTTCATATATTCCTTCCCCAGTTTTAAAGAAATATGTATTGTAGCTACGATCACTTGTCTGGCCATCTTGTCTAGCATGATAAAGTTGTGCCATCCTGCAGTTCACTACCTATAAATGGAATAGCCAGTCAATACAATAATAATGTACTTCTTTAATGCAACTTCTTTTATCTTAGCATTACTCAGCGTAATTGTGGTGTTTCTAAATTCTATGCTCGGCTGGTTAAGTTGAGTGCTACTTTCCCTATACATTTACTCTAGGGGTAATTCATAATGAACTTATCGCACTGACTTAACTTCAGGAGAACTATATCCGCTTCCGGTTTGTAATGGAGGCATTTTTCGAGCTCTGAGAAAATGTGTTAATTAAAGTAATTTAAACCGAGTTGGAAAGGAAAATAAACTTATGTGTATATAGGATATAGATACTGGAATATATATAATGTGATAAATGCGGACTATAGACAGTAATTTGTGAGTAAATGAACAATTTCGTATCGTCCTTTGTCTTCAAAAAGTAAATATTTGACAATATAAACCAAGTTCGTAAGCATCGCTCAGTAGAGGGGTCACGTCGGATTGGTTTGCGAATAGCCGCAGGCTATAACAGGATTTTACCGTTACGATCGCCAATGCGGGGATTTAACGGTATCAGCGGTTAACAATGACGGATAATAATTACCTGGGATACGAATCGGTGGGTCAAAATGACGATCTCGATTTCTCACAAACAGACGATACAGAGGATTACAGAATGATGGATTTAGATTCCTACGCCCATGACAGTTCACAAACTTATATCAAATCCGTATTTCTACCTCCAAGTAATATAACACCTGTGGATAATAACGTTACTCCGCCAGTGCACCATAATTACTCATCCTCACCACCGCTAGACAGCGACGGGAATATTCAATGTGGTCAAACTGAACCAACTCAACAAGATGCGTTCGACGAATTGAATACATTGCCGAAGGATCTTTATATCAGCAGATTGCTACAAATGACCAAGTCCAGTGAGGAACGTCTGTCTCAGTATAGACTGGAACTTGCATCCCGAGCACGCACCAGTGACAATCCTCCACACGGCACTCTCAAAGACAGGCGAAAATCGTCGAAAATGGGTGTCCCAGAGAAATATGCTCACGACTGCTTCAGTTTGAACCAATTTTTGAATGGTAATCGAAATGATATTAGCAACATGTTTAAAGCACCAAATATAACCCTTAACCAGTCATGTCTTGATCAAACTACACAAGAGCACACAACCGTTGAAACAAATGTTAACCACGAACTATATTTACTCAAAAGCACCGTGGCTTCAGTTCAGTCGGAAATCAATTTGTTGAAATTGGAATCACGAGAAATAAAAACCCAGGTTGAAAGATTTACATCTGATACCAAGCTATGCATAGACTCAATGCAAACTGACATATGCTCGTGTACTAGAACATTAAATCAACACTTGAACAAAACAGATGACCAATTGAAATTAGCTGAATGTTTATCGGCAATCTGTGCTCAATTAAACAAACTTGAAAACAGCCGTAACCAACTATTTGTGTCAGTGTCTGAAATTCGCAAAAGCGTAAGCGACAATTCGATAAATATAAGTAATATTCAAGATGCTGATGTCCAAAGGAAAAACAAATTGAAAACATGTATCCAGGAAATAAGTGAAAAAATGGCCGAACAATCAAAGGAGTTCAACGAACAAACAAAACAAAAACTCAAAGATGTACAAGTTGTAAAATCAGTAGACACCAGAATCAAAGCCATGGAGTCGAACTCAAACAGTATAAGCAGTACAGTAAAGGAATCCTTCAATCAGTTCACCAATGAACTTTCAAGTAAATTTGACACTTTGAATAAAAACATGCTTAACGTTCTTGAGAAATGTGCTTCAAATAAACACACGATGTTCTACTCTGCTGAAAACATTGCGCATGCGCAAACAGATCATCATCTCTCTAAAGTGACACAACAGGAAGCTACAGTCCACCAACACCATCTTCCAGAAACCGGTGATAGCTATAGTCAAATTATAGGCTCTAGAAATAATGGTTCTGAACATAACCCCATATTGATAACAAACAACTCATCTGCTCCCCGTGTAGTAAATACAAACGATTCCTGGGAACTGAATATCAATACTCTGAATAAACCTCAAAATAACAATTTTAGGGGTGTGGTAAGGAAGAAAGCTAAATCCTACCTTTTGACGGGAATTGACTTAGACAGTGATATAGAAGGTCTTAACGAATTCCTGGAACAAACGGGTATAGCAAGTAAATCTTCGAAATTCCTAGTAACAAGACGTACGGACTGCAAATCAGCACAGATTGTTGTAAGTCATGACCAAAGTGACCTGGTAGAGAACCCCGCAACGTGGCCAGAAGGCATTATTTGTCGTCCTTGGTTGAACAGAACAGAATATCGTGAACATCGCAATAGGCGGCGATTCGATAATGAACATGATGACTACGTATACGACGAACGTGAATAAACGTGCTCTCATGGAACTTCATCTTATGTCATGGAACATTACCGGGGTATACACTGGTATACCATACATCCTAGAACAATTTGATAACAAACATATTTCAATTTTGGGCCTGTCGGAACATTGGCTTTTAGAACGTAACTCTGCTGTTCTAGACAATATCCATCGTAATTATGATTCACATGTCGTCTGCTGTAAACATCCATACACGCTGAATGGTCGACAGTTTGGCAAAGGTGGTGTTGCACTTATCTGGAACAAATCGCTCAGTCAAAACATAAAACTAGTGGAAACAAACAGTGAGCGTATCGCTATGTTAAAGCTTAGCTTTCCAACAAAAACTGTGTACATTATTCAAGTCTACCTCCCATGTAGCAGTGAAAGTTTGGATAATTTCAAAGAAGAAGTTAATCAATTAAATGATTTAATCGCAGCAGTTGAAAATGATGCCGGGATTGTCATAATGGGTGACTTTAACGCTAAAATACTTACCGAAAGTGACCGTCAACGGGACAGATATATGTCCAATCTCATAACATCTAACTATCTGAAAGTAGTCACCGGAAGTAGTCTGTGTACCGGAAGCTGCTTCTCATTTGTACCAGGAACTAGTATGTCGCCGAGTCTAATCGATCACTATGTTGTATCTGACAACTTATACCACGAAATTGACTACTGTCACATCGACGACGATGCCCCACTGAACGTCTCGCGCCATCTACCGATATTTATGAACATTAAAATGAGCTCTTCAATGAATTATACATTTACCACAGAAATGTTCTGTAAAGTTGTATGCAAATGGAATTCAGACAATCGAGTAAACGCATATCGCAATGAAGTTGAGAATTCGTTAGATAACACCCCACTTAACTTCGAAAATGTTGAAGAAAGTTATGGTACAATAATATCGTGCATAAACTCTGCTTCAGATAAACACCTACCCAAACGTTCTTTTAAACCACACCTTAAGCCATTTTGGTCAACTGCTGGGTTGAAGGCAATTCACCAGAAGATGAAAGCTGCGCGAGCGCAATGGTTATCGCACGGACGACCACGTAATGGCGATGTATTCAACATATATAAAGCTGAGAAACGACAGTTTAGACGTTCACTAAGAAAGGCGGCATACACATACGAGAAAAGTGAATACAGTCGAATTGACAAACTGGCTGAAATCGACCAGAAATCATTCTGGAGGGTAGTTAACTTAAAAAAAGGGAAAAAACGTAACCAGAATGGTACTGAACTTGCCTTTAATGGCATCACTGTGACAGAACCAGATAAAATTCTACATGGCTGGCAAGAATACTTCACAGATTTATACTCATTCTCACTTCATGAAAACTTCGATGATAAGTTCCGCCAGCACGTTGATAATGAGGTAAAATCACACTGCAACGAAAACCAGACTAATCCTCTATCTACAACACTCACCAAGGAAATAACATTCATGGAACTTAATAACATAATAAAAAGTACCCCGAATGGAAAAAGCCCATCGTATGACAACGTTACCTACGAACATATCAAAAACGGTGGGGAAGGAGTTATAAAATCCTTAGTTAAATTATTCAATGCAATTCTAAGTCAAGAACACGTGCCTACTCAATTCAAACAAAGTCTAACAATTACATTGCACAAAGGAAGTGGCAAATCAACAACAGACCCGAACAATTATAGAGCCATATCCTTATTGCCTGTTGTGTCAAAGTTATTTGAGAAAATGCTACTCAACCGATTTGAACAGTGTGAATTTAATACCAGACTTAACCCAATGCAGTATGGATTTCAGAAGGGAAAATCTAGCAAAATGGTTTCACTGATCTACCAGGAAGCAGTCAACTATTGTCAGGAGCGTGGTGACCTTACATACACGTGCTTCATGGACGCAATGAAAGCGTTTGATATGACCTGGATTAATGGTGTTTTGTACAAACTGTTTCATTTCGGTGTTCAAGGGAAAGCCCTGAGAATATTTAAATCCCTACTCAATGGAGCATCAAGCCGTGTTATGGCATTCCATCACTTGTCAGAGCCATTCAACATCCTCCAAGGAACGAGGCAAGGCAGCATATGTGCCCCATTCTTATACACCATGTTCTTAGATGGATTACTAAATGAATTAAGTGAATCGCAAGGCGGTCTGAAAATAAACAATATACCATTCTGTGCACCAACTCAGGCCGATGACATTGTCCTGATATCGCTAAGCAAAAGGGGTCTCTCTGATCTTCTGAACATCTGTTACAATTATGCAAGCAAGTGGCGATATATTTACAATCCAACGAAATGTGCCGTACTTGTATATAACCAGCAACGGCGTACCCGACCACAAGATACCAGCATTATGTACGGGACCTCAAAATTACAAGTGTTAACGAAATACAAGCATTTAGGTATCACACAATGCACATCACGTAAAACTCCAGCCAGCATAGACAACGTCCGCCAAATAGCCAGAGGAACTCTGTTTAGTGTCAATTGCATACATGATTACGGTATAAACCCGATATCGTCTGCTCGAATATACAATTCAACTGTCCTACCAAGAGCATTTTTCGGCTGCGACTTGTGGAACAATATATCCCGAAGTGACATGCGCCACCTGGAGGCAACTCACCATTACTGTCTCAAACGAATCCAATCACTACCATTTAGAACTCGTTCAGACATGGTGAAGGGACTTCTTGGATTTACATCTATCGAAGCGTACATCGATCAACAGAAATTGAACTTCTTAGGGTCTATTTGTAGAATGAAATCGACAGATGTTGTCTTACAAATGTTCCTGTATAGACTATCTCAGTTCAGGCTTAATAGTTCTACTAAGCACTATGGCTTTATACCTGATATTATTCGTATACTGAGTAAGTACAACCTAGAACACCATATTCTAGAGTTTGAGAAAACTATGACATTTTCATCAAAGTTGTCATGGAAAAAGACATATAAACATGCGTTATTCTCGTATGAGCAACATAAATGGCTAGAACGCATGGACATGTGTCCAGAATTCAGCAGATTCCGTGAAATTCATTTTGACATTACACCTTCGAACCTTTGGCGAGTGGCACTAATGAAGCCACACAGTATCGAACTCATGACTTTTCTGGTGAAAACTGGCTGTACTCCGGTTACAAATACCGAAACTTTATGCACTGTATGTAACATGACACATAGTGACTACCTTATTCATGTAGTGTTTCAATGCAACAACGATGATATGAACGTATTACGTGACTCTTTTGTACGCAAAATGTGTGTTTTATCTACAGATTTCTATCATACACTAACTGAATGTACAACCATGTCGTTACAATTAAAATATCTATTAGGTTTTGTTGACCAAAGACTGTCTGACCTAGTTACCCCAGAGAAATATGCTGAAATAATTTGCTTTGTTGCCTCATATATGAGGCAGTTACTTAGTGTACATGCAACTTTACAATAACGATCCATAATATTGACTTTTATATCAAATGAATCTAAAGTTTGAATTTACATTTTGAATGCATCATGATTAAGTACTAGTAATATTCCTATACTTCAGCTTCCATTTCGTTCTTCTTTCGCAATCTTTTTGAAGCTATTGTAAATGGCATATTGCTCAGTTAATATCATCTGAAAGACGATAATAGTATTCTACCTTAACGATGCTACCATTAAGGGGGTACTGTTTAGCGCTTGTAACAGAACTTATGTATCTTGTAACTTGCATTTATATGTGTAATTCGGTTTACCTTGTATGTGCGTGTAATTTGTACATGTGTGTGTGTAATTTGGCATAATTTACAATTCTCATGTGTGTTATTTGAAATTGATGTGTGCAATTGTATATGTAATTTGTAGTGTGTTTGTTCTTGTGCATACTTTGTAATTGTATATATATGTATAATTGCATGAAAATCTGTATTTATACTGTGCGTGTGTGCGTGCGTGTGTGTGCGCGTGTGTGTGTGCGTGCGTGTGTGTGTAGGGTGAGAGTACATGTTTTGTGAATAATATCATGATTCTTGTTGTTTTCATGTTTCTTCTTATATGCATATCTACATGTTTGTTAGTATGTCACTCTTCAGAAATTGGAGGAATAAAAGTTATATATATAGACGCTTTAAGATAGTGGTTACCTGATGAAAATGCTGGAAAAACACACACTTGAAATAAGCATTTCCAAACAGAATATGTCATCGCATCATATCAAATATAATAAAAAACCATTGTAGCACTTGAGTGTAATATGTGACATATGGTCGCCGAATTAAATGTTAGCACTAAAATAAAGGCGACATTTTGTGAAAAATCCATATTTTTCAAAATGGAAAACATTGTCATTATTGCATTCTATAAAACGAAATCACTGGGTAAGCTTTGTAATCGATCGTCGCAAGGGCATGCCAGGCTTACGAGAAAAACAGAAAATTTACAAATTTCGCGCTGTGTAGCAAATATGTATTCATGCGCCAAATGTGGTTTAAAATAGTGCGATATATATAGTTTATCTATGAAAAGGTCGCCATATTTGAACCCCCTTGTCACCGAAGAAAACGCACTCATGAATGTATTTCAAACATAGTATTCAACAAAATTGAATATAGCATTCGAATGCTCCCGTCTTGTCGTCAAGTGAGTATCCTTAATCTCATTATGTGTTTGCGATCATTAACCGTTCCAGAGACCTGGTATCGTTCATGTAGCCTTGCAATAATTGAAGGGTTGTAATGAAATTGCCCGACATTAGAAGGACTAGAACCCATTTTGAGCAGTCCAATCAGGCAAACATGGCATGCCAAACTTCTTTTATATGTTTTTATTTGATGAGTTTTCAAAAGTGTTATGAAATACCCTGTCATTCGGCAGAAATATTCCACTTTGCGATTTCGCACGTGCTTCATGTGCGAAAAATGGGTTTTCCACTAAATTGGTAAAAAACAGTAAAAGCACATTTAATAATGAGGAAATGTGCTGAGATGTCAAAGTTGTAACTCATGTATCATTTACATTAAACGAAAACAATACATCGCACTTATTTAAGAAAGTATGACCCCCCGAAAACGTTTTGCGTTTCTTTTGTCCCTGAGTGGATAAATTTTCAAAAACAAATGTTATACATGTGGGTATATTCACATACCATGACTAAAAATGTAACATTCCGTCTCGGCTAAAAAAACTAGATATAGTGCGCCCAGGATAATATGCAAAGCGGTAAAATTTGGTATATGCCACGGAGCTGGATTACTCAAGTGTGCCCAATTGATCAGTATTACTTTAGTACATAATTTACCAATTTTACATCAGTAGGCTAAAGCGGTCAATGTTTATAAACATCACATTATCCTGGACTCACTTTAATACTATAACTCTAACGCGGTATTGGGACCTGTGCCACTTAAAGTTAACAGGCAAAGCAGGTATGCCAACATAAGGATATTGGAAAAGAGATTACCTTTTAAATGTGTATAGCTTGGCTTTTTTGACCTGAACCTGACCTTTATGCAAGAATATATTACAAGGTTTGAATATATCAATTTCCGCAAGCAAATCGTGCAATATCGGTATTTCAGATTTGTGTTTATATTACATCTCGAGCGTCTCCGTGATACTCCCCGATTACGAAAACATACACTCGGTGTTGTAAAGGTAGACAATATATCGACTGTTAAATTATGCTAATCGGTCAGGCGCATGTCAATGTGGCCAAGCTTTACCGTTATTTTAACTTATTTGGTGATAGTCCAGTCATTTTAATTTTTAACCTCAAACTAATTGCAAAACAAACAGTTTTGTGTTTATATGGTGCGTAAAGCTATCTTTAGCAATGTACAAAATGTCCTTATTGAATATTTGTGGGACTTTTTGAGATATTTACAAATATATTCAATTGTCACATGTTTTCGCGATATTTGTCACTTTTGATGTGAATAAATCTTGACTTGTACCAGTAACTAATTTTTACATCGTGCTTAGAGGTCGCAATTTTGGTCTGATTTTTATGAAACTTAGCAGCAATGATCATCGGTAGCAAATCTAGGTCAAATAAAAAATTTAGTTAACCGGAGCCAAAATCTAGGTCACTAGGTTAAAACATAGAAAAAACAAGATATAGTCACCAGGGGTCGCAATTTCGACCTTGCACTTGTGAAGTTTAGTCACAATGATCACCTTACAAAAATCAAGGTCATGTATGAAATTGGATTAACCTGAGTTAAAAACTAGGTCACTAGGCCAAATTATAGAACAAATCTTTAGAATGCACCCTTTTTACCTAATCTTTATTAAACTTTGTCACATGGATCATGAAGACAAAATGTAGGTCAAATTCAATATTTACTTATCATGAGTTAAAACTAGGTCACTAGGTCAAATTATAGAAAAACCTTCATGCGCCAAAAAGTCGCATCAATCATTTTAACCTATTGACCTAATTTTGACCCAAATAACTCAAGAACATACTTGTCTTAGATGTTTTGATATGAGCATTGTGACCAAGTTGCATAGATATTAGACCAAAATTGTGAATTTTGTACATGCACAACGTTTACCTTTGATTTTAACTAGCGACCTACTTTTTGACCCCGAATGACCCAATTTATAACTTTGACCTATATTTAGTTGATATTATTATTGTGACCAAGTTTCATAAATATAAGGTCAACATTATGACCTCTAGCGACTACACAAGGTTTTGCTACAATTTGACCTAGTGACCTAGTTTTTTACCCTTGATCATCCATTTTCTACCTTGGCCTAAATTTTGTTCCGATGATTACTCTGACCAAGTTTCATAATCATAGAGTCAGAATTGTGAATACAAATGCAATTGTGGACGAACAGACAAAGAGAACAATCACTATTTCTCCAGAATTGATAGATTCGTGTACATTTTGTATATTGTCTGTATTGTATACTGTCCAAACACAAACATCCCTTTTCCATAAGACACACACGTATACAACACATGATATGTGTAAATTTTAAACAAATTGGATTAATATTAAAGAAATGAATAAAACTTTTGTTTCCCCTTCCAAGTGCTATTTTGAGTCATTTTGTCGACATTTGAACGGGTAGTATACCAACACGTAGACTGGCATATATATGAAAAGTAATTTGTCTGATGATAAAATCAATAGTTGTATTCGATAGAAGAAGGTTATATCTTTCAGAAAATATAAGCTTTAAGGTGCAATTAGTAAATATTTAACGACTTACACGGAAATTATTAGAACTTAAAATTCCCCATGTAGTATTAAATAAGGAAAATGCTGAAATTGCTACCAAAAGTGACCTTAAACATGTCGAATTTTTTGTATTTTCCCCACTGAATTCGCTTATTTGACGTTTTGTCTGTAGTCGATAATAGTCTGTATATGATGAAAATGCAAAGAAACTCTGTTTTGCAATTTGTTTGAGGTTGACCATATTTTTTAGCTTCAATGACTGGACTATGAATAGAAGTGAGCAGGTAAAATAAACTTCCACTCTCCCTAAATCGGTGTAATGATCATTGATTTCTGTTTATATTGACATTGCAGAATATCGCGTTGGAGTTATACTGAAATGTTGATATACATGTATATTTTGTGATTGTATAATTATAATGTGAGTGTTTGTATTCAAAATGCACAGTTAATTCCAATATATGTTTATGTCCAGTAGACTCTTATAATGTGATTATTGATAGATGTTATATGAAATATTTAAAATTACTTTTCCATATTTGTGGAAGTCCGAACAATATTTTTTTTTATTCTAGAATTAATTTATATGTATGTATTATTACTAACTGAAAACAACTTTTATATGCATAATTTTAATTTATACAGTATAGTTTATTCAAGAAAAAAGGCATACATGCCTGTCATTCTACATGTATATACAGTACATTAATAAATTATACTGTATAAATAAAGTTGTCGCTGTTGCTGCTGTTTCTGTTGCTGTTACTGTGTTTTTCCCCAAAAAGCTGGTTAAAACCGTGTTTGGCTATGAGAAAAACACATTTTAGCCCTTGTTTAACCAACAAAAAAACTCACTTATTGAATTGAGTGTTATGCTTGCTTCTTGGAGAAGGGATGACGCCCAATAAATCTGAAACTACAAAGATATGTATCAAATTGTACTTATTGTCGGACAACCCTTGTAATAAGAGTTATATTTGGAGTACAACCGCGATACATTGACAGAATGCGTGGGCTTACAGTCGTGAAATAAATAACTAAAACATCTTGCACAAAATCGTAGCAAATAGCAGCGAGATGTTTGGAAAATCACTGACGTTGTACTTAGCCATTTAGGAATACCTCCTTGAACATATTCGTCACTTGAACATTAGGTGTTACGGTGGTCGAGCGGATAGCCTGCTTGACTGCTGATCGAGAGGTCCCGGGTTCGATCCTCGGCCGGGGCACTTGATCATTTCTGAAACGCTTTTCTGGGCTTCCCACCTAACTAGAGATGAACTGGTTAGCAACCCAGAGGTAGTCTCGCGTGTATCGGTGCTATACACCGGGCACGTTAAAGAACCAAGTTGTCTCTTCGGAAAGAGCTAGGGCATCTCGCCCGGATACCTTGTATCACACCACTATCTCTTCCACCTGCTGTCCCTTCAACAAAAACACAGGACCCCATTGGAAATAAGTGCTTGCACTTTCATGGGTTATCCTTGACCGAGAGGTTTAAATAATTACATACAAGGCAAACGGGTTTGTAAATTTAATGTGAGTGCTGAAGGATATATACGTACGTGTGGAGATAAACTAAACACTATTTAATTCAGTACGTAATTAAATTACACGGATATAATTTTATAGAAAGCTGAATCACCGAACATATACTTTTTTGTAAAACCGAACACGATCAATTCAGCACTCATTGGTACTTATGTCACTAAACACCTTTTAGAAATCATCACAACACCACAAAAACACCAAACCCAAGATATACCATAGCTGTTACTTTCAATTCTTGTATACGGATCCGAGTGCTGGAGAATGACAGAAAACGATCTGCACCAGCTGTCAACATTTTATACAAAACGTTTGATACGATTTTCAAGAATATTAATTTTCATCTAATACTTTCTCAAATGAAAACCTACTACACCAATGTCAACAAGTTGATATGGCCACCATACTATTCAGGAGAACATGGACATGGCTAAGACACGTCATTAGAAAAGACATCAACGCCATCGCAAAAGTAGCATTACATTGGACGCCGGAAAGAAGACCGAAAATCACCCTGAGGGGCACTGTAGAAGCAGAACTTTTAAAGTATAGGACATTCCCTACACACCAATGGTCATAACGGACAGTAAGAAAGAAAGTAACTCGTTTTAAAAATGTTTTTGGCAAAATTAATATAATGGAAATTATAGTTATTATAATAAATTAATTTCATATAAAACTGACTGGCCGCAAGTATACAATATATCATTATGGTACTTCCTCATGATGGTCATTTATTTATTAGCTTCAGTGTGTCTTTATAGCGTTATTAGTGGTAAGGACAGTATATAATGGTGTTTAATGACAGGTAAACTCACCGCACTATGTCACAAAACAAGCTAAAATAATTTTATTTCCCTACATTAGTAAGGTACTACACTATATTTGGAAATGTAACTAAATGTAGCAGCAGTTACTAAAACTAGCTACGCTAGAAGGTAAGAACCTGCGGGGAAAAATGAATCATTTTGATGTCGGTGAATTTCCAAATAGCAAATTAAAAACTATTTTCTGATACATAAATACTGCAGTCAATAAAAACTAATTTAAGTATTGCGTTGAAATGTATTTTATTTAAAATGCTGTTAAAGACGCACTACCTATAAGTTGGACCGTTCAAATTTATTTAAAATATTTAACATTATTAATTAGAATTTAATGGCTACAACTGCACAAAGTTGCAGCTATATATTCCCAACAGTTATCGAAAACATAACATAAATATATATTTCCATAACGAGTCGGCAGTAGACTTAATTGCGATATGACTAAAACACGAAACGTCCATTTTTCTATAAAAAGGACGAACATTACGAGAAGGTGAAAATACACGATATAGAATATTAATTATTATAAGTCAGATCTATTAATTAAATGATATTGAAGTTGATGAACATTATACACAATGTGTTAAGATTGAGAGGTGCATTGATAAAATGTTTTTCCTGGTGACTAATAAGACCGTAGCGAAAAAAATATGGAAAAGTTTGTCTCTTATCTATAATCATGTTGTGTAATAATTGTCAACAAACCCATATCACAATATGTTATCTCATTGGCTTGAATTTACCAATGTAGGGTTAACGCTTGCTTTTTCGTGCTATTACATCTGCAGAGTCCCGAGGGACGGTTGGTACACACGTATGCATTCTAATTGAGCCATAATTACAAATGGCTATAATTTAGCGCCGTCTAAATCTAGCGCTTGGATAGTTTATAGTGTTGTAATTTGTAATAAATGCAATGAAGTGACAAATGACCCACCCTTGTAGTTGACAGTGAAGTCAGCCATGAAGTTAGGTCATTGCAATAAGTTCAATATGATTAACTCCTACAGTAAATGTATGCATAAACTTAATGGTAAGGTAAATTAATGTCGCATCTTTTAATTTCGTTCTTACTGGTGTTGGTCTTTAATGAAATTAATAAAATAAAAGTGCGTTGCTTTAGAGGCATAAACATAGCTTACAGTATACATGTAGCTTAGATAATGTACGGTCACGAGCTCGTATTGTGTAATGTACGAATCCGAACAAGTGACCGTGCTAAGAATAATATAAACAACACAAAGCTACATATTCTATCCGTAGTCAATATTCCGCATTTTACAACATAGCGGCCAGAAAAGTCATATTTATCGTGGCACTTTTTGTCTTGTTCGGAACGCTATAATTATTTAACAGAATCAGTGATTAGTTGCCATGGTTGTGTCATGCACAGTTAAATTTTCTCTAAGTCTATGTTGTGAACATATTCTAGTTAAATATAAAATCAAAGTACTGAAAGTACTGACAGGCTTGCGAACTGCTAAGGAACAATAGCTTTTCAAGTAATATAACATCAAGTGGTTTTCTAAGTCGAAAGAGAAGTGCTGGACTCAAAAAAAAAAAATTAAAAAAAAATTTTTTTGGAGCCGCCGTGATTCGATCGCTGGACCTTAGCATCAGAAAATTACTAAGCGAGTTGCTCATCCACTCGACCACGATCTCGTTGGAGAAAACTGACCTAAATAATTTAACATTATAAAATCATTTATGCGCGCGCTATATCGCGTTCGTAACGCGTAGTATACGAACGCGTAGTAATAATAATTTCCTTCCATTTCAATATTACAATCGAACAGAATAAATGAAACAAGGAAAGTTGAATGTTCTTATCTAGCAAACTGATTAACGAGGAGGAACTATTTGCATTGGGTGTATAGATTCTGTGTTTTCAGTTTCGGGAGTAAATTCATCTTAGTGGATTTCATTTTTTAGGATTGTAATAGTCTGGCGCAAATCGCCAGCCTAATAAAACCGAAAGAACAACAGTTTGGTAGCAGCCATATGAAGTGATTTGTAAATCATCATTTGTTACAGAGAAAACTTATAAAAAACATAATCATTATGGTAGATCCCTATATCACCCTGACATATCGTGTGGTTTGCATGACTTTTTGTATATATAATTATACTCAACCATGTATGTCGGACAATAGGTTGATTTTATTACCACTCTAACACAGAGACGATTGAACGCTCACAGTATTGTAGTCTGGTTCCCTGTCCTAAATCGTACAGTGGTTCAGGACGTATACTGTTATGTAATGAAAGATATAGGTACCGGGAACCAGACTAACAGTATTGCACAAAGAGCGCTAACACAGGCATAGTAGGTTTTATCGTTTTGCATATAGAGCAGCAGTGCGTTCATTAACGAAAACGCTCGCCAACGTTCGCTAAAAATACGTGAGTTTGCGTTAATGAACGATTAGTTCGCAACGAACATGTTAGCCAATTGCGAACGACCTTTACACATACCTCACCAAGCGAACAAAGATGGCAGATAGATAAATATTTGATTTCATTTATTATAATCTTAGCGATTTAAACATTAATTGTAGATTGTATGTGTTTTGCATTTTTTGATACAGTGTCGATACCAAAGCTGAATAAATAGAACACGAAAGAAGTATTACTGAGTTCCTAATTTTCAATCTACGGCTGAAAATCTAATAGAACAAGTTAGGCCATTAAACGTCTATCTCCGCCATCTTTAAATTGTTGGCGGCGAAGATTATAATCGTCCAATAAGTAGTTCATGTGACGAACTAATTCTCGCGGCGGACGTTTTCGTTAATGAACGTAAGGCAGGGCTCCGATATGCTTATGCACTCTAACAATACACGTTGTATTTATTTAAGAACTTGATAGGTCTTTTGGAAACCACCACTTTGAACATAATGATAGCTATTAGCCATTTGGTCGCATATCACCTCATGCTTTATCGAACGTTCGTCATGCTTGTTCTAGATATATTCGTGATGTTTGGTGAATCGTTATATACATTAAATTGAGCCTTTGATCTGGCCATGTAATATTTTGCAATAAAATACTCCGATGACAGTCAATGAAGCATAAAATATCTGGTGTAAACGCCTTATAGCCTATGAGAAAGCTAAGAATTTAGGAATGCGACGACTTTGTAAAAGTTGCGCTCGCTTTTGACTTTATGGTCTCTCCATGTACATTGTTACATGCCAATCTAAGCAATACGACACGCCGTATCACATCGCTGCAGTGATATTCCGTATGCACGTGCAGGCATACGTTTGTTACTCATACATATAATACTTCAGTAAAGTTCCGCTAATAAGACCACTTTGATTATTTTGAAATTATTCGGATATATGTAAGAATACCCGACAAGTACCGAGTTCGCTCTATCTTTAGCTGTTATTAATTGATGCTCGACCAAATGATCAAGTTAAAACAGCTGAAGATAGAGTGAGCTCGGTACTTGACGGGTATTCTTACATATACGGAATGTACGTTAGGCTATATAATATAACCATAATTATTAAATGCACGATCGTTATAATCAAGAAAAAACCCACCGTTAGCAGACGAAATCGCAATAGTTGAGCGTAAAACTGCATTCATTTCAATCGATTTGATCACGGATTCTACACTGATACTTATGTTAGATGTATTCATTATTTTATATCATTTTTGCGGTTCATTTTTGCTATATTACGTTTTTATTTTTGCATAATTAATTATACAATGTTATAAATTGAAAAAATAATTCACCAGAATGGGGTTCGAACTCATTCGTTAAGTTCTGCAGTACTAATCGTATTCATAGTAGCTTAGACAACTGCACTATGCGCACTACATGCTAAACTCATTATAAATGTATGTTTTCAAGGTGAATACACCCCAACAACCTGGATTACTCCAATGTTAAAAGTACATTTACGCCCGAGTGATTGTAGTTTATCTATACCTGTTATCAACTTACTTTACACAATTATAGACTCGATCACCTCAACAGGACGCTACGTTAAGGCAAGTTCCATTATTCATGCTCAAATATTGGAAGAATTGGAGAATTCTGAATGTTTCATATTTTTCTTCATATAAACATAAAGGACTGTCCCTTTTTAAAAAAAAAAACCCGTATCACTTTCCGCAATCGTTTATGGGTCATTGTTTAATTATGGGCAGTATGGCTTAGAGACGACGCTATGAAACAGCATAGCATAAAATTAATGATTATTCTCAGAACGTAATTCAATCGCATGGAATATCAAGGTTATAATAATTAAGAATAATGTGATAAACAGGCATATTCTCGTAGGTCAAAATTAAGTGCATGTTTGAAATTTCATTTTTTCAATACGCCTATATGTGAGACAGTCCATTCGAACTCGTCGACTTTGAACACAATGACTCAGCACCTCTATATAATAAAGTTATAGGTGAGATAACGTTTTGCTCTGCTTATTCAACATGTATAAACTTTTTGCTCTTTATCGTTTTTAAATCGGACTTGGTTGAATGCCTTCCGTGGTCTAATGCCCCGGTGAAAAAAAATTCATGGTTAAGATTTTTCACGATTTACTTATTGAGGGCTTCTGGCTTTGTTGGACTGATATTACCAAAGTCAAAATTTAGGTGAGTTGTCTCAAATATTAATTTAATAAGTAAAGCAACTTTTTTAAATTTAATATTAATATTAAATATTGATATTCACAATACGCTATAACCTTGATCACATAGACTAAAGGATACTTTTTATTGCTTTGGGTCAAAGTTCAAGTTGTTTACTTTATAGCAGATACAAACTGTTACAGTACATTGTAAGTATTAATACTTCATTTTATTTAATACAATTACTGTAGCATATGTGCATCATGCAACAATAACATGTGACTCTGGTATGAATTAAGGATATTATTTCGTCATGCGTTCCGATTCGAAAACAAACATAGTTGTTTTCCGTAATATAATTTCTATGAAACATACGCAAGTTTGAGAGAAAAAATGCATGATTTCCTAGAAATATTTTATGACTTAAAGCATCTTGACCGGCGCATCCTGTCATGGAATCTTCGCAATCGGACTTTTTAGCCGGTCTTCTTTTCTAAGGTTTCACTGTTGGCTTTTGATAAGGATTCTATTTTTGTTAGCTTATATTTTCCCTGAGGCTGGTGTATGTTTCTTATAATTCGCTTGAAGTGGACATTTTCACTAGACATGCCTTATATTTATATTTTCCTTTTGTTTAGTGCATTTGGTAAGTGGTCTTCATACCAACCATGCAGTGTTTAATTTCCATTTTACCTATGTATGTTAAAGACTGTGCAAATGTTATTCATACTTATATTTTTCTTTTTGAAACTATACCATTCAATTATTTCGGAGTTATTCATTTGAAACAATTATTTTTTACACTATTGCTTACAAAAAGTACCGTTCTAACGATGTATATAACACTAATATTTCTCCAACAGTTGAATTGAAAATGGTCAATATCTCTTAGTGACCACCCGAAATTCATAAAACGTACGAGTTGTGTTACGTCACGCAAGTGAGAACGGTCCACGTTAGCAAAACTCGCGGAAGACCAAATAATAGTTAATTTCGACAGAACTATTCATTATAAAGTTGTGTGTTAAAACTATGATTTATGTATGTACATGTTATGGCATATTTAACATGGATGGCAAAACGCTTGTGATCTATAGCGAACAAGACAAAACGTGACGTCACAAAATTTTAAGGTTGATGTTCGAAACGAAATACCAAAGCGTCATGACGAGCATGAAATACTTTTCAACTCGTTATCTACGCTCCTACTTTGCAGTGAAGTACAAATACTGGAACGGAGTATTTTGAAAAGGGTTTAAAAATAAAAATGAGTTGGGCCTATGGTTGAGATCGTGAAATAAACAAACATTATATTTTACTATGAAATAATGACGTTGCACCACCTACCGGTTTCATAGGTAAAATAATTTATATTGAAACATTACTTTGTAAGCTTTATTTTAACACAGGTATTTGAAACCACATCAAATATATTCAGAAAATAACGTGTAAGTTATAAGCATTCCTCTTTTTATATAGATCATCCCTCGTACATAGTGGACCGATATGTATTAACCTGTTATAGTAAAAAATCTTTCAACTTCAAGACTTGTATACAGAATGTATTCTGAAAGAACAGAGTCTAGGAATTTCATAATACCGTTTCCTGATAGGTTGCAACTAATTGATTGATGATCAACTACGCAGAAAACGTCTAGTAACATAAATTACAGGCCTTTTATTAATACTAGAAGACAATCACAGATACTTGTTTTCATTTACTTGTTTGATTATTCACCCATAGTACTAAATAGGTAAACATTTGTTTTATAATGAGTATGCATTCCAAAGCAGACGATTTTTTTACAAAACACCAGAAACAATATTCCATATCCAACATTATCACAACCTATCAAGAAATGATATTATGAAATCCTCAGACTCACGTCTTTCAGAATATTTAAGTCTTCAGCTTAAAAAACGATAAAATGTTAAAACATACGGGACTATTATAACAAGGTGACTGATATGGCGTGCAAATTGCAACTTTTAATATAAAATTTCAGTCAGTTGAAGATGTGTCGTGTGAAGTCTAAAATGTGACTGAGAAAGGAATTTGCCAAAACTTATGGCAAATATTGTTGTTTGAGTGTGTCAAATTTTATTACAATTCGTTTAGTAGTTCTAAAGAAAACTGAAATACATTTTGTATCTCAAAGATTGCGTGAGTGCCTCTATAAGTGTCGTGTACTTTACTTTAAAATGTGTGAACACATCTTACAGGGACGACAGCGCTCAACTTTACTAGCCGAGCACCGACATCATAAAATGATCATCACATAAAACAAATACACGGCACAATGCCCACACATAACCGAACGACAAAATGAAATGTCAAAGTCCTTGCTTCACGAATCTGACTCAAAATAGTTCACCGACCATAATTTAAGAAGTATTATTTGGACACGGATCAATAAATAGTTGGCTATTAAATGTATTATAGGTGTTTAAAAACATACGTTTAACCTTATATTTAATCACTTTTTACCAACCAGTTACATGTATGTTTATTTATTATTTTATCGAACGATCGATGATCTATCCTATTGAACTCTATATAATTTAAGTACATTATGTTGCTACATTTTCGAACACATTGCATCGCCATTTTGAAATAACAGTACCTCATTTTTGGTAACTATGAGTTTGTTTTATTTTCGTAAACCATCTGTTGTGTCCGATGCTATAAGGACAAATCATCAGCCAACTTGGATGCAAAAATTAGATAAAAGAATGCTATACACATGTATAGGATCCGTCATGAGTTGTCTTTGGATATCGACATTTCTCAAACGAATCTAGAAAACCAAATGTATTTAGCGAGCCTTTTGGCGAGCATAATTATTTGTTTTGTTGTCGAATTTAAGAACTGTTGATCTCAAAGACAACGAATGACTGATTCTACATGTATTTATCACATTATCGTCGATTCAAAGTGTTTCATCACTTTTTGTAAATGTTTTGTCCAATCAGCGCACGTACCTTACTTCTACCATATTTGAACATCACTTTTTGTGTTATAACAAGTGACTATTACATCATAAGCGTTCGTAGTGTCGCTGGCATGGTATCCATATATTCTCAGAATTCATTTTCTACACAAAGATTGGAATCCAGCTTGAAGCTTTAGTTTTCTATTTTCAATTTCTTTTTTTGTGTGAATGTTAAACCGCAGTCAACACAGCGAAAACTACGACACTAGGAATAAATTCACGATGTTGTGGTTATTGACGTCATCGGCGTTTAAATTAATACAATTTAGCGGATTAAATGTGAAACAATGTTCGCAACTTTCGCGGACAACCCTCGTAAAGTTATACGCAACACTTATAGTATAAAAAAAATAAGTTTTTCCAATAAATCAATGGGTATTTTGCGTGTGTCATATCACAGGAACCTGTTATTTTTATTTAAATGGCCACAAAACACTATCCAAGACCCCATCACTGACATGCACCCTTAGAAAAAAGCAGGTACGAAATGCCCTGTTCCGCCACTCATCTGTCCTTTACGAGAAATTTCGTTTAACATAGTAACAGCTGAAACTTCCTGTCCAAGCAAAGACCGATGGTTGAATCTATCCTCGGACAACTAACTGTTGACGTTTTCAAAAATGGGTTATGGTGATTTGACGGTCGGTACGTCTTGACGTCACCTTTGGACGTCCTGTGTGTGGTCTATCGTCGATAGACCCTGTCTGATGGACAACATTGATATTTGTTTGGTAAGAACAGCCCAATTTACGGGCTACTTTCCGAAACGCCACTAGCTCCGACGTCGACCATGCATACCGATAGCCTGTTAATGTTGGGCGTCTGACAAATGTCCAATTTTAGCAATTTCTGTTCGAATTTTTTAGTCTTTTTGTTTGCATGAACAATAACTCAATAGGCACGTGCAGTCCGCGGTCGAAATTGAGACAATTGTATCGGGACAGTACGTATAAACAATAATAATAATAATATGTTTATTGTTATTATTCTTGTTATATGACTATGATTTTGAATTTGCAATAAATTGAAGTGATTCAAAAATGTCTTTATCTATAACAGGTAATATCTCTAAATCAATCGTCCATAAGATCCACAACGATAGACTGTGAACTAAAAAATAACTATGCAACGTAAAGAATGATATTTGATAGTTTGGCCCCATGATGTGTGATAATTATGATTGGAAAATATTCGTCAAGGTGTGACAGTGAAATAATTTGAAACAAGGGCTATATGAATATTCATTATTATGAAATCTTTATCTACACAATATCTAAAACCGTAGATGTTCTCAATTGATGATTATATCCGACATAGACACACCATAAGAGCCATCGTAGCATTGTACATGTTAACAACACTACCCATATACATAAATATCCAGTAAAAGTTTTTACGCACTCAAATCGTAGGCATGAATAATAATAATAATAATAATAATAAATCTAATAAAAATAATATCGACTTTATTTTAAGAGGCGACACAGTTGGACAAGCCCAGACTTCCCTGTGAGCCTCTATATAACAAAACATGTTTACAAAGAGTATGACATAAATAATAGATAGTTAGAAATACAACAACAAAATTTAACAAAGGCATCTGTCAATATCTTTCCACTTGTCGCAGGCAATTTGGCATTGGATATGAATTGGATGTGTTGATGGGATATGATTCAATGAATAATGATAACTTAAACAAAGTTGATTTTAATCTTACATTTAGACAATTTGTGTTCAGGCAAGATACCCGCAAGTGAAATAGTATGTTCTCATTACTTATGACCCGGGTGACCTGCGACAGGTACACAAACTGAATATACATAAAACCTTAACATCATAAAATATTAAAATGGAACCTCATATTTTTTACAAAAGTCTCAGAAATCATTTAAACTAAGTTTGTCCATCAGAGTAGAACTGGCGAACATTGAGGGGAATATTGTTCCATACAACTGGTCCTGAATAGGCTAGTGATTTTCTACAAAATTCAAGACGTGGTTTTGGTACATATATAGTGTGTTGTTTGAGTGTGATCGTGAAGCTTTGTTGTCTAATTCTTTAAACAGGTTTGACATGTATTCTGGAAAAATATTATTCGGAGATTTATATACAAAAATTGCCTTTTTGTAGATAATGCACTCATGAAATTTCATCCATTTTAGTTCCTAAAATAAGTTTTGAGAAGGTGCATCGTATGGTTGGTCAAGCATTATTCGCGCTGCTCTTTAGCTGAATGTTATTGATATGACCATTATTTATTTCAGAAGACCAGGTCTGGGCATTATTCAATGTACCGACTTTTGTGCGCCGTTTTTGTGCTTTATGGGACAGTTCGATTGTGTTCGGGTCAAGTTTCAAATGTTTTGCATGCGAGTAAGTAAATGTAACACACATTGTATTAAAGTGCAACAAGGATAATAAGAAAGGCGGGGAAATTAGGAATAAGCCACATTGCCACGAATTTTCCGACAGTTAAAAAATTGGTTCTTAAGTAAAGACATATGGTCAATTATATACTAAAATAACACTGATAAATCGGGCACACTTGGTGAAACCACACTATGTGAGTTATACAATATAGTCCCGCCTTTCATGCTATCATTGGCGCACTATAATTCTGTCGATTCAATCAGTAATACCAATGAGGGAACTTTCACATCCGTACGAATTAGCAAGGACTACAGTTAACTCAGTTTACCCCAGTAAAACCGAGATAAACATTGTTTCCTAACCGAAAAACTTATGTTGATAACTGTTATCATTTTACCGACTTTAGATGATAACACTTTACTGAATTATTTTCCAATTTTTGTCCATTTTATATACGCAGTAAAAGTCGTACCTTCCTAGTGGCACCCATGCATGACGCGGTGACAATTTGCAAACACTTTTTTATTATTTTTATTACTTTAAAAAAATACATCAATAGTGATCAAATATGCGATATAACTTGTTTTTGAAGTTTGCTTTTTTATCACCCGTTCCTGGTAAATGACACTACACATGTCTAATTTGTTATATAATCTTGGTTTAGCTTGGTATAGCTAGTTAGTGATAGAAAAAAAATCGTGTTTTTCAAATATTTCTCTGTAATTACTAGACCTAAAAGTATTCAATTTTTCACAAATAAATGACACAATTATATCTACCCTATACACACTGAAATTTGAGAAACATCAGCTATGAGTTAAAAAAGTTTGATTTAAAAGTTATATGTCACATATTTGTAGTCATGTTAGAAGACTTGATACTTGCAACAGCCAGTTTTACTTCGCTTCGCTCTGGGTCATATACCTTTCTTGCTCAGACTGTCCACGTCCATATCGACGTTTTATTTATTTGTTAATTTTGTCCTGGAAAATTAGTACATATTAGATCGTGCATATTATATATCGTCATAATATTATGATTAATATTATACAGGCTGTGCCACAAATGCTGACTGCAGTTCGTTGCTGAACTCGGAGTGTGTAGCTGCACTAACATGCGAGTGTCTACCATTTTTCCAGGAGAATACAGCAGGATCGGTCGACTATTGTCAGCGTGTGTATTACCTGGGGTGGTATTCACAAAGAATCTTAAGGGAAAACTTAAAATTTCCTCAAATCTTATGATTTCCTTAAGTGTATCAGCTTAACAGGAAGACTAAAAATATAACCTTTTTACATTGTTTTGAAGTGTTATGTACAATGCTACAATAATCACCAAGAAAAGTTGAGTTATACTTACTTTCTTGCAAAATATGTGTAGTTCAATTTTTTAACTTAAGTCAAAATATTTAAGTTTTCACTTAAGTTGCTTTGTGAATACCACCACTGAAGTCTATTTATGTTTTTATTTTTAAAATCATTTCTGTACGATTACACAATTGAACTTTTTTCTTTTTGAACCATATAATGTGGTCCGTTTATTCAATAAAATAAACAATATTTACAAGAACATAGAACAAAAGTATTTCATTAAGTACAATACATTCATTAAGATTTCAACATTGTTTAAGTAGGCCTATATGTTTTTCGACCTGATACACAATTGAACTTAACAGCCGATACATTAGCCTATTTATACCCCTATCGAATACCGAACTGGTAGCAGATTCGAACCCAGTTCGGTATTCGGCTTCTTTTCGGGTTGAATAACGAACTTGTTGCTAGCAGCAGATTGGACACCAGTTCGGTATTGGCCAAAGAGTGTCGAATAACGAACTTTGTGCTAGTTTGGTATTGGCTATCAGTTAGAAATTGAATATCGAACTACTAACTTTTAACCCGCTGCCAACTTCATGGAGCTTACCAACATGCTCATCTCAAATTGGATGGGAAACGGAAAATCGCTTTAGAAATGATCGAGAGCCCCGACCGATGTTCGAACCAGTAACCTGTCGATCGGTAGTCATGCGCCTTAACCGCTCGACCAATGTACCATCCTAGGGTAAGTTACAATGTCAAATTTGGCAAAACGGTTGAACAGCTGAAAGCAGCCATCGAAATCTGGTAACCGAACTGTTAACTTATGTTGTTGTTTTTTCCATTCAAGAATGTGAAACTAAGAATTCAGACTGCGTGGATTCTGGCTTCGCTACAGACAATAGCCATGCTTCATGTGATAAACCAACACGTGCATGTAGCTGCAAGAAAGGTTACGTACTTCGCAATGACAATACACCATGTGTCGTAGCTGTGGTAGGTATCCAATAATATAAATCGATGGCTTAAAATTTGAAGGTCGTAACTACCAAATCGATATTTTGAGAAAACACGGAAAAACTGTCTGACATTTACTCTTTACTTACGGTAAAACAAACTTTTACAACTTCATTTCGGTCAACATGACAGGTTCAGATTTTTATGAAAATGGGCTCATAAGAAGCGCCTTGTGATGCTTATTCTAAATATGTATGAAACTTAAAAGGTTGTAAGTGGCACTTACGACCTTCTAATTCCAAGCCATCGAAATGTAACAAAATAACATATTTTTTCGTGATTTTAAGAACAAGTTAGTAAACATTTAACAATGGCAGAAACAATTCATTTTCTGGTGACGTTTGTATACTTTGCATGTGTGAAAATCACTCACCGAGCGATTCTTTGCGGACGCATAACACGGACGACGTATGAGAGCGCGGATCGCGGAGACAAGAAATATACCCAGAAAATTTTAACCATATGAATTCGTTTGATGGCAGCCTAACCATGTATTAATGACTTGTATAATCTTCTGAATAATGTGATTTACTTGGAATGCACAAAAACAATGCGTTTTGTACCAAAATATATCGAATGTGCTAAGCACGTGAATTATTAGCTTTATATACTTAGTCTAGTAGATGTTACTTAAGGTGCGCACAGACAGTACATTGTGATGAATACATCTATAGACACGTCAAGATATTCCATTTATTACGCTTTTACCGCACATTCGATGGGTGATCAATATAAACGAAGACTTTTCTCCGCAATTTTAAAATATTAACTAGGGTAATGGAATCTCAAGCCGATATTAATCAATCAAGTATCGCGCATTTCTTCTAATTTACTTATGATAACGTCCCTATTTACTTGATGACGTCACTTTTTGTGACCACGATGACTTACGCACCGTCGAGCATCTCGGACGTAACGTTATTTCTGAGCAACGGCAGGCTATGAAAATTAACGCTAAACTTGCAGAATCCTCGAAATATCTCTAAAATGATTTTACTACATTGTGCATGGATTCTGTGCGCTCCAAATTGGCCATTTAAATATGAGTACGTTGTTTATGTGATTGTAGCGAAATAAGATGCACAGATCTGAACCAAAAGTAACTGTCGAAAATGAAGACTAGTATAGGCGTAAAACATAAAAACGTTGACTCCAGATCAAAAGGGTTATTTCGATATTGTGCCCTAAACTTGCTAGATCGTGATTGCATCGAGCGATAATCCAATCTTGTACAGCCAACTGCCCTTTCCCGAGTTTTGTTCCCAATAACGCATCGATACTCTTTCTATTCCACCTCACATTTCAGAATTGGCTATTAACTACTTATTTCAGTATTAAAAGAAAAGAAAACCAGTCTCATACGTGGGGTCTGGTATCATTCCAGAAAGGAGCTATGTGCTGCTCAAACGGTGACGCTTGAAATGACCTCGCGTGACGTCTAACGTCACGCACCTCATGTATAAATCAAGTTATCATATTAGTGCATTCAGTCGGACTCGGAAAAGTCTTACTCCGAATAATGCTAAATGGCTTTAAGCATTGCAGCTAATATGAAATTGCTAAATGAAAAGTCCTCAAATCTATTGATCACCCTTCGTATTCTGTAGATGAACAAGTGTATCGTTGAAAAAGAAAACAAAAACAAAAAAAAAGTTTTTTTTGAAAATTTATATTTATAAATTTTCAAAAAAGAATTTTTTGTTTCGTTTTTCTTTCGTTTTCAACGATACAGTTACCTATGTCTAGACTTAAACACTATACGCACCTATGTTCATACTCAAAATTAATTTATAAATAAAGACCGGTATGTAATGTGCACGTGCCAACGATCCGTGATCGTGTTCCACACACGAACGTATCCGCTTATTGATCCATTAAGAAACGTCGACGTACTATAACACGTATGAACTTAGTAATGTTATAATATATTGTGTGGTATATTAATTTTGAAATACTTGGAACACAAAAGTCGATGTTGTTATGAACAAGTACAAATAGTAATAAAGTGTCATTTCTTGAAGAAAATAATTAAAACGCTTAAGTTGGGTTTTTGCTCAAGACAGTGTTGCGCGGGGTAATACATTTTACATTACCGTTCCTAATGTTTTAAGATACAATTTAACCTTTGACTAAAGACCTCTTCGTATCTTAATAATTTAAATTGAAGACCGAATTTGTCATTCAGCGTGATGTGCTATCCGTGCAATGCATGTATGTCCGCATATGTACAGTCAAAACCGCTGAGAGATTCATTCCGGACATCAAATGCGGTCGACGTATGCGTGCATGGTACGCAACGCAAAAACATTAAATATACCATACAGGTTTTAACCAGCTCGTTTATTTGGCGGACGCGGATCACTGATTCCGAATATGCGTTCCGCATACGGACACGGATACCCTATTCCATGTATCCGCTAATTGATCTATAAAGAAACGTTGACTCACTGTACTAAGTATGAGCTTGGTAACATTAAACTGTAATTTGATGGATATAAGTTTTGAAACATCAGGAACACAAATGTTTGTGTTTAACAGAGAGTGTTGCTATGAACAAGTAAAATTAATAATTAAGGGTCACTCTTAGAACAAAAGTTGCTTAAGTGATGTGGTTATGAGGTTGTTGCTCAAGAGAAGGCCGATCTGGGTAATTCAATTAACATTACCGTGCCTTTATATACTTCCAATCAATACTTTTAAAAATACAGTACAAGCTTTCTTAAGACCAAATTTGCCACATGTCCACATTCGTCAAAAATCACACACTGTCGCACACTGGGCGATTCTTTGCGGACACACAATGCCGACGACAGCGGACGACGTACGGAACGCGGAGAAATGGAATGTATCCAACAGCTTTCAACCAGTTCTTTTTTTTGACGGACGCGGACACGCGGACACGCGGAAGCGGAACACGGACGCGTGCACATGGAATACCGGCCTAAAGCCCACGTATGCCCTAAATTATAACAGCTTTTTACGTAAAACAATAACTTAATCAATTATATGCATAAGGATGCAGTTGGAGCCATTTAGTCTCAAAGTTGGAAAACATCATAAGATGGTTTTAAAAGAAACAGTTGCTTTGATGTCAAAATAGCCAAAATGTAATCAGAAGGGAAGCAACTCTTGCAAATTTAGCAACTTGTCTTCGATATATTTGATTGTAATGTGAATGTAGCATACTATTTCGACATAAAACATAACCTGCTGTATAGTAACTGCACGGAAGCTAGTTTAAGTTCGGCTAGTTTGTCAACAGTCAAAATCTTATTATAATTGATTTTCATAAATACATTTTAAATAATTAATTAACAACAAAAAATAAATAATTACTTTTATGTATGTAAATAATGCTTATAATAAGTATTGTGATGTAGCTATTACAGGGGTAGCATGAGTATCACATGTACTAACACATGTATCTTACAATTCAATAGTCCATTTGAACTGCTTTATTATATGTTAAATATGTTCTTGTACATGTACACAAAGTAGACTTGAATAAAGAATATAACCTGGCTTAGAATAAGAAGGTCATTTGTACAAACTCGACGTTTTTAGAAAACAAGAAAAATGTCTGTCTGAAATCTGTTTTTAACTTATGGAAAAAGTAGCGTTTTGTGCTTTTGTTGGTCAGCATGACAAGTTCCGGTTTTCACGAATATATGCTCACAAGATGCGCCTTGTAGTGCAGATATAAAACAGTTTAACAGTTTATTCCATATTGGACAATGTGCCCATGCGTATACAATTTTACAATTATACGTACAATTAAATACATGCACATATACATACAATACATATAGTATAAGTCGTATAAGGTGGTGTTTTAATTACTTACGGCCTTTTCATTCTAAGCCAGCAATATATATTTGATTAACTTCAGACATGTGCAGCTATCACCGCACCAACTAATGGTAACGTCGCATATTCCACCACCGCTGCTGGAGGAGTATATTACGAACAAACAATTGCCACGTTTAGTTGTACTGGAAGTTACACTATTGTTGGAGCTTCTACGGCTACCTGTGAGAGTGGTACGACCTGGAGCAATCCTACACCGACGTGCACTTACGGTAATTTCTGTTATATGTATGGTGTGATGCATGTGTCAGTCTTCCGGTTAGCTCAGTTGGTAGAGCGCCTTATTTGCAAGCAGGTGTTCGTGCACTCGAGTAATGCACTGGGTAGATATAACTCTAACGCAATAATCTGCAATGTCAATATAAACAGAAATCACTGACCATTACATCGATTTAGGTAAATTCAAATTACGGACCGCATTGAAAACATAATCCATTTTCCAATGTTCTTATTTTTTTACCTGGCTTGCCTGTTTACTTTTAGTGACACAGGTCCCAATACCGCGTGAGAGTTATACTTTTTCTCCTCTAATCACTATAATGGCGACGAGGATGTGATTGTTGCAAACGTTAACCTTTATAACGAATGTCAAGGCTGTTTGCACATATTTCTGCCCAATTGCTGGAACAATTGTTTATATTGATGATATCAATGGCAAATAACGGGTGTACATGTATTATATAATCAAGCGAAGTCCGGTCGAGAGTCATGTTATCTCGTGACATATTGCCCCGATTCCACGAAGTATCTCAAGGAGAAAATCTCATCTCAAATTGATATTTTGCCGCTCTATAGAGATGTGATTAAGCACATATTGATTGATTCGGGAGGTCGGGGCCTGGTTGCATGGTGATCAATAGGATATAAATAGGATATCAAAATTTTGTCACTTGCCATTATTGTTGTATCTGTAGTAAACACTCAAATCATACATTTGACAATATCGCTTGTGTAGGCGATTAAGGTGGGTTCACACTATGACAAACGTCGAGCCCAAAAGTTGGTGAAAATACGTTAACGAGGGGGACGTTGTCATAGCGTTTAAATTGCATTTGATACTCGTTAGATACACGGCTTAAATTTGCTAAATATACCGACAGTATCAGCATTTCAGCAGACGTTTGCCAAATATGTTTTATTAAAACTTGCTTAGCAAAACTTTGTTGAGCGTTATAAACGTCATAGAACATAGCTTTATAAAATTAACCTATTTTCAGGCTGTACGTACTGAGATAGCTTGCTTCTGGAAAAGTAAGCCGTAGTTTTCTGAATTTATTGCAATTTTTAAAAATACACCGTTTTATCTAACCACCTTATTCTTCTGAAAAAGCAAACGAAATTGACAGGTGAAGATATTTTGGGTTTGCTGTTTTGATTGATTTGGAAGAAACTTGTTTTTGCAGACTGTGGTGTTCCACCTGCGCTCGGCGATGGTTCCGTTACATACACGTCTACTCTAGAAGGTAATGGAGCAACGTACGCCTGTAATACGGGATATACAATAAGTGACGCCACACCGTCGACATGTATAGAAGGAACAGGATGGAGTGGAACAACACCGACTTGTACAATAGTTGGTAAGGTGTAGCACAGTTTACAGTATCATTGAAAAAGAAATTCAAAACAAAAGCAATTTTAAAAACAGATCCCTTTTTATCATTTAAATTTTTTTTTATGTTTCAACGATTCTGTTTCCTGTGAGATTTCCATCTTTTAATTAACTATGACATAAAACCTCCTCATTCTTCTCGTAACTGTTTGAGCAAAAATGTGATTTTAACACAAATCAATTACAATGAATAAGACTCTTACCTTTTCGAAATGTTAAGGACATAATCATCCAGTACCGAAAGCTCGACATATTAAATAATGCGTAGTCTATTTTTGGAATGGATATGTCTGTTTCTCCCACCGAGTGTTACCTGACCAATTAAAGAGGCGTTCCCTATAACTTTGATCGTTTAAATCGATTAAGGAATATTATACATAAAATGATGAGAATCATTATTGCTTAAATTCCTCAAATATGGGCAACGCCGGAAAGCTTAACTGAATTCACCCCAAACAGAAAGGTCTAAGGGAGGTAATCGAATTACCTTTAAGAAGAAACTGATCAGTATGCTCTTTCTTTACAACTTACAATACAATGCACTCAAACAGGTGCTTATTACATCCTTCCCATCCATGAACATCGATGTCTCGTGCTATCCACTCCGTCTGTGTCCATGGTCGGTAAAACAATTTCATGTCATTCAAATTGGTCAAACTCAAAAAATATGTTTGACCCCAATTTAAAAACAAAAATGGCTATGGTAATACAAATCCTGCATTAATGACAAAAAGTAAAATTTCACTCCTGTTGTACATATCATGTAATTATTCTCATACAAAACTTACCATCAGCTGTTTTACTTTCGATTTTTGGTATAAAGTTTACAAGTTTACAAGTTTATTCAAAATAAGTTTTACATGTTTTCTATACGATTGTTTAGGTCATAAATGTCCCATGAACAAACAACATAACTATAATAAGAAATAATAAAGGATGGTAGGTAGCATGAAGGTAAATAATAAAGTTTCCTTCATTAATCATGAAAACAAAAATGTATAAAACAAGTATATTGCATGTGTTTTCTAATTACCTCCCTTTTTATAATTCAAAAAATTCAAATACTTCAAAGACAACGTATCAATCATGTCCCGGTTTAGTGAGTAACAATAAATAAATAAAGGTCCATATCAAGTATTATCTTAGTTGATGTGTAACAAGCTGTCTCTTAGTTTAAAAGCATGGTAGACAAACATTTGCAAGATTTCTTTGTGTACTTACACGTTCAGTGTTAAATAGTTCTATTGTTTTGTTAACACTAGGAATTCTGTGAAAATACGATACAAAATACTTTTTTCTTAAATCTTTATACAAAATACATTCGAAAAGGAAGTGTTGCTCGTCTTCTAGCGTATTACATATTGTACAAATTCTTTCATTTAAAGGTACAGCTGGTTGTTTCCACCTCCCTGTTTCAATATTTAGTCTATGCGATGAGACCCTTAATTGTGTTAAAGCAATTCTGAAATTTGTTTTATAAATGTTGCTCAAATATGGCTTGAAACCAAAGGTGGTAAAGTTTCTATAAAATCTACTCCTTGTGGAATCCAATATTCTGCTGTTCCAGTTTTGTATTAAATTATCTGTCAGTCTTTGTTTGGCTAAATTTAGAAATATATTAACATTGCCTACACCCTGTGATAGCCATACGTCATGAAAACCAAGTGAATTGAGTAAGTTTCGCAATAACGAAACCCAGTTAACTGTGTTTGGCGCCTGCTCAATATCATTCAATAGAGCATTGTATATGACTTTGATTAATTTACGTTCACTTGCTTCTAAGATTTTAAACCAAAACTTTATAATATGAAACATTATTTTGTTTTGCAAGTTCGTTCTTCCCAATTCACCATATATAAAGTCATTCTGAGTTTTAGACTTGACTCCAAGTAAGGATTTGCAAAATTGAAACTGTATTCTTTCGACATGATTTGCTGCGTAAAAACCCCAAACTGGGCTTCCGTAATTTAAGATGGGTGTGATGAGTTTATCAAATAATTCAAGAGAATGTTTTATACCAAACGTTATAAAATTTAACATGTAATGTTTTAATTTAAATATTGCTTTGTTTGCTTGTCCGGCCAAATTGATCTGTGTATCGTTAAAGCTTCCCCCACTTGTAAAAACAATGCCTAGGTAAGTGAACTTACTAACAATATCAAGTTCAATTCCATCATAAAAGAATTTTAAGTTTCTGGGTAACTGACCCGCTTTCAAAAACACCATTATTTTAGTTTTGGCAATGTTAACTTTAAGTTTCCATTTACTGCAGTATTCGGATAGAATATCGAGTCCCTTTTGGAGATCACTAGGCGATTGAGCCATGATTACTATGTCGTCTGCATACATTAACAGGTATAACTTTACGAAGTCAAGGTCAACACCTTTAAATCCCTTTTTTAATAACTCGTCTTCAAGGTCACTTATATATAGTGAGAATAAGAACGGACTTAAACATTCACCCTCGCGTACCCCCCAAAAACAATCATATGATTCGCCAACGTGATTACTTACTTTGATTTTTGATTTAACGTTCTCATACATTGATTTAATGATATTAAAAACTTTACCTCGAAGTCCTAGTTGTATCATTTTATACCAGATATTTTGATGAACAAGATAATCTAAAGCTTTTGAAAAATCTATGAAAGCACAGTACATTTTTAAATTAATATTTATGTGATGATTTATAAGCCCATGTAAAACGTATATATTATCGGTGGTGCCCATTTTACTGCGAAAGCCTGCTTGGGCTTCAATATAAACATAGTAGTTTTCAGCCCAGAATGACAAACGGCTAATAATAATGCGTGTTAACAATTTACCCATAGTGCTTAATAACGTGATACATCGATAGTTAGCTGCGTTTTCACTGTCCCCTTTCTTATGCAACGGTATTACATTATCCTTCGCTCCATGCATCTGGGAAATAACCCAGTTTCAATATTGTATTAAATAGTTTTAATAGATATGGATAAAGTATCCTTTCCGTAGATAAAAAATTCGTTTAATATCCGATCAGGACCAGCGCTTTTACCCTTCGATAATTCTTTTATTGCCTTAATCAGTTCAGCATTTGTTATTGGTTCGTCTTATTCTGCGAACATAATTTTTGCTTGTGATGATAGAAAGGTTTCATTAAAAAATGTTAATATTAACCTAGTATTTTGATAAGCAAAATGCCTTATTTTTACACAATTCCAATGTTCTATGCCCACGCTGGTTTAATGTCATTTATCGGAATGGATATTTGTCCGAGTTCAGTATTTGCTAGGCGAATGATGCATCTTGCAGAATATGCACAGGTTTATAGTGACTTTATACACAATAATCGAATATTTTTTAAAACGTGCCCTCGACCAGTGATTAAAACTTTTTTGTGACCCCTTGCATGTTATTATTCCAGTGTGTAGTGCACTGACTGAAGACACTAGCAACGGTGGAACGGTCACAAAAACGGACGGATTAAACTATGGTTCAGTTGCGACACTAACTTGTGCTTCAGGCTATAAAGCCACGGATGGCACATCTACTATTGTTTCCACATGTGAGGCAAATGGCTCCTGGAATCCAGCTGCAATTGGACCTTGCCAATTGAAGGGTATGCTTGTTTATTATGAATGTTGAAAATCTGACAACGCAGTAAAGAAAACTTGCCTGCGTAGGATAGTGGTGTTCTACATCTGACGACAAATATAATGACGTCACATGCAGAATGTCACGTATTATTAGGAGTGAACTTTTTTGTAAGTTGCCTGTCATTGTAGCATTTTTGTTAGGGGGCATTACATGGCGGGAAACTTTTATTTACACTGTCCTGTTCTATAAGGTTGTCGTTGAGGTAAGAGTGAGGTTAAGTGCACCATATTAAACTAGTTTGATCCCCTAGTGACAAATGTCGCTGTCCGTTCCAATGCGCAAGCCTCATTGACAACTTTGCTTAATGTATGTAGTGTCCACTTTATAGGAAATATAGAAAATTAAAAAAAAATGGCTAAGAGCCCTTCTTTCTGTTACTTCATTGTTTAAGTACATGTTCTGTTGCAATTTTGGCTTTGGCTGTCCAGCAAAAGGCTGTCTCGTATCATTCAATTGTACATCAATATTGTGCCATTTGGATGTGTGTTGTCCCTTGTTCTAGTCTTGTCATTTGGTTGCCATCTGTAGGTTGACTGACTGTGGCGACAAACGCTCGGGGTTGGATTTCGGGTTTGTGTAAATTGTATACCTGTTGTCTTCAAGTTGTATTATGCTATAGTTTTTTCTATTGAGTAGTGTCCATACCCCATTTCCCTTTTAACTGCACTGCGTAGTGCCGGTGTATTTTTGCTTCACGTGTCATTGGGATAAAATTTCGTCTGACCCTTTTTTAATGTCCAGCCCCCCGCTCCCCCTTTATTATCAGTTGTATACCGCATAGATGCTGAATGCGATACTTTTTAAATAGGACACGGTGCTGTTTGTTCACTGTGGTCAATGTTTTGGCATATATATTTTCGAACTTCATGTAACTAGATATAATATTGGGCTATAATAATCTCCTCTGTAATTGTTGCGGTTTCCCCTTTTAATCGGAGAGCAACTTTTTAAATTAGGTCACAATGCCGTTATGACTTGTTTTGTCTCTGGGGGTCACCTCGTTGGCAATATGTATCTAGAAATATGCAATGTTATTTCCCGCCCCATTCCCTTCTAGCCCATTATTTTAAACAAGGTCAAGTCGTAGCTGTGCCTCTTCTGGTTGCATTTCCGTTCGGGTCGCCGTGCATGCTAGCCGGGCCTTGGTGAACTTCGTCGAGTCTTGGCTGCATTTCATTCGGTCTCATGCAATAACCGCTATTCTACAATTTCTTAGTAAAAATGGGTCATCCTGCATTTTTTTCGGCGGGGACGTGGATTTTTAATTGTTTCTTGGGCTTATGTGTAGTGTTTGCTCAGTGTAGTTGCTATAAATATGTAATATTATTTTCTGTCCCATTTATACTTTGCCTATTATTTTAAACAAGGTCAACTGCTATTCTATAATTTCTTTGTCTAATGGGCTCATCCTGCATTTTTCGGAGGCGGGGACTTGGTTTTCGATTTATTTCAGTAATAGTAAATAAATAGACTCTTATGTATTAATTGTATTTTATATGTACCACTATATTTTTGTTATAAAATATCTACATTGTCATTATGAATAAGCTTTATATTGAATATGTATGTACAGAAAAAACATCTTATTTTTTCAGTATGTGGTGTACTTATTGAAAACACGGACAATGGTGGTACGGTCACAAAGACGGATCAATCAAGGTTCGGTTCCATTGCGACTCTTACTTGTGCCACAGGATACGAAGCCCCGGATGGATCAGCTACTATTACTTCTGAATGTGAATCAGATCGTGCATGGAATCCAACGTCTATAGGACCTTGTCAACCCAAGGGTATTGTACAATAGTTGAATCACCTTGAAATATTTTGTTCAGGTTGCAGCAAAGCTCTCGTATAGGAATTTCGTTCACTTATGCGTGTTGTTTACTGAATATGCGAATCGGTTTTAAACACAACACTACACTCAGGGACAAAAGAAACGCAAAACATATATAATGGTATTTTTCAAAGTTATTATTTTTTCAAATTCACTGAAATTTTACACAATCATTGGTGTAATACTAATGAGGCACTCTTCAAAATTTCATTCATGTCGATAATTTAATAATATTTTTACATAGAGTTTAATCTTACAGTCCAACATTGTAAAAGTCACATTTTTTCACATTCATTATCTGGTGTAAGCATCACGAACACGAACGCACTTTAAAACATCCACGATATAATATTTGTGATGCATAGTTGCTGGATAAAGTTTCACTCACGAATAAAGGCCTCACACGTACTGTAAAACCAAGAAAAACATAGACGAAGTTTCAACTCACTGTTACTATAAATTGATTGTTTGCAACTTACCAATTGCGAACTACTAAATTGTACATGCATGTTAATGATTTCGGTTGTTGGAAAGCTGCACTAGGAAACACGTACTAATGATAGACGAATTTAGTCAGTGTTTATGATACTGCTGTTATAAATTGAAGATGTGTGACGTTGATTGGCTAAATATAAACGACTACCAAGTTTATCGTTATCGTCTTAAGTGTAAATTGAAAAGAAAATGAATCAAAATGAACGTGCGATATTTTTAATAAGGAACTTTATTTTTTCAAACAAATTGTCGTTTTGCCTACCCGTGGGCTCCTGTGTATCCTAGCTGTAATTCTGGCTGGCCGGAAGTGGTTCCTGCGATATAGCATGCATATGGTCTCGTCTTGTCGTTGAGTGGTTATCCTTGGTTTCCCTGTGTGTTTGCGGTCCTTAACCGTTCCAGAGGCCTGGTTTAGTTCATGTAGCCTAGCAATGATTGAAGGGTGGTAATGGAATTGTCTGACAACTTCAGAAGGACTCGAACCCTTTTGGAGCAGTCCGACTGCTTCAGGCCGTGTGTGTTCAGGCAAACATGGCATGTTTAAACTTATTTCATATGTTTTTATTTGATGAGTTTCCATAAGTGTTATGTATACACTGTCATTTGGCAAAAGAAATGTTCCGCTTTGCGATTTCGCACGTGCTCCACGTGCGAAAAATGGGTTTTACCCTAAACTGAAAACAACCGGTTAAAACACATTCAATTATGTAGAACAGTGATGAGATGTCAAGGTTGTAACCCATGTATTATGTACATTAAACGAAAACAATATATCGCACTTATTTAGAAAATTATGACCGCCGAAAAAGTTTTGCGTTTCTTTTGTCCCTGAGTGTATAATTAATGCACCCGGGCAGATAATCAGAGCGGAGTAAACACGTGACTCAAAATGTATTTGTTCCGTAATGTTCTCAAAAAGTACACATACCTGTCAAGCATATTATATACCGATGAAAAATGCGTTAGAAATGACACTCCTCTCTACCCACGATGTTCATTGTCACCATTTTATATCTTGAGACAATTTTAAAATTATGTGACAGACATAAAACAAAACTTCTTATATATGACAAATGCGAATACGGACGTGCATATTTGGGCGAAACGGATTTTAGCACATAACACTCCGCTCTATCGCCCGAATTTGTTGGAAGAATCTACTTATATCGGAGTGTGCAGAATGATGTTAAGCAGGTTAATAGCTACATTTCAGTTTCCACAATTGCTTGACAAACAGGATATTGGCAAAAACGTACCTTTTTAGCGTGGCGGCCAGCTTTTTTGTATTGATAAAAACTAGTGCGATTAACCCCGTGATTGGGTCATCCTGCATTTTCGGCGAGGACTTGGACTTTTAATTGTTTCTTTGGCTTATGTGTGGACATTTCTCTGTGTAGTTGTGTTTTGGTGTTTCTGATTTCTGTACTTGACTTGTTAGATTGAGTGCTGCCTTCTCTGCGTGGGTGATAAAATTCGTGGATTTCGCTGTTCACCTTCAACCACGAAATCAAATCCCCATGAAAAATAAGTTTTACCCTTGTATGCAATACATGAAATGCAAATCCGTCGAATTTACGTCGCACCGAGATGGTCTACCAAAACAATGAAATTTTGCCCCATCGATATTAAATAACGTCTAAATAACATTTCCTTGTTTACCCATGATACTCACTCTGATTATTAGCCAAATGCTAATTTTTGGTAAAATTAAGTAATTTATGCATTTTCCATCCATCTTTGACCTTAACATATATGAGATCAAAGCATTTACGGTAATTGTAAACTTACGTTCAAATTTGAATTCTTCATTATTATGTAACTGCTTCAAATTCTGGTAAAGCGATAGGTAAAATCATCAGTTAATTATTTCAGTTAATGATTTTAAACAATACATTTCCCTCATTTGCAGATGTAAACGCATTTTAAGGAATTTAAATTTGAGCGTAAGTTTAAATGTTCGTAAGTCCTTTGATAATACAGTGCCCAGATGTTTGTTTATTAAACATTTATCGTTTGTGCGCAATACACCAATGACTTAGAATGAGAAGGCCGTTACTATTACGTATGACCTTATACGACTGATGCAAACATGTATTTACAATCAGCATTACAAGGCGCTTCTTATGAGCCTATTTTCATAATCAAAGTACTGAAAGTACTGACAGGCTGGCGAACTGCAAAGGAACAATAGCTTTTCAAGCGATATAACATCAAGTGGTTTTCTAAGTCAAAAGAGAGGTTAGTGCTGGACTTAACAAAAAATAAAAAAAATAAAAAAAATAAAAATATAAAAAATTGGGATCCGCCGTGATTCGAACGCTGGACCTTAGCATCAGGAAATTACTAAGCGAGTTGCTTAACCACTCGACCACGATCTCGTTGGGAATATTGACCTAAATAATTTGACATTATAAAATCATTGATGCGCGCTCTATATCGCGTTTCGTAACGCCAGGATCTAGTTTATATAAGATCTCTGGTAACGCGTAGTAATAATTATCAACGCATTTAAGCACCTATTCTTTTAATTTCATACAATTTCCTTCCATTACAAGAAGAAACTAATATATTACAATCGAACGGAATAAATGAAACAAGGAAAGTTGAATGTTCTTATCTTGCAAAACTGATTAACGAGGAGGAACTATTTGCATCGAGTGTATAAATTCTGTGTTGTCAGTTTCGGGAGTAAATTCATCTTAGTGGATTTCATTTTTTAGGATTGTAATAGTCTGGTGCGAAATCGCCAGCCTAAAAATCGGAACTTGTCATGTGGACCAAACTGAAGTTGAAAACGCTTGTTTTACGATAAGTAAATAGTGATTGTCAGGCTGTGTTTCTTGTTGTCTCATAATATAGATTTATTAGTAACAAACTTCTTTTTCTAAGCCAGCGATTTGTCCTCCAACGATTACCTTGACTTTTAAAATGGAAAAATATGGTTTGCGCATGATACCCCGTCTGATGACGGTCACCATTCATACCACAATAAATATCCAAGAGTGGAGACTACAACTATGGCTCGCTCACCCAAAAGCGTGCTAATTAAAAATTATATTGATGCCTACTAAATGACATTAATATCACTTATTATTGTTATACCATAACATTTTTCAGATATGGTTGAGAGAGCATAAATGTCTATTGTTGCCTATTTTCATGAAAATATACGATTGTTAACTAAATATTTCTAAAGTATCTCTACTGTAGGTCAATGTTCTGTTTGGTCACTATGATAAATGTTTTTGGCATATATGTTTTCGCCCTCTTTTTGCCCATTATTGTAAACTAGGTGAAGTCGCAAAAGTGCCTATTTAAGACGTATTAACGTTAGGTCAATGTATTTGATGTTTTAAACTAGGTCAGGGGGTAGGTGTGCAGTATTTGGTCGCCGTTTTAGCACGAGTTGGTGTGGTTGCATGGTCGCCATGCACTGGGGCCTGTGGGACCTTGGTCGAGTATTGGCTGCGTTTCTTTCGGTCTCATACAATAACCACTAATAAATAACTTCTTAGTGAAGCTAGGTATTCCTGCATTTTTTTCGATGGGGACTTGGACTTTTAATTGTTTGTTCAGCTTATGCGTGGGCATTGCTGAATAGTATTTCCCACCCCATTTCTGCCCATCGTCGGATACCCACGGTACACATAACATACAACTTCATTTGGTACCGTGGGTTTTTTGACTGCCGAATTCTCGTTTCTCAACTCAAAGGGAAATAACTCTTCAAACCCTGTGTCCAATGAAATCGCTCCTTACAAACAGAATACTCTTCAATCGGAGATTTAACCTTGTGTCATTAGGGGGGTTTTGTTACTTTAAATAGATTTTCCTTGTCGAAATCAAAATGGCCGCCATTTTGGAGAATGAAACGAATGTAACATGTAATTTCATTGGCTGAGCTTCCAAAGTGGAAATCCTTTGGAAACCAATGAAATTGCACCATTTATCTATAAAGTTTACGATATTTTGCTAGCCAAATAACCCACGGTCGATGTGGGAGTATAACGTAATGCAATCGAACGTGGGTATCCGACGATGATTCCTGTCTTGCCTGTTATTTTAAACTAGGTCAAGTCGTAGTTGTGCCTCTTTAGGTCGCATAACGTTAGGTCACTGTCCTAAGTGTTTTAAACTAGGTCACACCCGGAGTTGTTTTGCCCCGTTTGATCGCCGTTTTGGCACGGATTTGTGTGGGTATTGCTCAGGGTGGTTGTGTTGTGGTGTTTCTGATTTCTGTGCTCGACTAGTTGGGTTGAGTGCTACCTTCCCTATCGGATTTTCTCATACCTTTTACTTTTGCTCTTTCAAACCCCGGTTAAAATCCTTCAAGAGTCACACCTAGGGTAAACTTCCTAAAATCGCTCAACTATAAATTAGTGAAATGGCACGTCTATATTGCCCCTGTTGAGGCGCAAAACAATGGTCCTGCAGTTACTGGCAGTGCGAGGACATTTAAAATGTAAAAATCTGGACCCTTGTCCTGCCATAGCACGCCCCTTCACAGGCATGGATTGTATTACGGTTTCCCTTGACGGGTGCATACGATTGATAAGACGCATATCGTCAATGCCCTAGTTGTCATTAACAATTGCATGATTTTTCCCGACTTTGGCATAAACAATTAATGAAACGGCATGGTCAAAATCCATTTATATGTGAAATACAATGCTGATCATATAATTAAAAACTGAAAAGTTCTAGGGTTATAATGGTGCATCTAGTTTTAATAATTGCAAATTTGATAAACAGATTTCAGAAAATATTTCGAATATCGGATAACGGAGTTAACATAAATAAAAAAAAAACTTCGGTCTGAACAGTTATTTCGGATTGTGGAGGATTTCGCAGTGGAGGGGTTTCGAATTATGGCGGTTTAATTCATATATCATAAAGAAGGAAGCAAACTGGGGTCAAGAAACATTTTCGGATTGTGGAGGATTTACGGATTGGAGAGATTTCGGACACGGGATTTGAATATGTAAGATTTCATGCGTTTCTTAAAATGGCAATTGATGGATGGGACACCTTAAAGCGGTCTCTAAAAAGCGTATTTTATTATTTGAATAATTTAAAAATCAGGTTGATATTTGTGACACGGTCAACACACTGTGTTATAACTACTGTTTGTTCCGTCATAGTTTACTAGCATTTCGACTGGAGTGTATCAATTTTATTATGACTGTTCCAGATTGTGAATTGATATTATTGGGTGATATTCCTGACAATGGAGGTATTACATATACACCGGGTGGGGCAACAACTGTCGGCTCAACTGCAACACTCAATTGCGCTGTTGGCTATACATCGTCAGGTGATGAAGATGTCTCCATATGTTCAGTAGATGGTAACTGGGAACCAACTATTAGCAGTACTTGTGATATAAACGGTAGGTTGTTATAAACAGTAATATAATACTGAAATAATTATATATGTCGGTCGGACAGTCTGTCTCAGTATAATGAATGATTTACGTCGGATAACTTATGAATGCTTGTCATATTGATATTGTAAGTTTTCGTTTGGCCACCGTAGATGACCCCTTATATTTTGGGTATGTAGGTCGAAAATAAGGGTCATTGTGACATTTACCATTTTAGACCAAGTAATTACCGTGCAATAACTCAGGCACGCTATACTTTTACGCAGTGGTTGGTCAGCAACAGAAGACAACCTATACTGACAATAATTGGTGTAGTCATTTTCAATTACGGCTTAAACTGCTTTCTTTGTAACATAGCAGTCACTGACAGAATTCAAGATGGAATGCGAAGGGAGTATATCTGACGATATGGGTGTGAATTGTGCAATTACGCAGTATGTGTGACGTTTTCTTTACGCTTATGCGCAATATTGTGGTAGTACATGGCATGTGCAGGTCGTCGCAGTTACTACATCAATTATTGGTGTTACCGTGTATAATCTTGCAAAAGTTAAGTGCCTAGTAAGGGGTGCAGATTAAAAAAGGTTAAAGAAAGAACTTCCATATTCCAACTTGGTCCGTGGTCCCGGCATGACGTTGAGTGATTGGTGGCTGTTGGAAACACCGTCGGGCAGTATGACTAGTACTAGCCGGGTGCTGACAAACTTTCAGTACATGTGAAAGGCTTCGATTAACATGACCGAAGAAAACGAAACAACACATCAATATTAATACAGGGACGTCATTCTGACGCAATTCATACAGAAGTCCTGTTTTTGGCCGGTACGTCGATGCAGAAATGACAAATGACACCTTTGGCTGGGTTATAAGCCCGAGACCGAAGTTCATCATTGTTGTGCGAAGTAATGATCAGTGATAAAGGAGAAATAAATGTATTGAGAAGCTTCTGCATTTTGGCTTCGACACCCTATGTTTTACTGGTGGTATTTAAGAATAGCTCGTGTGTACTTTGTGTTTGAACAAACTGTTTCATATACCTTCTTAATCTTCAGTTATAGTGTTGGGTATAATTTATCTACATATTTATTTATTTAATTGCAAAGGCCTGTACTATGAGGGTCATTCATTTTATAATACAACGTATCGATGATCTTTAAATCAAATAATTGTATAAATCTAGTGATCGCGTAACGAAAGCTCTATGCATATTTTATTGCATGTTTTAAGAAGTTATATTCTGTTTTCTAAAATGGCGATACTGTTAGAAAAAAATACAAACGGCAAATTTACAGTTTAATGGACCGTGTCATATCAAATAATTAAGAGGACAATTGAAACCAGACACACTATTAACAAACGAAGAGTTAGCCCAATAACTTGACAGTAGTTTTGGCTCAATAAATGCAAATTTTCGGAGGAGATTTAACATGTACCAGGGTTTCGCTCATCGGATGTCATTTATTTTGAGGTCACAACTGACCGAATGTCGCACTAAGCACATAACAAGCTTACGTTCGCGCTTTAATGTAGAAGGAAAAACATTTTATGCATACGTGTGATGATATATGACATGAATTTGACGTGTAATATTGCCAGCCGAAATTGACACCACAATTACCTGGGTATTCGACTTGACGTTTCTAATTAGGTTCACTAGACCGTTGCCGTGCTGTTGTAAGTGTATGCACGCAGTTCCCAGGCAAAAAAATATAATAATAATAGCCGAAATGATACAAGTCGATCATTAACCACAACGAAACTTACATTGAATGATTATGACAACAAATTTATGATACATATTGTAGCAATCATTTATTCGATAGTTTGCATTACAGAGTGGATGACCCTCGTACTGCATACGAAACGATGTTCTCATCGTTGATTCGTATGGTAACCTCCCCTGATTTCAGCATTTATGAAATCAAAATAAGTTCAATTAAAAAAACATCTAGCTCAGCAATCGTCATGAAATTTGCTATGAAACTTCTGTAATTGTTACTGTACTTGTTGCATATTGGAAAACCGTATGTTGATCAACGATTTTTCACGTAAAACGTATTTTTTTTAAAAATACGTATTTTAAAATATTATTTAAAAATACAAATAACTTACGAAGTATATCATAAACTTTACTGCTTGATTCCTTACATGCGTAATTTCATGTATGCCAAGTTTTATGCTTTTTGAACTAAAACTTTTTCGATAAAATACATTTTTCAGTTTTTGGGGGTTGTCCCCTAAATCTAAGAATATCTTAGCCGAGCAAAGCTGTTGGGAATTTTCTAAATGATTGGCATTGGTCTGTTCTTCGTAACAATAACAGGTTTTATATACCTTGTACAGAAAATTTCAAAAGGAACGAATGTCCTTAAAGGTCTGTTTTCTCATACAAAACATAGAACCAATGTCCAATCGTATCAATTCGTTTTCAATTGTTCCCTGTACATAAGTTGTGGAGTGAGCATATAAGGTTCGCTTAAAGCATCCATGTTTAGGGTTGTGGATGGCTCGTACCATGAATGACCCTTGCGTGTGTTGCCAGGCGCTGCTGCCGTAGCTGGGCGACTTTAGCTTGTGTCCTACAATTTAATAGAGATTTGAGGAATATGACTTTTGGAAATGAAAATCGACAGCAATTATGGCTGTTAATACTATATTTTGTTTCCAACTTGACAAGAAAACAGGTTCTCAAGTTGGTGATTTATTTGAATAAATTGTAACTCTAGTGTAAATGTGATATTGTTGCAGTGTGTACTTCGTTAAATGAGGTAACTACAAATGGTGGTACAGTTTCGAAGACTGACTCCTCGAATTACAACTCTATTGCGACACTCACATGCGCTACAGGTTATGAATCGGCTAGTAATACAGCTACCATTACTTCAACGTGTCAAGCGGATAAAACATGGACCTCGCCAACAATTGGTCCATGTAATATAAAGGGTATGTACTAAACTATCATTGAATTATTTTGATTTACTTTCTATTATTCAACTTGCATGAACAAATGCTTTTACGAGGGGTGTTAAAAAAATAATGTAACTTGCATCGGTGCTCATACAGCGGAAGTGCTTTTGTTGATTTTCATTTCCTCTGCCCTTCATAATACTCCCCGCCAGCCAGAACACACCTTTATAGACGGATAATTAATTTTTTGAAGCATTTTTCATACTCTTCAATGAGGACACCCAGCCGACACTGATAAAGAGCAGATCCAAGGGCATTTCTCGAATTGTATCTCATTCAAGATAAATGATATTTAAGTTTTGGAAAGAGAAAATAGTTGCAAGGGGCCAAGCCTGGCGAATACGGAGGATGCAGTAGGACGGTAAACTTCTATGACTTCAAAAAGTCAGTCATAATACGTGCCTTGTGAGCGGGTGCATCTAATATCATGCAAAAGTCGGACATACTTAAGTCCTGTTTTGGGGCGGCGACTTTTGTAGTAATTATTCAATTTTCTGAGAACAACGTATTTATAGAACTTGTCTGTGACCGTTCTGCCTTTTGGCACCGGGATTAGAATAGCTTGACCCTTGTTAGTGAACTAAAAAGCATACAAAACCTTCTTTACCGTTTGTATTCGTTTGGCAATACTTGGGCGTCTGGCATTTTTAGTGGCCCATATTCGGTTGGCAACCTTCCGCTTTGGTTAAAAAAAATACACTTAGGTCTCATCACCCGTGACTATCTTATCAAAAGCCTTTTTACTATATTTTGGGTACATTTTGAGAAGTTTTTTTGCCTTCTTTTGCTCTTCCGTTAACACATGGGGTATTCATCTTGCATTTATCTTTTTTACTTTTATGTGTTTCTTCAAAATTGCTAAGTAAACGACAAACTTGTCATTCGAGCCAATTTTCTTACGGTGAATCGAGCATCTGTTTTGAGGATATTTCGATTTTTTTTTATGTTACCTTTGGTCGTAGTTGTTGCATGACGACCTTGGCGAGCAGCATCTTTCAGTTGCTGCTGCCCAGCACTAAATTTAGCTCCCCAGATACGAGGGTACTTTAATTGTTAGTATTTTTCTTATTTGGCGTCACATGATAATAATATTTTATGGTTACCTTTATGAATTCATTGTTGACCTAAATCAGGTGGAAAAGGTGAACGGATATGTGTATGAAGCATATTATCGGTAATTAACCCACTCCAAGTGCGCAAATGCGGCGCAAACCATAAAACGCGCTTTGATTCATTCAATGCATGAATAAATAAACTAGTTTAATAACGTTGTAATTCTAATATTTTCAAAAAGTTATTTTCACGTCGGTATTAAGGACTGTCTTTTTAATGTTAGCTCAGTCAATTGCAAACCAATGCCATTATTTGTGCGATAAATACGCATGTTTGAATAGCCACACTACAAATAAAAACATGCGAAAATTTGGTTGGTATGCCGTCGAAAATTTGTTTTATATTTTAAACTATACTGATGGATATAAAGTTATGTTTCTAGAGCACGTATGCAGGAATGACGACGAATATTGAATGATGTTTGAGACATCAGCGGTTTGTATTACCCCCTTATTAATTGTGTCATGCACCACAGGGCTTTCAGTCTTCTCGTCGTAGAATGGATATGTTTAGGCTACGTTTTATCCCACTATGAGGGTTGGTTGTTTCGATCAGACAGCTTTTCTTTCTATGGTGCATTCGATTGTGACTGGTTTGTAAATGCGTATCAGAAATAGGTTTTCAGGCATCGTAAGCAAATTTAATACAAGGAGCATTAAGTTAAGGTGTCGAGAAAAAATGTTACGCGGTATGACGTCCTTACTTTGGCGTCACATTGCGCCGCACATGCATACCATGTGTACTAGTAATGTTAACTGACACGTTATTTCTAAATATATCTACATAAAATTTCGCATACCTCTACGCATATATTCATTCATCATAAGTGACAATTTGAAACAAATGTTTTGGATATTTTTGCTGTTATAATCAAAGTACTCGATTTACTGGGAAAACCCTCGTACAAACAGTCCACTGAGACATATGGCCCTCTCCATAAATGTCACACACGTCGCGGTGAATATCTACAGCCTTTATGCCGAGTAATGACCTACCTTTTATAAAAGCCCTAATTTCAAGAACATTTTCAGCTCATTTTCCTGTTATTTTGTGTATAGTCTAACGAATAGTCTAACGAATAGGCTATGAAACGATGAACGCTGTACCTAGGTCAGTGAACGTGTGGACGAGACATTTAACTGTGTCACGAGCCAGTGATCACTCAATCTACACGAGGTGGTTTTGTGCATCAATTGCACAATTTCCACGACATAAAGCACAGACGACATTATTTATGGAACAACCCTCGTAATTGCACTGTTGTTGTTGGTTTAGTTGTTCTTGCTGCTGCTTTTGATTTTGCAATAACTTTTGAAAAACCGGATGCATGTCACGTTGCACGTTTATCTATATGTTTTCCTGTATCTGATTCCCAAGAACGAACTGCATTTTCAATATAAAGGCAATGTTGTTCCAGTGTGTACTTCATTGATTGAGGTCACTACAAATGGTGGTACAGTTTCGAAGTCAGACTCCTCGAATTACGGCTCAACTGCGACACTTACATGCGCTACAGGTTATGAATCGGCTAGCAATACGCCTACCATTACTTCCACTTGTCAAGACGATAAAACATGGACTTCACCTACCATTGGCCCTTGCCAAATAAAAGGTATGGAACGAACGATAACTGAATAATGTTTTATGAAAATTTCACTGCTCAAATGCCGAAACGTTTTGTTTATGTTTTATGCTAAACTAGGATATATTAATGCTTATGAATGTCTTGTTCTTGTTGTCTTCATTGTTTTGCTGCTGTTGATTTTGTTATTAGTTTTGAAATACAGGACGAATGTGATGTAAAACGTCAGACAAAAATAAGAAGATTATACTACATATTAACCAAATCTAAACAATCATATGTGCGATTGTTTAATTTTAGTGGATGCCATGTATCACCTATAAGCCGATATCCTGACAGTCAGACATTGTCTAGTGTCCTAAGATGTAGGACGAGTTGTGGTCCACATAAACTGATAGCCTCTTAATAATTGCATACCGCTATCATAACATTGGTCAATTTATAATAAACTATTGAATGGTTTAATTCGTGAGACTGTATGGTCATGTATTGTCACATATGCACGTACTTAAATGGGAAATGAAGGTTTTATAAAATAAGTGTTGTTTCTGCTATTTCCATACATCAGATGGGAGAACTTTGCCGTCGAAGCTATAAAATCATGTTTTACTGGACAAGTATAAATTTACAAAAAAGCAGTTAAGAACTACTTTCATCATTCGTAATCATTTCAATACTGTTTGTCGTGTTGGTGATTTATCCGAATGAATTGTAATTTTTGTGTAAATGTAATATTATTGTAGTGTGTACTTCATTAACTGAGGTAACTACAAATGGTGGTACGGTTTCAAAGTCGGACTCCTCGAATTACAACTCTATTGCGACACTTACATGCGCTACAGGTTATGAATCGGCTAGTAATACACCTACCATTACTTCCACTTGTCAAGACGATAAAACATGGACTTCACCAACCATTGGCCCTTGCCAAATAAAAGGTATGGAACGATCGATAGCTGAATAATGTTGTATCTATTGACTCTGCTCACTTTTTATTAATTGTTGCTGTTGTTTCTATTGCAGATCTTTTTACAGTTCTTGTCGAGGGCGAGCATTTGATGCATTGTTCTTAGGTATTGGTTAATATGAGTTAGGTTCATTGCAAGTCAAAAATATTTTATTGATACAATGAATGGAATAACGAAGACAACATTTTGTTGTTTTACCGGGTACCGACGTAGTTTTAGACTACATGATATGTAAATAAATGTATTAAAGAAACTTGAAAATATATCGACAGTCAAATCAGCTTCATTGATATACATACTGATATCCTCGTTCATGGATTCTGCCATGATTTATACATGTTTAGTTTTTATACGCCCGACGTGGTCCTATTATTATTTTATGGTCTACATCGTATGTCCGTCCGGCCGTTTCGTGTCCGGGCTGTATCTTCCTCACTTGTTATAGGATTCAATCGGAACACCTCGGCCATATGACTAATCGTTTTTTCTAGCGACGTCAGGAAGCGATAAATGCCGTACGGACGTTCCGATTGAATAGGATTTAAAAATGATGATTACCACATGGAGATGACGTGTCAAGCAAATGACCCAGGTCCATTGGTAAAACGTCAAGGTCACAGGGGGACTTTGTGTCAGGGCTGTATCGTTAATACTAATGTGCATGCCATAGGTCCCTTGGTGAAAAGGTCAAAGTCACTGGGGACTTTGCAATTTTCACTGTTATTTTGTGTTCTGGCTATGTCTTACATTATCCCGTTAGGGCTATCGCGGTATAGCTATAAAAATTCGATGGTACGATTGTGAAAAGCCGATAGTGCGATCGTGAAAACACTATACTATAGATATAGGGGAACACTTTGGAATATATCATTGCTTTTCTACGGGAGTTGTAACCTCACCCTAAAAAATCACCAATTGTCACCCCACTATAAAAACTAGGTCACTAGGTAGAATTATACCCAAACCCTTTGTTGTAGTCACTAGAGGTCATAATTTTGGCCTTATATTTATGAAACTTGGTCACAATAATAATCTCATCAAAATCTAGGTCAAGTTAAAAATTAGGTCATACGGGTTCAAAAAGTAGATCACTTGTTCAAATCAAAGGAATACGTTGTGTAGGCTAAAAAGTCACAAATTAGGTTTATTCTTTATGCAAGTTAGACACAATTTTCATCTCAAAACTTCTAAGACAAATGCGTTATTGAGTCTGCTCGGTAAAAATTTTGTCAATAGATTGGAATCATTGAAAATATTGTTGCGACCTTTTGACTCAATAAGATTTTTAGCTCACCTGAGCAAAAAGTGCTCAAAATGAGTTATTGAGATCACGCACCGTCCGTCTGTCCGTCTGTATGTCCGTCCGTCGTCCGTCCACACTTTTAAACGACATCTCCTCTCAAACTGTTTGGACAATTTTGATGAAATTTTGACAGATTGTACGTGGCATTGGGGGGATTTAGTTATTGCTAAAATTATGGCCTGGGGTTAAAATTGGCCCCGCCCCTGAGTCACTATTTTACATAGACTTATATAGGGAAAACATATAATAATCTTCTTGTCTAAAAGAACAATGGCTAGAGCTTTGATATTTGGTATGTAGCATCATCTAGTGGTCCCCTACAAAGATTGCCAAAATTATGTCCCTGGGGTCAAAATTGGTAGAGCTTCTACATTTGGTATGTATCTAGTGGTCCCAATTAGTACCATGATTGTTCACCAGTTTTATATAGACTTTTTCTACCAAGATTGTTCAAATTGTTCTCTTTGTTGAAAACTGTGCTGGGCGATATAGGGCCATAATGACCCTCTTATTATATTAGTTTACCTAGTGATCTCTTTTTGACCCATGATGAGTAAATATTAGATTTTACCTATATTTTGTTTTAATACATTGTAATCTTTGTGTCGTGGTTTCATAAAGATTAGGCAAGAATCGCACTTCAAGTGAATTCTAAATAGTTTTCTATTATTTGACCTAGTGGCCTATTTTTAAGTCTGGTTAACCCAATTTCAATCATGACCTGAATTTTGTTAAATGGTCATTGTGACTTAATTGCAGAAGTGTAAAGTCGAATTTGCGATCCCCAGTGACTATATCTTGTTTTTCTATGCTTTGACCTAGTGACCTAAATCTTGGCCCCGGTTGACAAAAAACCATACTTTGCCTAGATTACGATGCGATGATAATTGCTACCAATTTTCATAAATATCAGGCCAAATTTGCGGCCTCTAAGCACGATCTAAAAATCAATTACTGATACAAGTCAAGAATTATTTACATCAAAGTGGCAAATATTGTGAAAACGTGTAACACCATATTTGTGCATACTTCAAAACGTCCCACGACTATTCACTAGGGTGATTTTGCACACTGCAAATGATAGCATTATTGCACCATATAAACACACGACTATTTGTTATGCATTTTTTTAGGTTGAAGTTTAAATGGCTAGACTAATTGGCAAAATGATTACCACTCATGACCCAGGTCCCTAAGAAAAGGTCAAGGTCACATGGAGCTTTGCCATTTGCACTTATTCTGTGCCTTGCTCACTAACGGCAGGTTTTTAAAATTATTTGACACAAATGATTAACACAGCGAGATGATGTGTCATGCACATAACCCAGGTCCCTTTGTGAAAGGTCAAGTTCACAGGGGAACTTTTGAAATTTTGCACTGCTTTTCTGTGTACGGGCTATATCTTTCTTGCTAATGGAAGGATTTTAAATTACATTGGCAAAATTGATAACCACAGGGAGACGAAGACGAAGAGACATGACCCAGGTCCCTTGGTGAAAGGTCAAGGTCACGGGGGGCTTTGAAGTTTTGCATGGCTACGGCAACGGCAACGGTAACGGTAACGGTAACGATGTGGGTAACGATGTGAGTAACGATGTGTCCTGCACTGCTATTCAAAGTCCAGGTTGTACTTGCAGTAGGATTTTCAAATAACCTGGCACAAATGATTACCAGAGGTAGACAATGTGTCACGCACATGACTCAAGTTCTTATGACAAAGGCTAAGGTATCTGGGGGACTTTGAAGTTGTCCACTTCTATTCTGGTTCAGCTGTTGCGTCAATGTTATTGCTACGGGCGAATAATGTGCTGCCCAGCAGTACTCTTGTTTTTTACTTATTTCAAACTATTTCCTCAAAACCTAAACAGTAAATAAATGTATTAAAGACACTAGAAAATATATTGATAGTCAAATCAGTTTCATTGATATACATACCGATATCCTCGTACATGAAAACAGTCTGTATCAATCACCATTTATACATCTTTTTATTTATTTCAAATTATTTCCGTACAACCTTTACAACCTTGAAGGCTAGATTGTCTCTGATAAGGACTGTTCTAACAACATGTTTTTTTGTAATTGATACTCAAGAACGAATTGTTGTTGTTATGTAAGTGTTATATTGTTCCAGTGTGTACTTCATTAACTGAGGTAACTACCAATGGTGGTACGGTTTCGAAGACTGACTCCTCGAATTACAACTCTATTGCAACACTTACATGCGCTACAGGGTATGAATCGGCTAGTAATACAGCTACCATTACTTCCACGTGTCAAGATGATAAAACATGGACTTCAACTTCCATTGGCCCTTGCCAAATAAAAGGTATGGAACGATTGATAACTTAATAGTGTTGTATCAATTGAGTCTGCTCAAATGCGAAACACTCTATAATTGATGCTGTTGTTTCTGTTGCAGCTCTTTTAACAGTTCTTGTCGAGGGCGAGCATAAGATGCACATGTCTTAGGTATTGGTTAATATTCGTGTACTGTAGTTCATTGGAAGTCAAAAATATATAATCGATACAATGAGTAGAATAATAAAGGCAGTATTTTGTAATTTTACCGGGTATCGACGAAGGTTAAGACTTCAAAATCGTAAATAAATGTATTCAAGAAACTTGAAAATATATTGACAGTCAAATCAGCTTCACTGATATACATACTGATATCCTCGTACATTGATTCAGTCACCATAATACATTATTTTTATATAATTCAAATTATTTCCGTACACCCTTTACGACCTTGACGGTTACATTGTCTCTGATAAGGACTGTTCTAACAACATGTTTTTTGTACTTGATTCCCAAGAACGAATTGTAGTTGTTATGTAAGTGTAATATTGTTCCAGTGTGTACTGCATTAATTGAGGACACTACAAATGGTGGTACGGTTTCGAGGACTGACTTTTCGAATTACAACTCTATTGCAACACTTACATGCGCTACAGGGTATGAATCGGCTAGTAATACAGCTACCATTACTTCCACTTGTCAAGACGATGAAACATGGACTTCACCTACCATTGGCCCTTGCCAAATTAAAGGTATGGAACGATCGATAACTGAATAATTTTGTATGAAAATTACACTGCTCAAATGCCGAAACGTTCTGTTTATTTTTGTTGTTATTTCTGCTGCAGTTCGTTGTATAATTATTGTTCAGGGTGTGCCCATGATGCTTTGTTCTTGGGTATCGGCTAACATTAGTTTAGTAAATTGCAAGTCATAAACATATAATCGATACAATGTAATCAAATTGAAGTTATTACTCTGTAGTTTTACTGAGTACCGTTGTCGTCTGAGACGACTTTCAAAATAGGTGAATAATTATAATCCTGACTCTTGAACATACATGGACAGTCAAATCAACGCATTGATACACATTATGATATCCTCGAACAAGTATCCAGTCAATATTTATACACCTTTATACTTTTTATTTACTTTCAAACTGTTTTCTTACCATCTTTATGACTTTATGGATTAGATTGTCTCCGGCAAATACTGCCATATCAATATGTTTTGTTAGTAATGTTATCTCCCTCTACATTCCTACCTTGCCCGTTATTTAAAGTTGGTCAAGTCGTAGTTGTGCCCCAATTGGTCGCAAAATGTTAGGTTACTGTCCTTGGTGTTTAAAACTAGGTCGCTCCCCGGGTTGTTTTGCCACTATTGGTCACCGTTTTGGCATGAGTTTGTGCTGTTGTCGCCGTGCAGCGGGGTCTTGGGGAACTTGATGAAATTATTTTCGTACACCCTTAACGACCCTGACGGTTACATTGTCTCTGATAAGGACTGTTCTAACAACATGTTTTATGTACTTGATTCCAAAGAACGAATTGTAGTTGTTATGTAAGTGTAATATTTTTTCCAGAGTGTACTTCATTAACTGAGGTAACTACAAATGGTGGTGCAGTTTCGAAGACTGACTCCTCGAATTACAACTCTATTGCGACACTCACATGTGCTACAGGTTATGAATCGGCTAGTAATACAGCTACCATTACTTCCACGTGTCAAGACGATAAAACATGGACTTCATCTTCTATTGGCCCTTGCCAAATAAAAGGTATGAAACGATCGGTTCTTGAATAGTGTTGTATCAATTTGCACTGCTGAACTTGCATATATGTATGCTTATGAACGTCCTGTTCGTGTTGTCTTTATTGTTTTGCGGCTGCTGTTGATTTTGTAATTAGTTTTGATATACAGGACGAATGTCCAGTTAAACGTCAGTCAAAAATCAGAAGGTTATATTACATATTAACCAAACGTATACGGCCTGTATACGTACGATTGTTCAATCTAAGAGGTTGCCATAGAAGTTAACAGTTAGGTCGATGTCCTGACAATCAGACATTTTCTTGTGCCCTATGCTGTCGGACGAGTAGCGCTCAACATTCACTGATAGCCTCTTAATATTATTATACTGCTACCATAATATTATTCAATTTATTGTGCACTATTGAACAGTTTAATTGATGAGACCGTATGGTCATCTATTGTGACACATGCAAGTTTTTAAATGGAAAATGAATGTTGTATAAAATAAGTGTTGTTGATGCTATTTTATATCGATATTTCCATACACCAGATGGAATTACTTTTGTCTGGGAAACTATAAAAACATGTTTAACAGGACAAAGTAAATATTTAATAAAATCAATGCAGTTTAGGAATTCGAGTTTCATCATTCGACATCTTTTCAATACTTATTCTCGTGTTTTTGAGTCATCAGAGTGAATTGTAATTCTAGTGTAAATGCAATATTATTACAGTGTGTACTTCATTAACTGAGGTAACTACCAATGGTGGTACGGTTTCGAAGACTGACTCCTTGAATTACAACTCTATTGCAACACTTACATGCGCTACAGGGTATGAATCGGCTAGTAATACAGCTACCATTACTTCCACGTGTCAAGATGATAAAACATGGACTTCAACTTCCATTGGCCCTTGCCAAATAAAAGGTATGGAACGATTGATAACTTAATAGTGTTGTATCAATTGAGTCTGCTAAAATGCGAAACACTCTATAATTGTTGCTGTTGTTTCTGTTGCAGCTCTTTTAACAGTTCTTGTCGAGGGCAAGCAAAGGATGCATATTTCTTAGGTATTGCTTAATATTTGTGTACTGTAGTTCATTGGAAGTCAAAAATATATAATCGATACAATGAGTAGAATAATAAAGGCAGTACTTTGTAATTTTACCGGGTATTGACGAAGGTTAAGACTTCAAAATCGTAAATAAATGTATTCAAGAAACTTGAAAATATATTGACAGTCAAATCAGCTTCACTGATATACATACTGATATCCTCGTACATTGATTCAGTCACCATAATACATTATTTTTATATAATTCAAATTATTTCCGTACACCCTTTACGACCTTGACGGTTACATTGTCTCTGATAAGGACTGTTCTAACAACATGTTTTTTGTACTTGATTCCCAAGAACGAATTGTAGTTGTTATGTAAGTGTAATATTGTTCCAGTGTGTACTGCATTAATTGAGGACACTACAAATGGTGGTACGGTTTCGAGGACTGACTTTTCGAATTACAACTCTATTGCAACACTTACATGCGCTACAGGGTATGAATCGGCTAGTAATACAGCTACCATTACTTCCACTTGTCAAGACGATGAAACATGGACTTCACCTACCATTGGCCCTTGCCAAATTAAAGGTATGGAACGATCGATAACTGAATAATTTTGTATGAAAATTACACTGCTCAAATGCCGAAACGTTCTGTTTATGTTTGTTGTTATTTCTGCTGCAGTTCGTTGTATAATTATTGTTCAGGGTGTGCCCATGATGCTTTGTTCTTGGGTATCGGCTAACATTAGTTTAGTAAATTGCAAGTCATAAACATATAATCGATACAATGTAATCAAATTGAAGTTATTACTCTGTAGTTTTACTGAGTACCGTTGTCGTCTGAGACGACTTTCAAAATAGGTGAATAATTATAATCCTGACTCTTGAACATACATGGACAGTCAAATCAACGCATTGATACACATTATGATATCCTCGAACAAGTATCCAGTCAATATTTATACACCTTTATACTTTTTATTTACTTTCAAACTGTTTTCTTACCATCTTTATGACTTTATGGATTAGATTGTCTCCGGCAAATACTGCCATATCAATATGTTTTGTTAGTAATGTTATCTCCCTCTACATTCCTACCTTGCCCGTTATTTAAAGTTGGTCAAGTCGTAGTTGTGCCCCAATTGGTCGCACAATGTTAGGTTACTGTCCTTGGTGTTTAAAACTAGGTCGCTCCCCGGGTTGTTTTGCCACTATTGGTCACCGTTTTGGCATGAGTTTGTGCTGTTGTCGCCGTGCAGCGGGGTCTTCGGGAACTTGATGAAATTATTTTCGTACACCCTTAACGACCCTGACGGTTACATTGTCTCTGATAAGGACTGTTCTAACAACATGTTTTTTGTACTTGATTCCAAAGAACGAATTGTAGTTGTTATGTAAGTGTAATATTTTTTCCAGAGTGTACTTCATTAACTGAGGTAACTACAAATGGTGGTGCAGTTTCGAAGACTGACTCCTCGAATTACAACTCTATTGCGACACTCACATGTGCTACAGGTTATGAATCGGCTAGTAATACAGCTACCATTACTTCCACGTGTCAAGACGATAAAACATGGACTTCATCTTCTATTGGCCCTTGCCAAATAAAAGGTATGAAACGATCGGTTCTTGAATAGTGTTGTATCAATTTGCACTGCTGAACTTGCATATATGTATGCTTATGAACGTCCTGTTCGTGTTGTCTTTATTGTTTTGCGGCTGCTGTTGATTTTGTAATTAGTTTTGATATACAGGACGAATGTCCAGTTAAACGTCAGTCAAAAATCAGAAGGTTATATTACATATTAATCAAACGTATACGGCCTGTATACGTACGATTGTTCAATCTAAGAGGTTGCCATAGAAGTTAACAGTTAGGTCGATGTCCTGACAATCAGACATTTTCTTGTGCCCTATGCTGTCGGACGAGTAGCGCTCAACATTCACTGATAGCCTCTTAATATTATTATACTGCTACCATAATATTATTCAATTTATTGTGCACTATTGAACAGTTTAATTGATGAGACCGTATGGTCATCTATTGTGACACATGCAAGTTTTTAAATGGAAAATGAATGTTGTATAAAATAAGTGTTGTTGATGCTATTTTATATCGATATTTCCATACACCAGATGGAATTACTTTTGTCTGGGAAACTATAAAAACATGTTTAACAGGACAAAGTAAATATTTAATAAAATCAATGCAGTTTAGGAATTCGAGTTTCATCATTCGACATCTTTTCAATACTTATTCTCGTGTTTTTGAGTCATCAGAGTGAATTGTAATTCTAGTGTAAATGCAATATTATTACAGTGTGTACTTCATTAACTGAGGTAACTACCAATGGTGGTACGGTTTCGAAGACTGACTCCTTGAATTACAACTCTATTGCAACACTTACATGCGCTACAGGGTATGAATCGGCTAGTAATACAGCTACCATTACTTCCACGTGTCAAGATGATAAAACATGGACTTCAACTTCCATTGGCCCTTGCCAAATAAAAGGTATGGAACGATTGATAACTTAATAGTGTTGTATCAATTGAGTCTGCTAAAATGCGAAACACTCTATAATTGTTGCTGTTGTTTCTGTTGCAGCTCTTTTAACAGTTCTTGTCGAGGGCAAGCAAAGGATGCATATTTCTTAGGTATTGCTTAATATTTGTGTACTGTAGTTCATTGGAAGTCAAAAATATATAATCGATACAATGAGTAGAATAATAAAGGCAGTACTTTGTAATTTTACCGGGTATTGACGAAGGTTAAGACTTCAAAATCGTAAATAAATGTATTCAAGAAACTTGAAAATATATTGACAGTCAAATCAGCTTCACTGATATACATACTGATATCCTCGTACATTGATTCAGTCACCATAATACATTATTTTTATATAATTCAAATTATTTCCGTACACCCTTTACGACCTTGACGGTTACATTGTCTCTGATAAGGACTGTTCTAACAACATGTTTTTTGTACTTGATTCCCAAGAACGAATTGTAGTTGTTATGTAAGTGTAATATTGTTCCAGTGTGTACTGCATTAATTGAGGACACTACAAATGGTGGTACGGTTTCGAGGACTGACTTTTCGAATTACAACTCTATTGCAACACTTACATGCGCTACAGGGTATGAATCGGCTAGTAATACAGCTACCATTACTTCCACTTGTCAAGACGATGAAACATGGACTTCACCTACCATTGGCCCTTGCCAAATTAAAGGTATGGAACGAACGATAACTGAATAATTTTGTATAAAAATTACACTGCTCAAATGCCGAAACGTTCTGTTTATTTTTGTTGTTATTTCTGCTGCAGTTCGTTGTATAATTATTGTTCAGGGTGTGCCCATGATGCTTTGTTCTTGGGTATCGGCTAACATTAGTTTAGTAAATTGCAAGTCATAAACATATAATCGATACAATGTAATCAAATTGAAGTTATTACTCTGTAGTTTTACCGAGTACCGTTGTCGTCTGAGACGACTTTCAAAATAGGTGAATAATTATAATCCTGACTCTTGAACATACATGGACAGTCAAATCATCGCATTGATACACATTATGATATCCTCGAACAAGTATCCAGTCAACATTTATACACCTTTATACTTTTTATTTACTTTCAAACTGTTTTCTTACCATCTTTATGACTTTATGGATTAGATTGTCTCCGGCAAATACTGCCATATCAATATGTTTTGTTAGTAATGTTATCTCCCTCTACATTCCTACCTTGCCCGTTATTTAAAGTTGGTCAAGTCGTAGTTGTGCCCCAATTGGTCGCAAAATGTTAGGTTACTGTCCTTGGTGTTTAAAACTAGGTCGCTCCCCGGGTTGTTTTGCCACTATTGGTCACCGTTTTGGCATGAGTTTGTGCTGTTGTCGCCGTGCAGCGGGGTCTTGGGGAACTTGATGAAATTATTTTCGTACACCCTTTACGACCCTGACGGTTACATTGTCTCTGATAAGGACTGGTCTAACAACATGTTTTTTGTACTTGATTCCAAAGAACGAATTGTAGTTGTTATGTAAGTGTAATATTTTTTCCAGAGTGTACTTCATTAACTGAGGTAACTACAAATGGTGGTACAGTTTCGAAGACTGACTCCTCGAATTACAACTCTATTGCGACACTCACATGTGCTACAGGTTATGAATCAGCTAGTAATACAGCTACCATTACTTCCACGTGTCAAGACGATAAAACATGGACTTCATCTTCTATTGGCCCTTGCCAAATAAAAGGTATGAAACGATCGGTTCTTGAATAGTGTTGTATCAATTTGCACTGCTGAACTTGCATATATGTATGCTTATGAACGTCCTGTTCGTGTTGTCTTTATTGTTTTGCGGCTGCTGTTGATTTTGTAATTAGTTTTGATATACAGGACAGATGTCCAGTTAAACGTCAGTCAAAAATCAGAAGGTTATATTACATATTAACCAAACGTATACGGCCTGTATACGTACGATTGTTCAATCTAAGAGGTTGCCATAGAAGTTAACAGTTAGGTCGATGTCCTGACAATCAGACATTTTCTAGTGCCCTATGCTGTCGGACGAGTAGCGCTCAACATTCACTGATAGCCTCTTAATATTATTATACTGCTACCATAATATTATTCAATTTATTGTGAACTATTGAACAGTTTAATTGATGAGACCGTATGGTCATGTAATGTGACACATGCAAGTTTTTAAATGGAAAATGAATGTTTTATAAAATAAGTGTTGTTGATGCTATGTAATATCGATATTTCCATACACCAGATGGAAGTACTTTTGTCTTCGAAACTATAAAAACATGTTTAACAGGACAAGTAAATATTTAATAAAATCAATGCAGTTAAGGAATTCGACTTTCATCATTCGACATCTTTTCAATACTATTCTCGTGTTTTTGAGTCATCAGAGTGAATTGTAATTCTAGTGTAAATGCAATATTATTACAGTGTGTACTTCATTAACTGAGGTAACTACCAATGGTGGTACGGTTACGAAGACTGACTCCTTGAATTACAACTCTATTGCAACACTTACATGCGCTACAGGGTATGAATCGGCTAGTAATACAGCTACCATTACTTCCACGTGTCAAGATGATAAAACATGGACTTCAACTTCCATTGGCCCTTGCCAAATAAAAGGTATGGAACGATTGATAACTTAATAGTGTTGTATCAATTGAGTCTGCTAAAATGCGAAACACTCTATAATTGTTGCTGTTGTTTCTGTTGCAGCTCTTTTAACAGTTCTTGTCGAGGGCAAGCAAAGGATGCATATTTCTTAGGTATTGCTTAATATTTGTGTACTGTAGTTCATTGGAAGTCAAAAATATATAATCGATACAATGAGTAGAATAATAAAGGCAGTACTTTGTAATTTTACCGGGTATTGACGAAGGTTAAGACTTCAAAATCGTAAATAAATGTATTCAAGAAACTTGAAAATATATTGACAGTCAAATCAGCTTCACTGATATACATACTGATATCCTCGTACATTGATTCAGTCACCATAATACATTATTTTTATATAATTCAAATTATTTCCGTACACCCTTTACGACCTTGACGGTTACATTGTCTCTGATAAGGACTGTTCTAACAACATGTTTTTTGTACTTGATTCCCAAGAACGAATTGTAGTTGTTATGTAAGTGTAATATTGTTCCAGTGTGTACTGCATTAATTGAGGACACTACAAATGGTGGTACGGTTTCGAGGACTGACTTTTCGAATTACAACTCTATTGCAACACTTACATGCGCTACAGGGTATGAATCGGCTAGTAATACAGCTACCATTACTTCCACTTGTCAAGACGATGAAACATGGACTTCACCTACCATTGGCCCTTGCCAAATTAAAGGTATGGAACGAACGATAACTGAATAATTTTGTATAAAAATTACACTGCTCAAATGCCGAAACGTTCTGTTTATTTTTGTTGTTATTTCTGCTGCAGTTCGTTGTATAATTATTGTTCAGGGTGTGCCCATGATGCTTTGTTCTTGGGTATCGGCTAACATTAGTTTAGTAAATTGCAAGTCATAAACATATAATCGATACAATGTAATCAAATTGAAGTTATTACTCTGTAGTTTTACCGAGTACCGTTGTCGTCTGAGACGACTTTCAAAATAGGTGAATAATTATAATCCTGACTCTTGAACATACATGGACAGTCAAATCATCGCATTGATACACATTATGATATCCTCGAACAAGTATCCAGTCAACATTTATACACCTTTATACTTTTTATTTACTTTCAAACTGTTTTCTTACCATCTTTATGACTTTATGGATTAGATTGTCTCCGGCAAATACTGCCATATCAATATGTTTTGTTAGTAATGTTATCTCCCTCTACATTCCTACCTTGCCCGTTATTTAAAGTTGGTCAAGTCGTAGTTGTGCCCCAATTGGTCGCAAAATGTTAGGTTACTGTCCTTGGTGTTTAAAACTAGGTCGCTCCCCGGGTTGTTTTGCCACTATTGGTCACCGTTTTGGCATGAGTTTGTGCTGTTGTCGCCGTGCAGCGGGGTCTTGGGGAACTTGATGAAATTATTTTCGTACACCCTTTACGACCCTGACGGTTACATTGTCTCTGATAAGGACTGGTCTAACAACATGTTTTTTGTACTTGATTCCAAAGAACGAATTGTAGTTGTTATGTAAGTGTAATATTTTTTCCAGAGTGTACTTCATTAACTGAGGTAACTACAAATGGTGGTACAGTTTCGAAGACTGACTCCTCGAATTACAACTCTATTGCGACACTCACATGTGCTACAGGTTATGAATCAGCTAGTAATACAGCTACCATTACTTCCACGTGTCAAGACGATAAAACATGGACTTCATCTTCTATTGGCCCTTGCCAAATAAAAGGTATGAAACGATCGGTTCTTGAATAGTGTTGTATCAATTTGCACTGCTGAACTTGCATATATGTATGCTTATGAACGTCCTGTTCGTGTTGTCTTTATTGTTTTGCGGCTGCTGTTGATTTTGTAATTAGTTTTGATATACAGGACAGATGTCCAGTTAAACGTCAGTCAAAAATCAGAAGGTTATATTACATATTAACCAAACGTATACGGCCTGTATACGTACGATTGTTCAATCTAAGAGGTTGCCATAGAAGTTAACAGTTAGGTCGATGTCCTGACAATCAGACATTTTCTAGTGCCCTATGCTGTCGGACGAGTAGCGCTCAACATTCACTGATAGCCTCTTAATATTATTATACTGCTACCATAATATTATTCAATTTATTGTGAACTATTGAACAGTTTAATTGATGAGACCGTATGGTCATGTAATGTGACACATGCAAGTTTTTAAATGGAAAATGAATGTTTTATAAAATAAGTGTTGTTGATGCTATGTAATATCGATATTTCCATACACCAGATGGAAGTACTTTTGTCTTCGAAACTATAAAAACATGTTTAACAGGACAAGTAAATATTTAATAAAATCAATGCAGTTAAGGAATTCGACTTTCATCATTCGACATCTTTTCAATACTATTCTCGTGTTTTTGAGTCATCAGAGTGAATTGTAATTCTAGTGTAAATGCAATATTATTACAGTGTGTACTTCATTAACTGAGGTAACTACCAATGGTGGTACGGTTACGAAGACTGACTCCTTGAATTACAACTCTATTGCAACACTTACATGCGCTACAGGGTATGAATCGGCTAGTAATACAGCTACCATTACTTCCACGTGTCAAGATGATAAAACATGGACTTCAACTTCCATTGGCCCTTGCCAAATAAAAGGTATGGAACGATTGATAACTTAATAGTGTTGTATCAATTGAGTCTGCTAAAATGCGAAACACTCTATAATTGTTGCTGTTGTTTCTGTTGCAGCTCTTTTAACAGTTCTTGTCGAGGGCGAGCATAAGATGCATATTTCTTAGGTATTGGTTAATATTTGTGTACTGTAGTTCATTGGAAGTCAAAAATATATAATCGATACAATGAGTAGAATAATAAAGGCAGTACTTTGTAATTTTACCGGGTATCGACGAAGGTTAAGACTTCAAAATCGTAAATAAATGTATTCAAGAAACTTGAAAATATATTGACAGTCAAATCAGCTTCACTGATATACATACTGATATCTTCGTACATTGATTCAGTCACCATAATACATTATTTTTATATAATTCAAATTATTTCCGTACACCCTTTACGACCTTGACGGTTACATTGTCTCTGATAAGGACTGTTCTAACAACATGTTTTTTGTACTTGATTCTCAAGAACGAATTGTAGTTGTTATGTAAGTGTAATATTGTTCCAGTGTGTACTGCATTAATTGAGGACACTACAAATGGTGGTACGGTTTCGAGGACTGACTTTTCGAATTACAACTCTATTGCAACACTTACATGCGCTACAGGGTATGAATCGGCTAGTAATACAGCTACCATTACTTCCACTTGTCAAGACGATGAAACATGGACTTCACCTACCATTGGCCCTTGCCAAATTAAAGGTATGGAACGATCGATAACTGAATAATTTTGTATGAAAATTACACTGCTCAAATGCCGAAACGTTCTGTTTATTTTTGTTGTTATTTCTGCTGCAGTTCGTTGTATAATTATTGTTCAGGGTGTGCCCATGATGCTTTGTTCTTGGGTATCGGCTAACATTAGTCTAGTAAATTGCAAGTCATAAACATATAATCGATACAATGTATGCAAATTGAAGTTATTACTCTGTAGTTTTACTGAGTACCGTTGTCGTCTGAGACGACTTTCAAAATAGGTGAATAATTATAATCCTGACTCTTGAACATACATGGACAGTCAAATCATCGCATTGATACACATTATGATATCCTCGAACAAGTATTCAGTCAACATTTATACACCTTTATACTTTTTATTTACTTTCAAACTGTTTTCTTACCATCTTTATGACTTTATGGATTAGATTGTCTCCGGCAAATACTGCCATATCAATATGTTTTGTTAGTAATTTTATCTCCCTCTACATTCCTACCTTGCCCGTTATTTAAAGTTGGTCAAGTCGTAGTTGTGCCCCAATTGGTCGCAAAATGTTAGGTTACTGTCCTTTGTGTTTAAAACTAGGTCGCTCCCCGGGTTGTTTTGCCACTATTGGTCACCGTTTTGGCATGAGTTTGTGCTGTTGTCGCCGTGCAGCGGGGTCTTGGGGAACTTGATGAAATTATTTTCGTACACCCTTTACGACCCTGACGGTTACATTGTCTCTGATAAGGACTGTTCTAACAACATGTTTTTTGTACTTGATTCCAAAGAACGAATTGTAGTTGTTATGTAAGTGTAATATTTTTTCCAGAGTGTACTTCATTAACTGAGGTAACTACAAATGGTGGTACAGTTTCGAAGACTGACTCCTCGAATTACAACTCTATTGCGACACTTACATGTGCTACAGGTTATGAATCAGCTAGTAATACAGCTACCATTACTTCTACGTGTCAAGACGATAAAACATGGACTTCATCTTCTATTGGCCCTTGCCAAATAAAAGGTATGAAACGATCGGTTCTTGAATAGTGTTGTATCAATTTGCACTGCTGAACTTGCATATATGTATGCTTATGAACGTCCTGTTCGTGTTGTCTTTATTGTTTTGCGGCTGCTGTTGATTTTGTAATTAGTTTTGATATACAGGACGAATGTCCAGTTAAACGTCAGTCAAAAATCAGAAGGTTATATTACATATTAACCAAACGTATACGGCCTGTATACGTACGATTGTTCAATCTAAGAGGTTGCCATAGAAGTTAACAGTTAGGTCGATGTCCTGACAATCAGACATTTTCTAGTGCCCTATGCTGTCGGACGAGTAGCGCTCAACATTCACTGATAGCCTCTTAATATTATTATACTGCTACCATAATATTATTCAATTTATTGTGAACTATTGAACAGTTTAATTGATGAGACCGTATGGTCATGTAATGTGACACATGCAAGTTTTTAAATGGAAAATGAATGTTTTATAAAATAAGTGTTGTTGATGCTATGTAATATCGATATTTCCATACACCAGATGGAAGTACTTTTGTCTTCGAAACTATAAAAACATGTTTAACAGGACAAGTAAATATTAAATAAAATCAATGCAGTTAAGGAATTCGACTTTCATCATTCGACATCTTTTCAATACTTATTCTCGTGTTTTTGAGTCATCAGAGTGAATTGTAATTCTAGTGTAAATGCAATATTATTACAGTGTGTACTTCATTAACTGAGGTAACTACCAATGGTGGTACGGTTACGAAGACTGACTCCTTGAATTACAACTCTATTGCAACACTTACATGCGCTACAGGGTATGAATCGGCTAGTAATACAGCTACCATTACTTCCACGTGTCAAGATGATAAAACATGGACTTCAACTTCCATTGGCCCTTGCCAAATAAAAGGTATGGAACGATTGATAACTTAATAGTGTTGTATCAATTGAGTCTGCTAAAATGCGAAACACTCTATAATTGTTGCTGTTGTTTCTGTTGCAGCTCTTTTAACAGTTCTTGTCGAGGGCGAGCATAAGATGCATATTTCTTAGGTATTGGTTAATATTTGTGTACTGTAGTTCATTGGAAGTCAAAAATATATAATCGATACAATGAGTAGAATAATAAAGGCAGTACTTTGTAATTTTACCGGGTATCGACGAAGGTTAAGACTTCAAAATCGTAAATAAATGTATTCAAGAAACTTGAAAATATATTGACAGTCAAATCAGCTTCACTGATATACATACTGATATCTTCGTACATTGATTCAGTCACCATAATACATTATTTTTATATAATTCAAATTATTTCCGTACACCCTTTACGACCTTGACGGTTACATTGTCTCTGATAAGGACTGTTCTAACAACATGTTTTTTGTACTTGATTCCCAAGAACGAATTGTAGTTGTTATGTAAGTGTAATATTGTTCCAGTGTGTACTGCATTAATTGAGGACACTACAAATGGTGGTACGGTTTCGAGGACTGACTTTTCGAATTACAACTCTATTGCAACACTTACATGCGCTACAGGGTATGAATCGGCTAGTAATACAGCTACCATTACTTCCACTTGTCAAGACGATGAAACATGGACTTCACCTACCATTGGCCCTTGCCAAATTAAAGGTATGGAACGATCGATAACTGAATAATTTTGTATGAAAATTACACTGCTCAAATGCCGAAACGTTCTGTTTATTTTTGTTGTTATTTCTGCTGCAGTTCGTTGTATAATTATTGTTCAGGGTGTACCCATGATGCTTTGTTCTTGGGTATCGGCTAACATTAGTCTAGTAAATTGCAAGTCATAAACATATAATCGATACAATGTATGCAAATTGAAGTTATTACTCTGTAGTTTTACTGAGTACCGTTGTCGTCTGAGACGACTTTCAAAATAGGTGAATAATTATAATCCTGACTCTTGAACATACATGGACAGTCAAATCATCGCATTGATACACATTATGATATCCTCGAACAAGTATCCAGTCAACATTTATACACCTTTATACTTTTTATTTACTTTCAAACTGTTTTCTTACCATCTTTATGACTTTATGGATTAGATTGTCTCCGGCAAATACTGCCATATCAATATGTTTTGTTAGTAATTTTATCTCCCTCTACATTCCTACCTTGCCCGTTATTTAAAGTTGGTCAAGTCGTAGTTGTGCCCCAATTGGTCGCAAAATGTTAGGTTACTGTCCTTGGTGTTTAAAACTAGGTCGCTTCCCGGGTTGTTTTGCCACTATTGGTCACCGTTTTGGCATGAGTTTGTGCTGTTGTCGCCGTGCAGCGGGGTCTTGGGGAACTTGATGAAATTATTTTCGTACACCCTTTACGACCCTGACGGTTACATTGTCTCTGATAAGGACTGTTCTAACAACATGTTTTTTGTACTTGATTCCAAAGAACGAATTGTAGTTGTTATGTAAGTGTAATATTTTTTCCAGAGTGTACTTCATTAACTGAGGTAACTACAAATGGTGGTACAGTTTCGAAGACTGACTCCTCGAATTACAACTCTATTGCGACACTCACATGTGCTACAGGTTATGAATCAGCTAGTAATACAGCTACCATTACTTCCACGTGTCAAGACGATAAAACATGGACTTCATCTTCTATTGGCCCTTGCCAAATAAAAGGTATGAAACGATCGGTTCTTGAATAGTGTTGTATCAATTTGCACTGCTGAACTTGCATATATGTATGCTTATGAACGTCCTGTTCGTGTTGTCTTTATTGTTTTGCGGCTGCTGTTGATTTTGTAATTAGTTTTGACAAACAGTACGAATGTCCAGTTAAACGTCAGTCAAAAATCAGAAGGTTATATTACATATTAACCAAACGTATACGGCCTGTATACGTACGATTGTTCAATCTAAGAGGTTACCATAGAAGTTAACAGTTAGGTCGATTTCCTGACAATCAGACATTTTCTTGTGCCCTATGCTGTCGGACGAGTAGCGCTCAACATTCACTGATAGCCTCTTAATATTATTATACTGCTACCATAATATTATTCAATTTATTGTGAACTATTGAACAGTTTAATTGATGAGACCGTATGGTCATGTAATGTGACACATGCAAGTTTTGAAATGGAAAATGAATGTTGTATAAAATAAGTGTTGTTGATGCTATGTAATATCGATATTTCCATACACCAGATGGAATTACTTTTGTCTGGGAAACTATAAAAACATGTTTAACAGGACAAAGTAAATATTTAATAAAATCAATGCAGTTTAGGAATTCGACTTTCATCATTCGACATCTTTTCAATACTTATTCTCGTGTTTTTTAGTCATCAGAGTGAATTGTAATTCTAGTGTAAATGCAATATTATTACAGTGTGTACTTCATTAACTGAGGTAACTACCAATGGTGGTACGGTTTCGAAGACTGACTCCTTGAATTACAACTCTATTGCAACACTTACATGCGCTACAGGGTATGAATCGGCTAGTAATACAGCTACCATTACTTCCACGTGTCAAGATGATAAAACATGGACTTCAACTTCCATTGGCCCTTGCCAAATAAAAGGTATGGAACGATTGATAACTTAATAGTGTTGTATCAATTGAGTCTGCTAAAATGCGAAACACTCTATAATTGTTGCTGTTGTTTCTGTTGCAGCTCTTTTAACAGTTCTTGTCGAGGGCGAGCAAAGGATGCATATTTCTTAGGTATTGCTTAATATTTGTGTACTGTAGTTCATTGGAAGTCAAAAATATATAATCGATACAATGAGTAGAATAATAAAGGCAGTACTTTGTAATTTTACCGGGTATCGACGAAGGTTAAGACTTCAAAATCGTAAATAAATGTATTCAAGAAACTTGAAAATATATTGACAGTCAAATCAGCTTCACTGATATACATACTGATATCCTCGTACATTGATTCAGTCACCATAATACATTATTTTTATATAATTCAAATTATTTCCGTACACCCTTTACGACCTTGACGGTTACATTGTCTCTGATAAGGACTGTTCTAACAACATGTTGTTTTTTGTACTTGATTCCCAAGAACGAATTGTAGTTGTTATGTAAGTGTAATATTGTTCCAGTGTGTACTGCATTAATTGAGGACACTACAAATGGTGGTACGGTTTCGAGGACTGACTTTTCGAATTACAACTCTATTGCAACACTTACATGCGCTACAGGGTATGAATCGGCTAGTAATACAGCTACCATTACTTCCACTTGTCAAGACGATGAAACATGGACTTCACCTACCATTGGCCCTTGCCAAATTAAAGGTATGGAACGATCGATAACTGAATAATTTTGTATGAAAATTACACTGCTCAAATGCCGAAACGTTCTGTTTATTTTTGTTGTTATTTCTGCTGCAGTTCGTTGTATAATTATTGTTCAGGGTGTGCCCATGATGCTTTGTTCTTGGGTATCGGCTTAAATTAGTTTAGTTCATTGCAAGTCATAAACATATAATCGATACAATGTAATCAAATTGAAGTTATTACTCTGTAGTTTTACTGAGTACCGTTGTCGTCTGAGACGACTTTCAAAATAGGTGAATAATTATAATCCTGACTCTTGAACATACATGGACAGTCAAATCATCGCATTGATACACATTATGATATCCTCGAACAAGTATCCAGTCAACATTTATACACCTTTATACTTTTTATTTACTTTCAAACTGTTTTCTTACAGTACGGCTCGCGAATATGTTCCATGTATTCGAGAAATACCACTAACGATTAACGCATTACGCCCGTTAAAACGTTAATCAGGAACCAATAAACGTCAAAGCGATTGACCAATCAAATCGGCGCATTTTCGTTACTCAGGAACGTGTATTCGAGAAAGCGTGTAAAACCGTGATTTTTCGTGCAGAACCGTTATTTTTCGTGTAGACCGTTTTTTATCGTTTAGAACCGTTGTTTTTCGTTTATTACCGATAATTTTCGTGCATATCCGTTAATTCGTCTGTATAGGCGAGATTTTTCGTTTATAAGCTTTTATTTTCGTGTTTACGTATGAGTGAATAGATCTAGCTTTTAGATCAATTTGAATTCATAGTAGATCTATATAGTATAGACTCTCCATGATAGAAACTAATGTTAGTATGAAATTAAACATATACGGATAAGATCTATCTTGATTCGCTTATACGGAGTATACTTATAATATATATAAAGTTTGGTGATATCAATATTATACAGTATTTAAGTGTACGCCCTACTGGACTATTTACTCTTTGTAAAGTCCGTTACTGTATGTATACCAGTTTTAAATTATAAATTGCCATTTTCGTGTTATGGATTTCGTTCAATAAAAGATCCGATTGGAATTTCCTGTGGAAGAGTTGGCGTACTGACAGGCCTAAAATTTAGAAAATTGGAATACAAGATGTGCTAGTCTGTTCGGTGTAACAGGAGAAGAATGTGTTCCGGAATACGTACAGAGTGATAATCAAAACCTCCCAAGCGTCTGCGCACCTTGAAATTTCCGGTGTCGACATGCGTTTGTTAAATTACGATAATTATGTTATTTCAATCATGGATTTACGACTTGATACATCTGATGACGACGAATAAGAGTTGCATGGAGGCAACCATTGATACAGGTAAGCCATATGAATCCTGTTGTCTAAACTAATTGACAATGTAGGCTCTAGGTGACATTGATCAGTTGATGGGATATTACTGTGGGGATTTCAGGACATTACTCCTCCTGGACACTTTGGCCATGGACATTACTCCTCCCAAAACCCTAGACATTACTCCTCCTATTGGGAGGAGTAATGTCTAGGGTATATTGTTATATCATTGATTAATAAAAGTTATTAATATTCATTGATATATTATGATTGATTATATCTATCTATTTTGTTTTTACTTAGTATTACAATTATTGTATACTTTTTCTTCAGATTTGGATGAGTATACTTTTAACAAGCTTGTATGTATGTTAATTATACTTCAAAGAATTATTCTAGTTTGAATGAACAAATAAATTAAAAAAGGTACAATAATATCACCCTACACTAAGTTTCAACATCAAAGAATATTGTTTGAAATTATGTTTGAACATCAAAAGATATAGTTTAAAACTTCAAATTGCATTGACAACACACATTTATAATAATTGAAATACATACATATTAGCAATATTATTTTTAATATGATTGGTTCTTTTGGATTATATGAAGATCTATCATTATTTTGAAAAACTTCCTTTTATTTTGTAATAAATATAATTTTAATCAGACATCAATACACTATCACAGCACAGTGTCTGACACCTTTACCAACCCTAATCCAATTACCATTAATCAAGGAGGAGTAATGTCCAGGTATCTTGGGAGGTGTTAAGTCTAGGGGGAGTAAAGTCTAGGAGGAGTAATATCCAGGAGGAGTAATGTCTGTTAACCACTGTGGGTATGCGGCTATTTCGTAACCAGGCTTAATCGTAACCGGCCATTTTTGGCTAGTTCGTAACCTTCCTCAAAATAGCTTATATTTCAATTTGCTACTGTATTCATTATGTAAATATGAACGAAAATACTAGCCTCTATTCCTATAAGTTTGTGTACACCTACAAGTTCGTGCATTTCAGTAAAACGTTGACTACTCTGCTAAAACTCTCATTTTCATGGCCAAATTAATTTTAAATCATTGAGAAAACATTCGGCCAGCCGAATAATGCCAACAAATATTTTAAAAAAAGTGTTTGTTACATTTGTGGCAAGTTTTGTCCGAGCACCGATTCAACTGTTTACATATTCACCGTTTCCGGTCGCAAAAACCAGAGACATTTATTTTTCTTATTTTATTCAATAGATGCGATATATTTCGATCGGAAAAGCTACCGACTTACTGACAATAGATCAAAATTTATTTTGAGCGACTTTTTGTTGGAATAATATTTCACGTGCTCTCATGATGACGTCATCAATTTATGTGCAGGAACTCACAGGTCACAATGTTTATTTCATGACTGCAGACTGCATGTAGCATTGAGGCTGATTTTGTCATTTTTAGCAGATTGACATGCAATTTGTGTTTGGATTTTGTTTAAAGATAGATAATTGATGTTGTTGATAATAAAGATGGTTCCAATTAAATTGTTTTTGTGCAGACATGCCCATTTGAAACTTTGAATATCAAACTATTTAACACCTTTAAATCACATTTCTACGATATAATCAAATCATATAATAAGCCATTATATAAAATAAACGTATAATAAATCGGCGGTTTTGAGTTTGCCGATACTTTTTTGGTTACGATTAAGCCTGGTTATGAAATCACACGTATTCCTCACAGAGGACATATTGGTTGGGGAGTATTTTCCGACATTTTTTGCATGTTTTTTCGCATTTTCTCGAAAACTAGACAGAATAAAACAAAATAACTTGCTAACTTGGGACCAATAAGCAAACAAAACTGAAGGTTTTCCCGATTTGTTCTTTAAAAACTATTTTTTACAAAAATAATTGGCAATTTTATAAACTACAGCCTTTCCCCCATCTAAAAATGTAAACAACTCCAGCTTCATGTGCGTCCATTACCGAAAAATAAGGGCTCCGTCAAACTTTGCGGCAATGTTTGCCGCAAACTACTTTCTGCGAACATTTACCATACAAATGAGGTAAAACTTGCATATTGCAAACATATTGCATATTTCAGTTATGGGCATAGGACAATTGCCGGAAACTTGCGGCAAACTCATTTGTATGGTAAAAGTGCGCGTAAAGTTTGCCGGAAAACTACCGCAAATTTACTGCAAACGTCATTTGCATACGTACAGTGAAACATTATTAGGCAACAGGTTTAGGCAAGCTTCTGGCGAACAATTTTTGGTAAACTTCTGGCAAACACTGTTTTGGCAAATTTATGCATAAATCACTTCTTCGAAATTAGGAATGCCCGATTGCCATGGCGGGTAAATTTTGATTCGGGCTTGTAACATTTTCCATCAATGTGCCCAAACCAAAATCGCAAGCTTATTTTTAAGCTAGCGGCAAGCTTGCCACTAGCTTGCAAAATAGGATAGCGCAAGCTCGTATTTGGAACCATTGCGCATGCTTGCGCAAGCATGCGCAATCTTATACCGCATGCTTGCGCATGCATGCACAATCTTATACTGCATGCTAGTTTCTTACAAGCTTGTGCAAGCTCGTATTTGTAACTATTGCGCAAGCTTGTGCCAGCTTATCTTGCTAGCATGCGCAAGCTTGCGCCAGCTTATATTGCAAGCTTGTACTGCAAGCTAATTTCTAACAAATTCTTGCAAGCTTGCGCACGCTAGTTTTTAAAAATACTCACAAGCAAGCACAAGCTATATATACCATTGTATGACCATACAATATTTCAGCTAGATGCTAAAAGAAAATAATAATGCATGTATGTAATTAAAATCATATTTTATAAATTGAAATCATGCATGTTCAATTACATGAAAATTTGAACAACAGAAATTGCATTTATCCCCAACAGTGCTCATTTAAAATAATAGATTGATATTATCTTGATTTTAGAGCCATCCCCTTCCATAAATTTGGGGATATTAAGATGAAATTGCAAATTTGAGCAGCCAACAGTAGAGAGCCTGGTTAGAATACACAGATGTACAAACTGGCCTGGCTCTATACTGGTGGCAAGCCCTTAAGGACTTGGTTCCAGCACTGTAAAGGATTAAATAGCGAACAAAAATATAGAACAATCAACAAAAAGGTTTGAACAACTGTGACGTGACATAGACTAGAGGATAGTTGTTTGTTGCATTGAAATATCAATTTTATTTCACGAGTGAACATCAAAAATTTATATTTTCACAAGTGCAGCCACGAGTGAGAGTTTATTATTTTGGATGTTCACAAGCGAAATTAAATTGATATTTCACTGAAACAAACAAATTTTCTTTTTATTTTTTGTTTAAAATTGCAGTTTTGTACATTTATTTGTACAAAATGTAAAAAATCGCAGTAAGTTTTACTGTCATGAGCTGATCTACTGTACATATAATCAACGGTCGGGCGAAGAGTAAATTTGGAAAGGGTCTTATTTGTAGGACCTACAGAAAACCATAATTCACAACCAGCAGGTTATGATCAGATGATGCTGAACTAATTGCAAACTGAGCTAAAATCAACGGATCTTTATCAAAATGTGAACAAATGGTCGGAGCTCTCGACCAGTTAATCGTTAATTTCAGACGTCTATAACATAATATAATTCAGAATCGTCGCCGGCGTGTGTAAAAATGATGTTAGTATTCTTTAATTACAATCAAGTTTCGTAATTTTCTTCGAGCGCATTCTATCTGTGCATGTCCGAAAAGTAAAACTTTTTGTTTATTCTCCGAAAAGTATGACTAGTCAGTTAAAACGCGCTTACTGATTGGTTTATCTCCATAAAACGACCAATGAAATCGCGTTTAACTAAAACAACGGCCGGAAACGGTGTCGACGTAAATTTATTCCTTCTTGCGGACCCAATAATTTTCGAACTTCGCCCATTCGTCCTCAGAATTTTATTGCGTCCGGCGGACTCGCAATTAATCAAACGTTGCGTCCCAACAAAAATTTATGCGTCAGGGACGCAGGACGCACATCAAAATGAATCACTGTGCAATACCTGTTGAATATTTTATCGGTCTTGGGATATTCATTGAAATTGCAAATAATAAGAGTTGTGTAATTTTGAGACCAAATTCTGTTGAAAGTGATTAACTTTTGGATCATTGAAGAATTGATAAGTACACGTACATCATAACATGCATGTGCTGCTCCATGTTTACAGTTTAGGGTCATTCGGTCAATAGCTTCATTAGCTAGGTATAACATAACTTTTTGACAATAATGAATTCAGTTATAGATGAGATATGAATGTGATATACATTGTATGTTGGACCAGTGCCTCAGTAGGCAGCTTATGACTTACAGCATAATGTGATTTCTGTGATTATTTTTATTTGTCACCTTGCTATACAATTTGTATCCAAATGTAGGTTTAAAATTTTATGATATAAAACAAATGTAATATATATACAAATATAAAATGTAGATTCTATATAAATAACTCAATATTAAAAAAATATATAATTCAGCAAAATAACATGATTATATGGCTTCTATGCAAAATTCTGGTTATTTTAAATCCTTGAACAGCATGATTTTATTAAAAAATATAACAGATACTGTTTTTTGTAACTTTTTCCAGGTTTTTGACTTAGACATTTTCCGGAAAAATGCATGCACATATCAAGAACAAAATTTCTAAGTGTTGAACTTGACAAGCTTGCGCATGCATGCAAATATCACGCTAGCTTGCATTAGCTTGCGCAAGCTTAAGCTGGTTTTGGAAAATGTTTGCGCATGCTTGCGCAAGCTATATTGCTACCTAGTACAAACTTATTCTTAAAGAAACTAGCTTGTGCAAGCTTGTCACTAGCTTGCGACAAGCTAGCGGCAAGCTTACATTTTGGTTTGGGTGGCCCGATCTGGCGAGTATAAATTTACCAATGGACATTGCCTAAATGTCGAAAAAACATCGTTTTAGCCGAATCTTTAAAAAAGTTCGCGAAAATCAGTAATCATGCATGTTTTTTAGAATGGCTAAAGACCGTTCCTGACCAAAAATCTGTTCATAATTTAGATAGGATTTACCTCCCTTTGCACAACTGCAAAGCTTACAGGATCATCAGTGACGAAAATCGTAAATACCCAAGATAGGTTATCTTTTGTTATAAATCATAAAATTGGTCAGAGAAATAAACACTAAAGCACACAATTACTCTTTTAGTTTCTGATTTTTACTACATACGTGGGTGAATCAAAAAGTTCGTAGAATTTTGTCATAACTTCTTTATTTTTACAGTTATTGTCGTCATATTTATGTTGAATGAATACATTTGTATTCTCTTTGCATACACAGATTTATAGCGACCTGATGATAACCGTTTTAAAAATATTTATATCTTAAATAATGGCGATTACGCATACCGGAGCACACGGATAATTTAAAACACATTTTATTAAATTTTCAAAAATATCTCAATTGTAGGACCTCCTAAAACCGTCAAATTGTTATGTCTGGTTGCATGATATCATTTATAAAATCTGTTAAAATTTCAAACGTCATCTCCGATCAATAATGCTTTAATCGACATTTACATAATTGCACTATATAGAAATATCCGCAATAAAACGGGTCTACAGGAATTTACGGGACCATGGGCTGCTATCAAAATTTGCGCGAAACTGGAATATACGTACGGCATCAGAGACAATACATGGTTTTAAACGTGCAGGTATATATTCATAAGTGGAATTAGTGATTTCATGTAGGATACCAGAAGTTGACAACTGAATAAAATACACCCAATATAAACCAACGTCGTCGAAGAGGACAAGCGCTATATAATACTTATATTAACACTTAGATTAATTTTATGGGCCAGCGCACACTATATTAATCAAACTATTGAAAATGCAGCGACTATGATCACGATGGTTATCCAAAAATACCTACATATTAGTCGCTCGAGAAGCGAAAATGAGTCAAAACGCTAACGTAAGTAGTGACAAACTGTGGCGTAAGTTTGACGTCGTTCATCAAATGATGCTGACGTGCTCCGGTATGCAGTTACAGCATGTGTGCGTTTCCATGTAAAAATCATGTAGTTTTGCCTAATTCAATGAAATTTGACAAATTGTTTTGTTATACTTATGATCACGTTATTATAAAATTTGAAATCATTGAAGCTGTGGTTTGTGAGTTATGATATTTTTCTACGAACTTTTTTATTCACCCACGTGGATGTCATTTCTTGTGTTTGGAAATTAATATCAAGCAACCAATGTAGCTAGGCCTACTGTACCCACATTCTTATCATGTTATAGTTTTACCAACTTTTTCAAACTTGCGGGTACAGATACACACTTTTAAAAATTCCTGTGTGCAGGCTGCTACTATGAATGTTATGGCAGTCACATACATGTGATCTATATGATCAGATGATGAAATCAAAATAAAACATCAAACAGTTTTTTTTATTCAGCGATTTTTTTCACCAATTTGGGAACGGGTCCTGTACCCCTTGGAATTGGGAATTTTTGTGTCACGAAATCCTTAGAATTGGGAATTTTTGAGTCGCAAAATCCTTCAAAGTGGGAACTAAAAATCTTACAATTATATCAACTGGTACTATTTAATACAGCATAAAGTGTAAAAAAACTTATTCTTATTACTAAATTCAAGCGGGATTCAATTAATATCAACGAAAAAAAAGTTTACTATTCAACTAATTACAATCAAACAATACAAAACCTCGTGGCTAGCGGCCCATCTTTTGTCCACGGTAAATTATCGGACCTAAATTGTCACGTTTGTTTACATGCAGCGTCACGCAAAATGCGTTCGTTTTACCTTGATTAAACCATGTGGACGCGCTGAACCAATCGTAGTTATCGTTATAAATACGTATCTAAAAATAGGCATAGGAAAACCAGTGATTGGGTCGTGTGCAAACGGGCACTTGTTACGCACACGCAAACAAATTGTTTTTAATGTAAACTTCTGGAAACAGATAAATTCCGTTCTGCACATACCTTACAATTGCCGACATTGGATATTAAACCGTTGGGAAAACCCAACCCAAACCCCGATTTGCAACGGGTCCGTTTACCGGTACTGTCCAAAGAAGGAAAAAAAACGCTGTTATTGTTTATTGGTAAATGAGACCATTGCTACATTATGTCGAAAAATTGTCGGGCGGGTACTTTTTAATCTGGGCGGGTGTTTTTCTGCAAGTAACCAGCCTGACTGGCTAGTTAAATTGAAAAGCTAATTTCAATGACTGAAATCCTTGAGAAATTATAAATCGGTTTTGTCGCAATTTGTCGCAATTTGTTAACCGAAACTATGCTGCAAACTTATTTGCATATTCCATATATACGGTATATTATGCGGTTATAGAATATTTAGCCGCAATTTTGCGGAAAACTACTTTGCACAGTTAAAGTTCGCATTGGCAGGCGGCAAATATGTCGCCATGCTAATATGGCGCATGTAAGCCATATTCAGATGCTAATATTCATGCTAATTTGTGTAATTAGAAACATACACATTTACTGTGTAATATGTGTAAATTTCATTATATCTGTGGTCAAATATTGTAGCAGTTAGAATTTAACAAGTTCAAAATGATGATGTATATCTTTAAAAATTAAATCTGTCTCCATGGCTTCCTCTAATTAACACATTTAAACATATTCTATTTTTATTATACTTTTAATTAGTTCATATATCTCTGAAAATACTGTGAAATATAATGCAGCATATATGAACACATTACATTAACACTAAAACTTCAATAGTATAAATGAGGTGGTCTTAATGATAAGGAGATCTTTATCTAAGGGTTGAGTGTATCTGGAGTAGGGGGGGGGTGTATTCTGCTACTATGTTTAAAAGAATTAGAATGGTGTAGATCTATTAATATAAACTCTGAAGAGAATCTTTACAAATTCGAATGGAATACATTTAAATACAACATTTTAAATGGAAAATGAGGTTGAATGTTTATACTATATGTTTTATATACAATAGTCCAGACGAGAGTCACCTAAACCTTGCTATATAGTATTAAGTTTTTTTTATTGTTTTTCTAAGTTGTCTAGATATTGAAGGTCTCAAAACCGTTTGATGACACTCTGTCATCATTGGGGAACTTTTTTTATTTGGGGTTAAAGATGGCCTCTGAAATTGCGATTTTAACGATTAAATATGGACAATAATTTCATGTAACATTTGTACTACCGTCAATATATCAGCACATGCGTGTTTATATTGAAAGGGTTTAAACATGATTAATAAAGGAAATATATACATTAACTGGGTTTCAATAAAATACACGTTTTCAACAGTTTATGTGTAATTTACGTGACCAAAATGATAAAATACAAGAACAATCGGTACTAATAACTGTTTAATGTGATATCAAACATGAACCTTACAATGAAGTAGGTTTTAAAGAATTTATAAGTTATATTCAACCTTAAACAATATGCAAGACATCATTGCATGTAGAAAAGTATGTGTAATATACGTTACCATTAAAGTATTTTATGCAAAGTATTAACTATTATGTTTCCTGCTTGTTCTGGGTTATCAAACTGATAAGATTGGTGTTTTCTCTTGGAACACATCTTTTTTAAATTGGACATGTAATTTAACTTCTTAATCAAACTGTGATTTACGTGACCATATGTTACCAAATAGAAAAATGCATAATATAATGTAATATATGTAACCATCAAGTGAACATATTTAAGCAATTTAAGCCTGGAATTTTATACCCTTACTCATTCTGTGTTATAACTTTTCTTTCGCTAGATCTGGGTTAAACTATGACAAAGCATTATGGTAAATTGATTTCTGGTTGAAATAGTGATTTACGTGACATAATGCAAAACTTCACAGTTCACTGTATAATGAAGATGTATCCATCCAGTTTGTCGATATTTTGAAATTTACAATGACATCATGTCAATGACACAATAGATGTATGTCTGAACTTATTATAACAGTAAGTAATATTTGTAATCAATTACCACATGTTTCTATTTCCCATACCGGTACATGGTACATGTTTATATATAGACTTGACACAAATCACCACGGTTTGACGACATATTTAAATCAATGCATGTCAAGATTTTTTAAAATTATAATTGTGTTTTCAAGAAATAATCACATAAACATCTCCACAGTTTGACTAGATACTAGTAATTTTCAAGCATGTAGCCATTTACATACATTGGTACCACATCTTCGTATCATATAATAAGCAATAGAATACTTGTATGCACAAACAAAGGTACACTAAATTCGAGTTAAATATTATTGTCACAACCACATTTTGTGTAAAAAGTTTTCTACCTGACATCAATGATTCTCAACACTAATTACTGGTGTTATTCGTCGCCACGAGATGGTATGAGATAATAGAAGCCAGATTTCCTTTAATGCGCTGTGTCAAGCAAGGGGATTACAGTAGATACCATTTTTGTCTCGTCTTTGGTATATAGGCGAACTCCCTACGACATGGCTATCGAGGAGGCAGTCCAAGTGTCCAAGTGTTTTATATTGATGCCATTGTAACATTGTCAGCTATCATGGCTAGACAGAAGGACATTTCTGATTCTACCTTTACACATTTCTAGATCCTTTGGGACTTGGTTCTAATTAGCTTTTCCACATACCTGTCTGTATATGTGCCCGCTTTACATTCTATTCGAATGCCTCATGTGTTTGACAGCAGACGACTTCCCTACCTTTGTTCTCCAAACACGCTGGTGGACGGTTGAAATATCACCACCATTTTCACATCTCTTGTCATCGTATCAAAATCGACGCGCAGTACGGTTGCCAAGCGTGGTTTCAAAATGTAACGGAGCAGACCCGTACGGTAATACTTTTAGAGTAGTAGCTTTACCTACCCATAAATAGGAAGCGGTGGTGTCCCAACTTAACAAAGCATGTGACGCTAGAATATATGGAGTTTAAAAATATGACTTCATTTTGTAATCATGCTGTTTCTCTTATGTCGACTGAAGCACTGTATTTGACTTGGAAGCGACGCGTGGTAATAGGGCGAAACAGATACCTAATAGGTGAATTCATCTGTAGTCAATAACCATGCTGCTACCAAACAAAAAGCAACCATGACTGTAGATGGCAACAAGAAACAATTGTTAAAGAGTAAGAATTACAAACACTGTCAAATGAAGCACTACATCATGATTTGGTGTAACTGCACAAAACCATAGACCCATTAAATCGGACGAGAACATCAGGATGCTACACCAAGATCTCAAAACATCTCACGACGAGGCACACAGTTTTAACAAATATACGTATGGTTTCTGACGCACATGAGGGGAAAACTGACTAACATATGATAATACATGTACATATTACATTGCCTCTTAAGTATTATATACATAAATAACTAACTTTCTAGTCAGAGATCGCGCTTCAGTTGACATTAGAGAAACAGCATTACAGAATGCAGTCATAATTAGAGAATTTCTAGCGCCAATTCAGAGATAGGTAAACCTACAGTTTAGAATTACTGCTTTCAATGTATTACAGTCAGGTTAACTACATTAGGCTACCATACAGTCAATTTTTGTGCAATTATGAAGGAAAGCACTAAAGATGACAACAGACAATGTGACTATGTTACCACCAGACTCGAGCTGCTGAAGTGTGGTTGTGACAGTACAGTCATGTCTAACTGGTCGTGCTCGAATGTACTGCATATTATTTTGTGCATGTATGGGTATATCACTTGTAATATTCCTGAGCCTAAGGTGTAGTTAAACAGCTACATGCTTGAAAATTAACTCGTCAAGCTATAGTCAAGTTCCTGTGAGTTTCGCTCGAAACTATGCTTATAAAAACGTTTAGTTAAGATATATATATATCATGATTCAAATAACTAGTCAAACTGTGGTGATTTGTGTCAAGTATATATAGTCAAACATGTATGTGGAAATGAAACATGTGGTTACGTTTAACAATATTACTTTCTATAATTATAAGAAGTTCCGATATACATCAAGTTTCCTATTGATATGATGTCGTTGACAATCTTGATTGATTCTTCTTGATTATACAGCGAACATCGGAGTTTTGCATAATGTCACGTAAATTACTATATTATATAGTTACAGAATTGCTATGCGATAGTTTAAAACAGATCTATCGAAATAAAGCATCAATCATCTCACTCAAATTCAGAATGATTAAGAGCATAATATTCCATACTTAAATTAAATAAACACTTTTATGGAAACAAAAAATACATTATACTATGTATTTTCTATGTGGTAACATATGGTCACGTAAATCACATTTTGTGTAAGAAGTTAAACTGCATGTCTTATAATTTTTAAAGGATGCCTATCAAGAGAAAACATTGATCATACCAGTTGAATAACCCAGAATAAATAAGAAACCATAGTAGAACATACTTTGCATATAAACAATTTAATGGTAACGTATATTACGCATACTGTTCTACATGCAACGATGTGTACATTGTTTATCACTTATCATTCATTTAAACCTACTTCATTGTAAGGTTCATGTTTGACATAACATTAAAGAGTTATAAGTACAGATTATTCTTGTATTTGATCATTTTGTCACGTAAATTACTCATAAACTGTCGAAAATGGGTATTTTTTTTAAACCCAGCCAATGTATTCGGTTCCTTTATTGATCATATTTATCCTTTTCAACTAAAACATAGATGTGCTGATATTGTGACGGTAGTACAAATGTTATATGGAATTATAGTCCGTATTTAATTGTTAAAATCGCCGTTTTGGAGGCCTTCTTTAACCCCAAATAAAAAAAGTTCCCCAATGATGACAGAGTGTCATCAAACGGTTTTGAGACCTTCAATACCTTGACAACACAGACAATTAATAAAAAAAACTTAATACTATAAAGCAAGGTTAAGCGAAAAATCCCCAATCCTCGTCCGGACTACAATGATCATAAGTTTTGCGAACTTTAAAAGTGGAGGAAAGCTGGTATGCCATGATAATCCAGAATGTTTTTCAAACAAAAAGGAACTACATTTGTACATTCTCATTGTAACACCGGTGTATACTGGTCTGACAGAATATTTGAGTACAGTTTCGGTTTTGATAGGGGCCCGAAAAAGCCCGGTTTGGTCCTGGTTGATGCTGGTGGTTGTCCGGTTATTACCCAATTGTACCATGGTTGTGTCCGGTGACATGCCAGTGTTACCCTGAAGTCAAGGTAGAGATCCGGCAGTGTTCCAGAAAAGGCTGATGGTGTCCCAGTAATCCCCTTATTAAGACAAGTTCTCAATAGCATTCCCCATGACTCCCGGTTATATTAAACATTTTTTAAAAAAGCGGGGTTGTTAGCCGGTGCACCACGGTTTATTCCGGAATTATGAAATTAGAGTGTAACCAATCAAAAACAAATCACACCCCGGAAAACACTATAAGTAATGAATCGCGAATAAATCATGATTTGGATATGAATCATAATATAACTTTTGAAGGCGGTTTAATGGGAGAACTGATTTTCATGCGATTAATTAAATGAATCACTGGCAAATCATAGTAATAGTTCGAGAAAACCCTGATTTTGGTGCGATTTATGTGTGATTTGTGTATGATTTGTTTACCTATTCTTTGTTTTGGGAATTAACTTCTGGCAATAACATAGTAACCATTAAAAGTGTATGGCAAACCTCTGGCAAAGTATTTTCAGAATATAAGTTTGCGGTGAACTTCTGGCAATAACATAGTATCCATTAAAAGTTTATGGCAAACCTCTGGCAAACTTTTTTCAGAATCTAAGTTTGCGGTGAACTTCTGGCAATAACATTAAGTATCCATTTAAAGTTTATGGCATACTTTTAGTGAACATTTATATCAAGAAAGTTTGCCCTGCCATTCGTTCTGGCAAATTTGCGGTAACTTCGCCAGAAGATTGTCGGAAGTTCACCACTACCAGCAAAGTCCTTTTTTGTAATGTTTTACCCCAAAAAGTTCACATAATGAACAACCTTTTATGATATATTATTAATGTCTTGTGCGGAATGACATGTGCCTATTTGTATAGTTTAAATTATAAAATAGTACAGTTTGTGGGCTATGGTTAACCGGTTCCAGAAATCATTAATTAAATTTATGTTTTGTAACATTTTACCCCAAAACATGGTATCTTCAACAGAAAGTTAGCAATTTCTTACTATATTATACTACAAACCAATTGCAGTTGTTTTTGATTAAACATGATTATGAATAATATTGTGATCAATTGATTCCAAAAAATCCTCACTTTTGTTAATATTTGGGACAGTTTTACCCCAAAATTAGCTCAAGACTCTTATCACTTTGAAACTAGATTATACACATCTTAAGCGGAAAGGCATCATGTACCTATCTTAGTGATTTATTACTAAATAATTTTTTATGTGATTAATAGCATTGTAGTAAACCGATTCTGAAAATCACCATTTTAGTTTATAATTTGTACGATATTACCCCAAAATATCATATAGTGATCAAAATGGATAATGTATTATTTGATATACTAAACTTTAACTAACTACAAACTAATTGCAGTTGTTTTAGATATAATACAATTATAAATGTCAATGTGGTCAATCGATTCCAAAAGTCCTCACTTTTGTTTAATTTTGCAATGTTTTGTCCCAAAAATGCACAACATTTAAGACACCAGATTAGCAATATTTTAAGCAGGCAGAAAACATGTGTCAATCATATTGATTTCTAATAACATAATAAATAAACAGATTCCAAAAATCACCATATTTGTTTAAATTTCGTATGATTTTACCCCAAAATATCCTATCTTAACCAGTAACTGATAATTTCATATGATATATGTGTGGTCTGCCGAATCCAAAAATCCTCACTTTGTTTGTAATTTATCATGTTTTAACCCAAAAAATATAGGCCTCATGTGTTAGTATAGAACTCCATATTCAGTATGTTGCAAGGCAACAATAATGTGGCAGGATACGACATAAAACATTTCTGTGTATTTTTTGCCCCGTTCAGAAAATGATGACGTAACTTTAAACTGAATTTTCTCAATTTGATGTCAATGTCATTAAGGGCCCTTTTCTGAGATCTCGGCTCATATATTGATTATTAAAGTAATTTTTTTCAAGGGAGGAATTCTTGTCAAAATATGTAAATTACTAATATTTCGATTCATTCATTTTAAATTTGAAAAATAGCAGATTTTAATTTATCATTTAACCTAAATTTATTAAGTGTCTAATACCACCATTCATAGGTAAAATCTAACTGACCATGATTTTCATTCAAAAGACTTCAGTGTTTTTATCACCTTCATCAGCTGTATAAGTTTTTGTTGACTGCTTATATATAAGTAGTTTGTCTGGGCAGATTAAAATCTATTATGGATGTCATGATATAATGTCCAATATACAGGTCACTATAAGTTATACTATGATAAGTGGCAATAAAACATATTATATGGCATATCCCCTGCTGTTTTAAGGGAGTCTTTCATTTCCCATCCTTAAACTATTGTTTGTTGCAAGGCAAAGTTTTTAAGGTGGGTTGGTACATTATACATTGAGGTCGATTTTTTGTAGGGAAATATTTTTTTGGGAACCCTGTAAAAATTTGTGTTGACATCATGTAAGTTATTGAAGGAAATAGGATGAAAAAGCTTGGTAGGAGAGTTTTCGATGGGTATTGTAGATTAATTCGATGGCTTAGAACCAGAAGGTTGTAACTACCTCTTACGACCTTATAAGACTCATACATATTTGAAATCTGCTTCACAAGGCGCTTCTTATGAGCATATTTTCATGAAAATCTAAAATTGTCATGTTAACCAAAATGAAGTTTTAAAAACGTGTTTTCCGATAGGTAAAGAGTAAATTACAAACAGTTTTCTCTTGTTTTCTCAATATATCTATTTGGTAGTTCCGACCTTCTTGTTCTAAGCTGTAGTGTTAGGGCAAACAAACATTGTTAAGGACAGCCTAAGTTAGACTGAAAGAAATCTTGAAAGTAAGGCAAAGAAAGTATATATTTTATGGTTTGCATACATGTATGTCTATACAGTAATTCATTGCAGAAATAAGCATACTGTAAAATCATTAATTTTCGTGGGGGATTAAATTTCGTGGATTTCGTGGTTCACTTAAAGCACGAACTTTAATCCCAACGAACATTGATTTTGACCCTTGTTTTGTTACCTGAAATGCAAAATCCACGAATTCAAGTGCCAACGAAATAGTGTTTTTTTACAAAACCACGAAATTTCGTCCCAACGAAATTAAATGATTTTACAGTATACAAAATTTTCAGGTATTAAAATTGGTTGAATTTTGCCTAAAAAAGTTTTCTTACTTTCATCATTTTGTGTATTTCCATGTTGTCTAATATTCAAATTCCCATTTATTGAATAGCTACCCCTGTGAAAAAATCAAGAACTGTTCATGAAATATTCATGAACAAGTTCATGATCTTGTTCATGAACGAATTCATGAACTGTTCATGAAGGACAAATGGCCGCTTCATGAATCTCCAGTTCATGAATTATTCATGAACTTATTCATGAAACGCCAATCTCTCTTTCATGAATAAGTTCATGAATTTATTCATAAATAAGTTCATGAACTAGTTCATGAACTAATTCATGAATAAGTTCATGAACTGGAGATTCCTGAAGCGGCCATTTTTTCTTAAAATGCACTTGAACAGTTTTTGAACTCTTTAAGAGCAGTTCATGTACAATTCATGAACACTGTTCTTGGACAGTGCAAGAACTTTTCTTGAACTGCTCTTGAAACTTTCGCAGGGGCAATGACACAAATCTTTTTTTATTTCTTTTCCTTTTTTTACAACACAACTGTTCAATTTTAATAATTCAAGTAGCTTTAACATCCCTTTGATAATCTGCCCAAACTCAAATGTATATAAAGCCATGCTGTGCATTTTGATAATAGTTAAAATATCAATACATTATTAAACAGTAAAACAGAAGTAAATTTAAAGTACAATCAAAGTATTATTCGGTAAAAATAAAGTACATTATCCGAAAAATTTGTCCGAAATATTGAAAGTTTCAAGTACAAACTGGAACATGCATTGCTGTTGATTTAATGCATCATAAATTTAAAACAACAAGTATTAAAGTTGACCACAAATAAATTTTACCTTTTGGGTGTTTTGTTCATTTATTTCACCATCATAAAAACAGGAAAAACAAAAACAAAATTTTTCTTTTGTTGTTGTAGTTCTATTACGCTATTGACGTAGCGAAATGGTCTCTTTGTGCTTCAGTAATACTCTCTTGTGCTCTCTCTATGTGCTTCAGCTCTTGATACTTCGGTTTTGCTTACAGTCTTTTGGTTCTGGTTAAGTACTGACTCATGGCACCTATGAGTTTGCTTCTTCCTTCGTCTCCAATACCGTCGATTTCTCCAACCAATACGGATAGGGATAAATCCCCGCACGTTATCTGCAGTCCGTTCAAAATCTCCTCTACCGACCGTTCTAGTATATCTCTATCTTCAACAAATTTGGCACACTCGTATATATAGTGGTTCACTGTTTCTGGTACTAGGCAAGTGTCACACAAGTTATCATCATTATTCATGATTTTGCTCCAGTGGTCCTTGAGTTTTGTTTTTCCACTGATCAGCTGATTGATGATGCTGAAAGTATACCTGTCATTTTCACCAATACAATTCCTTGTTCCAGGTTCAGTGTAAATCTCTTGTAGCATGCCTATTTTTTCCGAGTTGGAATAGCTGGTGTTCCACTTTTTCTGAATTAGAGTTTTCATCTGTTTGGTTATTTCAGAAGCATCCTTTTTTTCAGTTGTCTCTGTGTCTTCAGTGGCACTCATTTCCAGGGCTGCTGCTTTGGCTTGTTTGTCAGCGAGTTCATTTCCAGTGATATTTTTGTGACCAGGGACCCAATGGATTTGTATGTTGTTCTTTTTTGCTTCAAGGGATGCTATTATCATTTTGATGTTGATTATATTTTCTATTCTGGATTTCGGGATCTCATTATTGAACACACTTGTAATGGCAGCTTGGCAGTCAGTAAAAATCTGAATATTCCTGTTGTTAAGTGAATCTAGTTTGTTGATGAAATCTAACGCAATCTCTATTCCGACCACTTCTCCCGCAAAGTTATTGCTACATTTTGACACTCCCTTTTTTATTAGGACTGGTGTGGACCCATAACCTTCCAGGTAAATGGCTGCTCCTGCTCCAGTTGGGCCGGGATTCTGAAGAGTGGACCCATCGGTGAAAAGTATCACCTCCTTATTTGTACCCGAACTTGAAGACAGCATTTCCTGTATGTTAGTTGCTTGGATGTTTTTATCTTCACTGAACCCTTTGAAACTTATATATTCTTTTTTTCTGGAAAGTCCCATTGATTTCTTGTTGTACTCAAATTCTGTAGCAATGTTTTCTATTTGTAAATTATCCTTGAATTCGTTGAACCTACTGAACAGTAGTGAGAATGTTGTCGGTTTGCTAGTTTGTTTTATGTCCCCTTTTATCCAGTTCTCAAGTTCCATCTTCAAAGGGTCTTTGTTGGACTTTTGCAAGATTCTGACTGTCTCTTGTGCCTGTCTTAGTCTCATGTGCAAGTGAAGAGGTTCGGTATTTGTTAGAATTTCTAGGCATTCTGTGCTGGTTGATTGCAGACATCCACTGGCTTTCAGCATAGCGCTTCTTTGAATTTGATCGAATTTCTTGGCCATTTTCTCTGTAGCGGAGACCAACACTGAGGCACCATAATCAAGGATTGGCAGAACTAGGGCTCTATACAGCTTCATGTATGTTGATTGGGAACAGCCTCTATTTTTGATGATGAAGTTGTCTAGACAACTTAATGCTCTGAAGCCTGCTGCACTTTTGTCGTTTAAGTGTTCTTCAAATTTTAGCTTGCCATCTAGTGTGATGCCCAGTAATTTCATTTTATTAACAATCTGCAGTGACTCACTTCCATACTTTATGATGGGGACTGGGATTATAGTATTGGTGTTTTTGGAAATTATCATCACTTTGGTCTTGTCAGGGGCTATGGACATGTTCCATCTGCTGCACCAACTGTTCACTTCTTCTAGGTCCTTGTTCATCTGGGCCACTGCTTTGTCCATGGATGCATCCCTGTTCCAGATACTAGCATCATCTGCATATTCTGAGTGGTTTCCGGAGACATTTCTCATGCTGTCATTGGTATACAGGTTACACAGTAATGGGCTTAGTACAGACCCCTGTGAAATGCCAACTTTGGATGTGTAATACGATGATGTGAAGTCGTTAACCTTTATACAGTATCTCCTGTCTGTTAGGTATTCTTTGAGGTACATCCACAGCCTGCCTCTAACAATGTATTCTGCTGCCTTCTTCAACACACCTGCTCTCCATACCCTTTCAAAACATGATTCATAATCCATGACTGTTAACACCGCATTATCATTTATATTTTCTAACAGAAGATAAACCATGTGCTGCCATCAGTGGTTGTTTACTGTGAGACACGTTCAGGAAATATGAGGGCCTATAAAAGTAGGCCCAAATTTTAGCCCCATTGACAAAGCCTCTTATTTGTTACCTGATTTTAAAATAATTTCTCAGTAATATTCCTTTGGGTCAAAGTCACAGAGGCAAAGTTCAAAACTGGGTCATTTGGGGTCAAAAACTAGGTCAATAGGTCAAATTTTGTGAATAGTTCATGGACTTCAAAGTTCATGAATGATTCATGAACTTTGAAGTTCATGAAAGTTACATGAATAATTCATGAACTTTGAAGTTCATGAAATCTTGTTCATGAACCTGACAGAGACTTCATGAACATGGAGTTCATGAACATAAAAGTTCATGAACATCATTTGTCTGTTCATGAACACTTCATGAACACTCCATGAAGTTCATGAAGTGTTCATGAACTCATGATTTTTTTTTCACAGGGGTAGATTCCCATTTCTTTCTGTTTCCTCTAAAGTTACATTAATTTTATACAAATGCATGATTTAAATTTATATGACTCCCAGATTACATCTAATTTACTTAACCCTCTTCTCAAATCATATTGAAAGCTCCTTGTTAATGATGTCAAATAAGGTGTGAAATATGATATGATGAAATGGGAATTGTTTGTCTAGCAGGGTAGTAACTACTGTAAAATCATTAATTTTGTGGGGATTAAATTTCGTGGTTCAACTTTAACCACAAAATCAATTCCCATCAAACTATAATTTTTGCCCTTGTATTTATTACCTGAAATGCAAAATTCAAACATTGGGGTCTGATCGAAATGGTCTTTTTACCAAAACCACAACATTTTATCCCGTCAAAATTAAATGATTTTACAGTACATTATATAGTAGAAGAAATGGGATTAAATGAAAAGGGAATAAACCAAAGTGATGTATATATAGTTCTAGATATTTTGTTTAATAAAATATACATCAACTATTTATAACATTTATACAGCTTTATATGCCATAAGTTATAATGGCATGAAACCAGATAGGGGCATATGATAATTAATCACTAGGTGTAGTTTAAATATGTGTGTAATTTTTTTTCAATTTAATGTATAATATATAAAACAACACAAAAAATAACTTGTGTATTATTTTGATAAAAGAAATGATACCTTGCAATGATTCATGAGTGTTAACAAGGTCTTAAGATGTATTGTAAGAAACAGGTGAAAGTACTTGAACTGTATATTATATAACTAAATAAATGCATTCAGCAAACTTGGTAATTTATTACCCCTTCTTTAATCTTATAAAGGGAACAGCATGATATCAGCAGGAGATCACTATCCTGTTTATCTAGGGTAATAAAACAAAGAGCCCCTATATCTACTTAATATCAGTAATGTGCTACTGTATGTAAAGCTTGGTGAATTTGACATGATCCAGACCCTTTATATGTATAGTTAGCATAATTAAACTGTAGATATGTTAAACAGACACAACATTGAGATACAGATATTGCACTATTTGCTTGTAGAAATTCATGTATTTCAAAGCAAAAACCTTAATGAATAAAATTTATCTACCTAATACTTGAAACATAAATTATTTTTGGCTTGACTATTCGAATAAATCTCGAGCTATATTGTACTTGCCCCCATGCGTCGGCAGTGGTGTCAGTGGTGGCATCAGCATCACTGTGTTGTATATAATATGTTAAGATTTCGTGTGTGAGTTGGTATCTCTGTAACCACTGAAGGGAATGGTATTAAACATATTAAATAATTTGACATCGCACACCATTTAAATAAATAATGTCTGAGGATTACCAATCATTGCGTGAAATGTACAGGGATATGATCATATGATTCTGAGAAGAATTATAACCCAGTTCCTTTAAGAAAAGTAGCTTGTTTGATTCCATGAGCTTAATGACTGCATGCAGGTGGGATGACTTTCCTGGGAAAATTATTCATTTGTGTATAACATTCTTGTGCATTGAATATTCAGATTTTTAAAGAACTAATGATACATTTCAGGTACCAGTACATGTAATGCGTAGAAGCTGACTGTGCTTCAACAAAAATGTCCCATTGAGCATAAAGTGAGGAATGATATCAACAATGTCGACATTACTGAGTCAGATGAAGGGTGTCATATTTCTTATTTAGGTGGAAAACCTTGGTTGGAAAAGGTAATTATCTTCCTATTTACTATACTGCTGCAGTTGTAGTATATTATGCATGCTTATGTGACATGTCAAAAATGGGGGTCTTGCTATGTATAGATCTACAACGACCTTCGAAATATGACCCCTGGACCAGTCCATGTACCAAGGTTGAAACGATATTTACCGTTATTTTATGAAAAAATACGAACAGGTTTGAGAAAATCTCCCTTTATTTCTAGTTGGCAACGTGGCTTAGTGGATAAACTGTTCTCTTGTCAGGAACATATTTTTATAAAGACTGTGGGTTCGAGTCCTCTGCTATACTCATTTTCAATAATTAAATTTCTAATTAAATTTTTTTATCGTTTGACGTTAATATTTTAATTCTTAATATTTGATTAATTTTACGTTTTATAACTAATAAAAAAACCGCTTTGTTTCCTTTACATTAATTTAGTCTGAATATTGTATTTATTGCGTCATTGGCTTCGCTGCAATCGCCATTTTAAGAATTTTCAGTAGAAACGTCAGAATTAGCTAATGGTGTATGTTGTCAGTTGTCTTTGTGATGCAGCGGTCATAGTACATCGCTATCAATCGTCTATTTTGTTCTTTCCTGTGTGAGTTAAGACCCACTAACGAACCGCTTTTTTTATTTAATAAACTAATGCTTACATTAATGCTATATGCATACATTGTATTACCTGATTATGATCACATATTATATTTTTTCTATTCATAGTTTTCGTTATCCTTTTTCAAATATTCATTGTATCAATTATACAATGTGTCAGAATCAGTGTAAGTATCAATTGAATTACAAGTTACGACGCTGAGACAACCTTGTATGCAGTCTATATGTTAGCTCTTGTCAGTCTGACAACCCCCTCTCACACACTGACAAGCGAAAACTTCAGTCCTATTTCCTTCTCATCCATACAAAACCTATGTACGTTCTCGATAAGATCTTTCGCGTCGTCGCTTTATCTATATACCAGCTATGACATATTTCTTATGTGCTTTTTACGCACTGGAAGTTTTATAATTAAGCATCTCTTTGTAAATAGACAAGCACGAAAAATGTTTCGAGCAAAAATTTAAAAAAAAATATAGTGGAATGGGATTCGAACTCAGTTTTCGTTCAGTTTTGAAGTTTCCGTATTGACAGTAGCTTAGCCGACTGCGCTATGCACTCTACTTGATTTGATAATTCTTAATGCACCCTTTATTACCAAATACACCCCTATAACCTGGATTACTCGAAAGTTAAAAGTACATTTACGCCCGAGTGCTTGTTGTAGATCTATAGTGACAGTTACAGTAGTTGCATCTACTGATGCAGAAACAAAAAGTGATTGTCATGTCCATTTTTGTTTGTTTGTCTGTTACAATAATTTACAAAATGATAAACACAAAAACTTGGTATTCAATCATTGCAAAAAATAATGCTTTCAAACAAGTGTTTATGTGCCAGTCAGTGTTATGCCGGGGGGGGGGGAATGGTGGGATACAGGGGGGAATTATATAGACTGACAAATTAATCATCCCGACAGGCGGGAATTTGTGGGGAATAGACTCTGGTTGGTTCCAAGACCCGGTAAATACTACATGATCACGTGTCCCGACCCCGGGGATTAAGACAGTAATGATGGTTTATGGCCTGGTGCTCAGTAACTGACCCACTTTTGTAAATTATAAATTTACTTTTTTAGGTACTATGGGACATAATATATCATATAAACATTTGTCATTGAAAAAAAAAAAATTACAATTAAATATTTTGTGTCTGAGAGGGGAGGGACATTAAACTAGTAGAAAGGCTATCTTTTAAAAGACCAATTAATGCAAAATATACCTCCAAAATGTAATTATTTTACATATTTGTGAAAAACTGTAGTAAAATGTATTATTTGTTATCAAAGTGATTCTGAATTGTGTCATTGATGAGCAATAATTTAAACTTGGCCTCGTTATTTTTAACCTAATTATCCCTTTTTTACCTTCTGGTTTCAATTAGTTGTAAAACATAATATATGATTGATATATGTTATTTTAAATGTGTATTATTAATGACATTTACAATCAATTTTCTAATATATAAAAAAATCAATTTAATGAAGTATTTTAGTATTAAATTTGTTTGTTATAATCATGCCAATATCAGATTGTAATGGATGCTTATTTTATACCATCAAAAATGAATAAATTGAATTCTGGTGAATAGTATATTAATTAATATGATATTAAAGCATTGTACTAGTATCTATTAATAATCTTAAATAAAATTTGCACAATATTGAATGAAAATTCAAGAAAATTAAGTATTTTGGTGATATACCAGACTTGAATGGAATCCGGGCAATATCCCGGGTGGACAGAATACCGTTCCCTCATTTTTGACAGGGTGGACATACAATCCCGTCCATGTTTTTTACAGGGTGGTCAAAATCCCCACCCTATAAATTTCAGGGTGAACATAATACCCCCGGGATTTTGTCCTACACTCGACTTGAATAGTTACAATGTGATACCTGGGTCTATCAGAATTGGTATAAAGGAGAAAAGTTCTTATTTCCTCACTATTTCTGTTTAATTGATATTCACATTTTAAAATTTAATTTAAATATTAACTATAACAAGTTAAATAAGCGATATATCACATACTGTTCAAACTGGCACTGCATAATTTAGTATTTTACTTTGATATCAAACATATTTGATGTACAACTAAATCATCAATTTCTAATGTTAAATAGCAAACAAATATTACAATAAGCTACTGATAACAATCCAAGCTACTGTATAAATATGACAGATCTATGGTGAGAGCATATACTGATTGGTTGTATATTGGTCCTTATTGGAACTCCACTGTGTACACTGATTAGGGTCTAATCTGGATTTCTTATCTGATACTGCACACTGGGGATCTGTATTATTTATTGTCTGTCATTAATTAATTGAATAAAACAATTTCGGCAATTTTTGCAAGGATTATGTTTCGGTTTGTTGCTGTAATTTTTAAGTTGTTTAAGTCTCAGAATTGGTTGAATGTAAGTTTAATTTTTAGATCTATTTATTACACCAGCCAAACAGTGAACACTGGCGTCCAGTAATTTGTCTGTACTCTAACTCAAGCAGTTTTTGTCCAATCATCTTCAAACTTGCTGACAATGCTTATGGTTGTAGTATCTAGGCCAAGTTCGGATATAGGCCAAATCGGTGCAGGCCTTCTTGGGCTATGGTCCTTCTTTTACAAAAAAAATGTGAAATTGGCCTTGTCTGTACTCTAACTCAAATAGTTTTCGTCCGATCGTCTTCAGACCTGCTGACAATGTTTATGATTGTAATACCTACGCCAAGTTCGATTACAAAGTTTTACTAGGAAAATGCATGAAAATCTGATGCTAACACATTATACTTAAAATCGGGCAATTTTGGGGACTTCAAATTTCATAAATCTAAAATGGAATGAGATTTCTTCATGAAATTTTGTGCACACCTGCAGCTTAGTGTAATCGAATTGATACATGTATATTTTTCAAAACACTGTAAACCGTTTTTGAAAATTAAGCTTGTACGATACCGTGCATCAGGCCATATAACGTCATTTAGTGGTATTTCTACCAAGATTGTTCAAATTATGGCCCTGGGGTAAAAATTGTGCAGGGCTTCATCTATAATCATGCAGGTATCTTGTTTCATGTATTCACATGTTCAAAAGTGCTGTACAATCACCACTAACACATGGTTAAAACAATATACAATGTCCATAAAAAATACAATTATGGAAAAATTTATAAATCATGTAAAATATATCTACCACTCATTTATGCAAACGGGTAAAATACTACTTAACCCAGTAGGTGGGGCTGTACTTAACCCATTAGGCCTGTACTTAACCCATTAGGCAGGGCCCTACCTAACCCAGTAGGTTGGGTCCTACTTAACCCAGTAGGCGGGGGCTCTACTTAACCCAGTAGACGGGACCCTACTATACCAGGGATTTCCCCAGAATTTTTTCCAAGCGCAATAGGGGTGGGAACAGGAGGGGTGTCCCGTCCTGTATTTTAGAAAAAAATCAATTTGGGGGATGAAAATCATGAAATGGTGCAAATTAGGGAGGTTTTGTGACTTTTTAAGCGCAATTTTAAGCGCAAATCAAATTGAAAGCGCACTGGCAAACTGGATTTTGGAATCCAAGCGCACTGGGCCCAGACATTAAAATGCCCTGGGGAAATCTCTGTATACCTGGTAGGCTGGGGCTCTACTTAACCCAGTAGGCTGGACTCTGACTAAACCCAGTAGATGGGACCCTACTAAACCCAGTAGGCGGGGGCTCTACTTAACCCAGTAGACGGGACCCTACTAAACCCGGTAGGTGGGGGGGCTCTACTTAATCCAGTAGGCTGGACTCTACTAAACCCAGTAGACGGGACCCTATCAAACCCGGTAGGGGGGGGGGGGGGCTCTACATAACCAAGTAGGCGGGACTCTACTAAATCCAGTAGGCGGGGACTCGACATAATCCAGTAGACGGGACCCTACTAAATCCGGTGGGCGGGGGCTCTTCTTAACCCAGTAGGCTGGACTCTGACTAAACCCAGTAGACGGGACCCTACTAAACCCAGTAGGCGGAGCTCTACTTAACCCAGTAGACGGGACCCTACTAAACCCGGTAGGTCGGGGGCTCTACTAAATCCAGTAGGCTGGACTCTACTAAACCAGTAGACGGGACCCTACTAAACCCGGTAGGCAGGGGCTCTACTTAATCAAGTTTGCTGGACTCTACTAAACCCAGTAGGCGGGGACTCGACATAATCCAGTAGACCGGACCCTACTAAATCTGGTAGGCGGGGCTCTACTTAACCTTGTATGCTGGACTCTGACTAAACCCAGTAGACGGGACCCTACTAAACCCAGTAGACGGGGACTCTACTTAACCCAGTAGATTGGGGCCTACTTTAAAACCCGGTAGGTTGGGCTCTACTTAACCCATTAAGGCATTGGACATAATCCAATAGGCGGGGTAGCTTATAGGTATGGAATTCTCTTCAACTGAAGAGTATTTGTAAGGAGCAATTTCATTAGACACATGGCTATGAGGAGTTATTTCCCTTGCTAAAACTAGAAATTGACAGTTGATTGTTCCACAGTACTTTATGTTGAACAATGTCTGTACAGATATTAGAGGTCACTATGTTGGCCTATATGTGTATGAAAAAACTAGGTCACAATATCTAACATGACTTTTTGTGTAATATAGCCCTCTTCAATGTTTTAAAGGTTACAATAATACAGTATATGCTGTGCGTAAAATGTCTCCAGTTATGAAAACATCATTAAATGTTTTTACATTTTCTTTTTCAGACTTCAAATACCAGTCTAGAGGTTCTGAGTACACATGGAAGATGAGAGTGATGTATGATAACTGCTAGGGGGCGGACTATTGCTGGTAGTTCACTGAATATATGATATTGACTGGCTGAACATCTTAGAAATGTTTCTTAGAAATGTGCGTTAGTTTGGCAAATGACAACTTGAAATAAACTTAAACTTGTTAGTGTTTGAAAGTGAAATAAAATTGGTGATCTTGTGATACTTGGTATCTACTAAGCTATCTACCGGTACCTGTTAATTGAATTACTTAATTGACATCAGAAGAAGAATTAATGGGTCGAAATTATACATAATTATGTTCTAACTTGACCAGAATCTTACACAACAGAGTGAGACGCTTGCTTTACCACAGCATATAAACCAAATCACAGTATTACTTATTGTGATACTGTAAAATTCAACTTGTATGGCTTATTGCCATTGAAAGCACATGTCACAATTGACTTTCAGGATACTATACATTTCAACCTGTATGACTTATTGTGATAACCGGAAATGGACTTTTTACACACTGTGAATAGTAAATAACAAGCATTAAAATTTCTGAGGTCATCTCTCATTGACTGGAAATTATTACAGTGAAATTTATCAATATGTTGAAGTTCCCAAGTAGTTCACAGGATAATGACCAGGATAATAACTTGTATGCTACTTTTTGTATATAATGATATTGTGTATGATCATGTGCTATGCAACATAGATATGAGCCATTCTCCAGGAAAACCAGGCTTAATGACAAAATTGTGAAAATGTTGATAATATATGGTTAGAAGGAGAAGACTCTTGCGAACAGTTTCTGAAAATTTGAACAAATTATTCCATAAGATTTTTTTAAACCAACCACTATCTCCTTCTTTATGAGTGACTTCGCGAACATCATTCTCTACGTTTTTGACATAATGTCAACTAGGGATGTAACAGTACGCTCCTCGAACATTGTAATATGTACCGTCAATTTTTCAGACGGTTCGGTATATTTCGGTATGATACAATATTCTCTAACAGCAGATTAATATTTCAATTTTTAAATAACAGTGAATTTGCTGTTTCTATTACAGCACGTATAATATGCATATCAACCATTTTAAATGAATTTCGACAATATGAAGCATTTCTTAATACAATTAAAACGAGTGATATATGATTATTATACATTATAAGTAGCCTAAAGTAGGCTGTCAGATGTTTTCAGTGTCTGAATATGGTTTGCGCTACGTCAGTCCGTCCGTCTGTCAGTCCGTCACAGAAGTTTGTCTGGAGCATAACTTCAAAACTAAGCAAGCTATGACTTTGAAACTTTACATATGGATAGATATTAATGAGGAGAAGTGCAGTGCACAAGAACAATAACTCTCCCTTACTTAATTTTTTAGTTATTCCCCTTTGTTAATTTTCTTACTTAAATTTTGTCCGGAGCATAACTCCATTACCAAAAGAGATATGATTTTGAAACTTTACATGAGGATAGATATCAGTGAGGAGAATTGCAGTGGATAAGAACCATAACTCTTCCTTCCTTAATTTTTGGATTATTCCCCTTTGTTAATTTTCATACTTAAATTTTACAATTGGCTACCGGTAGGGGACTTTCATTGCTTGGCAATAGTCTTGTTTTTTATATAAAAAAGCTCATACCGTACCGTACTGAAATTAAGAAGTCTTGTACTGTGAACCGTGGACTGCAGTCTGCGGTGTTTTGTTTACCGTGGTATACCGTTACTGCCCTAACGTCAACTGACATTTCAAACATCCACTATCTGATAGAAATTTTATGTAAACTTTTAACATTGTAGCACATTTTAGAATCATTTTCTTGTTTTAATAAAATGTGTCCAATTTGTGAGTGGTTGCTTACAGGGAAAAACTAGCAAGTGATTTAGCCACTTAACCCTTGTTTTCCTTGATATGAGTACTTTTTAGAAACCGATCACCATAGCAACGACAGAAATTATTTTAACACAATATAATTTTAAAGAAAACTTGAATCTAATGGATAGTACTATACTATCCAATTACTTAGGACACACGTTTTTTCTCATTTTAGACATTTTTCTAAATCTTATAGAATTATGGCAATACACTGTCATTATAAGCCCGGTTTTCCTGGAGAGTGGCTCATATACACTACATGTTTAGTTTTCGAATAACACACTGAGAGATACCCCTAGGTATATAGTATATAGGATTATTTTAATACCATGCTTCAGCTTGAGGTAGGTCTGTTGGTTGGTGGCTTGCTTGCTTTGTTAGTTCATGCAATTTGTGTTCACACTGTTTCTCTGGAACCATTGGTGTGCATTTCATTGAAACTTGGTATGACTGATAGGTAGTTAGGTACCAAGTCTAGTTGTGCATATCATCAGCGGACGTTGATCAGATAAATTTTAAGGCAGTTATGGCCCTTTGAATGATCACTCGTATATATTTTGCCCATGCCATTTCTCAGTAACTACTGGTCTAACTTCATCAAAACTTGACTGATCTTTACCAAGTCTACTTGTGTATATTGCTTATACATTTAAAGGGAGTCATGGCCCTCTGTTTATACACTTATACATTTTGTCCACACTATTTCTGCAAAACCATATTTCATCAAAGTTTGTATGTCTTATCCATAATTACTTACCAAGTCTAGTTTTGCATATTGCAACGGAAGTCGATTGGATAAATTTATAGAGAGTTTCTGCCCTTTGTTTTTTTACACTTTTACAATTTTATCTGCATTATTTCTCTGTTACCATTGGATAAGTTAAGTTCCCAATTTTCTAGGGCTCTTTTCAGCTGTTGAGCCGCTCAAGCACCCTTTGACATTTTAACTTCCCCTGGTCATTGGGCTACTTATGGAAACCTACGTTTGTGCCTCCCTGTGAGGCTATTTCTCGCCTGTGGGTGTGGCAGCCAACATTGATCTGCAGCACCCAGGAATAGACATTGTCCTAAGAGGTACCAATTTACACCCTGGTGGAGTGGATCATGTTTGATAATTAAATTATCCAGTGGTCCAGACGGGGGTTGAACACGGGACATCTCGATCCCGAAGCACACTTCCTACCTCTAAGCCACCGGTCCCCACCTGATTTCATTGAAAGTTGGTATGACTGAACAATCAGTACCATGTCTAGGTGTACATATTGTCAGCAGTCATCATTCGGTTGAATTTCAAAGGAGTAACCACCTTTTATGCACTTATAACTTTTGTCTGTGCCATTTCTCTGTAATTTATATTAGTTGTATTTCAAAGTTGGTATTTAGTTGTGCATTATCGTTGGTAGAAATATAGCTCCAATAATTTTCTGTAATTATTGGTTGGATTTCAATGAAATTTCATCATTTCCTAGACGAAGCCTGAATATGATTGAACTATATGGTTATAGTAGATTTAAGACAGTTTTAAGTTTGTATTCAAATGTATTTATAATTGTGTTAATGTTATGTAGAAACAAACTGAATGAATATTCGGCCTTTGATTAAACATGCCTAAAGTCTTCCTGAAAACTGTTGATCCTGATCAATAATGATTTTGGGCAAGGTCGGGTGCAAGTCCCTAACATATCTAAAACATTCTAATGATTGACGCTGGCCTGATACGGCCATAAATAAGGCGGCGATAAATACTGGTGTAACAGTCAGTTTTATCCCCCCCCGCCTAGTTTATCCCCAGGGGATACAACGGGCCAGCCCGGTTAATTAGTTAATTAACCCCTTTTCGTAATACCAGCAGGTACCTGCACGCTTGGTAGTCATGTTTAACATTTTATGGCATAATTTTTATAAACTTATAAATGTTTATAATTTATGTTTATTGTATTTTATTATTTGTTATGATACTGATAAATAAAATTATAACTGGTATCATTTGTACACTTTTAATATTGGACATTTTTAAACTTGCACTTAAGTTTAAATATCTAAAACACAAGGTTGTGTTATTAAGTCTCATACAATAAAAGCATGGGCTTAAATAGTATATCTTAGTGTTTGTTCTGTGTCTGAATTGTATCATAGTTCAACTGAGGGTGTTGTGATGACTGATGTGGGTTTGTTCAACAAGTTGTACATTTACCCCATCATTATGTCATAAGTCCCAGTAAGCTGTTACACTCATGTCTGAGGGCAGCTAAAGCACATTACCCTCCTAGTTTCCCTTCACACAACTAGGTTTAGCAATGACACTGATGGACCTCTCAATTTCACACCATACCACTGCTTCAACTTTTTTATGCAAAGGACTCTCACATTGAAGTTACTATCACACTTGTACCCTGATATTTTGACTATATAACAACAACAAGAATTTCAGATGTACCACTAGTCAATTGAAATCCTGGCCACCAACCCCATGGAATAGGGGATTTTTACTTGCCATATAAATTAGCGTGTCTCGCATCCAGTGGGCGAGGGGGAGAATTGCGTTACACATGAAGCGACACGCGACAATCAGACGACACACAAAGTGAGGTGCGATATTCACGCATGAGATCTCGCTCTGTCGCAGTATCAAAAACCACGAGATTTCGCAGTAGAATATCGCGCCTCGCTTCGTGTGTCGCGCCATTTTCGCGCTGAAATATCGCGCCTCGCTTTGTGTGTCGCGCCATTCTCGACCCTAGGTCAAGGCATGAGATGCGAAACGAGACACGAAGCGACATGCGAGATCCAGGTGACAAACGTAGCGAGGCATGATATTATATCAGGCGATTGTCAAATCAAATTTTCAAACCGCGAGACACAACACACAAAGCGACAGGCGATAAAGCACAACACACAAGCGAGGCGCGACATTATATCGCGTAAATATCGCTCGATTGTCGCAGTTGCTCCTAAACGGTGTAAAAATAATTTCACAACTGCATATCCTAGCAAATAATCAGACTTGGTTTGATAAAAAGGAGTGTACTGAGGCAACCAGGCCCTTTGATCCCGGAAGGCCGGATATGTATATGTAGGTCAGGCTGAAGGGAGTCGAAGTTAACTGTCGCTATGCCCCTATCTGTGGGCTGAAAGACGGGCCAGACCTGCAAAGTAGCCTCAAAAGCGGTATGCAATAGGCCCTTCTTTCAGCTCCAAGATAGGGGCCTAGGGTCGACGGTCTAGTTCGACTCCCATCAGCCCGACCTACATCTATATACTCGGTCTCTTTCGGGGTCACAGAACCTGGTTGCCTCAGTACGCTCCTTTTTATCAAACCTAGTCTTATTTAACACTGTTAAAGAGCAACTGCGATATTTGTGCGACATAATGTCGCGCCTCGCTTCTTGTGTCGCGCTATTCTCGCCTGTCGCTTCGCGTGTCGTGTTTCGCGGTTTGAATATTTTATGCCACTGCGATAATTGAGCAATGTAATATCGTGCCTTGCTTTGTGTGTCGTGCAATACTCGCATGTCACTTCTTGTCTCGCTTCGCATCTCGTGCCTGACCTTGGAACGCGAGACATGATAATCGCACGACGCACGAAGCGAGGTGGAATATTTCAGCGCGAGACACAAAGTAGCATGCGAGCATTGAGCAACACACGAAGTGAGGCACGATATTCTACCGCGAAATTTTGTGGTTTTAGATACTGAAATGGAGTGAGATCTTAAGTTTGAATATCGCGCCATGCTTCTTGTATCGCCCGATTGTCGTGTGTTGCGGAATCTTGACCCTCGCCCGCTTGAGGCACGATAATTCATATGACACTAACCGGATTCCCTACGATAATGATGGTAGAGCTGACTCAGTATTAGAATCTTGGTCTGTATAACCCGCAGGAAACAATGGAAGGTGGATGCCACTGGTGGGTCAGCATTGGACGCAGGAAACCATTAAATGTGGATGTTAGAGCTGGTTCTGCATAAGCCACCGGTAACCATCAACAATTATGTCAGATCTGGGTCGGCATTGGCCTCTGGTAACTATCAGATAGGGACGTCAGAGCTAGGTCGCATTAGCCGCAGATAACCATCAAAGCTAGGTTCGAATCCCGGCGGAAGCTGTGTAAATTAGAAAATCCCGGCGGAAGCTGGGTTAATTAGAACTGATGTGGTCGCATGGTGAATTGCCAGCCAATTTGACTAAGGGACATCTTTAATGCCCACAGTACCTCCTGAATTCCTTTGCCTGGCACAGATGGCATGAAAAATACGTATCTCATAAGTCAAATTGGCTTGTTTTAAAAATCAAACAGAACTGTTTGATGATGTACGTATTGTTGAATCGATTTTAGTGATGAGTTGCCGCCGTCTGTTTGTAAACAAGACTTTATGAACGTTAATTATACACAAACATCATCAGTCGATAGCATCGGGATCTTCTCTATACAAATATACTGAAGAGCTTCTGATAGCATCGTGAAGATAGTGTATTAAAATCGTGAAATGGACCTACACAGTAGTACCTCCCGAATCCCTGCCCATATTGACGGGCGCCTGGTAGATATGGGCCTACGATAACAATTCTTTAACTAGTTGTTTATTAACCCAGCTTCAGCCGGGAATCGAACCTAGCTCTGACCGAAGGCGGACGCCCTAACCACTCGGCCACAGTCACGGACTGTATTTATATCCATTGTTATCGGTAATTTGATGTTCTGAAGTCAATTGTTTTCATTCTTAAGACCAACGGGTGTATTTGATTAATCAAGATATTGACAACAATGCGTTTAAATTAGCGATATTCTATTACTGAAGAACGAATCTAATGAATGACGATTGATAAAAGTTGTATATTTTCGAATACACATATTTTCGAATACACATTTCACACTGCGCATGCACAGATAGGTGAAACAATACACGCTGCGCATGCGCAGTAAGTTCACTTTAAGTAAAATTTCAAATTCTCGTTTCACGGTACGCATGCGCAGACGGAACATCAGTACACGGCTATACACGCTGCGCATGCGCAGTAAGTTCACGTTTAGAATTTCAAATTCTCGTTTCACGATACGCATGCGCAGACGGATGAATCGGTACACGGTTTTACACGATTATACACGATGCGCATGCGCAGTTGTAGCAAACGCTTAAAGCTTTAACGGTAACGCATTCTCGTTTAACGATCGAACGAAAATAATTTTACACGGAACTTATTCGCGAGCCGTACTGTACCATCTTTATGACTTTATGGATTAGATTGTCTCCGGCAAATACTGCCATATCAATATGTTTTGTTAGCTCACCTGTCACAAAGTGACAGAGTGAGCTTTTGTGATCACTCTTCGTCCGTCGTCCGTCCGTCCGTCCGTCCGTCAACAATTGGGTTGTGTCCTCTGTAGCGGTCACAATTTTGGCCTAATCTTTATGAAACTTGGTCACAATGATCATCTTAACAAAATCTAGGTCAAGTTCGATATTGGGTCATCTGAGGTCAAAAATTAGGCTACTAGGTCAAGTAATAGAAAAACCTTGTTTTTCATTTTATCAAAGGGAGTGTACTCTGTAATTATACTGGTTGTGATCATGTAAGAGTTGTCTCTCTTACTATATTTTAGTTGTAGAACTACGAAATGTGTACTTGTTAGCAGCTTTGAGGCTTTAATTTAAATTAAATGCAGAATGTGGATATTAGGGTTATCATCGTTTACAGTGATTGTATGTTTACAAACTATTAAACAATTATTAAGCTGTAATTATAGTCTTATGCAACCTTACTAATCGTTTTACATAGACTTATATAGGGAAAACATATAAAAATCTTCTTCTCTAAAACTACAATGCCTAGAGCTTTGATATTTGGTATGTAGCATCATCTAGTGGTCCCCTACCAAGATTATTCAAATTATGGCTCTGGGGTCAAAATTGGCCCCGCCCCGGGGGTCACCGTTTTACATAGACTTATATAGGGAAAACATATAAAAATCTTCTCCTCTAAAACTACAATGCCTAGAGCTTTGATATTTGGTATGTAGCATCATCTAGTGGTCCCCTACCAAGATTGCTCAAATTATGGCCCTGGGGTCAAAATTGGCCCCGGCCCGGGGGTCACCGTTTTACATAGACTTATATAGGGAAAACATATAAAAATCTTCTTCTCTAAAACTACAATGCCTACAGCTTTGATATTTGGCATGTAGCATCATCTAGTGGTCCCCTACCAAGATTGTTCAAATTATGCCCCTGGGGTCACAATTGGCCCCGCCCCGGGGGTCACCGTTTTACATAGACTTATATAGGGAAAACATATAAAAATCTACTTCTCTAAAACTACAATGCCTAGAGCTTTGATATTTGATATGTAGCATCATCTAGTGGTCCCCTACCAAGATTGTTCATATTATGCCCCTGGGGTCAAAATTGGCCCCGCCCCGGGGGTCGTCGTTTTACATAGACTTATATAGGGAAAACATATAAAAATCTTCTACTCTAAAACTACAATGCCTAGAGCTTTGATATTTGGTATGTAGCATCATCTAGTCGTCCCCTACCAAGATTGTTCATATTATGCCCCTGAGGTCAAAATTGGCCTCGCCCCGGGGGTTACCGTTTTACATAGACTTTAAATATAGGGAAAACATATAAAAATCTTCTTCTCTAAAACTACAATGCCTAGAGCTTTGATATTTGGTATGTAGCATCATCTAGTGGTCCCCTACAAAGATTGTTCATATTATGCCTCTGAGGTCAAAATTGGCCCCGCCCCGGGGGTCACCGTTTTACATAGACTTATATAGGGAAAACATATAAAAATCTTCTTCTCTATAACTACAATGCCTAGAGCTTTGATATATGGTATGTAGCATCATTTAGTGGTCCCCTACCAAGATTGTTCAAATTATGCCCCTGAGGTCAAAATTGACCCCGCCCCGGGGGTCACCAGTTTCTATATTTACGCTCTACCTTTGTTAGTCTAAATTGTGCAGGGCTTCATTTATAATCAGGTGAGCGATATAGGGCCATCATGGCCCTCTTGTTAGTAATGTTATCTCCCTCTACATTCCTACCTTGCCCGTTATTTAAAGTTGGTCAAGTCGTAGTTGTGCCCCAATTGGTCGCAAAATGTTAGCTTACTGTCCTTGGTGTTTAAAACTAGGTCGCTTTCCGGGTTGTTTTGCCACTATTGGTCACCGTTTTGGCATGAGTTTGTGCTGTTGTCGCCGTGCAGCGGGGTCTTGGGGAACTTGATGAAATTATTTTCGTACACCCTTAACGACCCTGACGGTTACATTGTCTCTGATAAGGACTGTTCTAACAACATGTTTTTTGTACTTGATTCCAAAGAACGAATTGTAGTTGTTATGTAAGTGTAATATTTTTTCCAGAGTGTACTTCATTAACTGAGGTAACTACAAATGGTGGTACAGTTTCGAAGACTGACTCCTCGAATTACAACTCTATTGCGACACTCACATGTGCTACAGGTTATGAATCAGCTAGTAATACAGCTACCATTACTTCTACGTGTCAAGACGATAAAACATGGACTTCATCTTCTATTGGCCCTTGCCAAATAAAAGGTATGAAACGATCGGTTCTTGAATAGTGTTGTATCAATTTGCACTGCTGAACTTGCATATATGTATGCTTATGAACGTCCTGTTCGTGTTGTCTTTATTGTTTTGCGGCTGCTGTTGATTTTGTAATTAGTTTTGATATACAGGACGAATGTCCAGTTAAACGTCAGTCAAAAATCAGAAGGTTATATTACATATTAACCAAACGTATACGGCCTGTATACGTACGATTGTTCAATCTAAGAGGTTGCCATAGAAGTTAACAGTTAGGTCGATGTCCTGACAATCAGACATTTTCTAGTGCCCTATGCTGTCGGACGAGTAGCGCTCAACATTCACTGATAGCCTCTTAATATTATTATACTGCTACCATAATATTATTCAATTTATTGTGAACTATTGAACAGTTTAATTGATGAGACCGTATGGTCATGTAATGTGACACATGCAAGTTTTTAAATAGAAAATGAATGTTTTATAAAATAAGTGTTGTTGATGCTATGTAATATCGATATTTCCATACACCAGATGGAAGTACTTTTGTCTTCGAAACTATAAAAACATGTTTAACAGGACAAGTAAATATTTAATAAAATCAATGCAGTTTAGGAATTCGACTTTCATCATTCGACATCTTTTCAATACTTATTCTCGTGTTTTTGAGTCATCAGAGTGAATTGTAATTCTAGTGTAAATGCAATATTATTACAGTGTGTACTACATTAACTGAGGTAACTACCAATGGTGGTACGGTTACGAAGACTGACTCCTTGAATTACAACTCTATTGCAACACTTACATGCGCTACAGGGTATGAATCGGCTAGTAATACAGCTACCATTACTTCCACGTGTCAAGATGATAAAACATGGACTTCAACTTCCATTGGCCCTTGCCAAATAAAAGGTATGGAACGATTGATAACTTAATAGTGTTGTATCAATTGAGTCTGCTAAAATGCGAAACACTCTATAATTGTTGCTGTTGTTTCTGTTGCAGCTCTTTTAACAGTTCTTGTCGAGGGCGAGCATAAGATGCATATTTCTTAGGTATTGGTTAATATTTGTGTACTGTAGTTCATTGGAAGTCAAAAATATATAATCGATACAATGAGTAGAATAATAAAGGCAGTACTTTGTAATTTTACCGGGTATCGACGAAGGTTAAGACTTCAAAATCGTAAATAAATGTATTCAAGAAACTTGAAAATATATTGACAGTCAAATCAGCTTCACTGATATACATACTGATATCTTCGTACATTGATTCAGTCACCATAATACATTATTTTTATATAATTCAAATTATTTCCGTACACCCTTTACGACCTTGACGGTTACATTGTCTCTGATAAGGACTGTTCTAACAACATGTTTTTTGTACTTGATTCCCAAGAACGAATTGTAGTTGTTATGTAAGTGTAATATTGTTCCAGTGTGTACTGCATTAATTGAGGACACTACAAATGGTGGTACGGTTTCGAGGACTGACTTTTCGAATTACAACTCTATTGCAACACTTACATGCGCTACAGGGTATGAATCGGCTAGTAATACAGCTACCATTACTTCCACTTGTCAAGACGATGAAACATGGACTTCACCTACCATTGGCCCTTGCCAAATTAAAGGTATGGAACGATCGATAACTGAATAATTTTGTATGAAAATTACACTGCTCAAATGCTGAAACGTTCTGTTTATTTTTGTTGTTATTTCTGCTGCAGTTCGTTGTATAATTATTGTTCAGGGTGTGCCCATGATGCTTTGTTCTTGGGTATCGGCTAACATTAGTCTAGTAAATTGCAAGTCATAAACATATAATCGATACAATGTATGCAAATTGAAGTTATTACTCTGTAGTTTTACTGAGTACCGTTGTCGTCTGAGACGACTTTCAAAATAGGTGAATAATTATAATCCTGACTCTTGAACATACATGGACAGTCAAATCATCGCATTGATACACATTATGATATCCTCGAACAAGTATCCAGTCAACATTTATACACCTTTATACTTTTTATTTACTTTCAAACTGTTTTCTTACCATCTTTATGACTTTATGGATTAGATTGTCTCCGGCAAATACTGCCATATCAATATGTTTTGTTAGTAATTTTATCTCCCTCTACATTCCTACCTTGCCCGTTATTTAAAGTTGGTCAAGTCGTAGTTGTGCCCCAATTGGTCGCAAAATGTTAGGTTACTGTCCTTGGTGTTTAAAACTAGGTCGCTCCCCGGGTTGTTTTGCCACTATTGGTCACCGTTTTGACATGAGTTTGTGCTGTTGTCGCCGTGCAGCGGGGTCTTGGGGAACTTGATGAAATTATTTTCGTACACCCTTTACGACCCTGACGGTTACATTGTCTCTGATAAGGACTGTTCTAACAACATGTTTTTTTGTACTTGATTCCAAAGAACGAATTGTAGTTGTTATGTAAGTGTAATATTTTTTCCAGAGTGTACTTCATTAACTGAGGTAACTACAAATGGTGGTACAGTTTCGAAGACTGACTCCTCGAATTACAACTCTATTGCGACACTCACATGTGCTACAGGTTATGAATCAGCTAGTAATACAGCTACCATTACTTCCACGTGTCAAGACGATAAAACATGGACTTCATCTTCTATTGGCCCTTGCCAAATAAAAGGTATGAAACGATCGGTTCTTGAATAGTGTTGTATCAATTTGCACTGCTGAACTTGCATATATGTATGCTTATGAACGTCCTGTTCGTGTTGTCTTTATTGTTTTGCGGCTGCTGTTGATTTTGTAATTAGTTTTGACAAACAGTACGAATGTCCAGTTAAACGTCAGTCAAAAATCAGAAGGTTATATTACATATTAGCCAAACGTATACGGCCTGTATACGTACGATTGTTCAATCTAAGAGTTTGCCATAGAAGTTAACAGTTAGGTCGATGTCCTGACAATCAGACATTTTCTTGTGCCCTATGCTGTCGGACGAGTAGCGCTCAACATTCACTGATAGCCTCTTAATATTATTATACTGCTACCATAATATTATTCAATTTATTGTGAACTATTGAACAGTTTAATTGATGAGACCGTATGGTCATGTAATGTGACACATGCAAGTTTTTAAATGGAAAATGAATGTTTTATAAAATAAGTGTTGTTGATGCTATGTGATATCGATATTTCCATACACCAGATGGAAGTACTTTTGTCTTCGAAACTATAAAAACATGTTTAACAGGACAAGTAAATATTTAATAAAATCAATGCAGTTTAGGAATTCGACTTTCATCATTCGACATCTTTTCAATACTTATTCTCGTGTTTTTGAGTCATCAGAGTGAATTGTAATTCTAGTGTAAATGCAATATTATTACAGTGTGTACTTCATTAACTGAGGTAACTACCAATGGTGGTACGGTAACGAAGACTGACTCCTTGAATTACAACTCTATTGCAACACTTACATGCGCTACAGGGTATGAATCGGCTAGTAATACAGCTACCATTACTTCCACGTGTCAAGATGATAAAACATGGACTTCAACTTCCATTGGCCCTTGCCAAATAAAAGGTATGGAACGATTGATAACTTAATAGTGTTGTATCAATTGAGTCTGCTAAAATGCGAAACACTCTATAATTGTTGCTGTTGTTTCTGTTGCAGCTCTTTTAACAGTTCTTGTCGAGGGCGAGCATAAGATGCATATTTCTTAGGTATTGCTTAATATTTGTGTACTGTAGTTCATTGGAAGTCAAAAATATATAATCGATACAATGAGTAGAATAATAAAGGCAGTACTTTGTAATTTTACCGGGTATCGACGAAGGTTAAGACTTCAAAATCGTAAATAAATGTATTCAAGAAACTTGAAAATATATTGACAGTCAAATCAGCTTCACTGATATACATACTGATATCTTCGTACATTGATTCAGTCACCATAATACATTATTTTTATATAATTCAAATTATTTCCGTACACCCTTTACGACCTTGACGGTTACATTGTCTCTGATAAGGACTGTTCTAACAACATGTTTTTGTACTTGATTCCCAAGAACGAATTGTAGTTGTTATGTAAGTGTAATATTGTTCCAGTGTGTACTGCATTAATTGAGGACACTACAAATGGTGGTACGGTTTCGAGGACTGACTTTTCGAATTACAACTCTATTGCAACACTTACATGCGCTACAGGGTATGAATCGGCTAGTAATACAGCTACCATTACTTCCACTTGTCAAGACGATGAAACATGGACTTCACCTACCATTGGCCCTTGCCAAATTAAAGGTATGGAACGATCGATAACTGAATAATTTTGTATGAAAATTACACTGCTCAAATGCTGAAACGTTCTATTTATTTTTGTTGTTATTTCTGCTGCAGTTCGTTGTATAATTATTGTTCAGGGTGTGCCCATGATGCTTTGTTCTTGGGTATCGGTTAACATTAGTCTAGTAAATTGCAAGTCATAAACATATAATCGATACAATGTATGCAAATTGAAGTTATTACTCTGTAGTTTTACTGAGTACCGTTGTCGTCTGAGACGACTTTCAAAATAGGTGAATAATTATAATCCTGACTCTTGAACATACATGGACAGTCAAATCATCGCATTGATACACATTATGATATCCTCGAACAAGTATCCAGTCAACATTTATACACCTTTATACTTTTTATTTACTTTCAAACTGTTTTCTTACCATCTTTATGACTTTATGGATTAGATTGTCTCCGGCAAATACTGCCATATCAATATGTTTTGTTAGTAATTTTATCTCCCTCTACATTCCTACCTTGCCCGTTATTTAAAGTTGGTCAAGTCGTAGTTGTGCCCCAATTGGTCGCAAAATGTTAGGTTACTGTCCTTGGTGTTTAAAACTAGGTCGCTCCCCGGGTTGTTTTGCCACTATTGGTCACCGTTTTGACATGAGTTTGTGCTGTTGTCGCCGTGCAGCGGGGTCTTGGGGAACTTGATGAAATTATTTTCGTACACCCTTTACGACCCTGACGGTTACATTGTCTCTGATAAGGACTGTTCTAACAACATGTTTTTTGTACTTGATTCCAAAGAACGAATTGTAGTTGTTATGTAAGTGTAATATTTTTTCCAGAGTGTACTTCATTAACTGAGGTAACTACAAATGGTGGTACAGTTTCGAAGACTGACTCCTCGAATTACAACTCTATTGCGACACTCACATGTGCTACAGGTTATGAATCAGCTAGTAATACAGCTACCATTACTTCCACGTGTCAAGACGATAAAACATGGACTTCATCTTCTATTGGCCCTTGCCAAATAAAAGGTATGAAACGATCGTTTCTTGAATAGTGTTGTATCAATTTGCACTGCTGAACTTGCATATATGTATGCTGATGAACGTCCTGTTCGTGTTGTCTTTATTGTTTTGCGGCTGCTGTTGATTTTGTAATTAGTTTTGACAAACAGTACGAATGTCCAGTTAAACGTCAGTCAAAAATCAGAAGGTTATATTACATATTAGCCAAACGTATACGGCCTGTATACGTACGATTGTTCAATCTAAGAGTTTGCCATAGAAGTTAACAGTTAGGTCGATGTCCTGACAATCAGACATTTTCTTGTGCCCTATGCTGTCGGACGAGTAGCGCTCAACATTCACTGATAGCCTCTTAATATTATTATACTGCTACCATAATATTATTCAATTTATTGTGAACTATTGAACAGTTTAATTTATGAGACCGTATGGTCATGTAATGTGACACATGCAAGTTTTTAAATAGAAAATGAATGTTGTATAAAATAAGTGTTGTTGATGCTATGTAATATCGATATTTCCATACACCAGATGGAAGTACTTTTGTCTTCGAAACTATAAAAACATGTTTAACAGGACAAGTAAATATTTAATAAAATCAATGCAGTTTAGGAATTCGACTTTCATCATTCGACATCTTTTCAATACTTATTCTCGTGTTTTTGAGTCATCAGAGTGAATTGTAATTCTAGTGTAAATGCAATATTATTACAGTGTGTACTACATTAACTGAGGTAACTACCAATGGTGGTACGGTTACGAAGACTGACTCCTTGAATTACAACTCTATTGCAACACTTACATGCGCTACAGGGTATGAATCGGCTAGTAATACAGCTACCATTACTTCCACGTGTCAAGATGATAAAACATGGACTTCAACTTCCATTGGCCCTTGCCAAATAAAAGGTATGGAACGATTGATAACTTAATAGTGTTGTATCAATTGAGTCTGCTAAAATGCGAAACACTCTATAATTGTTGCTGTTGTTTCTGTTGCAGCTCTTTTAACAGTTCTTGTCGAGGGCGAGCATAAGATGCATATTTCTTAGGTATTGGTTAATATTTGTGTACTGTAGTTCATTGGAAGTCAAAAATATATAATCGATACAATGAGTAGAATAATAAAGGCAGTACTTTGTAATTTTACCGGGTATCGACGAAGGTTAAGACTTCAAAATCGTAAATAAATGTATTCAAGAAACTTGAAAATATATTGACAGTCAAATCAGCTTCACTGATATACATACTGATATCTTCGTACATTGATTCAGTCACCATAATACATTATTTTTATATAATTCAAATTATTTCCGTACACCCTTTACGACCTTGACGGTTACATTGTCTCTGATAAGGACTGTTCTAACAACATGTTTTTTGTACTTGATTCCCAAGAACGAATTGTAGTTGTTATGTAAGTGTAATATTGTTCCAGTGTGTACTGCATTAATTGAGGACACTACAAATGGTGGTACGGTTTCGAGGACTGACTTTTCGAATTACAACTCTATTGCAACACTTACATGCGCTACAGGGTATGAATCGGCTAGTAATACAGCTACCATTACTTCCACTTGTCAAGACGATGAAACATGGACTTCACCTACCATTGGCCCTTGCCAAATTAAAGGTATGGAACGATCGATAACTGAATAATTTTGTATGAAAATTACACTGCTCAAATGCTGAAACGTTCTGTTTATTTTTGTTGTTATTTCTGCTGCAGTTCGTTGTATAATTATTGTTCAGGGTGTGCCCATGATGCTTTGTTCTTGGGTATCGGCTAACATTAGTCTAGTAAATTGCAAGTCATAAACATATAATCGATACAATGTATGCAAATTGAAGTTATTACTCTGTAGTTTTACTGAGTACCGTTGTCGTCTGAGACGACTTTCAAAATAGGTGAATAATTATAATCCTGACTCTTGAACATACATGGACAGTCAAATCATCGCATTGATACACATTATGATATCCTCGAACAAGTATCCAGTCAACATTTATACACCTTTATACTTTTTATTTACTTTCAAACTGTTTTCTTACCATCTTTATGACTTTATGGATTAGATTGTCTCCGGCAAATACTGCCATATCAATATGTTTTGTTAGTAATTTTATCTCCCTCTACATTCCTACCTTGCCCGTTATTTAAAGTTGGTCAAGTCGTAGTTGTGCCCCAATTGGTCGCAAAATGTTAGGTTACTGTCCTTGGTGTTTAAAACTAGGTCGCTCCCCAGGTTGTTTTGCCACTATTGGTCACCGTTTTGACATGAGTTTGTGCTGTTGTCGCCGTGCAGCGGGGTCTTGGGGAACTTGATGAAATTATTTTCGTACACCCTTTACGACCCTGACGGTTACATTGTCTCTGATAAGGACTGTTCTAACAACATGTTTTTTGTACTTGATTCCAAAGAACGAATTGTAGTTGTTATGTAAGTGTAATATTTTTTCCAGAGTGTACTTCATTAACTGAGGTAACTACAAATGGTGGTACAGTTTCGAAGACTGACTCCTCGAATTACAACTCTATTGCGACACTCACATGTGCTACAGGTTATGAATCAGCTAGTAATACAGCTACCATTACTTCCACGTGTCAAGACGATAAAACATGGACTTCATCTTCTATTGGCCCTTGCCAAATAAAAGGTATGAAACGATCGGTTCTTGAATAGTGTTGTATCAATTTGCACTGCTGAACTTGCATATATGTATGCTTATGAACGTCCTGTTCGTGTTGTCTTTATTGTTTTGCGGCTGCTGTTGATTTTGTTATTAGTTTTGACAAACAGTACGAATGTCCAGTTAAACGTCAGTCAAAAATCAGAAGGTTATATTACATATTAGCCAAACGTATACGGCCTGTATACGTACGATTGTTCAATCTAAGAGTTTGCCATAGAAGTTAACAGTTAGGTCGATGTCCTGACAATCAGACATTTTCTTGTGCCCTATGCTGTCGGACGAGTAGCGCTCAACATTCACTGATAGCCTCTTAATATTATTATACTGCTACCATAATATTATTCAATTTATTGTGAACTATTGAACAGTTTAATTGATGAGACCGTATGGTCATGTAATGTGACACATGCAAGTTTTTAAATGGAAAATGAATGTTTTATAAAATAAGTGTTGTTGATGCTATGTGATATCGATATTTCCATACACCAGATGGAAGTACTTTTGTCTTCGAAACTATAAAAACATGTTTAACAGGACAAGTAAATATTTAATAAAATCAATGCAGTTTAGGAATTCGACTTTCATCATTCGACATCTTTTCAATACTTATTCTCGTGTTTTTGAGTCATCAGAGTGAATTGTAATTCTAGTGTAAATGCAATATTATTACAGTGTGTACTTCATTAACTGAGGTAACTACCAATGGTGGTACGGTAACGAAGACTGACTCCTTGAATTACAACTCTATTGCAACACTTACATGCGCTACAGGGTATGAATCGGCTAGTAATACAGCTACCATTACTTCCACGTGTCAAGATGATAAAACATGGACTTCAACTTCCATTGGCCCTTGCCAAATAAAAGGTATGGAACGATTGATAACTTAATAGTGTTGTATCAATTGAGTCTGCTAAAATGCGAAACACTCTATAATTGTTGCTGTTGTTTCTGTTGCAGCTCTTTTAACAGTTCTTGTCGAGGGCGAGCATAAGATGCATATTTCTTAGGTATTGCTTAATATTTGTGTACTGTAGTTCATTGGAAGTCAAAAATATATAATCGATACAATGAGTAGAATAATAAAGGCAGTACTTTGTAATTTTACCGGGTATCGACGAAGGTTAAGACTTCAAAATCGTAAATAAATGTATTCAAGAAACTTGAAAATATATTGACAGTCAAATCAGCTTCACTGATATACATACTGATATCTTCGTACATTGATTCAGTCACCATAATACATTATTTTTATATAATTCAAATTATTTCCGTACACCCTTTACGACCTTGACGGTTACATTGTCTCTGATAAGGACTGTTCTAACAACATGTTTTTGTACTTGATTCCCAAGAACGAATTGTAGTTGTTATGTAAGTGTAATATTGTTCCAGTGTGTACTGCATTAATTGAGGACACTACAAATGGTGGTACGGTTTCGAGGACTGACTTTTCGAATTACAACTCTATTGCAACACTTACATGCGCTACAGGGTATGAATCGGCTAGTAATACAGCTACCATTACTTCCACTTGTCAAGACGATGAAACATGGACTTCACCTACCATTGGCCCTTGCCAAATTAAAGGTATGGAACGATCGATAACTGAATAATTTTGTATGAAAATTACACTGCTCAAATGCTGAAACGTTCTGTTTATTTTTGTTGTTATTTCTGCTGCAGTTCGTTGTATAATTATTGTTCAGGGTGTGCCCATGATGCTTTGTTCTTGGGTATCGGCTAACATTAGTCTAGTAAATTGCAAGTCATAAACATATAATCGATACAATGTATGCAAATTGAAGTTATTACTCTGTAGTTTTACTGAGTACCGTTGTCGTCTGAGACGACTTTCAAAATAGGTGAATAATTATAATCCTGACTCTTGAACATACATGGACAGTCAAATCATCGCATTGATACACATTATGATATCCTCGAACAAGTATCCAGTCAACATTTATACACCTTTATACTTTTTATTTACTTTCAAACTGTTTTCTTACCATCTTTATGACTTTATGGATTAGATTGTCTCCGGCAAATACTGCCATATCAATATGTTTTGTTAGTAATTTTATCTCCCTCTACATTCCTACCTTGCCCGTTATTTAAAGTTGGTCAAGTCGTAGTTGTGCCCCAATTGGTCGCAAAATGTTAGGTTACTGTCCTTGGTGTTTAAAACTAGGTCGCTCCCCGGGTTGTTTTGCCACTATTGGTCACCGTTTTGACATGAGTTTGTGCTGTTGTCGCCGTGCAGCGGGGTCTTGGGGAACTTGATGAAATTATTTTCGTACACCCTTTACGACCCTGACGGTTACATTGTCTCTGATAAGGACTGTTCTAACAACATGTTTTTTTGTACTTGATTCCAAAGAACGAATTGTAGTTGTTATGTAAGTGTAATATTTTTTCCAGAGTGTACTTCATTAACTGAGGTAACTACAAATGGTGGTACAGTTTCGAAGACTGACTCCTCGAATTACAACTCTATTGCGACACTCACATGTGCTACAGGTTATGAATCAGCTAGTAATACAGCTACCATTACTTCCACGTGTCAAGACGATAAAACATGGACTTCATCTTCTATTGGCCCTTGCCAAATAAAAGGTATGAAACGATCGGTTCTTGAATAGTGTTGTATCAATTTGCACTGCTGAACTTGCATATATGTATGCTTATGAACGTCCTGTTCGTGTTGTCTTTATTGTTTTGCGGCTGCTGTTGATTTTGTTATTAGTTTTGACAAACAGTACGAATGTCCAGTTAAACGTCAGTCAAAAATCAGAAGGTTATATTACATATTAGCCAAACGTATACGGCCTGTATACGTACGATTGTTCAATCTAAGAGTTTGCCATAGAAGTTAACAGTTAGGTCGATGTCCTGACAATCAGACATTTTCTTGTGCCCTATGCTGTCGGACGAGTAGCGCTCAACATTCACTGATAGCCTCTTAATATTATTATACTGCTACCATAATATTATTCAATTTATTGTGAACTATTGAACAGTTTAATTGATGAGACCGTATGGTCATGTAATGTGACACATGCAAGTTTTTAAATGGAAAATGAATGTTTTATAAAATAAGTGTTGTTGATGCTATGTGATATCGATATTTCCATACACCAGATGGAAGTACTTTTGTCTTCGAAACTATAAAAACATGTTTAACAGGACAAGTAAATATTTAATAAAATCAATGCAGTTTAGGAATTCGACTTTCATCATTCGACATCTTTTCAATACTTATTCTCGTGTTTTTGAGTCATCAGAGTGAATTGTAATTCTAGTGTAAATGCAATATTATTACAGTGTGTACTTCATTAACTGAGGTAACTACCAATGGTGGTACGGTAACGAAGACTGACTCCTTGAATTACAACTCTATTGCAACACTTACATGCGCTACAGGGTATGAATCGGCTAGTAATACAGCTACCATTACTTCCACGTGTCAAGATGATAAAACATGGACTTCAACTTCCATTGGCCCTTGCCAAATAAAAGGTATGGAACGATTGATAACTTAATAGTGTTGTATCAATTGAGTCTGCTAAAATGCGAAACACTCTATAATTGTTGCTGTTGTTTCTGTTGCAGCTCTTTTAACAGTTCTTGTCGAGGGCGAGCATAAGATGCATATTTCTTAGGTATTGCTTAATATTTGTGTACTGTAGTTCATTGGAAGTCAAAAATATATAATCGATACAATGAGTAGAATAATAAAGGCAGTACTTTGTAATTTTACCGGGTATCGACGAAGGTTAAGACTTCAAAATCGTAAATAAATGTATTCAAGAAACTTGAAAATATATTGACAGTCAAATCAGCTTCACTGATATACATACTGATATCTTCGTACATTGATTCAGTCACCATAATACATTATTTTTATATAATTCAAATTATTTCCGTACACCCTTTACGACCTTGACGGTTACATTGTCTCTGATAAGGACTGTTCTAACAACATGTTTTTGTACTTGATTCCCAAGAACGAATTGTAGTTGTTATGTAAGTGTAATATTGTTCCAGTGTGTACTGCATTAATTGAGGACACTACAAATGGTGGTACGGTTTCGAGGACTGACTTTTCGAATTACAACTCTATTGCAACACTTACATGCGCTACAGGGTATGAATCGGCTAGTAATACAGCTACCATTACTTCCACTTGTCAAGACGATGAAACATGGACTTCACCTACCATTGGCCCTTGCCAAATTAAAGGTATGGAACGATCGATAACTGAATAATTTTGTATGAAAATTACACTGCTCAAATGCTGAAACGTTCTGTTTATTTTTGTTGTTATTTCTGCTGCAGTTCGTTGTATAATTATTGTTCAGGGTGTGCCCATGATGCTTTGTTCTTGGGTATCGGCTAACATTAGTCTAGTAAATTGCAAGTCATAAACATATAATCGATACAATGTATGCAAATTGAAGTTATTACTCTGTAGTTTTACTGAGTACCGTTGTCGTCTGAGACGACTTTCAAAATAGGTGAATAATTATAATCCTGACTCTTGAACATACATGGACAGTCAAATCATCGCATTGATACACATTATGATATCCTCGAACAAGTATCCAGTCAACATTTATACACCTTTATACTTTTTATTTACTTTCAAACTGTTTTCTTACCATCTTTATGACTTTATGGATTAGATTGTCTCCGGCAAATACTGCCATATCAATATGTTTTGTTAGTAATTTTATCTCCCTCTACATTCCTACCTTGCCCGTTATTTAAAGTTGGTCAAGTCGTAGTTGTGCCCCAATTGGTCGCAAAATGTTAGGTTACTGTCCTTGGTGTTTAAAACTAGGTCGCTCCCCGGGTTGTTTTGCCACTATTGGTCACCGTTTTGACATGAGTTTGTGCTGTTGTCGCCGTGCAGCGGGGTCTTGGGGAACTTGATGAAATTATTTTCGTACACCCTTTACGACCCTGACGGTTACATTGTCTCTGATAAGGACTGTTCTAACAACATGTTTTTTTGTACTTGATTCCAAAGAACGAATTGTAGTTGTTATGTAAGTGTAATATTTTTTCCAGAGTGTACTTCATTAACTGAGGTAACTACAAATGGTGGTACAGTTTCGAAGACTGACTCCTCGAATTACAACTCTATTGCGACACTCACATGTGCTACAGGTTATGAATCAGCTAGTAATACAGCTACCATTACTTCCACGTGTCAAGACGATAAAACATGGACTTCATCTTCTATTGGCCCTTGCCAAATAAAAGGTATGAAACGATCGGTTCTTGAATAGTGTTGTATCAATTTGCACTGCTGAACTTGCATATATGTATGCTTATGAACGTCCTGTTCGTGTTGTCTTTATTGTTTTGCGGCTGCTGTTGATTTTGTTATTAGTTTTGACAAACAGTACGAATGTCCAGTTAAACGTCAGTCAAAAATCAGAAGGTTATATTACATATTAGCCAAACGTATACGGCCTGTATACGTACGATTGTTCAATCTAAGAGTTTGCCATAGAAGTTAACAGTTAGGTCGATGTCCTGACAATCAGACATTTTCTTGTGCCCTATGCTGTCGGACGAGTAGCGCTCAACATTCACTGATAGCCTCTTAATATTATTATACTGCTACCATAATATTATTCAATTTATTGTGAACTATTGAACAGTTTAATTGATGAGACCGTATGGTCATGTAATGTGACACATGCAAGTTTTTAAATGGAAAATGAATGTTTTATAAAATAAGTGTTGTTGATGCTATGTGATATCGATATTTCCATACACCAGATGGAAGTACTTTTGTCTTCGAAACTATAAAAACATGTTTAACAGGACAAGTAAATATTTAATAAAATCAATGCAGTTTAGGAATTCGACTTTCATCATTCGACATCTTTTCAATACTTATTCTCGTGTTTTTGAGTCATCAGAGTGAATTGTAATTCTAGTGTAAATGCAATATTATTACAGTGTGTACTTCATTAACTGAGGTAACTACCAATGGTGGTACGGTAACGAAGACTGACTCCTTGAATTACAACTCTATTGCAACACTTACATGCGCTACAGGGTATGAATCGGCTAGTAATACAGCTACCATTACTTCCACGTGTCAAGATGATAAAACATGGACTTCAACTTCCATTGGCCCTTGCCAAATAAAAGGTATGGAACGATTGATAACTTAATAGTGTTGTATCAATTGAGTCTGCTAAAATGCGAAACACTCTATAATTGTTGCTGTTGTTTCTGTTGCAGCTCTTTTAACAGTTCTTGTCGAGGGCGAGCATAAGATGCATATTTCTTAGGTATTGCTTAATATTTGTGTACTGTAGTTCATTGGAAGTCAAAAATATATAATCGATACAATGAGTAGAATAATAAAGGCAGTACTTTGTAATTTTACCGGGTATCGACGAAGGTTAAGACTTCAAAATCGTAAATAAATGTATTCAAGAAACTTGAAAATATATTGACAGTCAAATCAGCTTCACTGATATACATACTGATATCTTCGTACATTGATTCAGTCACCATAATACATTATTTTTATATAATTCAAATTATTTCCGTACACCCTTTACGACCTTGACGGTTACATTGTCTCTGATAAGGACTGTTCTAACAACATGTTTTTGTACTTGATTCCCAAGAACGAATTGTAGTTGTTATGTAAGTGTAATATTGTTCCAGTGTGTACTGCATTAATTGAGGACACTACAAATGGTGGTACGGTTTCGAGGACTGACTTTTCGAATTACAACTCTATTGCAACACTTACATGCGCTACAGGGTATGAATCGGCTAGTAATACAGCTACCATTACTTCCACTTGTCAAGACGATGAAACATGGACTTCACCTACCATTGGCCCTTGCCAAATTAAAGGTATGGAACGATCGATAACTGAATAATTTTGTATGAAAATTACACTGCTCAAATGCTGAAACGTTCTATTTATTTTTGTTGTTATTTCTGCTGCAGTTCGTTGTATAATTATTGTTCAGGGTGTGCCCATGATGCTTTGTTCTTGGGTATCGGTTAACATTAGTCTAGTAAATTGCAAGTCATAAACATATAATCGATACAATGTATGCAAATTGAAGTTATTACTCTGTAGTTTTACTGAGTACCGTTGTCGTCTGAGACGACTTTCAAAATAGGTGAATAATTATAATTCTGACTCTTGAACATACATGGACAGTCAAATCATCGCATTGATACACATTATGATATCCTCGAACAAGTATCCAGTCAACATTTATACACCTTTATACTTTTTATTTACTTTCAAACTGTTTTCTTACCATCTTTATGACTTTATGGATTAGATTGTCTCCGGCAAATACTGCCATATCAATATGTTTTGTTAGTAATTTTATCTCCCTCTACATTCCTACCTTGCCCGTTATTTAAAGTTGGTCAAGTCGTAGTTGTGCCCCAATTGGTCGCAAAATGTTAGGTTACTGTCCTTGGTGTTTAAAACTAGGTCGCTCCCCGGGTTGTTTTGCCACTATTGGTCACCGTTTTGACATGAGTTTGTGCTGTTGTCGCCGTGCAGCGGGGTCTTGGGGAACTTGATGAAATTATTTTCGTACACCCTTTACGACCCTGACGGTTACATTGTCTCTGATAAGGACTGTTCTAACAACATGTTTTTTTGTACTTGATTCCAAAGAACGAATTGTAGTTGTTATGTAAGTGTAATATTTTTTCCAGAGTGTACTTCATTAACTGAGGTAACTACAAATGGTGGTACAGTTTCGAAGACTGACTCCTCGAATTACAACTCTATTGCGACACTCACATGTGCTACAGGTTATGAATCAGCTAGTAATACAGCTACCATTACTTCCACGTGTCAAGACGATAAAACATGGACTTCATCTTCTATTGGCCCTTGCCAAATAAAAGGTATGAAACGATCGGTTCTTGAATAGTGTTGTATCAATTTGCACTGCTGAACTTGCATATATGTATGCTTATGAACGTCCTGTTCGTGTTGTCTTTATTGTTTTGCGGCTGCTGTTGATTTTGTTATTAGTTTTGACAAACAGTACGAATGTCCAGTTAAACGTCAGTCAAAAATCAGAAGGTTATATTACATATTAGCCAAACGTATACGGCCTGTATACGTACGATTGTTCAATCTAAGAGTTTGCCATAGAAGTTAACAGTTAGGTCGATGTCCTGACAATCAGACATTTTCTTGTGCCCTATGCTGTCGGACGAGTAGCGCTCAACATTCACTGATAGCCTCTTAATATTATTATACTGCTACCATAATATTATTCAATTTATTGTGAACTATTGAACAGTTTAATTGATGAGACCGTATGGTCATGTAATGTGACACATGCAAGTTTTTAAATGGAAAATGAATGTTTTATAAAATAAGTGTTGTTGATGCTATGTGATATCGATATTTCCATACACCAGATGGAAGTACTTTTGTCTTCGAAACTATAAAAACATGTTTAACAGGACAAGTAAATATTTAATAAAATCAATGCAGTTTAGGAATTCGACTTTCATCATTCGACATCTTTTCAATACTTATTCTCGTGTTTTTGAGTCATCAGAGTGAATTGTAATTCTAGTGTAAATGCAATATTATTACAGTGTGTACTTCATTAACTGAGGTAACTACCAATGGTGGTACGGTAACGAAGACTGACTCCTTGAATTACAACTCTATTGCAACACTTACATGCGCTACAGGGTATGAATCGGCTAGTAATACAGCTACCATTACTTCCACGTGTCAAGATGATAAAACATGGACTTCAACTTCCATTGGCCCTTGCCAAATAAAAGGTATGGAACGATTGATAACTTAATAGTGTTGTATCAATTGAGTCTGCTAAAATGCGAAACACTCTATAATTGTTGCTGTTGTTTCTGTTGCAGCTCTTTTAACAGTTCTTGTCGAGGGCGAGCATAAGATGCATATTTCTTAGGTATTGCTTAATATTTGTGTACTGTAGTTCATTGGAAGTCAAAAATATATAATCGATACAATGAGTAGAATAATAAAGGCAGTACTTTGTAATTTTACCGGGTATCGACGAAGGTTAAGACTTCAAAATCGTAAATAAATGTATTCAAGAAACTTGAAAATATATTGACAGTCAAATCAGCTTCACTGATATACATACTGATATCTTCGTACATTGATTCAGTCACCATAATACATTATTTTTATATAATTCAAATTATTTCCGTACACCCTTTACGACCTTGACGGTTACATTGTCTCTGATAAGGACTGTTCTAACAACATGTTTTTGTACTTGATTCCCAAGAACGAATTGTAGTTGTTATGTAAGTGTAATATTGTTCCAGTGTGTACTGCATTAATTGAGGACACTACAAATGGTGGTACGGTTTCGAGGACTGACTTTTCGAATTACAACTCTATTGCAACACTTACATGCGCTACAGGGTATGAATCGGCTAGTAATACAGCTACCATTACTTCCACTTGTCAAGACGATGAAACATGGACTTCACCTACCATTGGCCCTTGCCAAATTAAAGGTATGGAACGATCGATAACTGAATAATTTTGTATGAAAATTACACTGCTCAAATGCTGAAACGTTCTATTTATTTTTGTTGTTATTTCTGCTGCAGTTCGTTGTATAATTATTGTTCAGGGTGTGCCCATGATGCTTTGTTCTTGGGTATCGGTTAACATTAGTCTAGTAAATTGCAAGTCATAAACATATAATCGATACAATGTATGCAAATTGAAGTTATTACTCTGTAGTTTTACTGAGTACCGTTGTCGTCTGAGACGACTTTCAAAATAGGTGAATAATTATAATTCTGACTCTTGAACATACATGGACAGTCAAATCATCGCATTGATACACATTATGATATCCTCGAACAAGTATCCAGTCAACATTTATACACCTTTATACTTTTTATTTACTTTCAAACTGTTTTCTTACCATCTTTATGACTTTATGGATTAGATTGTCTCCGGCAAATACTGCCATATCAATATGTTTTGTTAGTAATTTTATCTCCCTCTACATTCCTACCTTGCCCGTTATTTAAAGTTGGTCAAGTCGTAGTTGTGCCCCAATTGGTCGCAAAATGTTAGGTTACTGTCCTTGGTGTTTAAAACTAGGTCGCTCCCCGGGTTGTTTTGCCACTATTGGTCACCGTTTTGACATGAGTTTGTGCTGTTGTCGCCGTGCAGCGGGGTCTTGGGGAACTTGATGAAATTATTTTCGTACACCCTTTACGACCCTGACGGTTACATTGTCTCTGATAAGGACTGTTCTAACAACATGTTTTTTGTACTTGATTCCAAAGAACGAATTGTAGTTGTTATGTAAGTGTAATATTTTTTCCAGAGTGTACTTCATTAACTGAGGTAACTACAAATGGTGGTACAGTTTCGAAGACTGACTCCTCGAATTACAACTCTATTGCGACACTCACATGTGCTACAGGTTATGAATCAGCTAGTAATACAGCTACCATTACTTCCACGTGTCAAGACGATAAAACATGGACTTCATCTTCTATTGGCCCTTGCCAAATAAAAGGTATGAAACGATCGGTTCTTGAATAGTGTTGTATCAATTTGCACTGCTGAACTTGCATATACACTTACGGACTTTGAAAACGCACCACTTTTCAAGGGTCGGTATTTTTTGTATGAACTATTTAGGATTATTTTATACCAATGGAATAATGTTACTGGGTTAGAACGTTGTCGGTAAAGTATATTTTAATTTATTTTTACTAACCGAATTGCTAATAGTGACCACGTGGCCAAATTCCATTTTTAGCGCGTGAGTCTCGTGCGAATGACAATATCAGACCTGTGTAAACGACGATGTGTAAACGATTCATTAGCATACCAAAAAAACAACACATTTTATTTTTTCAAAACCAAAGGTTACATTTAATGTCAATCTCAAACTGATGTGCCTGGAGGTAAAAACATGTTACAAACCGGAAGTAGCCACCGCATGGTTTTTGCACGATTAAGTTGTCGTGATACAATAAATATTCGTCTACAACAGCGTTTTATGCCAACTGAAACCACCGTTTATCTTCAAATAGGGATTAAAGGCATAAAAAGCCACCGAATTCGGATAAATTAATGCGCATGCTCCGCCATAAAAAGGACTTCCGGTCAACAAACGTGCCTGTCAAAAGAATGCTTGGTGTCGATAGATATGCTAAATCATCAAATAAAAATATCAAACACGTTTATTTATGAAATATAACATTTTCACTTAGTACCCTGCCAATTTTATTTTCATCTTACATTGATCACGTACTTCAACATGCAGTCACTTCCTTCTTGTATTACTATTTTCGGATGAAACGGGTGTTAACCTTGGACAGCATGAATATAACCATGCGTATAAATAACGAATAACAGTCCATTTTCTTGAAGAAAGCAATATCTGCGTGATGGAATGTCCCAGATTTGGATTCCACCGAAAACATTTGACATGTTCTTTCACACCTGAGTCCATGGATAAGTTCAATGACCCGATCTGCCCACACGATTGTCCGAACCTGTGTTGGTGAATAGAGGAACATTCTCCAGAAGCGAATTGAAATTGTAACGAGTACCCGCTGTTGTGAACGCACCAAAACATAACTTTACACGCACTTTCCACAAATGTGAATTTGGTTTTGAGACTTAAGCACGTGGATGTCACGTGACTAAGTAACATTGTTAACTGTCGTTTTGAAAGTTTGACAGATGTTAAAACATAAATTGAGCTATCTGTAGACAAAATTTTAATACAATTAATCAATGTTTACTATTACATTTCGTGGTTTGAATAAGTGGTGCGTTTTCAAAGTCCGTAAGTGTATGTATGCTTATGAACGTCCTGTTCGTGTTGTCTTTATTGTTTTGCGGCTGCTGTTGATTTTGTAATTAGTTTTGATATACAGGACGAATGTCCAGTTAAACGTCAGTCAGAAATCAGAAGGTTATATTACATATTAACCAAACGTATACGGCCTGTATACGTACGATTGTTCAATCTAAGAGGTTGCCATAGAAGTTAACAGTTAGGTCGATGTCCTGACAATCAGACATTTTCTAGTGCCCTATGCTGTCGGACGAGTAGCGCTCAACATTCACTGATAGCCTCTTAATATTATTATACTGCTACCATAATATTATTCAATTTATTGTGAACTATTGAACAGTTTAATTGATGAGACCGTATGGTCATGTAATGTGGCACATGCAAGTTTTTAAATGGAAAATGAATGTTTTATAAAATAAGTGTTGTTGATGCTATGTAATATCGATATTTCCATACACCAGATGGAAGTACTTTTGTCTTCGAAACTATAAAAACATGTTTAACAGGACAAGTAAATATTTAATAAAATCAATGCAGTTTAGGAATTCGACTTTCATCATTCGACATCTTTTCAATACTTATTCTCGTGTTTTTGAGTCATCAGAGTGAATTGTAATTCTAGTGTAAATGCAATATTATTACAGTGTGTACTTCATTAACTGAGGTAACTACCAATGGTGGTACGGTTACGAAGACTGACTCCTTGAATTACAACTCTATTGCAACACTTACATGCGCTACAGGGTATGAATCGGCTAGTAATACAGCTACCATTACTTCCACGTGTCAAGATGATAAAACATGGACTTCAACTTCCATTGGCCCTTGCCAAATAAAAGGTATGGAACGATTGATAACTTAATAGTGTCGTATCAATTGAGTCTGCTCAAATGCGAAACACTCTATAATTGTTGCTGTTGTTTCTGTTGCAGCTCTTTTAACAGTTCTTGTCGAGGGCGAGCATAAGATGCATATTTCTTAGGTATTGCTTAATATTTGTGTACTGTAGTTCATTGGAAGTCAAAAATATATAATCGATACAATGAGTAGAATAATAAAGGCAGTACTTTGTAATTATACCGGGTATCGACGAAGGTTAAGACTTCAAAATCGTAAATAAATGTATTCAAGAAACTTGAAAATTTATTGACAGTCAAATCAGCTTCACTGATATACATACTGATATCCTCGTACATTGATTCAGTCACCATAATACATTATTTTTATATAATTCAAATTATTTCCGTACACCCTTTACGACCTTGACGGTTACATTGTCTCTGATAAGGACTGTTCTAACAACATGTTTTTTGTACTTGATTCCCAAGAACGAATTGTAGTTGTTATGTAAGTGTAATATTGTTCCAGTGTGTACTGCATTAATTGAGGACACTACAAATGGTGGTACGGTTTCGAGGACTGACTTTTCGAATTACAACTCTATTGCAACACTTACATGCGCTACAGGGTATGAATCGGCTAGTAATACAGCTACCATCACTTCCACTTGTCAAGACGATGAAACATGGACTTCACCTACCATTGGCCCTTGCCAAATTAAAGGTATGGAACGATCGATAACTGAATAATTTTGTATAAAAATTACACTGCTCAAATGCCGAAACGTTCTGTTTATTTTTGTTGTTATTTCTGCTGCAGTTCGTTGTATAATTATTGTTCAGGGTGTGCCCATGATGCTTTGTTCTTGGGTATCGGCTAACATTAGTTTAGTAAATTGCAAGTCATAAACATATAATCGATACAATGTATGCAAATTGAAGTTATTACTCTGTAGTTTTACTGAGTACCGTTGTCGTCTGAGACGACTTTCAAAATAGGTGAATAATTTTAATCCTGACTCTCGAGCATACATGGGCAGTCAAATCATCGCATTGATACACATTATGATATCCTCGAACAAGTATCCAGTCAACATTTATACACCTTTATACTTTTTATTTACTTTCAAACTGTTTTCTTACCATCTTTATGACTTTATGGATTAGATTGTCTCCGGCAAATACTGCCATATCAATATGTTATGTTTGTAATGTTATCTCCCTCTACATTCCTACCTTGCCCGTTATTTAAAGTTGGTCAAGTCGTAGTTGTGCCCCAATTGGTCGCAAAATGTTAAGTTACTGTCCTTGGTGTTTAAAACTAGGTCGCTCCCCGGGTTGTTTTGCCACTATTGGTCACCGTTTTGGCATAAGTTTGTGCTGTTGTCGCCGTGCAGCGGGGTCTTGGGGAACTTGATGAAATTATTTTCGTACACCCTTTACGACCCTGACGGTTACATTGTCTCTGATAATGACTGTTCTAACAACATGTTTTTTGTACTTGATTCCAAAGAACGAATTGTAGTTGTTATGTAAGTGTAATATTTTTTCCAGAGTGTACTTCATTAACTGAGGTAACTACAAATGGTGGTACAGTTTCGAAGACTGACTCCTCGAATTACAACTCTATTGCGACACTCACGTGTGCTACAGGTTATGAATCAGCTAGTAATACAGCTACCATTACTTCCACGTGTCAAGACGATAAAACATGGACTTCATCTTCTATTGGCCCTTGCCAAATAAAAGGTATGAAACGATCGGTTCTTGAATAGTGTTGTATCAATTTGCACTGCTGAACTTGCATATATGTATGCTTATGAACGTCCTGTTCGTGTTGTCTTTATTGTTTTGCGGCTGCTGTTGATTGTGTAATTAGTTTTGATATACAGGACGAATGTCCAGTTAAACGTCAGTCAAAAATCAGAAGGTTATATTACATATTAACCAAACGTATACGGCCTGTATACGTACGATTGTTCAATCTAAGAGGTTGTCATAGAAGTTAACAGTTAGGTCGACGTCCTGACAATCAGACATTTTCTAGTGCCCTATGCTGTCGGACGAGTAGCGCTCAACATTCACTGATAGCCTCTTAATATTATTATACTGCTACCATAATATTATTCAATTTATTGTGAACTATTGAACAGTTTAATTGATGAGACCGTATGGTCATGTAATGTGACACATGCAAGTTTTTAAATGGAAAATGAATGTTTTATAAAATAAGTGTTGTTGATGCTATGTAATATCGATATTTCCATACACCAGATGTAAGTACTTTTGTCTTCGAAACTATAAAAACATGTTTAACAGGACAAGTAAATATTTAATAAAATCAATGCAGTTTAGGAATTCGACTTTCATCATTCGACATCTTTTCAATACTTATTCTCGTGTTTTTGAGTCATCAGAGTGAATTGTAATTCTAGTGTAAATGCAATATTATTACAGTGTGTACTTCATTAACTGAGGTAACTACCAATGGTGGTACGGTTACGAAGACTGACTCCTTGAATTACAACTCTATTGCAACACTTACATGCGCTACAGGGTATGAATCGGCTAGTAATACAGCTACCATTACTTCCACGTGTCAAGATGATAAAACATGGACTTCAACTTCCATTGGCCCTTGCCAAATAAAAGGTATGGAACGATTGATAACTTAATAGTGTTGTATCAATTGAGTCTGCTCAAATGCGAAACACTCTATAATTGTTGCTGTTGTTTCTGTTGCAGCTCTTTTAACAGTTCTTGTCGAGGGCGAGCATAAGATGCATATTTCTTAGGTATTGCTTAATATTTGTGTACTGTAGTTCATTGGAAGTCAAAAATATATAATCGATACAATGAGTAGAATAATAAAGGCAGTACTTTGTAATTTTACCGGGTATCGACGAAGGTTAAGACTTCAAAATCGTAAATAAATGTATTCAAGCAACTTGAAAATATATTGACAGTCAAATCAGCTTCACTGATATACATACTGATTTCCTCGTACATTGATTCAGTCACCATATTACATTATTTTTATATAATTCAAATTATTTCCGTACACCCTTTACGACCTTGACGGTTACATTGTCTCTGATAAGGACTGTTCTAACAACATGTTTTTTGTACTTGATTCCCAAGAACGAATTGTAGTTGTTATGTAAGTGTAACATTGTTCCAGTGTGTACTGCATTAATTGAGGACACTACAAATGGTGGTACGGTTTCGAGGACTGACGTTTCGAATTACAACTCTATTGCAACACTTACATGCGCTACAGGGTATGAATCGGCTAGTAATACAGCTACCATTACTTCCACTTGTCAAGACGATGAAACATGGACTTCACCTACCATTGGCCCTTGCCAAATTAAAGGTATGGAACGATCGATAACTGAATAATTTTGTATAAAAATTACACTGCTCAAATGCCGAAACGATCTGTTTATTTTTGTTGTTATTTCTGCTGCAGTTCGTTGTATAATTATTGTTCAGGGTGTGCCCATGATGCTTTGTTCTTGGGTATCGGCTAACATTAGTTGAGTAAATTGCAAGTCATAAACATATAATCGATACAATGTATGCAAATTGAAGTTATTACTCTGTAGTTTTACTGAGTACCGTTGTCGTCTGAGACGACTTTCAAAATAGGTGAATAATTTTAATCCTGACTCTTGAACATTCATGGACAGTCAAATCATCGCATTGATACACATTATGATATCCTCGAACAAGTATCCAGTCAACATTTATACACCTTTATACTTTTTATTTACTTTCAAACTGTTTTCTTACCATCTTTATGACTTAATGGATTAGATTGTCTCTGGCACATACTGCCATATCAATATGTTTTGTTTGTAATGTTATCTCCCTCTACATTCCTACCTTGCCCGTTATTTAAAGTTGGTCAAGTCGTAGTTGTGCCCCAATTGGTCGCAAAATGTTAAGTTACTGTCCTTGGTGTTTAAAACTAGGTCGCTCCCCGGGTTGTTTTGCCACTATTGGTCACCGTTTTGGCATGAGTTTGTGCTGTTGTCGCCGTGCAGCGGGGTCTTGGGGAACTTGATGAAATTATTTTCGTACACCCTTTACGACCCTGACGGTTACATTGTCTCTGATAATGACTGTTCTAACAACATGTTTTTTGTACTTGATTCCAAAGAACGAATTGTAGTTGTTATGTAAGTGTAATATTTTTTCCAGAGTGTACTTCATTAACTGAGGTAACTACAAATGGTGGTACAGTTTCGAAGACTGACTCCTCGAATTACAACTCTATTGCGACACTCACGTGTGCTACAGGTTATGAATCAGCTAGTAATACAGCTACCATTACTTCCACGTGTCAAGACGATAAAACATGGACTTCATCTTCTATTGGCCCTTGCCAAATAAAAGGTATGAAACGATCGGTTCTTGAATAGTGTTGTATCAATTTGCACTGCTGAACTTGCATATGGCCTGGTGCACAGTAAATGTCCCACTTTTGTTAGCATCTAATGCAAAAAATAAAGTTTCTTGTATTTTTATAAAATTTACTTTTTTAGGTTCTATGGGACATATATAAACATGTGTCATTGATAAAAAGATAAGTTTTTGCTTAAATTTTGTAATTTTTACAATTAAATATTTTGTGTCTGAGAGGGGACGGACATTACAAAATAGTAGAAAGGCTATCTTTAAAAGACCATTCAACGCAAAATATACCTCCAAAATGTAATTATTTTACATATTTATGAAAAACATAGTATGCTTCAGTAAATTAAATAATTTTTTATTGAAGTAATTCTGAATTTTGCCATTGATGAGCAATAATTTAAATTTAGTCTCATTATTTTTAACCTAATTATCCCTTTATGACTTTCTGGTTTCAATTAGTTGTAAAACATAATATATGATTGATATATGTTATTTTAAATGTGTATACTTATTAAAGACATGTAGAATCAATTTTCTAATATAAAAAAATATAATTTAATTTCTATTTAATGAAGTATTTTAGCATTTAATTCTGTTGTTAAAATCATGCCATTATCAGATTGTAATGGATGCTTATTTTATATCATCAAAAATGAATAAATTGAATTCTGGTGAATAGTATATTAATTAATATGATATTAAAGCATTGTACTAGTATCTTTTAATAATCTTAAATAAAATTTGCACACTATTGAATGAAATTTCAAGAAAATTAAGTATTTGGGTGATATACCAGATTTGAATAGTAACACTGTGAATCATGGGTCTATAAGAATTGGTATAAAGGAGAAAAGTTATTATTTCTTCACTATTTCTGTATAATTGATAATCACATTTTAAAATTTGACTTAAAATATTAACTTACAATTAAGATTAACTAGTTAAATAAGCAATATACCACATACTGTTAAAACTGGCACTGTGCATAATTTAGTATTTTACTTTTGATATCAAACATATTATAATGTACAACTAAATCATCAATTTTAAATGTTAAATAGCAAACATATATTACAATAAGCTACTGATCACAATCAAAGCTACTGTATAAAATGTGACAGGTGGTGAGAGCATATACTGATTGGTTGTATATTGGACCTTATTGGAACCCCACTGTGTACACTGATTAGGGTCTAATCTGGATTTCTTATCTGATACTGCACAGTGGGGATCTGTATTGTTTATTGTCTGTCATTAATTCATTGTATAAAACAATTTTGGCATGGATTATGTTTCTGTGTTTTGGTTTGTTGCAGTAATTTTTAAGTTTATTAAAGTCTCTGAATTGGTTGAATATATGTTTAATTATTAGATCTATTTATTACACCAGCTGAACTAAGTGAAAAGTCTGTCCCTCTTTTGCGCTGTAAATCACCTTTCTAAATTATTCTATTTTAAACATATTTACACCATTTAAATAAAATGATAATGTGACATTGACTCTTAACAAACAGACAAACATTATAAATCAATTTGAAGAAAACAGTTGAATTAATAAACTAATATTACCAAAAAAAAGTGTACTAATATTGTAAATTTTAAATGAAAAGCACTCTAAATATGTCTCTACATTTAAATTTTAAACATAATTTGTTTGTTTTCTAATCTGTGTTCATTGATTTTATGCAGAGGAACATATTTTTCTAAAAATACATACATAAAATATCTTTTATCTGCATCAAAACAGCATCATGTAGGTAGGGGACGGACATTACAGGGACAACCATTACAGATAACCATGCTGATAAATTATTAGATTTTATACACACCTGTACCATTCAAATTATTAGATTTTAACACTTAGACTCTAAAGCATACAGACCCATGATTATAAAACATTTTGTATGAAAATAATGGATTTTGTACCGAAATATTACCAAAAGAAACTCAAAATTTTTGTTCATTTTTAGTGAAATATTACATAATATGGCCCTATGAGGAAAAAATAAATATTAAAAAAATATTTATTCATTTCTGAACTAAATAAAGTTTCATTTAATCATAGGAACATTTTTTTCAGAAATAAGTTGCATAAAATAACTTTTATTCACATCGAAGCAACATCATACATTAGGGGGACGGACATTACAGGGACGGACATTACACATAAAATTTCTATTTTCTCAATAATTCCATCATACTTAGGATTTAAGTCTAAATATGAACTTATATGGTGATGGCATTATAAAATGCATTGCATAGTATGTTTTATTACAATATTTTCCTTCAAATTCTTAAAAATCTGACAGGGGGACGGACATTACACTTTTTTGACACAACTTACAAAAAATTCACTTTTTTGTAAAATCATAAAATACGGTAATGATTTATGGAAATTCTGCTACATCATCATTATGTTCATCTTGTAACCTTTAGAATAATGTAAAATAAATAGTTTTTTGTTCTTTCTAAAATGCTTTTGATAAGAGAATTAGAAGGCTACAAAATTCAATAATTGGGACCATTACACGGGTACCTATTTTGGTTTTTCATACATAAATCTAAAAGTACTTGTACTAGAACATTATAGCTTATACCAAATTGACAAGCACAAAATTCCTTAATGGAAAAACACATGTTAGAGCACTATCAACTGTTGGGTTTTTCATAGTTTTGCTTAGAAAATGCATGAAAAATCTGATGCTAACACATTACACCTAAAATCGGGCAATTTTGGGGTCTTCAAAGTTTCATAAATCTCAAACGGAAAGAGATTTCTTCATGAAATTTTGTGCACACCTGCAGCTTAGTGTAATCAAATTGATACATGTATATTTTTTGAAACACTGTAAATAGTTTTTGAGAATTAAGCTTGTACATCTATTTTTTTCAAAATGGACACAATACCGTGCACCAGGCCATATATGTATGCTTATGAACGTCCTGTTCGTGTTGTCTTTATTGTTTTGCGGCTGCTGTTGATTTTGTAATTAGTTTTGGTATACAGGACGAATGTCCAGTTAAACGTCAGTCAGAAATCAGAAGGTTATATTACATATTAACCAAACGTATACGGCCTGTATACGTACGATTGTTCAATCTAAGAGGTTGCCATAGAAGTTAACAGTTAGGTCGATGTCCTGACAATCAGACATTTTCTAGTGCCCTATGCTGTCGGACGAGTAGCGCTCAACATTCACTGATAGCCTCTTAATATTATTATACTGCTACCATAATATTATTCAATTTATTGTGAACTATTGAACAGTTTAATTGATGAGACCGTATGGTCATGTAATGTGGCACATGCAAGTTTTTAAATGGAAAATGAATGTTTTATAAAATAAGTGTTGTTGATGCTATGTAATATCGATATTTCCATACACCAGATGGAAGTACTTTTGTCTTCGAAACTATAAAAACATGTTTAACAGGACAAGTAAATATTTAATAAAATCAATGCAGTTTAGGAATTCGACTTCATCATTCGACATCTTTTCAATACTTATTCTCGTGTTTTTGAGTCATCAGAGTGAATTGTAATTCTAGTGTAAATGCAATATTATTACAGTGTGTACTTCATTAACTGAGGTAACTACCAATGGTGGTACGGTTACGAAGACTGACTCCTTGAATTACAACTCTATTGCAACACTTACATGCGCTACAGGGTATGAATCGGCTAGTAATACAGCTACCATTACTTCCACGTGTCAAGATGATAAAACATGGACTTCAACTTCCATTGGCCCTTGCCAAATAAAAGGTATGGAACGATTGATAACTTAATAGTGTCGTATCAATTGAGTCTGCTCAAATGCGAAACACTCTATAATTGTTGCTGTTGTTTCTGTTGCAGCTCTTTTAACAGTTCATGTCGAGGGCGAGCATAAGATGCATATTTCTTAGGTATTGCTTAATATTTGTGTACTGTAGTTCATTGGAAGTCAAAAATATATAATCGATACAATGAGTAGAATAATAAAGGCAGTACTTTGTAATTTTACCGGGTATCGACGAAGGTTAAGACTTCAAAATCGTAAATAAATGTATTCAAGAAACTTGAAAATTTATTGACAGTCAAATCAGCTTCACTGATATACATACTGATATCCTCGTACATTGATTCAGTCACCATAATACATTATTTTTATATAATTCAAATTATTTCCGTACACCCTTTACGACCATTGTCTCTGATAAGGACTGTTCTAACAACATGTTTTTTGTACTTGATTCCCAAGAAGGAATTGTAGTTGTTATGTAAGTGTAATATTGTTCCAGTGTGTACTGCATTAATTGAGGACACTACAAATGGTGGTACGGTTTCGAGGACTGACTTTTCGAATTACAACTCTATTGCAACACTTACATGCGCTACAGGGTATGAATCGGCTAGTAATACAGCTACCATCACTTCCACTTGTCAAGACGATGAAACATGGACTTCACCTACCATTGGCCCTTGCCAAATTAAAGGTATGGAACGATCGATAACTGAATAATTTTGTAAAAAAAATTACACTGCTCAAATGCCGAAACGTTCTGTTTATTTTTGTTGTTATTTCTGCTGCAGTTCGTTGTATAATTATTGTTCAGGGTGTGCCCATGATGCTTTGTTCTTGGGTATCGGCTAACATTAGTTGAGTAAATTGCAAGTCATAAACATATAATCGATACAATGTATGCAAATTGAAGTTATTACTCTGTAGTTTTACTGAGTACCTTTGTCGTCTGAGACGACTTTCAAAATAGGTGAATAATTTTAATCCTGACTCTTAAACATACATGGGCAGTCAAATCATCGCATTGATACACATTATGATATCCTCGAACAAGTATCCAGTCAACATTTATACACCTTTATACTTTTTATTTACTTTCAAACTGTTTTCTTACCATCTTTATGACTTTATGGATTAGATTGTCTCCGGCAAATACTGCCATATCAATATGTTTTGTTTGTTATGTTATCTCCCTCTACATTCCTACCTTGCCCGTTATTTAAAGTTGGTCAAGTCGTAGTTGTGCCCCAATTGGTCGCAAAATGTTAAGTTACTGTCCTTGGTGTTTAAAACTAGGTCGCTCCCCGGGTTGTTTTGCCACTATTGGTCACCGTTTTGGCATGAGTTTGTGCTGTTGTCGTCGTGCAGCGGGGTCTTGGGGCACTTGATGAAATTATTTTCGTACACCCTTTACGACCCTGACGGTTACATTGTCTCTGATAATGACTGTTCTAACAACATGTTTTTTGTACTTGATTCCAAAGAACGAATTGTAGTTGTTATGTAAGTGTAATATTTTTTCCAGAGTGTACTTCATTAACTGAGGTAACTACAAATGGTGGTACAGTTTCGAAGACTGACTCCTCGAATTACAACTCTATTGCGACACTCACGTGTGCTACAGGTTATGAATCAGCTAGTAATACAGCTACCATTACTTCCACGTGTCAAGACGATAAAACATGGACTTCATCTTCTATTGGCCCTTGCCAAATAAAAGGTATGAAACGATCGGTTCTTGAATAGTGTTGTATCAATTTGCACTGCTGAACTTGCATATATGTATGCTTATGAACGTCCTGTTCGTGTTGTCTTTATTGTTTTGCGGCTGCTGTTGATTTTGTAATTAGTTTTGATATACAGGACGAATGTCCAGTTAAACGTCAGTCAAAAATCAGAAGGTTATATTACATATTAACCAAACATATACGGCCTGTATACGTACGATTGTTCAATCTAAGAGGTTGTCATAGAAGTTAACAGTTAGGTCGATGTCCTGACAATCAGACATTTTCTAGTGCCCTATGCTGTCGGACGAGTAGCGCTCAACATTCACTGATAGCCTCTTAATATTATTATACTGCTACCATAATATTATTCAATTTATTGTGAACTATTGAACAGTTTAATTGATGAGACCGTATGGTCATGTAATGTGGCACATGCAAGTTTTTAAATGGAAAATGAATGTTTTATAAAATAAGTGTTGTTGATGCTATGTAATATCGATATTTCCATACACCAGATGGAAGTACTTTTGTCTTCGAAACTATAAAAACATGTTTAACAGGACAAGTAAATATTTAATAAAATCAATGGAGTTTAGGAATTCGACTTTCATCATTCGACATCTTTTCAATACTTATTCTCGTGTTTTTGAGTCATCAGAGTGAATTGTAATTCTAGTGTAAATGCAATATTATTACAGTGTGTACTTCATTAACTGAGGTAACTACCAATGGTGGTACGGTTACGAAGACTGACTCCTTGAATTACAACTCTATTGCAACACTTACATGCGCTACAGGGTATGAATCGGCTAGTAATACAGCTACCATTACTTCCACGTGTCAAGATGATAAAACATGGACTTCAACTTCCATTGGCCCTTGCCAAATAAAAGGTATGGAACGATTGATAACTTAATAGTGTTGTATCAATTGAGTCTGCTCAAATGCGAAACACTCTATAATTGTTGCTGTTGTTTCTGTTGCAGCTCTTTTAACAGTTCTTGTCGAGGGCGAGCATAAGATGCATATTTCTTAGGTATTGCTTAATATTTGTGTACTATAGTTCATTGGAAGTCAAAAATATATAATCGATAGAATGAGTAGAATAATAAAGGCAGTACTTTGTAATTTAACCGGGTATCGACGAAGGTTAAGACTTCAAAATCGTAAATAAATGTATTCAAGAAACTTGAAAATTTATTGACAGTCAAATCAGCTTCACTGATATACATACTGATATCCTCGTACATTGATTCAGTCACCATAATACATTATTTTTATATAATTCAAATTATTTCCGTACACCCTTTACGACCTTGACGGTTACATTGTCTCTGATAAGGACTGTTCTAACAACATGTTTTTTGTACTTGATTCCCAAGAACGAATTGTAGTTGTTATGTAAGTGTAATATTGTTCCAGTGTGTACTGCATTAATTGAGGACACTACAAATGGTGGTACGGTTTCGAGGACTGACTTTTCGAATTACAACTCTATTGCAACACTTACATGCGCTACAGGGTATGAATCGGCTAGTAATACAGCTACCATCACTTCCACTTGTCAAGACGATGAAACATGGACTTCACCTACCATTGGCCCTTGCCAAATTAAAGGTATGGAACGATCGATAACTGAATAATTTTGTATAAAAATTACACTGCTCAAATGCCGAAACGTTCTGTTTATTTTTGTTGTTATTTCTGCTGCAGTTCGTTGTATAATTATTGTTTAGGGTGTGCCCATGATGCTTTGTTCTTGGGTATCGGCTAACATTAGTTTAGTAAATTGCAAGTCATAAACATATAATCGATACAATGTATGCAAATTGAAGTTATTACTCTGTAGTTTTACTGAGTACCGTTGTCGTCTGAGACGACTTTCAAAATAGGTGAATAATTTTAATCCTGACTCTCGAACATACATGGGCAGTCAAATCATCGCATTGATACACATTATGATATCCTCGAACAAGTATCCAGTCAACATTTATACACCTTTATACTTTTTATTTACTTTCAAACTGTTTTCTTACCATCTTTATGACTTTATGGATTAGATTGTCTCCGGCAAATACTGCCATATCAATATGTTATGTTTGTAATGTTATCTCCCTGTACATTCCTACCTTGCCCGTTATTTAAAGTTGGTCAAGTCGTAGTTGTGCCCCAATTGGTCGCAAAATGTTAAGTTACTGTCCTTGGTGTTTAAAACTAGGTCGCTCCCCGGGTTGTTTTGCCACTATTGGTCACCGTTTTGGCATGAGTTTGTGCTGTTGTCGCCGTGCAGCGGGGTCTTGGGGAACTTGATGAAATTATTTTCGTACACCCTTTACGACCCTGACGGTTACATTGTCTCTGATAATGACTGTTCTAACAACATGTTTTTTGTACTTGATTCCAAAGAACGAATTGTAGTTGTTATGTAAGTGTAATATTTTTTCCAGAGTGTACTTCATTAACTGAGGTAACTACAAATGGTGGTACAGTTTCGAAGACTGACTCCTCGAATTACAACTCTATTGCGACACTCACGTGTGCTACAGGTTATGAATCAGCTAGTAATACAGCTACCATTACTTCCACGTGTCAAGACGATAAAACATGGACTTCATCTTCTATTGGCCCTTGCCAAATAAAAGGTATGAAACGATCGGTTCTTGAATAGTGTTGTATCAATTTGCACTGCTGAACTTGCATATATGTATGCTTATGAACGTCCTGTTCGTGTTGTCTTTATTGTTTTGCGGCTGCTGTTGATTTTGTAATTAGTTTTGATATACAGGACGAATGTCCAGTTAAACGTCAGTCAAAAATCAGAAGGTTATATTACATATTAACCAAACGTATACGGCCTGTATACGTACGATTGTTCAATCTAAGAGGTTGCCATAGAAGTTAACAGTTAGGTCGATGTCCTGACAATCAGACATTTTCTAGTGCCCTATGCTGTCGGACGAGTAGCGCTCAACATTCACTGATAGCCTCTTAATATTATTATACTGCTACCATAATATTATTCAATTTATTGTGAACTATTGAACAGTTTAATTGATGAGACCGTATGGTCATGTAATGTGACACATGCAAGTTTTTAAATGGAAAATGAATGTTTTATAAAATAAGTGTTGTTGATGCTATGTAATATCGATATTTCCATACACCAGATGGAAGTACTTTTGTCTTCGAAACTATAAAAACATGTTTAACAGGACAAGTAAATATTTAATAAAATCAATGCAGTTTAGGAATTCGACTTTCATCATTCGACATCTTTTCAATACTTATTCTCGTGTTTTTGAGTCATCAGAGTGAATTGTAATTCTAGTGTAAATGCAATATTATTACAGTGTGTACTTCATTAACTGAGGTAACTACCAATGGTGGTACGGTTACGAAGACTGACTCCTTGAATTACAACTCTATTGCAACACTTACATGCGCTACAGGGTATGAATCGGCTAGTAATACAGCTACCATTACTTCCACGTGTCAAGATGATAAAACATGGACTTCAACTTCCATTGGCCCTTGCCAAATAAAAGGTAAATGGAACGATTGATAACTTAATAGTGTTGTATCAATTGAGTCTGCTCAAATGCGAAACACTCTATAATTGTTGCTGTTGTTTCTGTTGCAGCTCTTTTAACAGTTCTTGTCGAGGGCGAGCATAAGATGCATATTTCTTAGGTATTGCTTAATATTTGTGTACTGTAGTTCATTGGAAGTCAAAAATATATAATCGATACAATGAGTAGAATAATAAAGGCAGTACTTTGTAATTTTACCGGGTATCGACGAAGGTTAAGACTTCAAAATCGTAAATAAATGTATTCAAGTAACTTGAAAATATATTGACAGTCAAATCAGCTTCACTGATATACATACTGATATCCTCGTACATTGATTCAGTCACCATAATACATTTTTTTATATAATTCAAATTATTTCCGTACACCCTTTACGACCTTGACGGTTACATTGTCTCTGATAAGGACTGTTCTAACAACATGTTTTTTGTACTTGATTCCCAAGAACGAATTGTAGTTGTTATGTAAGTGTAATATTGTTCCAGTGTGTACTGCATTAATTGAGGACACTACAAATGGTGGTACGGTTTCGAGGACTGACTTTTCGAATTACAACTCTATTGCAACACTTACATGCGCTACAGGGTATGAATCGGCTAGTAATACAGCTACCATTACTTCCACTTGTCAAGACGATGAAACATGGACTTCACCTACCATTGGCCCTTGCCAAATTAAAGGTATGGAACGATCGATAACTGAATAATTTTGTATAAAAATTACACTGCTCTAATAACGAAACGTTCTGTTTATTTTTGTTGTTATTTCTGCTGCAGTTCGTTGTATAATTATTGTTCAGGGTGTGCCCATGATGCTTTGTTCTTGGGTATCGGCTAACATAAGTTTAGTAAATTGCAAGTCATAAACATATAATCGATACAATGTATGCAAATTGAAGTTATTACTCTGTAGTTTTACTGAGTACCGTTGTCGTCTGAGACGACTTTCAAAATAGGTGAATAATTTTAATCCTGACTCTTGAACATACATGGACAGTCAAATCATCGCATTGATACACATTATGATATCCTCGAACAAGTATCCAGTCAACATTTATACACCTTTATACTTTTTATTTACTTTCAAACTGTTTTCTTACCATCTTTATGACTTTATGGATTAGATTGTCTCCGGCAAATACTGCCATATCAATATGTTTTGTTTGTAATGTTATCTCCCTCTACATTCCTACCTTGCCCGTTGTTTAAAGTTGGTCAAGTCGTAGTTGTGCCTCAATTGGTCGCAAAATGTTAAGTTACTGTCCTTGGTGTTTAAAACTAGGTCGCTCCCCGGGTTGTTTTGCCACTATTGGTCACCGTTTTGGCATGAGTTTGTGCTGTTGTCGCCGTGCAGCGGGGTCTTGGGGAACTTGATGAAATTATTTTCGTACACCCTTCACGACCCTGACGGTTACATTGTCTCTGATAAGGACTGTTCTAACAACATGTTTTTTGAACTTGATTCCAAAGAACGAATTGTAGTTGTTATGTAAGTGTAATATTTTTTCCAGAGTGTACTTCATTAACTGAGGTAACTACAAATGGTGGTACAGTTTCGAAGACTGACTTTTCGAATTACAACTCTATTGCGACACTCACATGTGCTACAGGTTATGAATCAGCTAGTAATACAGCTACCATTACTTCCACGTGTCAAGACGATAAAACATGGACTTCATCTTCTATTGGCCCTTGCCAAATAAAAGGTATGAAACGATCGGTTCTTGAATAGTGTTGTATCAATTTGCACTGCTGGACTTGCATATATGTATGCTTATGAACGTCCTGTTCGTGTTGTCTTTATTGTTTTGCGGCTGCTGTTGATTTTGTAATTAGTTTTGATATACAGGACGAATGTCCAGTTAAACGTCAGTCAAAAATCAGAAGGTTATATTACATATTAACCAAACGTATACGGCCTGTATACGTACGATTGTTCAATCTAAGAGGTTGCCATAGAAGTTAACAGTTAGGTCGATGTCCTGACAATCAGACATTTTCTAGTGCCCTATGCTGTCGGACGAGTAGCGCTCAACATTCACTGATAGCCTCTTAATATTATTATACTGCTACCATAATATTATTCAATTTATTGTGAACTATTGAACAGTTTAATTGATGAGACCGTATGGTCATGTAATGTGACACATGCAAGTTTTTAAATGGAAAATGAATGTTTTATAAAATAAGTGTTGTTGATGCTATGTAATATCGATATTTCCATACACCAGATGGAAGTACTTTTGTCTTCGAAACTATAAAAAAACATGTTTAACAGGACAAGTAAATATTTAATAAAATCAATGCAGTTTAGGAATTCGACTTTCATCATTCGACATCTTTTCAATACTTATTCTCGTGTTTTTGAGTCATCAGAGTGAATTGTAATCCTAGTGTAAATGCAATATTATTACAGTGTGTACTTCATTAACTGAGGTAACTACCAATGGTGGTACGGTTACGAAGACTGACTCCTTGAATTACAACTCTATTGCAACACTTACATGCGCTACAGGGTATGAATCGGCTAGTTATACAGCTACCATTACTTCCACGTGTCAAGATGATAAAACATGGACTTCAACTTCCATTGGCCCTTGTCAAATAAAAGGTATGGAACGATTGATAACTTAATAGTGTTGTATCAATTGAGTCTGCTCAAATGCGAAACACTCTATAATTGTTGCTGTTGTTTCTGTTGCAGCTCTTTTAACAGTTCTTGTCGAGGGCGAGCATAAGATGCATATTTCTTAGGTATTGCTTAATATTTGTGTACTGTAGTTCATTGGAAGTCAAAAATATATAATCGATACAATGAGTAGAATAATAAAGGCAGTACTTTGTAATTTTACCGGGTATCGACGAAGGTTAATACTTCAAAATCGTATATAAATGTATTCAAGAAACTTGAAAATATATTGACAGTCAAATCAGCTTCACTGATATACATACTGATATCCTCGTACATTGATTCACTCACCATAATACATTATTTTTATATAATTCAAATTATTTCCGTACACCCTTTACGACCTTGACGGTTACATTGTCTCTGATAAGGACTGTTCTAACAACATGTTTTTGTACTTGATTCCCATGAACGAATTGTAGTTGTTATGTAAGTGTAATATTGTTCCAGTGTGTACTGCAATAATTGAGGACACTACAAATGGTGGTACGGTTTCGATGACTGACTTTTCGAATTACAACTCTATTGCAACACTTACATGCGCTACAGGGTATGAATCGGCTAGTAATACAGCTACCATTACTTCCACTTGTCAAGACGATGAAACATGGACTTCACCTACCATTGGCCCTTGCCAAATTAAAGGTATGGAACGATCGATAACTGAATAATTTTGTATAAAAAATACACTGCTCAAATGCCGAAACGTTCTGTTTATTTTTGTTGTTATTTCTGCTGCAGTTCGTTGTATAATTATTGTTCAGGGTGTGCCCATGATGCTTTGCTCTTGGGTATCGGCTAACATAAGTTTAGTAAATTGCAAGTCATAAACATATAATCGATACAATGTATGCAAATTGAAGTTATTACTCTGTAGTTTTACTGAGTACCGTTGTCGTCTGAGACGACTTTCAAAATAGGTGAATAATTTTAATCCTGACTCTTGAACATACGTGGACAGTCAAATCATCGCATTGATACACATTATGATATCCTCGAACAAGTGTCCAGTCAACATGTATACACCTTTATACTTTTTATTTACTTTCAAACTGTTTTCTTACGATCTTTATGACTTTATGGATTAGATTGTCTCCGGCAAATACTGCCATATCAATATGTTTTGTTTGTAATGTTATCTCCCTCTACATTCCTACCTTGCCCGTTATTTAAAGTTGGTCAAGTCGTAGTTGTGCCCCAATTGGTCGCAAAATGTAAGGTTACTGATCTTGGTGTTTAAACTAGGTCGCTCCCCGGGTTGTTTTGCCACTATTGGTCACCGTTTTGGCATGAGTTTGTGCTGTTGTCGCCGTGCAGCGGGGTCTTGGGGAACTTGATGAAATTATTTTTTTACACCCTTTACGACCCTGACGGTTACATTGTCTCTGATAAGGACTGTTCTAACAACATGTTTTTTGTACTTGATTCCAAAGAACGAATTGTAGTTGTTATGTAAGTGTAAATTTTTTTCCAGAGTGTACTTCATTAACTGAGGTAACTACAAATGGTGGTACAGTTTCGAAGACTGACTTTTCGAATTACAACTCTATTGCGACACTCACATGTGCTACAGGTTATGAATCAGCTAGTAATACAGCTACCATTACTTCCACGTGTCAAGACGATAAAACATGGACTTCATCTTCTATTGGCCCTTGCCAAATAAAAGGTATGAAACGATCGGTTCTTGAATAGTGTTGTATCAATTTGCACTGCTGAACTTGCATATATGTATGCTTATGAACGTCCTGTTCGTGTTGTCTTTATTGTTTTGCGGCTGCTGTTGATTTTGTAATTAGTTTTGATATACAGGACGAATGTCCAGTTAAACGTCAGTCAAAAATCAGAAGGTTATATTACATATTAACCAAACGTATACGGCCTGTATACGTACGATTGTTCAATCTAAGAGGTAGCCATAGAAGTTAACAGTTAGGTCGATGTCCTGACAATCAGACATTTTCTAGGGCCCTATGCTGCCGGACGAGTAGCGCTCAACATTCACTGATAGCCTCTTAATATTATTATACTGCTACCATAATATTATTCAATTTATTGTGAACTATTGAACAGTTTAATTGGTGAGACCGTATGGTCATGTAATGTGACACATGCAAGTTTTTAAATGGAAAATGAATGTTTTATAAAATTAGTGTTGTTGATGCTATGTAATATCGATATTTCCATACACCAGATGGAAGTACTTTTGTCTTCGAAACTATAAAAACATGTTTACCAGGACAAGTAAATATTTAATAAAATCAATGCAGTTTAGGAATTCGACTTTCATCATTCGACATCTTTTCAATACTTATTCTCGTGTTTTTGAGTCATCAGAGTGAATTGTAATTCTAGTGTAAATGCAATATTATTACAGTGTGTACTTCATTAACTGAGGTAACTACCAATGGTGGTACGGTTACGAAGACTGACTCCTTGAATTACAACTCTATTGCAACACTTACATGCGCTACAGGGTATGAATCGGCTAGTAATACAGCTACCATTACTTCCACGTGTCAAGATGATAAAACATGGACTTCAACTTCCATTGGCCCTTGCCAAATAAAAGGTATGGAACGATTGATAACTTAATAGTGTTGTATCAATTGAGTCTGCTCAAATGCGAAACACTCTATAATTGTTGCTGTTGTTTCTGTTGCAGCTCTTTTAACAGTTCTTGTCGAGGGCGAGCATAAGATGCATATTTCTTAGGTATTGCTTAATATTTGTGTACTGTAGTTCATTGGAAGTCAAAAATATATAATCGATACAATGAGTAGAATAATAAAGGCAGTACTTTGTAATTTTACCGGGTATCGACGAAGGTTAAGACTTCAAAATCGTAAATAAATGTATTCAAGAAACTTGAAAATATATTGACAGTCAAATCAGCTTCACTGGTATACATACTGATATCCTCGTACATTGATTCACTCACCATAATACATTATTTTTATATAATTCAAATTATTTCCGTACACCCTTTACGACCTTGACGGTTACATTGTCTCTGATAAGGACTGTTCTAACAACATGTTTTTTTGTACTTGATTCCCAAGAACGAATTGTAGTTGTTATGTAAGTGTAATATTGTTCCAGTGTGTACTGCATTAATTGAGGACACTACAAATGGTGGTACGGTTTCGAGGACTGACTTTTCGAATTACAACTCTATTGCAACACTTACATGCGCTACAGGGTATGAATCGGCTAGTAATACAGCTACCATTACTTCCACTTGTCAAGACGATGAAACATGGACTTCACCTACCATTGGCCCTTGCCAAATTAAAGGTATGGAACGATCGATAACTGAATAATTTTGTATAAAAATTACACTGCTCAAATGCCGAAACGTTCTGTTTATTTTTGTTGTTATTTCTGCTGCAGTTCGTTGTATAATTATTGTTCAGGGTGTGCCCATGATGCTTTGCTCTTGGGTATCGGCTAACATTAGTTTAGTAAATTGCAAGTCATAAACATATAATCGATACAATGTATGCAAATTGAAGTTATTACTCTGTAGTTTTACTGAGTACCGTTGTCGTCTGAGACGACTTTCAAAATAGGTGAACAATTTTAATCCTGACTCTTGAACATACATGGACAGTCAAATCATCGCATTGATACACATTATGATATCCTCGAACAAGTATCCAGTCAACATTTATACACCTTTATACTTTTTATTTACTTTCAAACTGTTTTCTTACCATCTTTATGACTTTATGGATTAGATTGTCTCCGGCAAATACTGCCATATCAATATGTTTTGTTTGTAATGTTATCTCCCTCTACATTCCTACCTTGCCCGTTATTTAAAGTTGGTCAAGTCGTAGTTGTGCCCCAATTGGTCGCAAAATGTTAGGTTACTGATCTTGGTGTTTAAAACTAGGTCGCTCCCCGGGTTGTTTTGCCACTATTGGTCACCGTTTTGGCATGAGTTTGTGCTGTTGTCGCCGTGCAGCGGGGTCTTGGGGAACTTGATGAAATTATTTTCGTACACCTTTTACGACCCTGACGGTTACATTGTCTCGGATAAGGAACTGTTCTAACAACATGTTTTTTGTACTTGATTCCAAAGAACGAATTGTAGTTGTTATGTAAGTTTAATTTTTTTTCCAGAGTGTACTTCATTAACTGAGGTAACTACAAATGGTGGTACAGTTTCGAAGACTGACTTTTCGAATTACAACTCTATTGCGACACTCACATGTGCTACAGGTTATGAATCAGCTAGTAATACAGCTACCATTACTTCCACGTGTCAAGACGATAAAACATGGACTTCATCTTCTATTGGCCCTTGCCAAATAAAAGGTATGAAACGATCGGTTCTTGAATAGTGTTGTATCAATTTGCACTGCTGGACTTGCATATATGTATGCTTATGAACGTCCTGTTCGTGTTGTCTTTATTGTTTTGCGGCTGCTGTTGATTTTGTAATTAGTTTTGATATACAGGACGAATGTCCAGTTAAACGTCAGTCAAAAATCAGAAGGTTATATTACATATTAACCAAACGTATACGGCCTGTATACGTACGATTGTTCAATCTAAGAGGTTGCCATGGAAGTTAACAGTTAGGTCGATGTCCTGACAATCAGACATTTTCTAGTGCCCTATGCTGTTGGACGAGTAGCGCTCAACATTCACTGATAGCCTCTTAATATTATTATACTGCTACCATAATATTATTCAATTTATTGTGAACTATTGAACAGTTTAATTGATGAGACCGTATGGTCATGTAATGTGACACATGCAAGTTTTTAAATGGAAAATGAATGTTTTATAAAATAAGTGTTGTTGATGCTATGTAATATCGATATTTCCATACACCAGATGGAAGTACTTTTGTCTTCGAAACTATAAAAACATGTTTAACAGGACAAGTAAATATTTAATAAAATCAATGCAGTTTAGGAATTCGACTTTCATCATTCGACATCTTTTCAATACTTATTCTCGTGTTTTTGAGTCATCAGAGTGAATTGTAATTCTAGTGTAAATGCAATATTATTACAGTGTGTACTTCATTAACTGAGGTAACTACCAATGGTGGTACGGTTTCGAAGACTGACTCCTTGAATTACAACTCTATTGCAACACTTACATGCGCTACAGGATATGAATCGGCTAGTAATACAGCTACCATTACTTCCACGTGTCAAGACGATAAAACATGGACTTCAACTACCATTGGCCCTTGCCAAATTAAAGGTATGGAACGATCAATAATGTTGTATGAAAATGACACTGCTCAAATGCCGAAAGGTTTTTTTAACTTTTGTTGTTGTTTCTGCTGCAGTTCTTTGTATATTTATTGTACAGGGCGTGCATATGATGATTTGGTCTTGGGTATCGAATAACATTGGTTAATTTCCTTGCGAGTGACAAAGATATAAGCGATTCTTTGAATGAAATAATGAACGCATTATTTTGTTTTGTTACCGAGTACCGATGTCGTTTAAGACAACTTTCAATAAGGTGAATAAATTTAATCCTCACACTTGTTTAATATATTGACAATCAAATCAGCGTCAATGATACACTTAATGATATCCTCGAACAAGAATACAGTCAACTTCTGTACCCCTTTAGCTTTTTTAATTACTTTCAAGGTATTTCCTTACTATCTTTACGACCCTGACGATTAGATTGTCACTGGTTAAGACTATTCTAACAACATGTTTTCTAATTATCAAGAACGAATTTTTGCTTGAATGTAAATGCAATATGTTTCCAGTTTGTACTTCATTAAATGAGGACACTACAAATGGTGGTACAGTTTTGAAGTCGGACTCCTCGAATTACAACTCTATTGCGACACTTACATGCGCTACAGGTTATGAATCGGCTAGTAATACTCCTACCATTACTTCCACGTGTCAAGACGATAAAACATGGACTTCACCTAACATTGGCCCTTGCCAAATAAAAGGTATGTAACGATGTATAACTGAATAATGTTATCAATTTACACTGCTCAACTTCCATATATGAATGCTTAGGAGCGTTTTGTTCCCGTTGCCTTTATTGTTTTTACACTGATGTTGAATTGATTGTATTTATTTTTGAAAGACTGAACGAATGTCACGTTAAACGTCAGTCAAAATAAGAAGGTTATATTACATATTAACGCAATGTATACAAGCCATTCGGGCGATTGTTCCATTTAAGAAGATGCTATGTAAGTTAACTATTAGGCCGATGTCCTGACAGTCAGACATTGTCTTGTGTCCACCGCCATCGGATGCCACTAAATGCCTCTAAATGATAGCATACTGCTACTTTAATACTATTCAATTTATTGTGTACTATTTAACGGTTTAATAAATGGTACCGTATGTTCATGTAATGTCACACATGCACGTTTTTAGATAGAACAATTTATGTTTTATAAATTAAGTGTTGTTTGTGCTGTGTAACATCGCTATTTCCATAGACTAGTTGGTGAACTTTTGTGTTCGAAGCTTTACAACTTTTTACAGGACAAATATATATTTACAAAAGAAATGCAGTTTAGGAATTCGACTTTCATCATTTGACATCATATCAATACCGTTTCTCCAGTTAGTGTTTTATTAGAATGAATTGTACTTATTGTGTAAATGTAATATCTTTGCAGTGTGTAGTTCATTAACTGAGGTAACTACAAATGGTGGTACTGTTTCAAAGTCAGACTCCTCGAATTACAACTCTGTTGCAACGCTTACTTGCGCCACTGGTTATGAATCTGCTAGTAATACACCTACCATTACTTCCACTTGTCAAGACGATAAAACATGGACTTCAACTTCCATTGGCCCTTGTCAAATAAAAGGTATGTAACGATCGATAACAGAATAATGCTGTATTAATTGACTCCGCTCAAATGCTGATTTTTTATTAACTGTTGTTGCTGTTGTTTCTGTTGCAGTTCTTTTTTATGCTTATTGTTCTGGGCGAGCATATGGTGCTTTGTTCTTTGGTTTTGGTTTATATTAGTTTAGTCCATTGCAAGTCAAAAATATATAATCGAATCAATGATTGGAATAATGAAGGTCGTATTTTGTGGTTTTACCGGGTACCGACGTAGTTTCAGACTCCTAAATAGGTTAATACATGTTGTTTTTGTTGCGGCTGTGAAAAGTCGCTGTGTACTTCACTTCAGTTTAGTTATCACTAATAATTACCTCCCTTTATGACTTATTATGCACAAAATTCAATGTCCGCAGTGTGTCATTCATTGCAGAGTGAGCATGTAAGGCTCGCTTAAATCATCCATTTCCTGGGAATGTGGATGGCTTGTTCTATGTCTGACTCTTGTGTGTGTGACTAGGTGCTCCCGTCTTAGCTGTGGGGCTTAATATTTATAATTATCGTCTAAGCAATCACGTTAATTTTTTTTCATGTATTATATTTTGTCAAAGACGAATGCCATTCAGAGCAACGATGGATTGTACAATGTTTAGCGAATTCCTAATGCATATACAGTTCTATTGGATGTCCAGGCATTTATACTTGATCCAGTGCCCCGTTGTTCCTGTTGCGTGAAATTTCGAATAACTAATTTCTACTCCCTCACTGTTGATTATTGTGAAAATGACAATATCAATCTAACGTCATTAAACTCATAATTCGTTTTCAGACCCCATTCACCATATACAATGTTTATCGGTAATTGACATACATATACGTATGCTGCTACCATAAAACTATTCAATGCCTAGTTCATCATTAAATGGACTCAAATCCAGTTAATGAATTACTAAACTTATCAAAAAGTTCTCTTGAAATCGCACTTTTTAGCTTGACCGACCTGATACAATTATGTAAGAATCTGCATTAATTCATCTAGAGGGGAAAATTGCATAGCCTCTGTTTATTAAATTTAGAATTCTTAAAAATCTATTCCGTTACTAGCACAGTAAAACATTTATTCAACATTGTTCAATTGCGTAGGAATTTATAAAAGCCATGAAAAGCTGTTACCTAATAAACGAACGGTAAAACATGTTCTTGAGTTTGCATCAACAGCGTCTGTGATTTAATGTAAGTAGTAAGATTACTTTATGTGTTTTTATTACCGGATTGGAGTTTAGTCCATTTAAATAGAATATGGCTAAACTAAAACAATGTGGAATTTTATATTCTGCTTTTATAATTTATCAATTAACCTGTAACAAAGGGACTAAGGGAGATCTTGTGATCACTTTTCGAGCTTGGTCTGTTCGACCTGCGTGAAAATGTTCCTTTGAACGGACCAGTGGCCACGCTTCTGGTCCTATGTTCATGTTATTTTGTCAGAAAGTCGTTATTTAATTGTCCTCTTTCTTAGACAATTTGCATGTCAAGATAAATCACTAACAAATGATGCCATATTTACAAAATTTATAAAATTTCCAATAGTGTGAATACAATTTAAACAGTATTCAGATAGTCATAAAAAACTTTAGTCCTTGTTCGATCTGGTTATTTCATGAATCTACCGCCACTCATTTAAGAAGAAATTGTTAAGAACCAGCATTTTACCTGAATTTTACGAAAAAACTACGTTCCTTTTATCTGATGTGCAGACCTGTATTTGTAACCCTAAATCAGATAAGATGTACTTTCCGAGCTGCTGCAAGTGATAATCTCATTCCATTTCATAGTCTAAAAGCAAAGATTATATTTAAAATAAATTGTTGTGTTGTTTTCTGTGTTCGGCTGGTTGAGTTCTTGTGATGCATTTCTTGTCCGATTCCGCATATTTTTTAATATACTTGTTCGTGTTTTTGTAAAGTCAGACTCAAATCTGTGCAAAGCGCAATAATATTCGTTATTCTAGTCTCATTTATGTACATGTGCGAGCTTAAAATCTTGCAAAATATTATAATAAAACATTTCTAATGTGCATAACCATTGACTGTTAGAATTGGCGTTCGTTAAGGTGTATTGACCAAAATATTGTGAGACATGTACACGGAAGTTGTTATCGGCTATAAAAGGAAAGCACATATAAATGTTTGATATTCTTCAATACTATACATCAGCGTTGTTGCGAGGACAATCTTGGACTTTAACGGCACCCATCATATAACCCAGAATAGACTTTAAGCTTCTTCTGGCCATTTCTAAAACTCGATCAAAGGCTGCATGGTTAGAAATACAAGCTCGGAGAGGAGTTGGGTTACATTTATAATAATTTGCGGGAGATGTCACCCAACGGCCTGTAACACGTGCTTCGGTTATGTGTTGAGCAATGGAATAAAAGCAAACTCGCGGGGTGTAACTTAAAAAGTACTAAAGGTTGATTTATAAGCTGATTATTCTCACAATATACAATTAGTTCACAAAATTATTGATAAATTGGTACTACTAATGCATAGATTTTTTCTAAGGACTGACATTTTTTAATAACACATGTACGGATATGAATAATGAATAATTTATGTTTGGTCCTTTTAGATATTATGAATGTATCACTAAGGTCTTTATTTTCGGAAGTTAATTTTAACGCAAAAAGTAGTCAAGTGACGTTGATATCAGTTTTATTTGTAATGAATATACATGTATATTGTATTTGAATTAAAATAAATTAATTGCGTGTAATCTGTACCACTGATATAAGGTATTCACATCCTCGAAAACACAGGGGCTACTCCATTCCCGAACTTGCTACGTTGACGTTGATGTAGCGAGTGCAGGAGCGGAATGTCGCCTGGGTTTTCGAAGATAAGGTATTCATATAAGTACGTATTAAAGCTAGGTCTTGTTCACACATCTACATACTATAAAACATAGAAATGGATCTAAAAATGATCGACATTATATTTGTGTGAACATTAAACTGCAACCATCATTTTTTGCAGAATGTCAATCTGTCAGTGTTGTTAATGGAGTCGTTGATCCAGCTGACGTAACTGAATATGGCACGACTATTACAGTGACATGTGACTCAGGATTTTGGCCTGTAAGTGGATCAACAGTGTTAACATGTCAAGCAGACGAGTCTTGGAGTGATGATATTCCAACGTGTGCTATTGGTAAGTCTGTCAGTTTGTTCGTGTAATCGTAAATTCCGTCGTCAATTTTAATTAGCGATATTTAGTATCGTCAAGAGCCTGAAATTGGACACTTCAATCGCATGCTATTTTGTTTTGACTCTCGTTTCGTGAGGTTTGGACGATGAGAGCGCATGTCTTAAGAAAATGTTTACAAAATAGTAAATATTTAGCGGGAAACACTTTTTCTGAAAATATGAAGTTACTAGTGTAACATGTAGTTGTCAGTGACTTTAATCAAAATTTATTAAACTATACCATTTTCACTATTCCCAGGAAATTATGTAGTTGAAATACCTCAGTAAACGTTATGCGCAACGTAATCGAATATTTTTTTACACGTCTGCATTGTTAACAGTTTCATAAATGTAAGTCACGTTGTCAAATTAATATTTATTAAGGTCGAACCAAACATATATTTGGTAAAGTTTGCTTCAGTCCTTACGGTCGGAATAGAAAAAAAAATATATTAAATTTATATTTTAGTAGGGCATACATCTGCAGATCAGACATCACTATTGGCGAAGTATTTTCGAATGTTTGGACGGACTATGCCCTGATATAGTCGTTCTTTGATATTGTGTGGACAGTAATTAACAGGGTGTAGACATGTTTTGTGTGTAGCCAATCACCGGAACTAAAATATGTTTAAAGTATACGGTTTCCTGAGACACCCCTCATAGTATGGTAATATGAGCTTTGGAATGTTGGTTTAGTAGGGACCGTATGGGATAAAGGCAAATGGCTCGATTCTACAGTTGCTATTTTATCATTTAGGGTCACGTTCACATGCGTAAAGTTTATGAACTGAACATTTTTCCTACAGCGTTTCTCTTTATTATGTTTGTATATTATTTAGTGTGTGACCCTACTAGCTTGATTCCACCAGAGTTAGGAACAGTTTTCGTTGCCATTCCTACATTAATCGGGAGTACTGCAACTGTTGAATGTGACGATGGTTATACACCATCAGACGACTCAGTGAAAACTTGTTCTGCTGGTCGTATATGGACAGGAGACTTTCCGTCATGTTTAGCAGGTTCGTTATACTTAAAGTCAAGTTTGGATATTTTGCAAGTGACGTAGCAATCTATGTGTAACCAAAAGATTACAACCATTCGTTTAGAATTGCACATGTTTTTATCAGCCTTTATAAAACATATTACACCACGCTAGTGGATTCTATCGCTGCGCCACTCTATGAGTATCATAACCAGACTGTCTGCCAATAAATCCGAAGTATAACTATACGATATTTCGGACAGGGAGGGTTGCGTTCAACTAATCCAGTCGAGCACTTGTAAGTTTAATTGTTCATATAATATCTTGTATTTCACTGTTTAATTACCATAGGTGAAGCTGTATATAGGAACATTGTGACAAAACAAAACGCATTAAAAGTACGTCGCACGCCAGGCCCGGATCCAGAAATTTCTGAGTGGGGGGGCACGAGGTATGTACGGGATTCCGGGGGGGGGGGGCTTTGCTTAATATGTGTGTGAAAAGGAAGGAAGGGGTACATTTGTAGATGTGGGGGAATCCATAGTTACCTTTTTTATGTTATCAGCGTCAACATGTACAATGTGTATGATCATGCATATTAGTAAGTATTCAGATACAGTCAGTGTTTGTATATACCAGCTTTCATCCATTTGGCCATTGGAATATTATAACATTAGTAAGGGGGGGGGGGGGGTCCGGGGGCATACTCCCCCGGAAAAAATTTCAAAGCAATGGATGAATCTAGTGCATTCTGAGCCTATCTGGGAGCGCTGAAATATCTTTTTATTTTCTTAATTCTGAGAGATAACCTTAATGGTTTAGTAATGCTTATTTAACAGTCAAAAGGAATTATAATGAGCTAGGGCAAAATTTCTCTTGTAATTGATTTCTGTGATGCAAGAACTACGTTTTAACATAAACATGTATATCAAAAATATGCTGCGAGCGAAGCGAGCACGAAAAATGTCCATCTTACAAATCCTTTTTCATCTAGAACATAAGAAAAAGTACCCATGTTATTTAGAGATATGTAAGACTAGTTTAGGCCGAACATTTTACATTTGATCACTAGAATTATTGTACTCCTTGTTCTGACATCGGGGACCTGACCCCTACAGGCCCCATGACTCCTACACCCATGAATTGATTGTGGCCTTCAGAAGCATTTTTCGTATATTTTAAGTGCTCATTCGCTTAGTCAAATAGTCAATAAGTTCATTGCTTTTTCTGGTGAAATATTTTACAAGATATATTATATATTTACAGTTTATAAGTATAAGTTTTGTAGACATACTGTCAGCTATTTAACCCACATAATATGATAGCACAATGGTACATATGCTGCTCTATATACATGTACATATTTCTTTCAGACGTAATTATATCAGTTCAGTTTTTAGAAACGTTGTTTTTATCGCCACAGTCATAACATTCTTCAAAGGGCACAGAATAAAAACACATTTCAAACAATAGAAATTGATGTACATCTATACAGTCTGTGGCAGTCGCTTTCAACACATTATTCTTTGTTTTTTTTGGGGCCCCCGTGAATCAGTGTAACGGCAATAATGAACAATCTGGGCTCGTAGAAGACCTACTATTCGCAAACTTTGATTAAGGTGGGAAATTCAATATGGTGTATTAATTACTTCATTTTCTGTAGGATAGTCGTAATATTTATTTAAAGTTATTTTCTTTCACTTTATTCAGGAACAAAATAAAGTGTGTCTGTTCAATATCTGTTTAATTATTTATTCAAAGTTAAAAAAAAAAAAATCAGCCAACTGGGGGGGCACGGGCCCTCGTGCCCACCGCCTGGATCCGTGCCTGCACGCACTCTTGAATTATCCGCATATTTTAGCATAATTTCGCCCCGCAAAAATTATTTTAAGTTTTATCAAATGGAAAAAGTAAACATGTGCCCATTTCGGAGATGTAAGAGGATTTTATGACATTACCACACCTCCTGTCTTCAAAAACTCAGTAATATTACCTGCACAGAGGCAAAAAAGCGTGGTTTTTAAGCAGATTCGTGTAGTGTGAACTACTCGTTTCGCAGATTTTAGAAAAGTAACTAGTATTTTTTTCAAAACTTTGTCACGGTAGGACAAGTTATTCATCCGCCTATCCTTAGGCACCGAAACCTTGTATTGTCGGTCCGCTAATGGTAATGGAAAAGGCACACAAAAGCTTCCGTGTATGAACTGTCCTCATTGCTATATTCGCCCTTTGACCAGAATTCGGGTCATTTTCAGGGCTGTTCCTTTCCTCAACCAAAGTTATTTTCTATTTACAAACTGTTCTATATGAGAATGAACCATCTATTTACGCACTTACAATTCCGTTTTTAAAATTCATGCACTAGATTATACGTAGCGCGACGCTTTAGATAGGCTCATTTTTAGGCTTACTTTAATCAAGTTTTGTCGGCCATAATTATTCCTGGTGTCTACGAGTAGCATATTGCAACTTCCTCTTAGACTGAGATAAAAGACAAAAACATGTATGAAATTGGTACCAATGTAAGCTAATGAATAGATTTATCGATTTTTGTAAACCGTAAATCGTTTGGGCGGAACAAGCTCGAGACTTACGTGCAAAGACAATACATATCGAACAGCTCTCGTACATGTAGTTCAATATCTTTATCAACGCAAGCCCTCCTACATTTATGGCCAGATTAATTCCCTTCAATCGTTCTCTGTTAAATGACTTTAACATGTAGATGTACATGTAGGAACTAATTTGGCTTGGGTAGTGTTTCTTAGAACTATACCTCTTTATTTAGTTTCATTATTTATCCTTACGCCAAGTCCATTCCAGGAATATTAAGAATGAATACTTACGTAATTTAAATATACGAGCACTGTTGGATTTACCAATGTTCTATTCCTACAAATGCACGCAAAGTTGAATTTCGTTGGCTTGTATGTGGGCATTGTTCAGTGTAGTTGTGTTGTGGTGTGTCTGTGCTTGGCTGGTTACTAGTTTTGAGTGCTGCTTTCCCTGCCTGATTTCCACATACCCTTTTTTGCAAAGTCGTATGAATTTCTTACGTTGTAATTTTACTGTAATTAATTCATTATAAAACCAACATACCATTAGACAGATCAAATGAACTGTGTATGTTGGACGTATGTTTTAGATTTATATACAGCATGTGAGGTGGACAGTGATTGTTATGATGAGAATGCCGAATGTGCTGGAGACGTTTGTCAATGTACGGCAGATTATGTCGACGTTAACGGAGCATGTGTTCAAGGTAAAACTTTCCTGCAAATATATTATATATTATCGATAGCATGATGTCATTAAGTAACATAGGGTTTTAAAAAGCCCTATATTATGGCATTATACATGAACGAACAGACTTTGTTAAAGAAGTACCTATTGTTAAAGTACCAATATTGATAGATTTAGGTCTTTCTTCCCGAAGAAAGACCCGAACACATCGCTGGCTTTGAATAAAATATTTTCGGAAAATGAGAAAAACTGTCTGATTATACGGTAAAAATTATATGGTAATAACCAACTTTCTATAATTATAAGGGTTAACTTATTTTTATGTTTTATTCTTATCAAACACAATTTTAATTTTCGTACATTCACACAAAGAAGCTCAAACCTCCTCAACTCATTCATTATGGCGCGTTTTAATACGTATGATCAACATCAAATTACTGCAAAATAAAAGTTTAACATATGTTGAAAGAGTTAAAGCGACTGTTACTCTACAGTGGTAATTCAAATTTTACAAAATAAATCATTGTTTATAAACGACCATATCGACAATGAAATAAATATTGACCATTGACAAGCGACCCATAATATATTTAATAAGAAACCGTCGTGCAACTAAAGATTCTTCATAATAAAATTCAATAATGGTTTTTAACGTCTCCAGACTGTGGAACGATAAGTGACCCTGCAGATGGCCAGATATCATTTCCGGGTGGAACAACTTCCGGTGCAACAGCGACACTTACTTGTGATACAGGTTATGAACTGTTAGGTGATTCTTCTGCCACCTGTGGTGATGATGGTAATTGGTCGAACACTATTGGGACTTGCCAAATATATGGTAGGCAATTGTAGCTATTTGAAAATATTGATTAATTGATTGATTGATATATGATTAACCTGATATCGTTTTCAATCATTGTATAAGCGTTAACGTTCTTTGTTTCTTGCTCTAACAAATTCGTACAGCATGGAAGTCAGAGAAAGATATCGGCAATATTATAAATTATGATTGAATGTCAGAGTTCCTCAAGGGATTAATAGAGTAACACGATTTGTTGAGATTGCCTGCCTTTTTGGACTACATTGTGACCAGCTATACTTTGTATCATTTATAAATGACAAGATCAGAATATCGAATTCAACAACTATTTCTGAAAAGGTTGTATTGGAATTTAGATCTACTTTATATCTGTCAAAATCTGTTCACTAAATAGTGGTTGTTACAATTTCTTCGCTTTGCTTTTTATCCAAGCGCTTTATCCTATTCAAGAACAGAAATTATTATACCGAAATCATAATATAACACTTCAATCAAACGCATAATTTTTTTCCACAACCACAACACAACTACACTGAACAATGCCCACACATAAGCCAAAGAAACAATTAAAAGTCAAAATCCCCGCCTACAAAAATGCAGGATGATCCGATTATCAAAGAAATATTAGAATAGCGATGATTCCATGAGACTGAATTGAACTCCGTTTTATCCAGATTTAGATTGTTCATGGTAAGGTATAATAAATGTAACAATCGTTTCAGACTGCGGAACGATAAGTGACACTGATGATGGCACGATTTCATTTCCGGATGGGACAACGTACGATGCAACTGCGACACTCACTTGTGATACTGGCTATGAATTGCTGGGTGATTCTTCCGCTACATGTGAAGACGGCGGTGATTGGTCGACCATTGGGACATGCCTAATTTACGGTACATAATTGTAATATTCAATTCATCAACAATACTTAAATTGAAGTGTTAATTTATTAAACGATTTTTAACACAAATTGTCACCATAAGTTTGGTTTATCATAAGTCAGGAAGTAATTAAGTTACAAGTAATTCCCGCCGTACTTCACTTCAGTATATTTATCAATTATGAGTACAATGTACCCCCTTTAATGTAGGAATTGTTTTAAAAATAGTGTGCCATCTATTTTGGATTGAGAATATTAGGTTTGTTTGACATACTTTTATTTTAAAAAGGAATAGTTCGTTTCTGTGTCTGATTCATGCGTGGATGGTAAAGCGATAAAACCGTTTCTTTGATGCTGTTGGATTGTCTGAGTGTCTATACTCTACAATATTTATGTTACGACTTAAATGGTGTAATAAGTCGGATAGAACATTACCTGCCTACATTATGTCAAAGAGAACATTCCCTAGTAGCAGGTTTTATGAAAGAATGAAACATGTGTTCATTTTAAATAAACTTAAGAATGCTTATGTTGTATTCGTCATTATTTCCTTCATTATTATTATTTTATGTAGCTAGTATATTGAGAGCCCGACGATATTCATATTTCGGGTTAATCATGTTTTTTTGGTTGAATACTAAATGATAATAAAAAAACAATAAAAGCGAAAAACAGTTCAAAGAAAACATATCAAAATAAAAGCCGACTTTCTAATGTTAGTGTAAATGCATTTAAAATGTGTATCACAATTATTTAAGACTGTGGAACGATAAGTGACCCTGCTGGAGGTCAGATTGGTTTCCCAGATGGAACAACTTACGATGCAACTGCGACACTTACTTGTGATACTGGCTATGATTTGTCTGGTGAATCTTCTGTCACATGTGAAGATGGTGGTGATTGGTCGACTAATATTGGAACATGCCAAATTCAGGGTACGCATTTGTAGGTTTGCTTAATATATTGCTTAATTAGTGGTCAGGTGCAGAATTTTCAATGTGAATGATTTCTCAAGTGTCAATTCTATTTTGTTTATTTGAGTCGGGTGTAAGCATGCTTTGCGCTTTTTCGAAGCTCTCACGTTAAGTCTAGTAGAAAGCGTGAATCATTTAATTATATAATTAGATTTTATTTTACCGATAGTCGGCTAATATATTTAAAATTTGATGTTGGTGTACTGAATGTAACGACAACTAGCGGAGATATAAATGTAGATTTATTGAATTTAAACACTCTGTACCCTGAACGCAAAAGTGACACATTTTTAATAAAAGTTTTGATATCTCAGATGGCCATGCTGTATAACGATTCTGGTATTGACAGTAATGAATGCGACTAGGATGAATTGCTTGCATGATATTACTGTCTCAGCCCAAGTGGTCACACGTTCCAAAAGATGTCCAATTTTATGTCATAATGTATCAACTCGGTAAATGTGTTTGCAACCTGCTATATATCACAAAACGTTAAGTTTACCAATGTTGTGTTGCAAATCGATATTTAACCGTAATGTGTCGGGTAATTATTCATACTTGTCAGGAAATGACATTTGTCATACACATATGGTACCAATGTCACACAGTTACAAACTGTATTGTGAATGTAGTCATTGAGTAGAAAAGCATGTAAGTGATACTTTAAAAGAATACCTTGAAAGCCACTCACTTATTTATAAAACCCAATCTGGATTTCGTTCAAATCACTCCTGTGAAACTGCTCTCACTTCTGTTGTAGACTCCTGGATTGATGCTATTAACAAAAACCACCTTGTGGGCACGGTGTGTTTTGGATCTTTCTAAGGCATTTGATCTGATTAATCACTCTCTTTTGCTTGAAAAAATGGTAGAATACAAGATTTTCCTAAGTTCTCAGAACTGATTTAAGTCATATCTGTCTGAACGTTGCCAACAAGTGTCTATACAAGGAAACTTATCATCTTCACGTGAAATAACATCAGGCGTGCCCCAGGGCTCTATCCTTGGGCCCATTCTATTCATTCTTTACATTAATGATTTGCCATTGCACTTACATAATTCCTCTGCAGACATGTTTGCAGATGATACTACTATCACTGCAGTTGGGTCATCGTTACATACTGTTTGTGAAGCCCTTCAGACTAGTCTGAATACTACGGAATACCGTTAGGGCCATCGTGGTTACTCATTAAAATCCAGAGGGCGACAATGCGATAGTGCGATAGTACGATGGCGACAATGCGATAATACGATGGCGACAATGCGACAGTACGATGGCGACAATGCGACAACGCGATAGTACGATGGCGACAATGCGATAGTACGATGGCGACAATGCGACAACGCGATAGTACGATGGCGACAATGCGATAGTCATATCGTACTATCGCCATCGTACTGTCGCATTGTCGCCATCGTACTATCGCGTTGTCGCATTGTCGCCATCGTATTATCGCATTGTCGCATTGTCGCCATCGTACTATCGCATTGTCGCCATCGTACTATCGCGTTGTCGCATTGTCGCCATCGTACTGTCGCATTGTCGCCATCGTACTATCGCGTTGTCGCCATCGCGTTGTCGCATTGTCGCCATCGTACTGTCGCATTGTCGCCATCGTACTATCGCGTTGTCGCCATCGTATTATCGCATTGTCGCCATCGCGTTGTCGCATTGTCGCCATCGTACTGTCGCATTGTCGCCATCGTACTATCGCGTTGTCGCATTGTCGCCATCGTACTGTCGCATTGTCGCCATCGTACTATCGCGTTGTCGCCATCGCGTTGTCGCATTGTCGCCATCGTACTGTCGCATTGTCGCCATCGTACTATCGCGTTGTCGCCATCGTATTATCGCATTGTCGCCATCGTACTATCGCGTTGTCGCCATCGTACTATCGCGTTGTCGACTATCGCCAATCGACTACTGAGTCCAAATACTAGGTTTCATCGACTCAATACAAGGAATAATCCTGTGAAGTTTGACTAACCTTGCTCAATGTAAGGTCATGTGACCTTGACCTTTTGCCTACTAACCCCAAAGTGTAGGTTTCATCTACTTAATACAAGCAATCATCCTATGAAGTTTGAATACCTTAGGTCAAAGTAATCTCCAGTTATTGAGCCAAAATCCTTTTCTATCATAAGGTCACAGTGACCTTGACTTTTCGACTGATAAGTATCATCTACTGAATATAAGCAATAATGCTTTGAAGTTTCACTTCCATTGGTCAAATTGTTCATTAGTTATTTAGCTGCAACTGTGTTTTAATGTAAGGTCACAGGGACCTTGACCTTTGATCTACTGATCCCAAAAACATTAGGCTTCATCTACTTAATACAAGCAACCATCCTGTTAAGTTTGACTACCCTAGGTCAAGGCAATCTCTAGTTATTGATCAGAGCAAAAAGGTCTACGGACCGGCCCATCAACATTTGCAAAACAGTATACCCCCACTTCTTTTCAGTTATTATTCACAGAGTTATCTACTCGCGCCTTTTGATGGGGAGTGTGATCATAAACACGTATGCAAAGTTTCAAGGCAATATCTTGAAGGACTTGAATTTAAGGACAATTTATGTCAAATATCTAAGGTCTAGGAAATGTGGTTCTGGTGAAGATTTTTAGTTTTTCCCATCCGAATCCAGAGATGCCCCGAGGAGGGGTCTATCTGATCCCTGGGGTTATGATTTAATCAAACTTCAAAATTGGTAAAGGTCCATTAGACCATGCTTCATGTCAAATATCTAAGCTCTGGCTCTTGTGGTTCTGGAGAACAATTTTCGAGTTTTCCTATACAAAACCATATATGCCGCGGGGCCAATCTTACCCGGTGGTCATGATTTTAACAAACTTGTCCCTAGACAATGCTTCACACCAAATATTCAAGCTCTGGGCCTTGCTGCATCGTAGAAGATTTTTTTAAAATTTGGCTGCCATGGAAACCAGAGTTCCTCATGAAATTCCATTTTTGAACAACTTTGAAATGGGACCACCAAAGGATCATTTCTACCAAATTTGGTACCAATTGACCCAGAGGTTTAGGAGAAGTATATTTTGTAATTTGAGGCAAAAGTTTGACGGACACATGGATGGACAGTCTAATGACAGTTTTCACAAAATATCAAAAGCTCACAATGTCACAGTGTAACAGGTGTGCTAAAAATTGGACTGGTACGAAAATTTTAACCAACGACAACACCGTGGTAAGAAGAGCTCCGCTATTCCTTGAATAGTAAAGCTAAATAGAACTCCACACAATGAGATCTATATATGTATCAAGTTTCAAGTCAATATCTCAAATACTTTTAAAGATATGCTCCGGACAAAAAAATAAGTATTTTAAATAACAAAGGACAATTACTCAACAAGAGGGCCATGATGCGACAATGCGACAATGCGACAGTACGATGGCGACAATGCGACAGTGCGAAAGTACGATGGCGACAATGCGATAGTACGATGGCGACAATGCGATAATACGATGACGACAGTACGATATGACTATCGCATTGTCGCCATCGTACTATCGCGTTGTCGCATTGTCGCCATCGTACTATCGCATTGTCGCCATCGTACTATCGCGTTGTCGCATTGTCGCCATCGTACTGTCGCATTGTCGCCATCGTATTATCGCATTGTCGCCATCGTACTATCGCACTATCGCATTGTCGCCCTCTGGATTTTAATGTGTAACCACGATGGCCCTAACGGTATTCCGTAGAATACAGTACATGATTGGTGTCAAAGAAACTCAATGATACCAAATCCTCAAAAGACTAAAGCAATGGTGATCTCACCATCAAACAATATGTACAGACTTGCCTTAAGTGATGAACATAAACTTCTACTCAATGATCATAGTATTGAATTTACAGAAGTTGGAAAATTATTAGGAGTCCATGTTGATCACAAGCTAAGTTGGAATTCCCAAGTTGAACTTATTCTTAAAAAATGTAATTCAATGTTATACCTGCTTTTAAGAATCAGGCAATTATTCTACACATATGAGAAAATTATTTTTCAATGCCTACATCTTGCCACACCTTGATTACTGCTGCACGATATGGGGTAACTGTAGTGATACATTGACTAACAAACTGTACAAATGTCAGAAAAGAGCAGCACGAATAATTCTTGACCAACCTTACGATGCACCTTCTCATAATTTATTTCAGGAACTGAAATGGATGAAATTCCATGACCGCATCATCTATAAAAAGGCAACTTTTGTATATAAATCTCTAAACAATATTTTGCCCGAATACATGTCAAACCTGTTTAAAGAATCAGACAACATATCTTTACGATCACACTCAAACCACGCTCTGTGTGTCCCAAAACCACGTCTGAAATTTTGTAGAAAATCACTAGCATATTCAGGACCAGTTATATGGAATAATATTCCATTGAATATTTGCCAGTCAAATTCTTTAATTGCTTTCAAAAGGTTATACCTATCATGGTTCTACTCTGGTGGGCAAACTTAATTTAAATGTATCCGCTATTTTGTAAATAATGTGACTGTATTTCTGTATACATTTGATTTTGTGTTGTATTCCCAATGTATAGTTGGAATTTTCTGACTTGTCGCATGTCACCTTTTAGACCATAAGTAAAAATAACAGCATTACCTGTATTGTGCCTGAAATAAATGGTTCAGTTGTAATCACTAGGAGAGAATTTACTGTTAATTGTTGAACTCCTATTATACCTCTTCATCTCATCCATCCAAATAGTATTCTATGGCAAAATACTTTGCAGCAAAATACTTTGCGACATGTTGACAAATCCACCTATTATACTTTTATATTGTGTTGTTATACTTCAGACTGTTTATTACTTATATGTCATACTATCTTTGAAAATATGTTTTGCCATAGAGGCTCACAGGAAAGACTGGGCTTGCCCAACTGTGTTGCCTCTTAAAATAAAGTCGTTATTATTATTATTATTATTATTATTGAGTAATATGTATTGTTACAGATTGTGGAACGATAAGTGACCCTGTAGATGGTACGATTTTATTTCCGGATGGGACAACGTACGATGCAACTGCGACACTTACTTGTGATACTGGCTATGAACTGCTGGGTGATTCTTCCGCTACATGTGAAGACGGCGGTGATTGGTCGACCACTATTGGTTCATGTCAAATATACGGTATGGTATTTATAAATTGTATCTGTTAATACATTGAATCAAACTGTAGTGTTCAGTGTGCCGTTTTGAATAACGCAATAATTGATGTTGTTCTTGTTTAACATTTTAGTGCGGACGTTAGCTAGATTTTCATTTGTTCAAGAATTTTATAAACATCATACATATTGATTCAATTTGGGGATCTTACACATATCTCCTTAAGCTCAAGAATTATGTACTAGTCAGTTGGATCCATGGCAATGTCAAACCCCTACCCTCCACGACCTTGGGGGAAACAGATGCTAGTAAAATCTCAGGTATTTCCCCTGTCCATGATAACTTAATAATGACTCCGGGTATTGGTTCGGAGAAAGAATTCCCAATTTTTCCCCGGAGGTGCAGATGGAGCAGGAAGGTAAAACACGGCTATCCACCGCCAATCCCTGGGTGTGTATTGTGGATGCAACTGACTGCAATACTCACATAATTAAGTATCAAATACTTACATAATGACTACTGAACGTAATACATTACTTATTATCCGCTCAAAAAGACTCGTCCCATTGGTCATGGCTCAGTGTGCAAAATGGAAGTATATGTGATATGCCATTTCAGATTGTGAAACGATAAGTGATCCTGAAGATGGCATGATATCATTTCCGGATGGAACAACTTACGGTGCGACTGCGACACTTACTTGTGATATTGGCTATGAACTTTTGGGTGATTCTTCAGCTACATGTGAAGACGGCGGTGATTGGTCAACAAATATTGGAACATGCCAAATATACGGTATTTTACTGCAGCTTGTTATGTTTAGTGACAAATTTACCTGACTTGTTAACCTGCACATCACGCCACATACAATTTTATATTGGCTAATAAACAATAGGTATGAATTGTTCTTTGTCATGTAGGCAAAAGTACCAGTCATGTTAGAATAGCATTGATACTAAAATAAATCGAGGCTTGTAACTTAAACTGTGTTTGCCGAAAACTTTCACCGATGCTTTGGCCTGTAATATTACTTGAATGTATATTTTGATATAGGTATTGTGTACAACAATCGTTTCGAAAATATACCAATTGCATAGTTCCAATAATTTAGGCCATTGTGTATTCATTAGGTAATGTTTACTCGTTTGGTGATAATAGCAATGACAAAAGTCTACGTTTCTTTGAATCTTTCCATAAGCAAGCATTGTAAACATCGCCGTTGGACGCAGGAATTCATTGTCTAAAGCTAGTTACATTTGTACGATGTATTGCATATTCAACATATAAAAACAGATGAATATAAATTTTACATTTTAGCACAAAGAGGCGTGCCCCATAACTTTGATAGTTGAAATCGATTTAGGAATATTATATATTAGATGAGAATCATTATTGCTTAAACTCCTAAAATTTCGACAAAAAGCTCCTACTAATCACCGAGAAAAAAATGAAAACATATTTCCGTAGCAAGCCATAATAGTCACGAGTTGTTTTCCTTTTACCACAAAACAATAAATCGCTGGAAGCTATAAATTATTATTGATAGGTGGTTTAAATACATTTTTGACATTATAGAGACATATTTGCGCACACTTTATTCTGATAAATAATGATAATTAATCGTGCTTTGTAATGTTAGCTCATTTAATGCGATAGTAGAAAATATTTGTTACTTGTGGGGAATGCCTCTTTAAATGTATTGTTTTTGAAATGCTCTTACATGTATGACACCGTGATATTCAATGTGAGAAAAAAATAACGAAACGATCTTTACCAACGGCGGCTCATCACCTTAGACCACGAAATGACACCATTGTTGGATTTTATTGAAATTTGGTACATATGTTAAATAAAGCCCTGGCTTTCATTTGCCGACGTTACAACGTGATGACGTTCCAAACAATGACGTCAACAACGTCACAATTTGTCCCGCCAATTTTGTCAGATTGAACACAAATACAACGATAACTATTTTGTTTTTAAAGATATTCCAGTCATGTTTTCAGTTAATTACCGTTAAGATATAGCCGTCGTGTTTATTTGATCGTTAGCCTTTTACGAACCATAATTGCATTGAAAAATATGTTATTCGCTGTATAATTGGTAAAACGCGGACGCATTTTTTCTCTCAGCGTGCTTTGAATTTTGTAATAAATCACCACTTTCATTACTTAATCTCGATAATCTGTTGAAATTTCCGTATTCTACGGAAAGTTCCCGTTCATTTGGATCAATAAAAAAAGAACAAAAACAGTTCCTCGACCCTGGGGGAAACAGGTATTTCCCCGGCCCTTGATAACTTAATATTGTCCCCGGGGTGTTGGTTAAGATAAAGAATTCCCAACCTTTCCCCGGAGGTGCGAGGGGAGCAGGAAGGGAAAACACGGCCGTTTCTCCAGCTATCCACCGCCAATCCCTAGGTGTATGGTTTGGATGCAACTGACTGGTGCAATACTCACACAAGAAAGTATCAAATACTCACACAAGAAAGTATCAAATACTTACATACTGACTACTGAACGTTATATAACACGTGTTCTAAATGGAACTATATGTGATCTGTCATTTCAGATTGTGAAACGATAAGTGATCCTGAAGATGGCATGATATCATTTCCGGATGGAACAACTTACGGTGCGACTGCGACACTTACTTGTGATATTGGCTATGACCTTTTGGGTGATTCTTCTGCTACATGCGAAGACGGTGGCGATTGGTCAACGAATATTGGAACATGCCAAATACAAGGTTTGTTATCTAAACAAAAATGACCATAAAGTAATTCAGCCTATTATAATACTGAGTTTATTCTATTACATGATAAAGTAGGGTAAGAATTTATTGTTTTTCTAGTACATGTAAATCTACTGTTCGCATGTGATGCATGTCTGTACGTTTCTCAGCTACCTTTTTAATGGTTGTTGTGGTTGATTCAATGTAAGTAAGCATATATCGCAGACATGTTCTTAATATGGCATCCGAAAGTCATTACTATTCTGGTTATACCTTTTTTTATTCCTATTATGTTACTCTTAAACAATTAATTGCAATATGTGTATATGCCTGTCACATAGTCCAACAAATATGAAGATTGGAAATATGCATGGTGTATGTATCACGATCCAAATCTTAATATCTGAAGGTGCTGAATCACATACGAAGTAATGGCGTAGTGCAACTAAATAAAAGAAAATGATAATATTTTTGTGTAATATTTTACGGTGTTGTCCTCACTGATATATGTATTGTAGTTCGTTTATGTTATATATCGATCACAAGACTCAAATTACTTTTTAGAAGGCAACTAAGCGTTATATTTGACTGGAAAACATACCGATAGCGCAATATTCAGGAACCATAAGGAAATGTGTAACACATTATTTCTTAGTTTAGTATGACCATAAGGTGTAACGACTGATCCGAATTTCAACACCTTTAAGAAATACAGAGTACAGTTAAACTAAATGTTCAGTGGTTAAACTATGGTCAAACTATGGCTTAGTTGAATCTGTTTGTGTTTATACTTCGCCTGCAAGGACTATTCAAACGCAAATGTAACTTTTGGCAAATTCTGAAACAAGTCATGCACAAATCATCAAACCAGACTACAGTTAGCGCCAGAATCCAGTCACGGCATATTCAATTTGAAGTAATCTCTGTCGAATTCTGTTTTAAGTTTGCTTTGTTCAGTTAGCGATTCTCCAATGTCAAATTTAGTTATTATTTGATGTTCATTGCAGACTGTGGAATGATAAGTGACCCTGCAGATGGTCAGATATCATTTCCGGATGGAACAACTTACGATGCAACTGCGACACTTAATTGCGATACAGGCTATGAACTGTTGGGTGATGCCACTGCAACATGTGGAGACGGTGGTGATTGGTCGACGACTATTGGAATATGTCTAATATATGGTAGCTTATCGTAGTAATTGCTTTAAAAAGGATATCGAATAATTCATGATACTTACTTTACCATACTAAATAGTATAGTTAGTTTGTTGCTTTATTGATCTATGGTTCTTTTTCTATTGTAGGTAAGTTTGATAAATGCACAACATGTCGAAATGTACATTTCACGGCTACTCTTGCTTAAAGGTTACAGTTATTGATGTATTTAAAAAAACTAATTATGCGTTATACAGGGGGTCCAAAAGGAAAGTATACTCTTTCGGCGTATCTCTATCAAATCTCTATGTTCTGCTATCGCAAAGATAACTAACACATTGTTAGACAAAAACATGCTGGTACCAGTTGGAAATTGCAATTTTCAGCGGACATGTATTACTTTAGTCATTGGTTATGCATGACTATGCATCACTAGCAAAGTTCATTGAAAGAATGTTTATTCAAGTCTGAGTATCTTCAAAATAAGTTATGTTTAGTGCATGATAACCATTCCAGACTGTGAAAAGATAAGTGACCCTGCACATGGCCAGATTGCATTTCCAGCTGGGACAACTTACGGTGCAACTGCGACACTTACTTGCGATACAGGCTATGATTTATCGGGTGAATCTTCTACCACATGTGAAGATGGTGGTGATTGGTCGACTAATATTGGAACATGCCAAATGCAGGGTAAGCATTTGCTTTTTGTTAATACATATTTTTGTTCAAAATGCAGTAGATGTTGTTACCTTTTTACCATTTTATACAAATTTAGTTATTTCAACAACGATTCGTTTGGACCATAAAAAGTATACAATGCAGTATCATCTTGATTGAATGGGTGACCCAGAATTGTGTCATTACAAATGACTTTACAGAAATCGACTTTGAAATTTGTAAACAAGTATTGGAACATCACACTACCCTGTTATATCGTAATGTATTGGTAATATAACATTTTATGTAGTGTAATATTTCATTGTTTCTTTGGTATGTATTTTTCAGTGTGTGACTATAATAGCTTGAATGCACCTGCTTATGGATCAGTTAATGCAGCCAATCCATCATCTATAGGAAGTATTGCATCAGTTGTTTGTGATGAAGGTTACACACCATCGGACAATACTGTAAAAACTTGTTCTGCTGGTAGTATCTGGACAGGAGACTTTCCGTCATGTTTAGCAGGTTTGTTCCGCAACATGCACGTACATGTTTACAATGGGGCGGTGTTATTCGTTTGTTTTGCCTATTACACAAAATGTATTCAAATTCTTAATTTCGTAGCGTCACTAGTGGAATTTCATACATTATGAAAATAAATTGTTTTTACATATTAGTATTTCAAAACATGGTTATCACACGGAATACAGTGATGTGTTGTCCATTGCAATCAATATACAAAGTTTGACCTTGTGCACAGATAATTGCCTTTAAGTTATAACCAAAAGTCTCGTCTAGAACCAAACAATAAATGAATAAACATATCAAATCTCAAAAAAAAAAAGTTAAGTTACCAATTTTCTAGGGCTCTTTTCAGCTGTTAGGCCGCTCAAGCACCCTTTGACATTTTAACTCCCCTGGTCATTGGGCTACATATGGAAACACCTACACTCGTGTCTCCCTGGGGAAACTATTTCTCTCCTGTGGTGTGGCAGCCAACATCGATCTGCGGCGCCCAGGAATAGACACTGCCCTCACAGGTACCATTTTACACCATGGTGAAGTGGAGCTGTGGGTCTTGCTCAGAGATTTTAACCAGTGGTCCAGAGGGGGTCGAACCCGGTACCTCTCGATCCCGAAGCGCGCGCCCTACCTCTAGGCCACCGCTCCCCAAAAAAAGACTCAATTAATGTTGATTAATGTAGAGTCTTTGGACGTCTACAAACAAGTCATTTGGGTTGTATAAAGGGTCATTGAGGAACATTTACATGCGGAGCATCGTCGGTTAAAAAGCTAATAACATGGTCATAACGATATTCTAAAACTGCAGTACTCGCTTAAAGATAACTTTGACAGAGGAAGAAATACAATCACTTTTATCTTTTAGAATTGCACGCGACCTGTGATGTGAACAATGATTGTTATGATGAATATGCTGAATGTGCTGAGGACGTGTGTGAATGTATGGACGGATATGCTGAAAGTAACGGTGAATGTGTTCAAGGTAGGACCATGCAGCAGATGCCTGAATACCTTCATGTACACTAGAAGACATCTTTATTGGCAGTTATAGTAAAATACTTGTTAGCCACCTTATGTCTCGATGTTGGCATACCTTAATGCAATTTAGTCCAATCAGCTGATTTTGGCATTTCATTTCTCGTTATCTTGTTTGTGGCAAAAGTTCCATATGTGGTGTTTTGGGGTTTCTGTGCTTCGTTGGCTAAGTTGAGTGTTACCTTCCCTGTTCAATGTTATCATATACTTTGATACCAAGCATCTTTAAAGCAATATCATTGAACACCTCGACAACAAAGTTATACTAGTTAAAATAATGCATGTGTCCGTTTACATATTATTTAGTAATGCAGCTTGTCACTTGCTATTTTGCATACATTTGTAAAACTAGGTTGTCCTGCTGCGGGGACTCGAGGAAATAGTTTGTAACTTAGCTACATTTAACTCGGTAATTTGGGATCATTTGTATGGTTAGTTCCTTGTGACAATTGGAATGGGAATTACTAGGTTTAGGTATGTTGTGATATAACTCTTTTCCGGCTGATTAAGTAAAGTACAGCATTCCCTGTCCGATTTCCTCATTTCCTCATTTGCAGGTAATGTAAGGCCCCAGTTTGTTAAAACTATGCATTAACGGCCAACCCTCTAATACGGGTGATTTTTAATGCATCTGAACCACTGTTCTTTAACTTTTAATACTTATAAATACTTGTTATTGATTATAGCAACTGCCAGTTTCATTTTGTTTAAGCATGTGATGAGATTGAAGACCCAGAAAATGGAAGTTTCACTGCCGATGGTCTAATTGTCCCTGGCGCTACAGTTACGTTTCAATGTCTAGAAGGATATCATTTAGTTGGTAAATCGAATTTGACATGCACAGAAAATATTACTTGGAATGGTCAAATACCAAAATGTTTTAAAAGTAAGTACACACGTGTAAATTGATAACATATACAACATAAAGAATTAAAACAGACAATTAACTGAAACAAAACATACAGAATTTAGCAATTGCTGTATTGAGTTCGAAACGTTGCGTATAGTAATGGCCGAGTTTTGTGTCCATAATGTCGAAATAACTTTCATATTGGCCCTGCAGGTTGAGTGAAAACTCGGAAATATTGTATAATTAAAGTCATGTATTGTCCTATTGCAAGGCGTTATGATGCTGTATACATCTCTCCACGAATAAAAATTATTGTATATTCTGCCTTTTACACTATTATTATGTTTCATACTGTGCAAATAATTTTCATAAATTTTAGTATGTTACACCACAAGCCTATCACCTGTGGATGGAGGAACAATAGAAGCACCTGAATATCCAATTACCGGAAGTACTGCTTCTGTCGTTTGCGATGAAACCTACACATCCTCCAATAATTCAGAAATGACAACATGTACTAGTGATGGGTCATGGGACGGGGAACTACCGACATGCATAGCAGGTATGTTTAGCAACTGATTTTCGGATGTGTTCATTTGCGAGACAATTGTTTAACATTTCCAGTTAAAGCCAAGACATATAACAAGGATAACTTTAACATGAGTATTATTACTTCATTTACAAAAACTACAGGATTGGGAAATGGATTTGTATTCATCGTATAATAGAATAGAATATGTCAACTTTTAAATATTTTGTTAAGTTATGTTTTTCATTGTAAATAAAAATGTGTTACGTTCAAATCGTCATTATATAGATAAACATGTATCTGTAAATAGATATTTTTGAAATGTAAATTATGAATGCAACTACTATTACTTATACTTATACAAACCATTACAGATTGAACTGATTACTTTTTGAAATCATAGTGATAAATACATCTTCATATTTTGTAACTTTATTAAACATATTTAGTCCATCCACAATAGTAAGTTTTGCCTTAAAGGAAGTATTAAATTGTATGTTTGTCTTTTCATCAACTGTATATTATGTTCTTCGTGTATTTTTGTTTGATGTTTATCAATGTTTAGTATCGATATATATATATGTTTCATTCTTATTTCATCACGTTTATTTTATGTTGTATATATGTGTTTGTTTATCATGAGAAACTGTACAGTTTAAATGAATAAATAAACTATCTATCTATCTATCTATCTATCTATCTATCTATCTATCTATCTATCTATCTATCATAAATCGGTTGCATACTCCCAGCACCTCATTTAGAATGCATTGAATATATGTACGCCTCACCTTTGAAGAGTTCTCATAAAAATGAATTATACCACACGTGGCACGTCTTTGTGAGTGTTAGTCATCTGCGGATATTGGCCCGTGTAATGTTTTGTTTAGACCTGCTGACACCTTACCATCATACCAATTTGAAAGGACACATATCAGCGCAATAACCTAACGTTGACATAACAATACTTGCAGACTGTCCTGCACTGGATGATCAACCGAATCTACAAGCTGTCTATTCAAATGGGATTGCATACCAGAGTGTGGTAACATATTCTTGTACTACTGGATATGTGAGATTTGGAGCCGAAACAGCAGAATGTCAGGCTGATTCTACATGGACCACGAGTGTACCGACTTGTAAAAAACGTATGTTTAGTAATAAAACATTTGATTATTTTATATCGGTGAAAATAATATTTTGAGAACTGAATGCATAGACAGACCACTGCAGCTTAATGTTTTACTTTCAATCTAGATTGCAAAATTATGCTTTTAAGAAAACACATGTAAATAACACCTCTAATTCACAGTATGTAAAGATGTGCCGGACGTTTGGTATTCAAGTTCAAATTCGTCAACGAATCATGTTGAAGGAGACGCTGTCACTTACCATTGTGATGAAGGTTATACAATTAACGGCGCCGCTACAATCATCTGCAATAACAAAGGAAAATGGTCGGAAACCCCTAATTGTGAAGCAGGTATCTCATGCTTGTTTTTTATCTTCAACGAAGGAGAGCAATGGTCTAAAGCAGGTGTTATTGACTATTTTTATTATCACAATGTTCAAGAGTAACATAGTATTGCATGCTTAATAAAACCAACACATTAATATAAGTACCGGTAGCATTGTAGGCAGAAGTATGAATTGGCGATAGTCGCAATGACACGTTGTATTCTTTCAAGACTTAAGTTACATAGTATTGTACATATATGAATGGTTTTGAATTATGTTTTAATTTAACAAAACATATATTGTGGATATCTTATTACAGAACTTGGCGAAGAGTGTTCCTTATATAAGAAATGCAATGATGTTAACGCCGATTGTAAAGGATCGCCTGAGAGATGCGATTGTAAAGACGGATATCTACCAAATGACGGAACTTGTGAAAAAGGTATAAAATAAACATATTTTGTGCAAAATTCCATGGTTGTTTAAATAAGACCTACTCTGAAGTGAAGTACCGGTTGACGTCAAACAGCCATGCCATGTATATGAACAGTATGTTAAAATATTGTTTAATTAAGTAAGGCAATAATACAAAGGTACGTTGACAATTGTTTAAATTTAATATGTTCACTATCTAAAACATATCTGATCCATGTTTATTGCAAACCAGAATGACAACAAATCAAAACCATTAGACTAGAGAATGAATAAATGAATATTGCCATCCATTCGATCCATAAGTTAAATTATACGGATGAACATAAACTTTGTATGCTGCTGTCTTTGTATTCTCATGTAGTGGGTATCATTCTACCCTATATCATGGGCACATGGTTTCCGTATAAGATAAGTAATTTTTGTTTATAAATGTTGAAGTACCGAATACACATTGTTGTCCACTCACATAATTTGACAAATCGTTATAATATAGGGCACACACAGTTAATTTAGATTCATTTGTCAATGCCCTAGTTACAATTTTGTATCAATTAAAATTTTGAAATTAACTAGCTCGCTGTACATATTCAAATACCTCTTGCAATGATTCTTGCGGAATTGTAATTATGTAGTTTGTGACACTGACAACATGGATGTGGATTATGGAAGTGTAAGTCTATCAAACTCACCAGCATTTGCCGGAACTATCGCATCCATCGAATGTAATAATGGTTACACGTCGTCGAATAGCTCGATGGTGAAAACATGTTCTGCTGATGGTACTTGGGAAGGAGAGTTCTCGTCATGTTTAGCAGGTTGGTTTTGCGATTTCGTATTTGTATAATATATGTGTGTGTTTTGTGAACAGTTTCAACAACTAGTAAAATGGATATTTTAAGCTACCGATATACTGACATTCTTTCGCATAATAAGTAACAAATAGAATTCGAGTTTAGTAATATTTTATACTTATATTTGTTTGAACACGGTGAAAATGACATCGCCTATTTCCTATAAACTGTGCAATAATAATATCACCACAAATCCAGAGCACCCAATTATTAACTACACAATTGTTAATTTTTTGGTCATTCTGAATTTCCTATAATATATTGTAATTATTTGTTTATAGGACACGCCATGGGGTGCACCCTAAATCAAGCGTGTTTTGATGGTAACGCAGAATGTAAAAGTAGTACTGCAACGTGCCGATGTAAAGAACGATATGCATTTAGAGAGGATTTCTGTGAAAAAGGTACTCACTAATCTATTTATAGTGCATCCAGGATAGTGTGATGTTTATAAACATTGAACGGTTTACTATTGTACAGTCCTTGACATCTGCTTGACGTCATTATTACGCCATAGTGGTCACGTCGTGACGCACTTAAGTTAAAGTAAGTGTTTCCAATTAAGCCAAGTAATTATTTTACAAATATTTGATATTTCATTTTTATGTATACATAAAGTTCAGTGTTTGAACCCGGTAGTTCATTGTTATTTGTTCTTCAGTGTGTTTACCCGAAGACTTGGTTGTCAATAATGGCTATTTGATGCCATCCAACTACCCAGCATTTCACCAAACTACTGTTGTATTTTATTGCCTTGACTTTTACACTCTCTCAACAAACTCGGTAATGACATGTGCAAGTAATGGTACCTGGATAGGGAACATGCCGACGTGTATAGCAGGTATGACCGACGAAACAGATGTTTTTGTGTATTATTTTTAAACGAAAACTTCTGCATTTGTTTTTAATGTTATTCAATTATATATACATCCATGGTAAATGAAAGAAATAGACATGCCCTTGTACAGTGTCGCCACTAAATATTATGTTATTGCTATGGTGATAGATCGGTGGTCATATATCCGAGGTTTGTAACCTTGTAATATTTTGTTTGACCAACATATTTGGCCTCTAACCAACCAATCACTCGGTCGATAGCTTTGAAATGAATCGTCGAAGACCGAAGGCTTATATGAGTCTGAAGCCCAATAACAAGGCCATTATGAAAACACTTAATTATTGACCATTTTATTAATTTACTGTACACTTCGTGTGATATCAAACTAAAAAGATCATAAATAACCACTAAAAACAAAGGTTTAGAAAACCAGCGAACACCAACTTTACAGTACTGTGTTCGAAACGTTGCGTATATCCGAATTCTCAGCAGTTTTCGTTGGTCACTAAATTATTAATTACCAACATACATTTAAAACACATTAGGTCAGATTGATTGATAACAATGTTGTCTAAATGCAATTAAGGGACCAATCGTTCGCCAACTCCTTCGGAAAATGCCCCCTACGTTCATTTTATCTTTTTGTGATTCTTGTGGTCCGTTGATGGCTGCGTATGGCTGTTGTAGCGTGGCACAAGATGACTGTACTGTACATATGCCGTCAAACCCGTTTTACACTTCGTGTTTACTTCCCTTTGTATAACTGGGGGCCTAATAATCGCGAAATCGGCAATTGACTTCAAAAACCTTTTACAATATAAATGTACCAAAATTCAAGATGGCGGCAATTTTTCCCGTGAGAACTACGGGTTTCATAATGGCCGAGCTAGACAGCCAATCAGAATGCTCGAATCTCATAATGGCCCAGTTTTCTCATAATGGCCGCGATTTTTCCATAATGGCCGAGTTTTGTCTCAATAATGTCGAGGTATCGTTCATATTAGCCCTGTATTTATAGGGAAAACTCGGCCAATATTGTATAGTCAATTAATAAATGCTAAGAACTTTGAAAAAAGCAAGAATAATTAAGTATGTAAGCATGATACCCTTCTAAATTTTACATTGGTCGTTGCAATGATGACTTTTGCAGACTGTCCTGAACTGGATGATCAATCAAATCTACAGGCTGTATATTCCAATGGGAATGCATACCAGAGTGTGGTCACATATTCTTGTTCTACTGGATATGTGCAATTTGGAGCTGCTACTGCAGAATGCCAGGATGATTCTACTTGGAGCACGAGTGTACCCACTTGTAAAAAACGTTAGTTCATAGATTTTTTATGTTCATATTTTGTTTATAAAAATATGATTTATAACGCCGTTTGTAGACCTACGGTCTTGGTAGCTGAGACATTTTCGTTTTTTAACAAGGACCCTAGGACGAATCAGTGTAAGGGTTAACTTTGTGTTAAGCCAATTTGTGAGTCACCTGCAAGCTACAAATTTTAGCCGAATCACATAATGCCTAGTTATTGCTATCATTGAAAATTTTAACCAGCTTTTCACAAAGTGAAACCTGGTTATTAGAATGCCTAAAAATGCGGTCTTGCAGACGGGCGGGCTTGGGCGGACAGACGGTGTCCCGGTAAATAATCCTGACCAAAATTGGTATGTAGGACACTGGAATAAAATCTAGCCTGGGATTTTAATTGGGGTATGTGGGGCCAAGGTCAAGGTCACTGTAACTAAAAATAGAAAATCAGTGTCGGGTCAATTACTAAAGTTTTGATATACCAATGTTGACTAAATTGTGTTTTTGACATACTGGAATCAACAATTAGCTTGGGATTCTATTTGGGTTAAATAAAAAATCATCGTCCGGTCAATAACTTAAATTTGGCATGACCAATGCTGATTCAACTTGGTATTTAGCATCCTTCAGTAAAAAGCTAGCCTGAGATTGTATTTTGGGTCAATGGAGTCAATGTCAAGATCGCTGTTACTAAAAATAAAAAAATAGTGTTAAAGTTTGGAATGAACAATGATGACTTAATTTTGTGATGGCATCCTGAATCGAAACCTAGTCTGTGATTGTATTTTGTGTGGTTTAAGGTCACTGTTACTAAAATTAGAAAATCAGTGTCCAGTCAACACCTTAAATATGTAATGAGCAATGTTGACTAAACTGGGTATTTAGAGTCCTTGCATGAAAGCTTTGCTTAGGATTGCATTGTCACGTCGGGTCAAGGTCACTGTACAAAATACTAAAAATAGAAATATGTTTTCAGTGAACAACTTAATTAAGGATTTAGACATTGCGTTTACATTTTAGGCGGAGGTAGCTTATTTGGAAATAAGCTTGGGTTGCATTCTATGCCAGTAGGGTACCATCTTATTAGTTGCACTGGTGACTGAACCACTGATGAAGCCTAGGAAAATAATTTCAGTTTAAGCCTTAGAAAACCTGGTTTCGCGCCGATTATTGTAATATTTTATGATGGCAACATTTAAAACCGAAGAAGACTGTATTTAGTTTAGCCATGTACTCCTTACAATACACGTTAATTAATAATACTGAACTCAAAATGTGATCATTATATTCATTAACAGTAATCTCGTATTTATTCCATAGTATGTAATGCAGTACCAGTTGTATGGTATTCTAATTTACCATCACCGTCTAACCCTGTACAAGGTGACACAGTCACATATATTTGTAATGATGGCTATGTTCTCAATGGGGTTAATACAAGCACATGCAATGAAGCAGGATATTGGTCTGAAGCCCCTACTTGTGAAGCAGGTATCGTATTGTATTTATTTGTCAACATATTCCATATTCTTATATATTTAAATTGACTCTAAACTTAACATCTGAACAACTTTCAGTTTCATTTATCGTTTTGTTTGTTCTTATAAATTGAAATTTTAATGTTCTCCTGTTATTTTTGTTATTTGTCGTTTGTTGCTGCTTTTGTTGAATTTTACCCTTTCCGCCGATTTTGTATTAGTATTTTGCGTATGTAGACTGGCGACTGTCAGTAGCTTGCTGCCTTCCGTTTCGTGGCATTTGTTATGTGCGCATTTATCGTTAATACTACTTAGTTAAATAGGTAAATACTATATATTAAAGTTACTCCTTGTTTGGTAGTTTTATTTGTTATCATATTTTACTAGGTCGAACATTTGTATATATCAACATACGTAAGTTTGTATGGTTCCTAAACATGGTTCCTAAACAATATTTATTGTAGAGCTCGGGGAATATTGTGCCTTAAATGATGCATGTAATGATGCGAATGCTAAATGTAACAGTAATAGTGTATGCAGCTGCGCTGACAATTACATCGCTGTCGATAAAGATTGCAGAAGAGGTAAATCTATTTTGCTGGCTCAGAATGAGAAGGTCGTTTGTCAAAATATTATATTCTAAATTATTGTCATAAAACAAGACACATGTCTGAAAATTATTAGTTACATATGGTACATTGTAAAACAAGCTGTTTCAACTCCAGTTTGGTCATCATGGCAAGTTGCGAGTTGCGTGGAAGTAATAAGGAGCGCTAATGTGCGATGCTGATTGTAATTATGTATCGAACTTATAAGGTCCAAGCCAACAATGTATACACAATGCTTAGCAGAGTGAATGTTTGTGTATCGTTATACAGATTTTTTTATAATATTGTTAATTTATGTCACATAAAAATGCTTTAACACTTATTTTGTATATCTGAATACAGAATATATTATTTGGTGAATGAGTATCAATATGAAACATTTAAATACCAAAACATTCTTTAAATGACAGCTTCACTTTGCTTTTAGATTGCAATGCAATTGAAGCCCCAGAAAATGGTATTTTTACCAAAGATGGCATTGCGGTTGACTTTCAATGTCTAGACGGATATCATTTAGTTGGCGAATCAAGTTTATATTGCGAAGAGGGTATATTGAACGGCACAATTCCCGCCTGTTATAAATGTAAGTTGATAAATAGGCGTATTGTACTGCACCATCAATAAAATGATTAAAATTAGGTAGTTACATCTAACTACGCACTTTTCAATGTTTTAGTGCGCTACATTGGCACATGCTGTAATGACTAACCAGAAAGCACTATGGTGTTTAAAATGTAAAACACTGACATTGAATGTAAATTGGCTGATACTTTGTTAATAACAAACTATTCTCCCTCATGTCTGTATATCACAGCTATATGTGACTGTATCCGATATAACCGAAAAGTTAAACTCTTACTTTTTCATGAATCCAGGATCTTCTCTATAAAGGAAACATGATCTTTTCTATAAATAGTATATTCAAAATCCCTGATGAATCAAACATGAATCAAAATTGATTTTATGAATCTAACATTCGACAGGGATTATTAAGGTTTTTTATGCATAATGATATCTTATTAAAACTTATTGTTTTTTTCACGTACGAAAATTGTATATGCTCGTAGATGTTATTTTAAAAAAAACACTAAATACAACATAAATCTAACAAAGGGAGACAATCGATATACAAAAATATATGTGTCCCTTTGTTCAAAGTCTGCCGATAATTTAAACATGTACACATTTACATGCGTTGCAACATCATTTACTCATCTTTGCAAACATACAATTCATCAATACACAAATTAAACATGCATATGCAAATTTAGACTCATGAAATCAGATTAGATTCATGTAAGATTCATAAAAAAGTAAGATTTTGCATTTCATTAATTTCCAACTGTATGCATGCAAAACTGTGCTAAGAATTCAATGAAATCCGGTTTATAGATAAACTTTTCAAAATTAAATGTTTACGTAGTAAGATAAGATAAGACAAACTTTATTTAACGTCGATTATGGTTAACATTAGAAGCGTAAGCTACAAGCTTACATTCTACAAAAGTAGTAATAATAATACTATGGATGAACTAGATTAACTATTAGCAAGCTTATATCAATTGACTGTTATTTCCATGGAAATTCTTTACATTAATTTACATGAAATCTGCCACACAGACATACTAAACATACATGCACATATATGTCAGTCCATATGGACATGTTTTGAAATTGGTCTTTCCAAAATATATGTTCGCCTTAACGAGACGGCATCTTAGCTGCGTTTCATTCGGTAACTTGGGATCACCGCTTTTGATTTTTCCGTTTGGTTGTATTGTTATGTTAGTGTTTTATGTGGTCGGCTGCCCGATTTCATCATTCCTTTGAAGGTCAAATTCTATATTAATGACACTGAAATACATTCAATTTATTGACTTTAAAATTATTATTGGTCTAATGAGGATCGCGGTTTGAAAAATAAAGAATCAAGTAAGACGAGCTTTCACCACCGGTGATTATCTAATTAAATAATGAAATAAAATTAAAGTGTTTGTTGGCTTTTAGTAGTCGATTTACGTTAATTGTGTTGTTCATTACATTCAACAGTATGTCCAGGACTAGATAATGTCCAACAAGGAACTGTATCAGTACCGGATCCAGCATATGCGTCTGTTACGGCGAGTATTACTTGTAATGAAGGATATACACTGTCGGGATCAGGGAAAATAGAATGCATGAATAATGGAACATGGAACAGTGTGCTCCCAGAATGTATCAAAGGTAAAGTCTTGGCTAGTATTTAGTTTCGAATTTATTTAATTGTAAATTAACGATAACCAATCATATCGCCTGTAAATATTTTTCTCTGGCATTCGTTTGTACAAGTTACATAAACGATAGTCTATTTTAACAGTTTGAGAACAATTTATTGACGGAAAAGTAAAATGAGTATATACATAATTATAACTGAAGTATTACATTTCTAATTACAGATTGCAAAGACTTGAAATCCATAAACCATGGTCAGTTTACCAGAACAGCGGGAAATGCCTATAACAGCATAGCAACATATACATGTGACAATGGATATACACTATTCGGTGATGTAACAAGAGAATGCATGTCAGACTCGAAGTGGTCTAGTGCGGAACCAGAATGTGTTCCTGGTATGTTTTACTTTAATGTCCTTATAAATTATGTAAGAATATCGGGCATATTGCTTACGTGAACGTACTAAAACTTGGAATTTCACATTGTCAGGAGAGTTCTTTATATAGAGGATATTGCACGAGTGGCAAAACAATATGACACGGTTATATAAAGGTTTATGTATTTGCATCCTAATTTTTTTGAACAGTATGCCGTACGTCATACATGTCAACTTTTAAATGCAACTTACGTCAATACAGTGTATAGAAAATATATTTATTTATGCTTTAAGGGCATTCCATGCAATGTTGGGAAATAATATGTGTAGCCTCCTTAAACAACTAAAAGTCTATAGTAATAATAACAATAATAATTATTGATTTTTAAATGTCACAGATTGTCCCGAGGTAAACATAGCAAATGGTCAGTTCACTCAGTCCGACGGTGGTCAAACGGTAACGTTTTCGTGCAACGATGGATATATATTACAAGGAAATACAGAACTGGAGTGTACAAATGGAGAATGGGATCATGCCATTCCACAATGCCTTAGACGTTAGTATTACAGCTTTATAAACCGCATTTTATAGTTGCATAGTATTATGAATAATTCAAATGTGATTGTAAGTTTATGATTTCTGTAAATGCTTTGATAAAACAGTTCCCTGGTGTTTAGGCTATCGTACATCTATTTTAAACGAGCTAAACGTCATAAGTAAACTATCATCTAACTAAAGCACTTCTAGTTTATTCGATGCTATATTAAAACTGCTCGAATAACAATATTGAGAATTATCGTCTTGAGAAAACAATCATGCTCCCTCCAAACACAGGCTACTAATAGTCGGGTGAGGAAAGTAAATGTCACAATGCAACGTATAAATACGATATATAATGTAGATGAAATCACCATGTACCTTTCGATAAATATCTTTCGTCAAGAGGGGTCAAAGTCTACACTTTCTGCCGTGGGGTCAAAGTCGGATTTCGTAATGAGACAAGCCCTTAGTGCTTTGTTTTAACTTTTCAGTATGTAATGCCATGCTTTCATCACCTTCATATGAGAGTATCGTGTATTCTGGAAACTATGCTGGACAAACTGCTACATTTACTTGTGATGATGGATATATACTGAGCGGGGAAGATACATTGACATGCACTGACAATGGTGATTGGATCCCTGAAAGACCCACATGTATATCAGGTACATTTAGTCACAACCTGTTTGCAACGCAACCACACATTTTTTTTATTCGGACACATATTTTACCGTTTCAAATAATTTATTTTCACTTTAAATTTAATGATATCTAGGATGTCCTGTCCCAATTTCTTCCTTATGACTAAGTTTGAAACATTTTAAGAGCTTTGTGGCAAATAATTTTTCCATCTAGTTTTTTATTGAGCAAATGGTCAAAGGCATTTCACATGCCGATTATACTAATAAATCTGTAAACTGTTTAATGCCTCGGCGACATGAAAGTGTGGCCATGTAGATGCTGATGATAAGAGTAAATAAATGTATGTGTTCGTGGTAGATCTATTAATTTTAGTTTTCTTCGTCGACTTCATGACTGTGTTAGGTTGTTGAAATACCACTTGTTGACTTTTGTCTATTACTGCTCGTTTTTTAAGGATAGACCAGTTCTAAATGGTTTAAGATATTGATCATAAGGAATATGCAATGAATCCAATGCATATCAAATTCAGTAGTTATGGAAGATACAGAATCTAATCATAGATCAATGTTGATGTTGGCATACATGTCTACAGAGATGTTTTACTTACTTTTAATGTACGTTGAGTTATGTGAATTATGTTTCAGACAAGAACAACCTCCCGCAAACATTCTTTTCGAAAGCACGGATCATACTTACTGTAGTTCCATTTGATTACAACTACACCATTGCAGATATAAAGGAGGTATTTATCAAATCAGATTTTACATATTCAGTATATACATAGCATCATTGTATCACAAACATAATCTACACTTTTATACAAAGGCCGCAATAATCTACGTAGTACAGGAGCACCTTTAATGGGCTGTCATTTTTTATGAAATGTACCTATCTTATAAGAACATATGATGTGGGGTTATCTGCAAAGTATAAATATTCGGGCAGCACATAATAGAAACAACAGCACACGAAAGGCACATAACAATCACAAACCATAACCTGGGGCCTTATTCACCAACGTTGTAAGTCAAAAACTGAGACTTAGACTTTATATTGCTAAATGTTCAATTCGCTCTCATGTTGATATAAATGTTACGACTTTGATATAAATTAGTATACATGTTAAGTGGGTAACAACAAATAGGCAGATAAAATTTCACACGAATTTCTAGAAAATGCCAGTAATTATGAATAATGAAATTTTGAAGTCTAAGTCAGATTTTTAGACTTACAACGTTGGTGAAAAAGGCCCCTGAAGTCACATTGAAAATTACACATACAACTAAGGAAATATAAAAGTTATAAACTGGAAAACACGATCACTTAAGCCTAGGACACACGGAGCATTGTTTTGCATCGGCGATGTACTACCGATTTAGGTAAATGAGATTTCACAAAGCTTTTCATAGACGACGATGAGTCTACCGATGTTCATTTATAATATCAGGAGTACATCGCCGAGGCAAAAATGCTCGGTGGAACATAGGCTTTACAGTCAGCCAAACATAACTGGCATACTCAAGACCTACAAATTAGAATTAATCACAAGGGCTATCACACATGTATTAAACATGTTCATTTCAGGTTATCAACAACAGTTTCGTGGACGAATATGGTAATGTGAATAATGCAACTGTGAAAGAAATTATGTAAGTTATGTTTCAAAGTCGTTTAATGTATCCTTAACAACTTAATAAATATTGCATGAATTAGTATTTCCATGTTTAACCTCTTTGAAACTAATAACATTATGTTACAGTTTAGACCAAGGGTAACATTACTGATCTGCTAAATACTTTTTTGTTATAGTAACATGTTTACATTGGGACTACGTTTTTTACGATCATCAAATTCGACACTAACTATGTCTAACATTTTATATTTTATTAAATATTTACATTTAACTTTTTGCAATAATTATTATTCCTTCTGAACTTTAAGTTAAAAAAAGATTTGGTGATATTTTGTCGGTAATCATCTGACCATTTTTTCACTATAATGATTATGTATTTTTTGTTGCTCTTTGGGACTGTCAATAATGTTATTCTGATAAAATTCCGTAGACCTGTGATGTTGTTATAATGTCACATCCACCATATTGAATTATGTTAACAAAGTCACAACCCATGCTTTAGAGTTTCTCCGCATTACATACGTGTATACACTTGTACAAAATTATCTAACCAAGACAATTCAAAATAAATGTAAATAAAATAATAAAAGATAAAACAGTTAGACATATTTAGTGTCGTATTTGATATTCGAAACAAACGTGATCCAAAAGTGGTGGCACTTACTATAATGAGTGACTTACGGCATATACCAGTGATTTTCAGTAAAATGTAAAATGGATTTATAAATATGAAACTTGTAATATTAAATCAAATGTAATATTTGTGAAACAAGGTCCTCCTGCAGCGGAGACTTCATGAACTAGGTCGGGTCTTGGCTGCGGTTCATTTGGTCACTTGGAATCACCGTTTGTTTTTGAGAAACTGGACCATCCTGCATTGTTTACAACAGTGACTTTAACTTTTAATCATTTCGTTGGGTTATGTGAGAGTATTGCTCCTTAACAATGTTTATGTTCGGTTGTTTCTGTTTTCGGTGCTCGGCTGGTTAAAAATGTATAAGAAAATCAAGCCGTATCATACTATTTTACATACTGTATAATTCCGTGTATGTAATTATTTGTAAATTGAAAAAATAAAATAAAAATAAACGAAACCGTATGGTTTCACCAAAAAAAAAAAAAAAAGAAAATCAAGCCGAACACAGAAATCAGAAACACACAACACGACTACATGAACATTGAGCAATGTCCACTCATAAGCCAATCAAGCAATTCAAAGTTCAAGTACCGCCAAAAACATATACGATGACCCATGTTCACAAAGAAATAATAGAACAGCGGTTATTGCATGAGACCGAATGAAACGCAGCTGAGACTCAGCCAAGCACAATCTCCTGCGCAGCGACCAAACCACAAAAAAACATGCCAAAACGGCGACCAAATGAGGCGAAAACACCTAGTGGCCTAGTGTAAAACACGAAGGACAGTGAACAAACGTTAATAAGACCTACAGAGGCACAACTACGACTTGACGTGAAAAATGAGTAAGGTAGGAATGCATAATGCTCCAGAATATGCCAGCTATCAAACAAGGCATAACCACATACAAATGCTCTCCCAGCAAAACGGGCGACCCGCAACAATTGAAGAGGGAACAGTATAGCCTAGATAGTAATAGCTAAATCATTTACCATAGTGACAAAACAAGTGGAATGATGTCTTCTTCCCTGTCCGATTTCCTCATACTTTTTGTACGACATTATCATTCTAAGCCAGCGACATGTATCAGTGATTATATAAGAATTGATAAATGTGTTTTGTTGTTGATACCGGTAATAATAACTTTATCAGAGTGGAGCAATCGGATGATGGATACATGGTAGAGCTTGTATTTGTGGATGATACAGAATGGAATGGGAACAAACTCTCACGTGTCGGAGCAGCTATTTTAATTAAGCTGAAGGAAAACAACTTCGTCTTGAACTATGATGACAAGGAATTGAACGTGACTACCGATCCACTATTTAATTTCGGTCTTCGGGAATATGGTTTGTACATCATAGTTATAAATGTATTAATTATAATTTTTATATATTTATTCGATTATTAAACAAGTACCATATGCATCGTGAATGAAGTATTTTAGTTGTTGGTCAATGATATAAAGAGTCTTGAACCAAGAGTATTGTGGTGACCCAATTTTGTTAGACATACGGTTATGTTTGTTAATGTATGATATTTATTAAACTTCAGCGAAGGTGAACACGACCTGTTTTTGGTATCAGCATGTAGGTACATGTGTCGATATGAACCTGTGTGTGATGGAAGAAGGACGAGCGAAATGCAGGTTAGAATAAAATGTAACAACTTTGACAGGTTCAACTACTGAAAATGTGAAATGATGTTAGGGAAGCTTTACAGCTGAAAAGAGCCCGTACACATTGGAAACTTAACTTTTAAATACGCGTTAAATATCTTTAAGAATTTGTTTCATTTCGTTTTGGCATTTAGTTATAAGACGTGTATTAAACACTAAAATTGAAAGTGTTTGAACAAATAATGTATTCAATTAATATTTGGTACAGTTGTCTAGGTATTTCGCACACTTTGTAATCGAGCCGTCTCAACTTCGACCCTGTTTCACTGGTCAGCTTCTCTAAACACTTAACTCAGGTATCAAATGGTAATCGAGAGGGTTAAAAGGTCAATATACCTAGGTGAACAGTGATATAACAGTCGACTTGCGAAGTAAACACATTCAGTCGCCTTAATGGACACAGGTCTTCATTTAGTTTTTACTAGACACTTTACCTTTCTTTTAGATGCGAAGAAACAGTATGTGGCGATCCTACACCAGTTGCATTCATAACACTACCTGCTTTGTCTGCGTTTGTCTTGGTAATGCTTATATGTGGCGGATGTGGCAGAAACAGCTGTTGTACTCCAAAACAGCCAAAGGTTAAACAGAAACACCACAGAAGAAGGTTGGTGGTTAGAATGTTCCTTATAGTCTTTGTCGTTGACAATAGTTACTGGACTTGTATGTGTAAATGTAAACCACTTTACTAAAGTATGCATCTACATCTATTTATAGAGTCTGAATTTGAATTAAGTTTGACCTCTTCATGTTTTAATGTACAACTAAAGTCAGTATAATGACTCATATTTTAATGTTACAGTGTAGCATGTGAGTCATGTATCACATGGATATTGAGATCGAGACGCATGAGAATAATTGAAATAGGATTAAGTTCAATTTGAAATGCTTATGTAGATTTGGGTCAGACGGTTGTGGTGATGAAAATACATACATGTTAAGTGCAATATTGCTATAATCTCAGTATTTATTGGTGCAGTATCGCAGTTGTCGCTGTCTTCTTTGGTGTTAACATAAGATACTATAACTCTATTGTATTTAATACAGGGTAGAAGAACCGCCAGTTCGGCACCCCTTACCACATTCAGTCGTTGTGAGGTATGTCATATTGTTGCATTCAATCAGTTGTTGAATAAAAATATCAGTTGTTTTAAAGTACACAACGACGCTTTATCAGATCGGTATGGTTAGATGTTCTAAAATACAGTAAAACCTACATTATAAACAACTAACTGTGATCCTGAAAATTGATATTCTTATTAAAGGTTGGTCTCGATACATGTAGTTAGGAAAAAGTGAAAGGTTATCAAATTATATGAAAATAAAATGTGCGCTCTGAAATTATAAGAACACAATCAATAGTACGATACTATTGTGATAATGGAACATTCTTTACACTTCAGCGTTCCGTCCGAGACAGACAATGTCACTGCTGAATTTCAAGTTTGCCTTATTTACATAAATCTATAGCAAATATAATGTTCGCATTTTGTCGAAATGTTAGCAACATCTTTAGTACCGGACGTTCAACATATTAGTAAATGCGTAGACCATTTGGGGATGTATATGTTTGTTCCTCCCCCTGGGGGAAGCATTGGAAATATATGTGGGACAATTATGATAACACTTGTCATGTTAAAAGATGTTTAGATTATTGAGGATGCGGAATTACTTAAATAAAATGAAATGAAAAGATGTTCATTAGAAAGAAAATAAAGATGTTATCAGTGTGTTAATAATTATTCAGATTATTATAAGTAGAAGCTTTACTATTGTGTAAGTATTATTACTAGATCTACTTCAAAATATTTTAATTTCAATGGGAAATAAGTGCATGGTTTGGGGAACAAGACCATTTCGGGGAGTGGAGTCGTGGGTTTTTTGCATTTCAGGTGATAAAAACAAGGTTCAAAATTTTTGTTTTTTTGGGATTAAATCCACGAAATTTAAGCCCGATGAAAATTAATGTTTTTACAATACATAATTTCTATTCCAGACATACGCCGTCGTTTAGCATTACAAACGAATATATTGAGACTAGGCCACCGGTAGTATTAGAAGTCATTGAAGAAGAAGTAGACGACAAATTTTCTTCGTTATACTCTCAGTCGTCTGTGAGGGCGCCCTATTACTAATTATACATGCTTTACATGTTAGATGATTTGTGATATTTTCGTGTCTATCTTTCTTATGTATTTCGTGTATAAGTATGTTTGGGTTATGAAGTGCTACATATAAAAATCGATATATAGGGTTTAAATACTAAATCAAGCTTGTCTAGCATCTAGCATTTGCTTTCATTTCCTAATTCCATGAACATAATTATAAAGACTAGTTTCGAATTGAGATAGAATTGTAAAAAGTTTCAAGTGCGTTTAATAATTACGTAAAGAGATAGAATACTTTCATATGTTCACACTTGTAGTACACATATATGTACGTTCATATAAGTATTGTACATTCAACATTTTGTTGTTTAAGGATCCTGTATTGTGTCAAAATGACCGAGCATATGCAAAATACAGAAGTCTAAAATTAATCAAGAATACTGGACCGAATTAAACAATATTCACACACTTCAAAACAAAGTATCGAATATATCGATATATATGCATGAGTTGTTCACACATAAAGCCGTTTTGTGTATTTGAGACATAATTGACAAATAAAGCAAGGTCACGTGCAAAATCTCAAAAACATTTAGAAAGCTCGATATGAAAGAAATAACCACACAATAAATTGCAAAGAACTTAAATTGAGGTACTGCTACAATCAGAATATGAATGCAATCGTCCTCGAGCCCAAAATACCGATTTCAAATCGACATGTGTTTCAATGTAAGACGCCATTTTGTATTTTTCTATTCAATAATAAGAATCAAAGAAGGATGGAATAGAATCAAATGCATGAAGCAAAAGATAGTCGATAGTCGTAAGATTTATACTCGTATGTAACAAATGACACTTTCATCACCGACTTGCTTAGTTCATAATAATGGAATGTGTCCCGGTCATACAATTTGTTTACCACTTATCATCCATTTTGTTTTAGCTCACCTTGTCATATAGTGACAAGGTGAGCTTTTAGGATCACTCTACGTCCGTCGTCCGTCCGTCCGTCGTCCGTCAAAAATTTGTTTGTGTTCACTCTAGACGCACCAGTTTTGATCCAATCATAATAAAAATTGGTCAGAATGTTGTTCTCCACGAAATCTAGGCCAAGTTCGAAACTAGGTCATGTGGGATCAAATATTAGGTCGGTAGGTCAAATCTTAGAAAAAGTTTGTGTTCACTCCAGAGGTCATTGTTTTGATCAATTCTTCATGAAACTTGGTCAGAATGTTGTTCTCGATAAAATCTAGACCAAATTTGAAACTGGGTCATGTGGGGTCAAACTCTAGGTCACTAGGTCAAATCTTAGAAAAACCTTGTGCTCAGTCTAGAGGCCCCTGTTTTGATCCAATCTTCATGAAATATGGTCAGAATGTAAGTTGTACCGATACCTAGACCAATGTGCAACAGGTGAGCGACCTAGGGTCCTTTGTGCTATCTTGTTTTGCTTTTATATTCTCCGCAAATTCGAATTTTTAATATCTCAAAATTTCGTGACATAAAATAGGACTAATATTAAATTATAATGTTTAAAGTAAATTGTAACAGTCAAAAAAAAGAAAAAAGAAGGTAATTGTCGTATTGAAAGTGCATATTTGATAAGAAATGGTTATTTTCTAAGCATATTCATTTATAAACAAAATGCGACCCGCAACGTAAAACTCCTAGATCACTCCAAATCGAACAGGTCCAGGGTATGATCACGAGGTTAGTGTGTTCATTTGCAAAGCATGCTCGTGTACGGTGTTGAGGCAGGGACTGCCATGTTACTGCAGCGAAGTTTGTTGAAGTGTTATGTTTTCAAATTAACCTATGTCAATAGACCTACTCCGGATCTCCACTAATCTGTAGGTACAAATAAAGTTGTACCGTTATAATCCTTTTTAGGCTTGAATATTCATATCTGGACAATAGAGTGGGGGTCAGTTGTATTTGCATATGAATACAAAACCAGTCTAACTAGGCCAGATTTGTTTGTACCTACATGTAAATTAAGGGGAAAACCACCTTGCACAGAGTTCCGGATATCAACTATTAAAACCACTTTTGTTAAATTAAATTTGTGTTTTTAATGTTCAGTTGTGAAAATTTATAAGTTTATAAGCAACTCATTATTATTAGATAAATACTTCATACAGGCACTTGACCACCATACTTTAAAATAAATCCCTAAAATTGTGTGACAGTTTTCACATTTGTGTGTGACTTTCGAATGCATATTTAGGATTGTCAAAGCATATTGTCATGATTCATTGGTAGTACTACCTCAAAATGAGTTCATGCAACATATTGGCTGAAGGAATAAGTTCAATTCATTGCAATAAGTGTTTTTGATAATTTCCTGTGCAATTGATTTGTTGTTGCAAAAGCAACATTTTGGATGATATTTTTATTATAAGTCAATTTAAAATGTGTTTTGTAATGATTTTCCTACCGATGATTGTATGTTAGGAAAACATTGCTTTTAAATCTGCCGAATTATTGCCTCGTCAAAAAAATTTAATTTGACACTATACACGAACCTTAATAAGGGTATGATATATGATTTTTTCCAATGTTTTGTGGTCAATTCATGCGCATTGACATGAAGTGACATTTTCAAGCTGGTACACTTTTATTGTCTATAAGTTTTAATTAAAAAATCAGATATTATATTTAGTTTTGTTGTTTATTGCGTTGACCACGTGTATATTTGCATTTAAGATTAAACTTCCAACTTTCCGGATTCAAAGTGGATGCTAAACCATTAGGCTATCTAGGCGGCATATACTTTGTCCATACATCGAGTAGAAGAGTTTTTCAACACTATTGATTTAAAAGATATAAGGAAATCGGACAGGGAATGCAGAACTCGACTGAAGTATACAAGCTCAGAAAATGACACCACAAACACACGTCACAATGCCCATACATAACCTAACGAAAAGGTCAGATTAAAAATGCATTTTTCCGGCTATTACACTAAGCCAAAAACGAAACAATACATAGACAATAAGGTTGCAAAGTGTTTCAACTAAATATATTCAGTGAAGACATACGACGGGGTATGTGATGTAATTTTGGACTTCGAAATATGTGTCGCCTTTGTTGGTTGTTGTGTGTATGGAGGTGATAGACCAATCCGCTTCTCGAATGAAACACCCTACCAGATTCAGGACATGATTGACCCGTTGGTGCTGTCACTGGGGCAGTTCGAGACTATCACGTGAGGTTTTCCTGCATCGCCTTGTTGAGACGTTTGATGTCGTACGACTTTGTCGCACGACTTTGTCACGGGTTTGGTGCAAAGCGCCAGGTGCTTCTGTCTGCCGCTAGACACTAGAAACAGTCTGGATAAATTCCAAACTGTCTTGCGGGTGTTTGGAGGGTAAATTAACAATATCAGGATCCAACATAACTTTGTCTTGATACTGATGTATCTACTCTGAACCTTGTCTGGGCATTCTATAGAAGCATTAATCATCTTCATTGGAAATACTTGTAATATAAAAGTTCTGTCCGAGAGACTTAATTATCTTTGCCCTATGTTATGCCTACTGTATTACTACAAGGAATTATTTTGGCAGAGGCACATTTCGAGGAATATAACGAAATAGTAATTTGGTGGTTCTAAATTGGTGGTATATGTAACTGTATCATTGATAAAGACTACACCGAAATAAATATGTATTTGATTTTTTTTCTCTGAGACAAATACAATGTATATATTTAACACAAACAATTATTTTCGTTATTAATGATGCAGTTGCCTGTAATTTGTGGCTGTTAAATATTAAAAGAAAAATCGCGTGTTAATATTTAATAGATTAACTTTCCGAGGGAACTTCATTGTGTACGTGGTCTAGTTTGACTGCGAAAACCAGAACATCAATAATTTTACAGTAGCTATAATATGCTGCAATATAGAGAAAATAATGGAACTTTGATTAATGTGAAAGTCGTGTCATTTCTTGGGCGATATGATGTATCAAATCAACTAAGAATGGAATAACTGGCACTATAATATTTATATTCATTTGAAATTGCTTTTATACAGATCATGTTACTGGTTTGGCTTACTGGTGTACATTAAACACTATAATATGATGCATAAACGGAACAGGCAATATATTTATAGTTCTTGGTTCTCGACGTCAAATCCTTTTTACAACGAGATGGAACTTTTATCCAGACAAGAACATGTACAGGGTGTCCAAAAAGAAATTAAATGTGTAGTGTTTATTTATTTTTAAACTTTTACTATCCCAAAAGCGTTTTCTGTGTGATAGAAGAAAATAAAGATTTTATTGAGCTTAGAGTTAATTTTCAAATACAGTAGATATATACAATCCATGATTATAGAAAGATTTCACATTATCAAGATCATCAGAGTAGTCAAAACATATAATTATATGACAGTTATATAATAATAATTTCAAATTATGCATACATACATTTTTACTCAAAATTTGAGGTTTTCCTTTAACAAAAATATACACCTGGAAATAAGTTAAGCACGTCCGGCAATTTGCCTCGAATTTGACCACAACTGACATTTTAGATTTTATTTGAGCAATGGTAAGAACAACCTTCCGTTCTAATCATGTGTATCTCCGATAGAGTTGCGCGCACGGAAAGCTCATGAACTTCGCCATTTCGACAATATATTCGTGAATTGTTAAACTACACTTTCAATTAACACAAAGTACATGTACAAAATTGATTTTGTTCATACTATATTCAACATATTGTCATTATTTTGACCTCTTGTCAACAAAATGGTGAGGAGAAGATTATCGGATGGCGACAGTTGGCAGATTATAGGCATGATTAATGCTGGCATGTCCTACAGTGCTTTGGTCGTCAGCTTGGCTATAATCACTCTGTCATTAGCATACTAGCTCAGAAGTATCGGCAGACGCATGACGTAAGGGACCGTCCAAGATCTGGACGGCCATATGTAACAACGGCACGCGAGGACCGAAATCTTTTACGTCTCGTTAGACGTTTTCCGTTTGCAACAAGCACCTATCTAAAGCGAAACTGGTTGCCGCACAGGCATTTGTCGTCACGAACTCTGCTCAATCGGCTCAGATCTGCAGGTTTAAAGTCGAGAAAGGGTAATAAAACGTCCCTTGTTGACACCTCTTCATCGCAGGAACCGTCTGACTTGGTGCTTGGCAAGGCGTGGTTGGAACATGAGATCATGGAGAAAGATCCATTGGTCAGATGAAAGCAGGTTCCTTATGCACGTCAAAGACGGGCGCATTCGAGTGTGGAAACGACGAAATACATTCTTCACACCAAGAAACATTCTTCCTACGGTTCCCTTTGTTGGTGGATCAGTTATGATATGGGGTTGCTTGTCCCATGACTGTAAGTTGGACATTGTAACTGTCCAAGGAAATCTGACAGGTGATACTTATGTACGAGACATCCTACATCCAGTCGTTGTGGACCATTTTGATAATCATCCATTGGCTTTTCGACCTGTTTACATGGACGATGATGCCAGACCGCACCGAGCCCTTGCTGTAACACTGTTTTTGCAACGGAATGCCGTCACCACCATTCCCTGGCCTGCAATGAGTCCTGATTTAAACCCACTGGAACACGTGTGGGAGATCCTGGGCCGGAAAATACAGAATTTGGACCCACCTATAGTCAACCTGCAACAACTGGAACAAGCTCTGCACAAAGAATGACAAACTTTATCTCAAAATCGCATTAGACGCCTTACTGGTAGTATGAGGAGAAGGGTTGAGGCTGTCATCCGGGCACGTGGCGGTTACACACGTTATTAAAAATTTGGCTACATAATGTCATTTAAGGTTAAGTAATCGTCAACATTTACCAAAAATATCCACCAGTAAATCTTTTGTAAACGCTCCAACACCCTACTTATAAACACCTACTGTTTTGGTAAAAAACAACACATTTGCTTATGCTTCAATAATTTGGATAAGAATAAACTAAACTCATAAATTTACTGGTTTATGATATTTAAATTGCTATCGCTATTTATCAAATTACTATTTCTTAGCTCAATTAATCGTCATTTCATGCCAGTGCTTTCAATCACAACCAATTTTAAATTCCGGGGTGTGCTTAACTTATTTTCAGGTGTATATGTATGCATTTAATAAAATAGTTCAGTACATATAAATGTATAATCTAAACATATAATTTATTTACTACAGTGCTTCAAAGAAAAAAAAGAAAACAAGGAGAAAGACAACAACGAGAGATCTAACGAAATTAATGTTTTGTTAAATAATAGTAATAAATATATCTTGACTAATGCTTTATGGCAAATTATTTCTAGGTTTCTATTTGTTTTTACATTTTCTGATTTCATTAATTCAATGAATTTTGGAATATTTGGTCTATATATTCCATTTGTCGCGAACTTGCGAATGCTTAATTTGTGAATTGATGTGTATGTATTATTTTAATGGTTTGGCCAAAATTAATATTTCTGTTGAACTTGAGGTTAAAGGTTATGTGAATCTCATTAGGAGCTCATGGATGCGACAGTTTGCGTATTGCATGATTCAAATAGTACATGATTTAACAATATTCCTTCTTATGTTTACTCCCATTGACCACCTTATGTAAATCTAGAAGAATGAATTTCATGCTGTGACCTTGTTTGACCTAATCGCTCTAAGTGTATGCTCCTTGTTCTTAATGTTTGCTCCTTGTTCTTAATGTTTGATCCTTATAAGAAACAGTCACATGGTCCATGATTTTCACATGCAGCATTGAATCAATCACATCTGGTATAAATACCCAGAGTGACATTGAGCTTGGACAGACCTTTTGGAAATAAAATGAAAAGCACATGCGTATAATTTGGATTTATTATTTGGGAATTATCATCATTCTGTCTGTTTGAATTAAATACTTTTGGATTAAAAATAAATGCTCAATTCAGCTAAATTGTGATAAAAATTATGATTATTTGTGAAACAAAAATAAATGGTGAAACGTCGTTTGAGTCGAGTCGTTTATTGTTGAATGAATTTACTGTGGCAAGGACATTGGGGCATTTACAACTACAAGTCCACCACACCATTAGTATTTATTTATATATGTAGTTCTTATACGTATCTTTATACTTTATAACATGGTGAAGCATTCATACTGACTGAATAATTATGTGGTACACATTAAGATTGTCGTTATTCGATGCCGCCAGGAGGCGGCATCGAGTATGAAAGGGTGCAAGCAGATGTCCCAGGAGGATACAAGATTTGATTGGTTATAACGCTGTTGGACTCGCCCGTCAGGGGTAAAATAGGATGATAAATGTTCGGTAGGTACTAAAGTCCAAGTCCCAGGAGGATACAAGATTTGATTGGTTATAACGCTGTTGGACTCGCCCGTCAGGGGTAAAATAGGATGATAAATGTTCGGTAGGTACTAAAGTCCAAATCAGTTCGGAACGGGTGTTTATATAACGGCTACATATGTTGCAATTTGCGGGTCTTAGCAGGGGCTATTAAAAAGTAAAAAAAAACTATTTGCGCGGAGCGGCGATTTTCCTTTCGAACTTTTATGGAACATGTTAAATACTTTCATGTCTGTCAGATATTTTTTAGTTATGATTTTCGATTTTTTTCCAGTTCTTAGGTTTTGTCTTAATCTAAATTTGATAAATGCAAGTGTTTTTTTAATCTCTATGTTTCTTTATTTATGTATGTCAGAATAGTTTGTTTTGCCAAAATTTAAACGGGTAAATATAGCTTGCCAACATTGAACTGACACTTCTTATTTACAAAATATTCATATGCGCTCCTATACTCCTGCCAAATGGAACTAGTTCTATGCATATTTTAAACTATGTTGAACGTATTAATTCGCAATAAATTTACTTATCAAGCTCACAAACCACGAAATAACAATGTCCTTTAGTGTCAGTTTCACGTTGTCAGGCTATACCACGTTATTGGAATACACTTTGTTATTTTATGAAACATGCTAAATGCCATCTGTGAAGCATTAATCAATATTATAATGGTGCTCATATTTCTAAAACATGTTATGTTCATTTGAATAAATATTTCAATAGAAAATAGAATGTTTTCATGTTTTCTATTCTTTCCTGGTGTTTCACTGCCTTCAAGTTTTTAACCAGGTTTTCCAAAGGAAAACTCTGGTTATTAGATTGCTGAATGTCGGCGGGCCTTAACAATTTCTTCTGTGCACAACTCCTCCTACATTTCTTCATAGATTTCAACCAAACTTTCAGAGAATGATTGTCATCATGTGACCTGGTGCATATTATCAGGGTTTTATGATTCAACCAATTTTGATGGAGTTATGGCCCTTGAAACAGAAAAAATTGGCCGCTTTCCTTATGTCGCACGGTACTCAAAGTACACGACATAGAGTCATGAAACCTTCACAGAAATGGTCAGGATGTTTTCTCTACACCTGGGGTTTCACTCCCCTTTCAGTTTAGTACATCCAGAGTTATTAGCCATTGAAATGGTGTAAAATAGCCATTTTTGACTTGTTTCACATGCTACTCAAAAAGTATTTGACCTAGGATCATGAAACCTTTATAGAAATGTTTGACAGCATGTACTCTAGTGCACCTGGGGTTTCACTCCCCTTTCAATTTAGTACAACCAGAGTTATTGCCCTTGAATTAGTGAAAAATACCCATTTTCAGCAATCTTAAGTTTTTGCAGCGTACACTCAACACATGAGAATAACTTCCCTTGTGCATCACACATCACGCCGGAATTTTAGTTTGTTTACAAGTTTCTACCAATACCTTTTACTAAATAAAAAGATTTACTTAAAAAGAACTAGCGGCATCTTTGATGCCCAGCATCAACATTTCACTTGTTCTATATATGTATGCAAATACAAGTGTACGGTAGCGTGTTTAATAGGCATTCGTTTATTTGGGTATTTCGCACGCTTGCGATGCGGACAAATATTTATTTTTCGTTGACAAGACAGTACTTGTATTCGGCTTCCACTGGCAACCTCAGAGAAACGAATATATTACATGAATAGCGTCATATTTCAAGTGAGAACAAATGACAGAAAAATGTTCTCCAACGCAAGTCATAACAAAGGCGTTACGTCATAAGCTGTTTGGCAGGCGCCAGTTTAAATTCGTTATTTCCGACATTGTTTTGACTCTTTGACTATGGTCATGTGATAAAAATACCACCATTCCTTGTCTTGAGATCAACATTTCTTAAACTCATTACGAACGAAAACATTTTATTAATCTCATCAAAGGCTCGCTTGTGTTTTCTAGACTCGATTAATAAATGTTGATCTCTAAACAACCCATGACGAATCAGATATTTCCCTGTGATTGCAACCTTGCCAGTGGAATACATATACAATGGCATAGTTAAGCAGTCAACGACATTCGAAAACGAAGAATAGTTGATGTTAACACAGTCGACTGAATACTACATCACAGTCAGACGTACTTGCCGCCACATTGATCCTCTTAATGTCAAAGAAATATTGCTTTGGTCCCACAACATCCTTAATTTAATTTCACTCAGATCAATCAATCAACAAACAAAACACTTGTGTGACAACAGCATAAGGCGAATTGTTCATCGTTATTCAATTATTCCATTAAGATTACATCAGATTATTACTTAAGTGCCAACCACAATCCTAATATTTTGATCATTTGATTGTTTTCAATATTTCTCAGTAGGCCTAATGCTTTTAGTTTCTAAAATCATTGAATATGTTCGGCTGATATAGTAATGATTTTGTACCAAACATATTAAACTGACGGAACTAAATACACTGTTTATTAAATTCATACGAAACGTGATGGTTTATTACTGTTTAGCAATAAGTAGAACAGTCTCAGAAGTGATTAGTGTTCAATCATAAATATAGAAATAGCAGGAGACTGAAAAACCAAGCAGTTTTTAGTCGCGAATATGCGGATGCTAGTTATCGGCAAAACGCGATATTTAGTGTTTGAGAAAGTAAATTGGTTCGCAATATTACTTTGAATGAATTGCATTAGTCAGTTTGGTCCCTTGCTTTTATCTAATATTATAGCATAAAAACGGTGATTTTGCTCATACTTAAACGGGGAAAAAAGGTACGTTATTGTAAAGATTCTCGCGCACACGCGCTGTTGGTGTTCAGTTTTAAGTATGCTCATTTCAGGACCCAGCCGACGAAAATAAATGACTTACAGCGTTATATGAACTGTAATTCACATTCTAAATGTAATTACTAATCAATTTTCTATAAAAGTAAAATAATAAACGTAAACAAACCCCCAATGTCACTGTTTTCTTGGTATTTGCCGATACCGGAAGTCGACGCTCATAACAAAAACTTGTATGTGACGTAACGTTTGCTAAGCGACGTCGCGTTTGTTTTCCCGACGTCGCCCAAAATGTCCCGCCAAAATATCATACTTTTGAAAAACGTACTAATAAAGTGTTGTTTTCATGCTATAATAGCGTTTACGCATGCTTTTTCGTGCTATTACATCTGCAGAGTCCCTCGGGAGTGTATGTGCCCTCGCCCTAACGGGCTTGGGCACCAACCGTCCCTCGGGACTCTGCAGATGTAATAGCACGAAAAAGCATGCGTTAACCCTACATAATAACATGTTCTTATAGTTGATACTAAAAAATACCATTTAACTTCGGCAGATCATTTATTGGTAAAATCGTATGCCTTTGTGTCTACCTCCGTATGATACCTTTTAACATAAACGCATTGCATGTCTATAATATTGTGTATATCTCAAATGCGTACTAGTATTCGACGTGCACCAGTCTTGGGTGTTTGCGAACTTCCTGTAGACTCGGCGGCTGACATTGCTTTCATACGCTGAACATATTGCTCCGATGACAAATTGTGATTGGCATTTTGCTAATAAATCTATCATCGATATACAACTAATGATTTTTGTAATGACGCAACATAACATATATAAACCACATGGTGTTGTTTTTGCTTGTACACGTTTATCAGATGCAGATAATGACTTAAGTTTGATGGAGTGACATCTTTAGTTTGTGCCAAACTGTTTTACACTAAGAAATTGAATGTGTACGTATATAAATTATGCAATGCGTTCTGGTGCTCTGACATATATTTTAAAAGAAACTATGGGAACATTTAAAACAACCAGATGGAAAGTTTATGAGTAGAGTCTATAAGGAAATTGACAAGCCTGAATAATCCTGAGTTCTAGATCGTTCAGTGAAATGACTGTATACATTGTAGCTAACTTAATAAAACTGCTGATAAACCTCTATTTTACAGTTTGATATGAACATATTGGCTGTGTTACAACATTAACTAGCATAATGCCAATTCAACGTTTACATTAAATGCATTTGTATTTCGTATGCAAATCCTAAATTGGTCTGTACAGACACACAGGAAGATGTTGATCAACAATTTCTCACCACGGCTCTACTCAATACTGGTTATCGCTTTGACAGACGGGTACCCACCACACTTATTTTAAAACAAGTAGAGTAGTAGCTGTTTAGGTGCATGCAGTTTGAAACATCACACTGTTCCTTTAATAAGATACTCTCTAAATATCTTACTTTAAACATACTAGTAATTTAGGTGATGCACATGTGCTTCCATTTCTCAATACACTGAACGAACCGTCTTGAACGTTGTTACAAATACTTCACGAACTTTAAACGATTGGACTGGAAAACCATTTGGAATACATAATATAATGTGCACTTCTTTGATTATAAGCAGTTAGGACAATCTTGCAGGCAACCCTCGCATTGTTCAATTTTGTGTATTTACAACGCGACTAACCACTACACAATTCTTGTTCAGTGAAAGGTACCCATTTACTTACGTAAATGTTGACACTGATTTTGATTCTTATCAGAGACAAACGTTTGTTCTTTAGACCAATTAACAAATATCTTTAACCACACAACAATGCAAAAAGTAACCTAGGTGATCTTACCGAATGATTAAACTTTCTAAGACAAACTAATTGAATACTATATGGCACGCACTATTCTAGGATGTTAGGCGACAACATCGATTTCTTATAACGCAACTTCTGTATAATTAAGGAAACATCATAAAGCGGCAATTTATTACGCTCACTGTAAACATGATCGTGGATAACCAGACGTGCAGCATAGTGTGCATGCACACGTGATTACACAATCTGCACATGTGCGAACATTTTCTCTATACGCGGTGTGTTTTGGAATATCGAAATGTGATTTTCAGGCTCTAACTTCAATGGATTGTGTATATTTATACATGGTTAGATAACCAAAAGACTTTAAATATTACTCAACTCTCGGCCCACCAGTCTTATGCAAATATTCTATAGTTGGTAGTAGCATGTGCATGAACAATCTTGGTCATGAATCAAGACGAAGAAGACAATATAATTACATGCTTGTGTTCGTTTATGCTATTCATGTAATGCTTGTCACCATATTTATTCATAGCTAAATTTCATTATCACAGAACATTGGATCGTGTCCTCTCAGTGACTTATTGTTCCGAAAAGGATTTGGTGTATCATGGCAGGGAAACAACTCCGGGTCGTATCAATTACATCAGCAATGTCTTACTGTCCGTCTCTGATTTATGATTTCAAATTTTCTGATGCATAACAATTGTCCTGGCTTTTAAGGTATGACAAAAAATGCTTTGAAGCGAAGATATTGCAAAGCAAAATATAATGTATAGATCGGAAACAGAGTATTGGACCGTGACTACTCTTTTAGCTAGATCTAGTATATTCATGTACGTTACATAGTGTATAAACAAATATTACGGCGTCGTATTTTATTTATATAAGTGGAAAATGTATAATATGATAAGAATGACCTTCGTATACAAATTTATAACCACATATGAGTCTTGCTAATTTAATTAAACTCGGACGAATCAAATCTCGTTTTATTACTATGTGATCTAAAAGTCATTTTTAATTAAATTCAATGTATTACCTCTATGTTTTGGTTAATTTCTCTAAGAAATACACACATGCTCAACTCAACCATGGTGTAAAATAGTACCTGCGAGGGCAGTGTCTATTCCTGGGCGCTGCAGATCGATGTTCGCTGCCAGACCCACAGGAGAGAAATAGTCTCCATAGGAAGACACGAGTGTAGGTTTCCATATGTCGCCCACTGACCAGTGGAGTTAAAATATCAAAGGGTGCTTGAGCGGCCTAACAGCTGAAAAGAGCCCTAGAAAATTTGTAACTCATTTGTTTTTAATCATAAAGTTCAAATTTCGTGGTTTCTAGGAATTATTTCTGTCATAGTTCTTGGTTAATGGTTTTACGTATGCCTATCACAACAAATGATTTGCTACTGTTTGACAAATATAGTAGTAGTCCAGTCCCTGTCTTAAAGCTCAACACAATACTAATTCTTCGTGGGTGAATCAAAAAGTTCGTAGAATTTAGCCATAACTTTTTTTATTTTCGAGTTATTGTCGTCATATTTATGCTGAATGAATACTTTGGTATTTTCTTTACATAGATTTATAGCGACCTGGTGATAAATGTTTTAAAAAATAGTTATATCTTTAATAAGGGCGATTACTTGTACCGGAGCACACGGTTAATTTAAAACACATTTTACTAAATTTTCAAAAGTTCTCAACTGTAGGACCTCCAAAGACCATCCAAAAATTCTTTCTTATTGCATGATATAATTTATAAAGTGTGTTCATCTCCGATGAATAATGTTTAAATCGACATTTGTATAATCGCACTTATAGAAATACACGCGTAAAACGTGTCTACCGGATTACGGAACCACGGACTACGATCAAAATCTGCGTGAAACAGAAATATGCGTACGGCATCACAAACAATACATGGTTTGATCGTACAGGTATATATCCTGATATGGAAACACATCGCTTAATAAGTGCAATTTCTTGTAGGCCGATACTTTAATAGGCCAATATTTGTGTTTTGTTACACATATGTCCACATTATCTTAAAATTTGAAAGCATTTGTAGCTGTGGTTGTGAGCTATGATACTTTTCTACTAACTTTTTTATCCACCCACGTATGCATGGGGACGAGAACCAAATAGTCAAGCACTCGCACGGTAGTTTGGGAGACATCGGAAGGGTAAAACACGAGACTATGTTTCGAGCTATCTATATTGCAACCACCGAGGTCGAATAAGATGGCAATGTCCGAGAGAGGAATTCTCTTATACATGTCCTCACCATTTCATAGATACCCTCCCAGCATAAATTATACTTACTACACACACACACAACGTTAATGATACAAAAATGTAACATCAACATTAAATGTATATTTCGACGCCTCCAGACTGTTTCACGATAGACTGATGTATTGAACCATTTACCCTTAAATCTATACCGGGGTAATGTTCTTCCATTTACAAAATTTAAGGACATACAATGCCTACCACACTCGGTGACCTACGATTTGTTTGCATTGAGTAGTTTTCTAACATGATACTGTGCTCATGTACAACGTTAGGACGAGTGTTTATACAAGTTATCGCTTGCATGTATTTCGCAGAAACAAAACGATGTGGATGTTGCATGTGTGTGTTAATGAACGTTCAATGGCATCGAAACATTTCCGTTATAATAGAAGTTCCACTCTGACAAACTTTTGAAGTCAGATACATTTTATAAATCATGGTACTGAATAAAGAGCCGTATGCTTGAATCACCCTAATTTTCAGGAAAATACCTCTTTAACATGCGACGTCTTGTTGGAAATTTAATTGATTCTGCATTCATCCTGGTCATCGTTCTGTGTGGCGTATAAATACTCAGTTTCAATTTATTTGTTTCTACCTCCCTGGATGAATACTAATTGTATCTGGATCGCATTATTTATCCTATACAAGGTGGCTAATTTTCGGATAATTATTTTCCGCTGTTGTTTTGTTTAAGCATCGATTTAATTAAAACATTTCGTGTGCTGAGGAAATAGGGAGTCCGTTAGCTCGGAATGTGTATTTGATCAAATATGCGAGAAAGAATCACACAATTGATAAGTTTTCTTCCGAAGACACTGGGCCTCACTCAAAGGTTGAGCCAATTGCCTGTTACAGCTATAATAATTGTAAATAGGAATAATCGAGTATGCGATGTCTTAAATGAATTTAATATCGCTAGAACTATATAGTTCTCCTAAAATAAATACAAGTAATTAGTAACGACACCCAAATCAAAATCGACTGTTATCCAAACAAAATATATATTTTAAATGCTTCTCATCTATCATAATACTTGGTATGCCTATCGCAACAAATGATTTTTGTCTAAATTCACAGCCAAACAAGCCATTCAGCAACATACTTACAAGTGTCTCTTAAGAATCTGGAATATTCAGTCTTGTTCATACACGCTATCGCTTTCACGTATTTCTCAGAAACGAAACAATGTGATAGACTCTGATATTGCATGAGTGTTAATGAACTTTTAAAGGCATCGATACATTCCTTAATGTTATATGTTCCGCTCTGACGAACTATTGAAGCCAGAATTTCATCCTCTTTGGGTCAATAAAGCTTTCATATGTAAGGCCATTCCAAATCGTTTCTTCGTTTAGCGTCCACCCTAAATTTCAACTCCTATGTAGCTATCCTGAACACATGAATAAAACACTCGAAAAATAGACAAGTCATAATGACTGATGAAACCTTTTGAAATCGTTTTGTGGTCAACAAATATAACTTTCATACATTGTCGAGTCGAGCCGAGCATAGCCTGTATTTGCCAGTCAGCTTTCTGCTGAATATGGCAGGCATGTGTGTGCCAACATCCAGATTTGAACCCGGGTCACTGGATTAGGCGACAAGCGCGCTAACCACTGAGCTACGGACGCCAATCCTAATAATTTACTACACTAACCGAAAACCTGTAAGTGTGGACCTACTCCTATGTATGGGGTTGGGACATAGTGATAAACAGAACAGAACAGGTGTTTTATAAAGACTAATACAAAGTACATCGTGAAAAGGGATGATAAGCATTTAAGCAATATCTCAATTTACAAGGTGACTGATAATTATGTTCCACTGTCGTATCGTTTTAGCATCGATCTCGTTAAATAATGGCAGTCTTTTGCTCGGAATGTCTGCTCGATAAAATACGAGAGGTGTTCAACTTATTAATGAACAGAAAATGAACATCAATATTTTGTTTTCCAACAATGAAATTGAATACAAACTTTTTATATTTAGTAAATTAGTGTATCAACAAGTATATATAATAATTGTAAACTGCCAATACGTTACGGTTAAATAATAATCAGTATTAGGGTAGAGGGTGTTGTTATTTGCGTTTTGAAGGTCCAAAACTCGTAATAATAACGTTTACATTTTCCTTCTTTAATCGTTGTTTTAGTATCAACCAGATAGAAAATTATATTGTTAAAGCATGAGAAGACTTCGACATCTACCGTTTGGCTGTAATATATATCAAAGTTATATTCTTAAGTTTTTTATTTGGCGTTGTATATGGTGACCTGAATCTGAATCTGGATGAAACTGACTATGTTCTTGGAACAGTCACTAGGAACGATACGTTACACTTTTTTGTTGAATACCTGATTTAAAACGGTTTGTACATTGACCACAGCCTTCAATTTCGTCAATTTGACATTGATTTTGATGTGTGTATTTCCATAATTACAAACCCAATGCCTTTTCATGAAAACGTCCACGAACACACAAAGCTGGACAAACATGAACTTCTTCCTATCCTTGTGACCTTTTCTAAAATAGCATACCATAATCTATCATAACATTCTTTTAAGATTCAGCGTTGCTTCCTCATAATGAAAATTTTTTCCACATGATGTTGTTTATTTCACATTACTAGATTCCAAGACTTTGGCTGCGAGGCATGTTTTTCTTGATTTACAGCGTAGGAACTTTGCTTTTTCCCAGAACTATGCATTCAACTGTTGCGAAATAATGTCACTGATAGTTTCTATGGACACTTCCATCTGTGGTACTATTCAACGTTTTGCTAATAGATTCATCATAATCGTAATGTCAGACAATAGCTATACATAGCTAATGTTATTTGTTGTAAATGTAAATCCGACTTAAAATAAAAATTGTATTGTATTGTATTGCATTGTTTTGTATTGTATTGTAGATATCATTAAACCAACTTAACTTTATAGAGTAGGTTTTGGCAATGTTGGGCAATTTTCAATTTTTGGTGTCATTTCACAATTACTGGAAACAAAACTTTAATAATACTTTTTACGACAAATATTACTGATGTTCTCATTAAAAATGCAAAAAAAATACTAACACATTCTTGATGCTTATAAAAGGGCCATTTTGCATTAAAAACAGGAAAAACAACATTATCTACTAAATTATTGATCTAAGCTTTAACCAAATGAAATATACAATGTATGATGATCATATGTTCAACTTAAAACATTTTCTCGCATGGTTTAAAAAAGATATTTCAATTGTTTTTATTCAATATTGCACAATCGTGTTCATGTTTTGTTCATAAATAAGTTGAACACCTCTCGTATGAAAGCAATCGGAATTATCACAAATGTGTTGTGTTTCGATCAGAATATACTGCTTTGTCACCGATAGGCCGATGTAACACTGTTAGTTTATTTTTCAATTGATTAAACATGGTGACCATGAACTCTTGAAAACAGGGGACAGGAGAAATGGCAATAACAAATTCCCTGTAAGAAAAATCGAATAATTCAAAATTGTGCGACAATCAGGTACTCATCAGGAAATTTAAACACGACTTGAGTAAAGCGTATGTCTACAGTACTGGTAGTCTCAATTCATATTATTATATAAATACATCTATTTAAACAAACTATAAGCAACTTACATGTGATCTTATAACATAGGTACAAATAATGAATCTAATAGTGAAAGTATTGTTATAAGGGGACATTGAAGGTCATTATGAAGGTTTTATGCTGAATCGGAGTAGCAAACATTACAAAATGTAAATGAAAAGCATCTTGCAGTCAGAGATAATCACTGAAAAAAACGTTCCTTATACCTAGCATATTTTTCTCTGCTATCACATTAAATGAGCTCAATGTACAAAGCACTATCACTTATCATAATTTGACAGAAGAAAGTGTGTGCAAATGTGTCTCTATAATGTCAAAATATATACAAATCACCACAAATAATTGATTAACGATTTATTATTATGTGGTCAAAGGGAAACAACTCGTGATTATTTTGGCTCGTTATGAAAAAATATTTTCTCGGTAATTGGTGGGAGCTTTTTGTTGAAGATTTCAGGAGTTTAAGCAATAATGATTTTCAATTTAATTTATAATATTCCTGAATCCATTTAAACTATCAAAGTTATAGGAAACGCCTCTTTCAGTTTGTATTTCTTTTTTCGTTATTTTTTTTAATATGCATCTAATTGTTGCATTTTCTTGAATTTACTTTGGATATTTCCTTTCAAACGCGAGCCTTTACTTTTCCAGATTCTCTTCATGATGATACGTTTACTAGTTGCTTATAAAATGGAATCAATCTAAATAAATAATAACATATGTAATACCTTCCATATTATATTACATAGGGTTTCAATGGCAAATGTTGAGTCAGCTATATTTCATATGTTGACTAGCTGCTTACAACAGTCTTTACAATTTATGGGTAAAGCAAAGTTCACTTAATTATGTATTTATTCACGGTTCTTGATCATTCCCTAATCTTACCATAATCAGGCAGAGTTTTCTATATCCAGAACATCGATTATACTAGTAAATATTTAGGGTGCCAGCATCTCATAGTGATGCGCGGTGTATACTGGTATTGCTCATTATGTTGTCTTAGAAAGTTTAATCACCCGATCAAATCATCAAGGGCATTACCAAATTGTGGTCGGGTTTAACAAGTTTGGGGATTTGTTTCATTTATTATTTTGTGAGCATTCATTTTTATAGGGTTTCGCACTAAACGCCATGCAGACAAACATTTATTTTGTATAGACAGAATTCTCATACGGCCTCCACTGGCAACAACAGAGGAGCGAATTTGTCACTTGAATTACGTGATATTCAACATGAAAACTATTGAAGAAACAATGTCCTACAACATGTGTGATAACAAATATACGATACCTTGTTTTAACAATGGTAATGGGATAAAACTAATCTCCAATTCGTTGTCTTTGAGATGAACATTTTTAAATGCCAAAGGCTCACTAGATCACTTGCATTTTCTCATTTACTGAATGTTGATCTCTAATGACACTCCTGATGGAACCGATATTTCTATGTGGTTGCAAGTTGAAGACGTATAAGTGTTATGCAGGAAATGGCATTCATTTCAAAACGAACAAAAGTGATGATACCACAGTAAACTGAATACTACATCACAGACAAACGTCTGCCGGCACATTGATCCTCTTAATGTCAAAGAAATATCTCCTTGGTCCCACAATATCATGATTTTAATTTCACTCAGATCAATCAATCAACAAACAAAACACTTGTGTGCCAACAGCATAAGGCGCATTGTTCATCGTTATTCAATTATTCCATTAAGATAGCATCAGATTATAAGTTAAGAGCCAATCGCAATCCTAATGTTTTGATCATTTGATTGCTTTCAATATTTCTCGGTAGGCCTAATGCTTTTTGTTTATAAAACCATTTAATATGTTCGGCTGATATTGTAATGCTTTTGTACCAAACATATTAAACGGACGGAAAAAAATACACTGCGTATCAAATTCATATGAAACTGGATGTTTTATTAGTAATAATGATGTTACTGTTTATCGATATTTAGAACAATCTCAAAAGTAATTACTGTTCAAATATAAATATTGACATAGCAGGAGTATGTATTTGTAAAATCGTATGCCTTTGTATGTACCTCCATACGGTACCTATCAACATAAATGCATTGCTTGTCTATAATATTGTGTATATCCAAATGCGTACTAGTATTCGACGTGTTCCAGTCTGAGTGTTATTGGTTTTTTTTCCAAATTATCATAGACGCAGCTAACATTGTTTTCATACGAGCTACATAGTGCTCTGACATCAAACTGTGATTGACATTTTGCTATGGTTATTGCAAATACATACACCTATGATTAATATGAAACTGATTATGTTGGTAATGACACCACATTTTATATATAAACCTCATACTGTTTTTTCTTGCATGGACACGTTTATCCGAGGCCAATAAGGACTTTAGTTTGATGAAATGACAGATTTAGTTTGTCCAAACTGTGTTAGACTAAGCAAATGATTGGATATATAAATTATACATTGCGTTCTATTTTACAGTTTAATTTGAACATGCTGGCTAGGTGAAGCTTCACTAAGCATACTTTCAGATAAACGTTTAAAACAATTTGTAATAACATCACACTACAAATTACCGCTACCTGTGTTAGTGTTGATTAATAATATACGAAATTTAACGAAAATAAACATCAGGAATGCATTTTTGTCATTTTCTTTTGCGTTATCACCGGGGAATATACATGTACATGTTGATACAAATAGTTCACTATCTTTTTTCGTTAAGCACCGATCCTTAAAATATCACACTGGAAAATCGTTTTGAACTTTGTAAATTGTTGTATATTTTCAACGCGACTAACCACTACACCGTATGTGAGCAGCGGTAAATACCAATCTATATACGTCAATTTGTTTCTGGTTCTCATAACGGACAGACGTATAGTTGTCTGATAAATTCACAAAAATCTTGAACAGGACCATAATGTGAAAAGTAACAGCGTAATTTAACCGAGTGATTAAACTATCTAGGATTAACTAATTGGACAAAATATAGCACGCACAATTCCAGGATTCCTATTCTGGATGTTTGGCGTCATGATTGATAGTCTATAATTTCGGTATAATTACGGAAACATCATAAAATGGGATTTTATTACGCTGACTTTAAGCATATTCGTGGATAAAGGGACAAACAGCACATTGTGCATGCACACATGATAACATATTTTGCACCCACGTAATAACACATTCTTTTTGCTGTGTGCTCTGTTATTTCAAAATGTGATTTTATGGCTCTAACTGATGTTTGCTATCGTTCGCGTATGTTCACACATGTTTGGATAGTCACAAGACTTGATATAGTGTTCAACTGTTGGTCAACTGTTGGTTTGTATTACCTCAAAATTATTTGGAGAATGCCGATATCTTATGTTGAAATAACTTGTGGCCCGATTCTTTTGTAATGAATATAACATTGTTAAAGTTTCTATGGTATACATTTTTATGATACACTTCTATGTGTTGTAATTAATTGTATGTATACAAACTCTTTGTAATTGTGTAAAAATTCATGCTATAAAATATGATTATGCTAAACTGTTGGTCAATTTATAGTTCAACAATATGAATAGCGCGGGAATGTCTAAGTTTTATGTTTGATGGTAAACACGTTGATATTGTCAACAAGTTTACATATTTAGGAATAGTATTTACAGTAGGGGGCTCGTTTTCAAGTACTTATGACACATTAACAGGACAGGCACAAAAGGCGTTATATAGATTAAAGGCAAATCTGGTAAAATTCCCTTGTATGAATATAAATCACTGTTTGGACCTTTTTGATAAGCTTATTGTTCCTATTTTAAATTACGGTAGCGAAATATGGGGTTTTAATGATTGTATGAAGATTGAATGGGTTCATCTTAACTATTGTAAACACTTGCTTAGAGTAAAATCACAAACCCAAAACAATTTTGTGTATGGGGAACTAGGAAGAACAACCTTGATTACCAAACGTCTTGAAAATGTAGTTAAATACTGGCTAAAAATAATACAGTGTGATAATAATAAATATGTTTAAATAGTATATAAAATGATGTTAAACGATATAGAGGTTTATCCAGAGAGCAATAATTGGGCCAAATCAGTACAACATATTTTAGAAAGACTATGTTTTAATGATGTGTGGCTGTTTCAAGGGGTGGGAGACAAAGACATGTTTGTAATTGCTTTGAGGCAAAGATTGAAAGATATTTTTATTCAAAATTGGAAATCTGAACTCCAAAATTCTACCAGAGCAAAATGTTATGTGCTGTTAGCTGATTTTAGATTACAACCTTACCTTGATATGATACATGTTCAAAAATTCAGAAAATCTTTTACACAATTAAGAGTATCTTCACATAGGTTAGAAATAGAAGCGGGGCGATGGCACAAGCCTAATAAAATACCTTTCCAAGATAGAAAATGTCAAGAATGTAATGTCATTGAAGATGAATTTCACTTCCTGTTTGAATGTCCTTTATACTATGATATACGAAAACAGCATATAAAACAGTATTACAGAAGAAATTACAATATACCTAAATTTATTGAATTATTAACCTCAGAAAATAAAACTGTTATCAAAAACCTTTCAATGTTCATTTATAAGTCTTTTGAATTAAGAAATAGGAGATACTTATTATGAGTAGCATTATCTTCTCCTCACTTAAGGCATATAAATTTGTAATAATTGGAGAATTTAATTGTTCAATATTTGAATCGCATATATAAGATATTTGAAGAATTATGTGCACTATGTAATGACAAAAATATACATAACTATGCCTGTGACATGTGTATGCATGTGTGTGTGCGTGCGTGTGTGTGCGCGTGTGTGAATGTGTGGGTTTGCTTGTCAGAATGCATGATGTGTGCGTGAATGATAGTATGCTAGTATACTTTTGTAATTGTAATTGTATTTGTATTTGTATATGTATTGTATTGAGTGTAAACTCATGGGCATAACGCCTAATGTTTCTCGAAATAAACCATATAATATGTACTTTTGGTCACAAATCGACGATAACTTGTACTATGCATATAGAATTACATACGTGTGCACGTATTATTTGTCTTTGATACTTTCTTATTCACCGCTATCACAATCCATCACTCGAGGTGGGATACTGTGGTTTCAATAATATTGATAGCCTTACTAACAATTCCATCATAGATGAACATTATATTCAAATACACTATGAAATATGAGTATATAGTGTCGTGAATTCATTAATGTGTACTACTGTATCGATTTACAGAATACGTCACACTAGTACATGTTAATTTAAATATTTATATTTAGTCGTATAGACGAATTGTACATCTGTGTCACTGTTACGTAAGTAATTAAGGAAGGATAAGGTGATTATCGAGATCGCTAGTTGATTAACAATAACCTCTCCTAGAATATGTGTATATCAGACTGAAACGGCGCATAATGTATGAGAGAAAAGCAATGAATATCTCTCATATTTCTTCGAGTTATCTATATTGTCATTATTGATGCTGATACACATGACAATTCCTGAGAGCGGAATTCATTATACATGCCCGCCAATTTCATAATACATATCAACCCACCTCTATGCACCTACAACGTTACCCACTGCCGTTTATCAGTGTATAAGACTGTAACAAGATTCAGCAGCTCTTGCCACTTTTACTCTACCAAACGAGATGATCTAAGATATGTTTGTATTGTGCAATTTTTATGATTATACTGTGCTCTTGTACAAGTTTGAACAAATACTGTCGAAAATGCTTGTTTTGTCCAGAAACATGTTCAGTAATTTTCATTCAAGCTATCATTTTCATGTATACCGCAGAAACGAAACGATGTGACAGACATAGGCTGTTGCATGTGTGGTAATGAACGTTTACAGGCATCGAAACATTTCCGTTATGTTATAAGTTCCACTCTGATGAACTATTGAAGCTAAATAAATTTCATAAAACACGTTAATGAATATAGAGCCATATACTTAAAATACACCCAGGGGATTAACCCATTCATAAACTCTCCATTATTTTTCAGGAATGGAGAGTTGTCTTAACAATAACTCTCCATTATTTCGTATACACATTACATTAAATGTGTATACGAAATAATGGAGAGTTATTGTTCAGAAAACTCTCTATGCCTGAAAAAAATAACACACATATGTAGTGTTAACAAAAAAAAATGGTGGGTTATTTTTATTAAATGTGTTAACAAGTAAGGAGAATTATTGTAAATAATGTATAATTATACACCAGTGAGTTGCATTCATTGCCCGCCATCCCAAATAGATGGGTCGGGAATTTTCCAAACCCCCGCCCTTCCATGGCCCATGCGGGGGCTATCTTACAATTAAACATTGTCCTAAAGGTATTGGTTCGGTGAAAAAAATCCCAACATTTCCTCGGCAGTGCGGGGAAGCTGGAGGGTAAAACACCGCAGCCATACGCGGGGGTTGGGGCCGTAGATGCAACTGACTGGTGCATTACAAAATGTATGTGTTCACAAAAAGGGCAATACAATTTGCAGGAAAAGTGGCACTCAACTGAAAGAGCCAAACACAGAAAAAACGACAGATAAAAATGCTCAAACAACAACGAAACTAGAAAATGAAATCAACCTGCGGTTACTACATAGCTTTTAACATTAATATATTTCAGCTATTAGGGTGGTACGCGCGCAAGAAATAAAGAAATCAAGATGATGCTGGTGTGATATGATATTAAAAACCGTTAATTTACAATTGTACTTTTGCGTGATCATGATTATTCAATAAGTTCCAATTACAGCTTTTATGCATTCACAAGGGCCAACATTATCACTAAATCATGACACCTGTCTTCAGCATGATAATAAAAATGAAATAATCGACCATGGCCTACATGAAAATGTCCATAAACATTGCAACTTAGGTTTTGAGATGGTCAGATGAAAACTGTTTGGATGTAATAGTACGTACAGAGCTACATTTTAAAAAAACTCCTAAATTTGAATTAAAGAACAGGCTAGTTTGTAAAACATTTTGAGGTTAAGTTCCCAATTTACGAGGGCTGTTTTCAGCTGTTCAGCCGCTAAATCACTTTTTAACTTCTCCTGATCATTGGGCTACCTAATGAAACATTCGAGTCTCACGGGGAGACTTTTTCCCTTTTGTGGGTGTGGCAGCCAACATAGAACTGCGGCGCCTAGGAATGGACAATGCCCTCATAAGTATATATAACGTTACCATTTTTTGAGTACATTAATTAATACTTTCATTAACATGACTGTGCAAATTGAGATCTAGGCTTAATAACAACATGTTAAAAACATTGAAGTTATGTCCATAAAGTTGCATATCAATTATAAATATCCATGTATAGTTTATGCACGGAAATATATCCTCTGACTGAAACAAAGTCTTTATAATGTCCACCGTGTTATAACATCGTGCAACACATAACTCGCACCATGTGTTTGCATGGACTACACATCATTATTAAAGTAATGGATAGTTATTGTATTAGTTCACTGGTTTCATGAAAAAAGCATGATCTACTTGCTCAGTAGTGTTCATATTTTAATCTTCTATTTATAAGAGGTACATCAGGGGAGACTTTTTTGGAAAAATGCGTTTTCTTTCTATTTTGACATTTACATCATCTTTTCAGAAAATCAAATTTACATTTGACAGTATTGGTGTATTTTAAGTCAGAGAAAATCCGCGTATCTGTCCATTCCAGATAAATAATGAATACTCGGCCCCTTCGGGGCCTCGTCTCCATTATTTCTCAGGAATGGACAGTTACTTGGACTTTCTCCTTAACTTGAATGACCATATTTAGGACGATATAGCTTTAATATGTTAGGCCATTCCGAATCGTTTATTCGTTTAGCGTTCAGCCTATGTTAAAAAACATATATAGCTATCATGTGACAAAAAATTAATACTCGAAAAAAGTCATAATGAGTGATGAATCCTTGTCATTATATAGCAGACAAATATCATTTTCATGCATTGTCATAATAACGTGCTTTACAAACCGAAAACATGTTTGTGTGATCCTAAGGATGATAAGTATGAAAGCAATATCTAAATGGATCTTAAAAATAAAAGAGGTAACTCAACTTGCTTTTTTTGTCTTTACCAAGACGCTTAAACCTATCCATTCTCGGTCTCTTAACGAAGACACGACTTGGTATGGTCTTACGTTTTATGGGGAATTTAAAGGATAGCCTTTTCATCCTGACACCCGTGTTGTGTGGCGTTTAAATACTCGGTTTCATTTTCAATTT